>CM039121.1:38454060-39133234 GCA_022036555.1 Microstegium vimineum | reverse complement strand
TCAGAAGAGCCTAGCGAAGATGACACGGTAGAAGTAAGAAGGAAACAAGTGCGCGGAAGGCGAAATGGGTTCAGGGCGTTCAGCTCCTTGAGGTTGTCCAGGATGATCCTATGGTGATGAAAGATGTTCTGGGATCTATTTTGATGTATCATCATTGCAATTTTTGGTAGTCAATATGGAATTAGCTAGGTTTGAATCGTTTCTGAATTTTGGATTCATTTTTTTTACTCCTACTCCAGATAACATGTTGCCATATTCCATGTCATGGTCATATAGGGCGTGTTTGGTAATAGGCTAGGAGACTCACGCTCTCCAGCTACAACATGGTCATATAGGGCGTGTTTGGTAATAGGTTAAGAGGCTGACTCACGCTCTCCAGCTACAACATGGTCATATAGGACGTGTTTGGTAATAGGTTAGGAGGCTGACTCGCGCTCTCCAGCTATAACCTACCATGTTTGATGTACCTGATCTAGTTCCGCAACATGGTCATATAAGGCGTGTTTGGTAATAGGCTAGGAGGTTGACTCACGCTCTCCAGCTGCAACCTATCATGTTTGATGCACCTGACTCAGTCTTAGAGTCTGTGCTGCATGAGATCCAAAGTAGCTCGGATCAAGCTGGAGATACAATATGGGGGAGCGTTTTTTCATAGTCTGGCTTGCTAGAACACGATGGAATGACCGAGCCCGGTGTTTAGTGTCACAAAGCGTTTGTGTACAGGCAAACTAAATATGTTTTCGTTTTGATTTGTCGTTGTTCGTACGTATAACCAAACACGGTCATATGTATCATTCGGACCGGGCTCTAGCTGGCCATAGCCAGGCTAGGCCGGCCGATGCAGGTACCAAACACCTTGATATTTCCATAGTTCCATACATTCATTCATTCCAAGACGTTTTGGTGAATCGATTGTCGTCATGTGCATGTTCAACACGTGTACGTACGTGTCCTTCCGGAGCACCATCGAGGAAAGAGTACCCAACGCCGACGGCAGACACAGATCGCCGCCGACGATACCTTCCTGGGCACTGCGGCAGCACAAACCGCACAGGACCGACGGCTTCGATGATGAAGCCAAAAACCGCACAACCATTGCGATCAGCCGCAGGATGCAGCGCTGCCGAGAATCCATGGGGGCCGGCGGAGAAGGGAGCAGAGGGACTGCCACCCGCGGCGAGGAACGCCCCGGCGAGCTGCCGGAGGGGAAGAGGGAGACCCAAGAACTGGAAGCACTCTTGGAACATCCGCATTGAACGCCCCACGGATACAATACACAAACAGAAAACACTCGGAAGTACATGCATGCATGTACAATGACACTATTACAGGCACTTACTACCACACTACCAATTACAGTAAAACCAAGCAGAAGAAAACATCTCCTTTACCTAAACAACAAAGCATGACACCATGCATGGATCATAGTTATTCATTCGCTCGCACCCGCCATATATATCCGGCTGGCTGACGACTAGCATCAGTCACGCGTACGTCGCCTCCTCACTCGCCGACCGTGACCTGGACGACGCGCGGCTGCTTGGGCTCGGGCGGCGGCTTCTTGTCGACGGTGACGGTGAGCACGCCGTCCTTGTACTCGGCGCGGATGCTGTCCAGGTCGGCGCTCTCCGGCAACGGGAACCTTCTCATGAACTTGCCCATGCGCCTCTCCATCCGCAGGTACTTCACCGCCCCCTGCTTCTCGCCGCCGTCGCCGCCGGCCTGCAGCTTCTTCTGCTCCTTGCCCTCGTCGGTGCTGGCGGCGGCCTCATCAGAGGGCGGGCGCTTGCGCTCGCCGCTGATGGCGAGCACGTTGCCCTCCTCCACCTGGACCTTAACGTCGGCGGGGCTGACCCCGGGCATGTCGACGGCCAGGACGATCGCCCCGGACGACGGGAGCTCCTTGACGTCCATGGGCGTGTTGGCCATGGCCCGGCGGTCGCGCACGTACGCCCGCGTCGGCGCGTTCAGCTGCCGCTCTAGCTCGTCTGGCAGGTCCATCAGCTGCTGTACCGCCGCCGAGAACGCCGGGTCGCCGAAGCCGAACTCCATTATATTGCTTGCTAATTGATTGCTCCTAGCTTAAGCTGGGTTTGTTCGATCAACAATATATATATGGCAGGTGATTTATTTTGATGTCGTGACCGTGTAGTAGTGAGTTTTTGAGATGAGACGGGCGGAGGATTTATATAGGAGTATAACATAGTAGTGATGAATGAGGGGGAGGGAAGAGTGGAGAATCGTCCGATCGAGGTTGGGTTGGGAGCCAGGCTGGCATGGGAGCTAGCTGTGTGTGATGACACGTGCGCTGGCCAGAGCGAGAGACGGAGAAGGCTTCAGGTGTGACCAGGGTTTACCCTACCGTTTTTCAACCGGGAACCGGTGGCCGGCGGTCCGGCGGTTACCACGGTTACCGGTCCCAAACCGAATGGTTTGAATTTTGAATTCAAACGGCGCAGTTCAAACGGTTAGCGACCGGTAACCGGTCGGTTAGGGCCGGTTACCGTTCGGTTTGGTCGGTAACTGCCCAAACCACCCCAAACCAAATTTCAAATTTGAATTTCAAAAATGAAAAATGCTGAAAAAATTCCTAAAAATAGTTCATGATTTATAGAGTCGAATGGTGTAAAAATTTTTCAAATTGGAGTTCGTTTGCTATTTATTTTGACGGGTATAAGTTTAAAAAAAAAGATATTTTTTTCTTTTTTTTTCAAACTTGTACGCGTCAAAATAAATAGCAAACGAACTCCAATTTAAAAAAATTTTACACCATTCGACTCTATAAATCATGAATTATTTTTAGAAAATTTTCAGCATTTTCTATATTTTGAAATTTAAATTTGAAATTTGAATTTAAACCGGTACCGAAACCGAACCGGTGATGGACGGTTTAGCACCAACCGGTTACCGAACGGTTTGGTAAACCCTGGGTGTGACACGGTCGCATGCATGCAAGGATGTACTAGCTAGGTGTCAAGTCATCTGGAGCATCAAACTCGTGGCTCTTGGCCTTCAGGTGTGTGTGACACGGCCGCATGCAAGGATGCAGCAGGTGTCATCTGGAGCATCAAACGCGTAGCATCTTGCTGCTATCTCCGTCGTGTGCAACAGCTAGCCTGATAGTGCCTAATTAATCTCTTGATTGATTTGAGTCTTTATCTAATACTAACAAACATGTCCGTACGTTAGGAGAAAAAACTAATTGAATTGATATATTTATTCATATTTTATATTTTTTTTATTTTTCTCATCGTCAACTCATTGAATTACTATTTTCTGAGCTAAATACATATTTTTTTCTATTTAGATTTGGATTAGAATTAGGATCCCTATTCATCCTACTCGGATGTATTTCATCATAAGCCATGTTAGAATAAAAATTGTATGGAAAGTTGGTTGTTTTCGAGTTCAGATCATATATGCGATCCAATAGGTTTTGGAATCGAATTCTGTATCATGCTAAACAAGAGCTATTGAAACTTGTATAAACAGAAATTATATATATAGGATTAGAAATAAATCTCTACTCTTATCTTTTACTATTTAGATTTGGATTAGGATTAGAACTCCTATTCATTTTACTCGGGCGTATTCTATTTAAATTAGAATATGATCCTTAAATATACTCGTGTCTAATTCCTATTATATAAAAATAGGAGGTTGTAGTATACAAACCGATTAGAGACATTTGCATTCACGGAGTTAGTTAGAAAAGACTATACCGTGGAGAAATTTTACCTCTTTATTATTAGGTATAGGTATAGACTATTTTTGGCTATCTCGTAACCCACTTCGTGAATCTCGATCTATAAGATCGATGAACGAGCACCTTATTGGGCCACGTCACTTGGTTTTCCTCCTCCGTTGGATGATGACCAAATGATGAGCATGAGCACAGTAGATTCATTAGCAGAGAATAGACATTTGATCCATATCGGTTTTTGACTTTAGTCTCGATATTTTTGCGTTCAGGGCTAAAAGGAGAATTACTCTCAGTTGCACATATCAACTGGGATTCTCGGAGTAAAGTCTCCTATCACTTTTAGTCCAGGTCCGGTCTTCCAACCATGATTAAAAGGTCACTCTTTAGTCCCGGTTGATGTTACTCAGTTGCACATATCAACTGGGATTTTGGGAGTAAAGTCTCTTGTCACTTTTAGTCCAGGTCCGGTCTTCCAACCAGGATTAAAAGATCACTCTTTGGTTCCGGTTGATGTTACCAACCCCGACTAAAGGTTAACTTTTAGTCCCGAGACTAAAGGAGGACCTTTTAGTCCTGGATTGTGTCATCAATTGGAACTAAAGGTCTCCCATCCAGGACTAAAGGTCCCTATGTCAATTGAAAAGAAGAAATCTCAGGACTATGTAGTTGAGTTGGTAAGGAATCTACACGTGACGTGAGACGAGGGGTCTTAAGTTTGGATCTCACACACTACATGATGGGTCTCTTCAAGATTTCATTTATTTTTTCCTGAGGACGAACTTTAATCCCGGTTGTGCCTCGGATTCGCAATTCAAGTTAGGACAACCGGGACTAGAGGCTCTTTCCAACCCGGTCGCACAACCAAGACTAAAGATTGTGCCTTTAGTCTCGGATCTGCAGTCCCGGTTGAGACAACCGGAACTAGAGACTCTTCCTAACCGGGAATGTCCCGGTTAAGACAATCGAAACTAGAGGCTCTTCCCAACCGAGACTGTCCCGGTTGACACAACCGAAACTAGAGGCTCTTCGCAACCGAGACTAAGCTCGGTTTGTGTACTAGTGATTACATCCCTTCCATAGCTGTCCACTTCTCCAGCTCGATCATACCTAGCTTGAGTTCCCTTGCCATAGTGGTGGGTCACGCGGGTGGTCTAGATAGGCCCATGACTACTCTAAATTTTGGCCAAAAAAGAATTAGCACTTATTATTTGAAAAACTCTAGTTTACCTCACTCAAGTATATCCAAAGTCAAAATTTTGTCCCTTAAACAGAAAATAACCGGACACAATCCTCCCTCATCTTCTAAAATCGGACATGTGACCTCAGTGGCTGTCTTCGTGGGTTTTCTTTTTTTTTTCTTTTATGTTTGTTTCGGCTGAATCTTAAAAAACTTATAGTAAATCACAAGTTTTCACTTATGTTTTTTATTTATGCTTTTCTATAATTAATTTATATTAATATGAAATCATAGACCCCGAACGTAAATTGCCAAATGATCAAAACTGCCGTTTGATTAACCAAGCCCATTTATTGGGTGTTGAATCAAAATTGATGTGGATGGTTGCTACGTATGAATTAACCTATTAGAGAATCTCTAAGAGACTCTTCGTATCTTTCCTAAATGTTATGAATAGAGATTTTGATAAAAAGCTATCCTCCAACAACTTATCTAAATGGTCATTTAAATATAGTCATTCTGTACTTCAAATTTTTCGCTAGTCAAATATAAAAGACGAGAAAAATGACTCTCTAGTGTGTGTGAGATATAGAAAAGTTGTTGGAAAGTAAAAAAATATACAAAGCGACTTTTATGCAAATGACTCTCTAAATAGTAATTTAGAGAATGAAATTTAGAAAGGCTCTTGAAAATGCTCTTATGGATAGTATAGGTAGAATCACTCGTGGATAATAACCACAAGAAACCGTACGGAGCCTAAGGTTCTATTGGGAACTCGTGGTTTAAAGTTTAGTCGGTTAAAGTTAATAGTTACTACTATAAGTTTTAAACCATTTTAGTTTACTTATTGGTTTAATGAACTAGTGATATGCTTGTGAGGTTGGTTAAAATATAGATATCATTTTAAATCACCTATTTAGAGTTTTAATATATGCTAAAATCATTTAAAATTTAGTGATTGTTCTCACCGTTCTAAATTAAGACATTACAAGACGTTTTGATTTTACTAGATTCATAACTTTTGTTACGTTTTATTTTATCCATTTCAATTTATTATAAGACATTAAAAGCTATTGTTTCTAAAAGTGACAAAACATCTCCTAATTTCGAACGGAGGGGAAACGTTTTAAACGATAGAATCAGAACTGGGTTAAGAAGCACTTGGAAAAATCTCGCTAGAGACAGCTCTCTCTCGGTGTCTCCATAACTGGAGAAGACGTGCTTCCCTAGTTTTGGTAACCTCCGTGTCCACGTCTCCTCCGTGTCCACGACTCCTCCGTCAGCTCTAATCTCATATCTTCGGCACGCGCGGTCTAGTTCAAATCAAAACAGAAATTCCACGAAAAAGAAAATTAAAAGAAAATCCGTTCACGGCCAACCAGCAACCACCACATAAATCTGTTTGCGTTGCTCTCCTCTGCTGTTGTGCCTCGCGCCGCCACCCCCGGTTTCCTCCACAACACAAGTCACAACTCAAACCAAGAGAAACCCGAGACGTTGTAGCAGGACCGCAGGGTCCCCACTCTGATTACAATAAATACTCTATCCATTAATCTTGAAGAGCGGAATATCTCAAGTTTTATCAAATTATAAACAAATAATAATATTATACTAGATATACATATACTATTAAAATATAATTGATGAAAATATATAATATACTTAGTATCATATATATATATATATTATATTGTATTATTATTTTGGTTAAATTTAGAATGCTCTATGTATTAATATTATTCAAAACTATTTATAATTTTGGGCCGAGCAACTAATAATAAAATAAAAATATTATAATTTTGGGCCGAGCAACATAATTCGAGTATTCGACCTTGGTCCGCGTAGTCATCCAGATCACAGTAGCAAACCGCAAAGCGCTTTAAAACCCCCGTCCCCACGCCGTACCGGGCGCTTCGTGAGTTTCAGTTTATTCGGCCTCCACCTCCGAAGTCTCCAAGGCTTTCCATCCATCCGAATCTCTCTGCCGCCCGCCTCCTTCCTCCCGCTCGGCGATGGCGGCGGAGCAGACCGCCGAACAGTTCCGGGGCCAGGCGCGGCTGCCCCACTTCGCGACCCCGCGGCGCTACGACCTGCGCCTCACGCCCGACCTCGCCGCCTGCGCCTTCGCCGGCTCGGTGGCGGTGTCCCTCGGCGTCGCCGCGCCCACCCGCTTCCTCGTGCTCAACGCCGCCGAGCTCGACGTCGCGCCCGAGGGCGTCAGCTTCGCGTCGCAGGGCTCCGACCAGGTGCTTGCCTTTGCTCCCTCCCCCGTCGCTGTGCCTGTGCGCGGGTGTGCTTGATCTGTTCGTGTAAGGTTAAGTGTTAGATGTGGCGATCGTTTCGTAGGTGTCAGCTAGGGTTCTTAGATGGCGTTGTTTTTTTTACCAGAATACCAGCCGCTTAAAGTTTTGATCTGCTCAGAGCAACTTCCACAGTCCAGACTGGCATTGGCGACGTTCTGCCGGAGAGGGTTGGGGGGCATGAGTTCGGCGTCTTAAACTTTGTGTAGTTTCTTTGTGCTTTAGCTATCTCATAATTTCTTGCAAGTTGATTGATTGAAACTTTTGCAAGTTAAGCTGCCTTAAAATTTCTTAGTTGATTGATTGAACTCCATGATTTATGTGTTCATCAAACAATCTTAGATTACACTAGGAGCACAAATATAAATATTGCTTTCAGTGAAGGGTCTCAATATTGCAGATGCCATAGTGATATGGTTTAATGCTTACAGGTGATTGTATACTTATTCAAGCTTAAGATTTTCCTCCAATCATATCAGGATTGTAATTTTGAAACTGTAACCGCGTGTTTTAATCTGAGTTGGAATAGCACTTTTGCACTTACCATGGTTTGGTTTGCAAAAAGGGCCTGGAGGGTTTATGATGGTGTTTCTGACAATGCACTGGCACTTAGCTCTACATTTATTCTAAATCATGTTATCATTTGAATCAGGTGCTGCAACCTTTGGAGGTTACTAACGTGCCAGAAGATGAGATCCTGATTATTCGCTTCAATGAGGTGCTTCCTCTTGGGGAGGGAACTTTGACGATTGCCTTCCAGGGAACTTTGAATGATAAGATGCATGGGTTCTACAGAAGGTAATCATTTTTCTAGTATTAAGTTGATTTGTAAATCAAGCAACATATTCACAATGCAACTTTTTGTGTATAGTGTGTATGAGCTCAATGGAGAGAAAAAAAATATGGCTGTAACACAGTTTGAACCAGCTGATGCAAGACGCTGCTTCCCTTGTTGGGATGAGCCCGCTTTCAAGGTTTTTACTGCTTTGATCTCTTTTTTGAACCCTTTTGCTCTTATATGTGCAAGTATGTTTGCTTTTTATTTGCATTGCATGAGGAAATAGAACCCTGCATGGGGTTTATGAAGAGGCACCAATTTGTTTTTCTATCAAGTCCCTTCTATTCTTTGATAATATCTTTGTTTGCTTTTGATTCCATTGCATGAGGTAAGATGTGTATAGACTTGGAGTCTTGCTTGGTAATCAAGAGCAAGTTCAATTGATGCTAGTGTTAAGGATGAAACAGAGGTTTTATTCTCTACATGGACATATCTGTGCTCATGCAGATTGAGATTCTTTGTAGTTGCCCGTTCATGGATTCTATATAGACGATCTCAATTCATTTTATAGAGTGATTTGATGGTTACGATTATTGTATGATCTCATTCATTTTACCCTGATTTCATTTTTCGGATTTAACTTCACTGGTTTAGCCGGCATTTAAAATGCGCAATTGGCACAGAAGAAACATTAATGGCTTTGGCAAACACTATTTTATATCCGGCCTTTCCTTCTCTGCATGCAGGCTGTGTTCAAAATTACTCTAGAAGTTCCTTCTGAGACCATTGCTTTGTCAAATATGCCAGTCATTGAAGAGAAGATCAATGGTCCTACCAAAATAGTCTACTTCCAAGAATCTCCGATAATGTCTACATACCTAGTGGCTGTTATTGTTGGCATTTTTGACTATGTGGAAGGTTTCACCACAGATGGTACTGTAACTTCTGCCACATCAATATCTAATTCTTTATCTTTCATCTTATGGCCATTCATGCCTTAAAAATTGACTTGTTCTCCATTCCTTTGCAGGAACTAGGGTCCGTGTTTATACACAAGTTGGTAAGAGTGCGCAAGGGAAGTTTGCATTAGAGGTTGCCTTAAAGACATTGGTCCTCTTTAAGGAGTAATTATCTCACATTCTCAGATATTTGGAAGATTGCCTACATTTTTGTTGCAGTGGTCATAGATGCATAGTTTATTTAATCAGATAATATTACTTTGGAATTTTGATACTGATCCAGGCCAAGATATTTTGCAAAGAATTGAGTTCTATAGGTTGATTGTGTGAAATTGTGGATGCATTCCATTAGATGCTTTATTTCTTGATGTCCAGTATAATTGTGGATGCATTCCATTACATTACGAGCTGAGAGGGTATTTACATGTTTCAATATTGATGATGCATTGTTGCAGTATTGATGATGTGATGTTGGCCTTCCCAAAATCGGATCATGGTTTAAGGCCTTTCCAAATTTGTAAATGATGTTTCATACCTTTTGATTATTAAAAAAAAAAATCAATGTTATGGCCCTTCCATACCCTTTCAAAAGAACATCTGCTTGTAAATTTGATGATCGTTTAAGGCATCCGTGTCACATCCTCTGTTTGAATCACTGTCACACACAAAAGCTCTCTTTGTGGTATCAGGTAATGATTGATGAATTCTTTATGTTGTCAGGTATTTTGCTGTGCCATACCCGCTCCCCAAAATGGACATGATTGCTATTCCGGATTTTGCAGCTGGAGCCATGGAGAACTATGGCTTGGTTACATACCGCGAAACAGCATTGCTATTTGATGAGAAACACTCTGCAGCTGCCAATAAGCAACGGGTTGGTCACTATGAAATTGTATTTTTCAATTATTTGTAGTAAGCTGGTCATGTGGTTCACCATATTAATTATGTATTTTCCCATGGTACCTGAAACCATTTGAATTGGGCAATAGTTGAGAATACTGAACTTGATTGCAGAACTAATTTGTTTTTACTAACCAATTTAATAATCATTAGTGCATAAGGATGTTATAGTATTTTGTAGTGGTTTGATTCAGATATGCAGCAGCTGTTTGATTGCCATGTGCTGTCACACCAACTTTATGATGATCTTTTTTTGCCTTTCCATTGTATATTCCTGTATCCAGGTTGCAGTTGTTGTAGCTCATGAATTAGCTCATCAATGGTTTGGAAATCTTGTCACAATGGAGTGGTGGACACATCTGTGGCTTAATGAGGGATTTGCGACTTGGGTAATAAATTAGAACAAAAAAGTAATTAAAAACCTCCATATAATTTTATGTTTCTCATATAAATGGTTCTTTCCACTGCAGGTGTCTTACTTAGCTGCAGATCAGTTCTTCCCTGAATGGAATGTTTGGACTCAGTTTCTAGAGGAATCTACAACAGGTTTCAAGTTGGATGCTCTTGCAGGTTCACATCCAATTGAGGTAACAATTTTTTTTACTCTGCAATGTTATGACTGTATCTGTAGGAATTTACAAATTTATATTTTTCATCCATGTCTCAGACCTCCATGGATGTGAGTGTGACTGTTGATTGCTTGTCTAATTGTATGAGTCCTAAATATAAATATGATTGGCTTTATATTTACTACACCTTTATTTAGTGGCAAAACATTGGTAAGCTGAATATTTTTATGGGGCTGTAACATATTTCTAATCAATCAGAATATCCTATTCTACTGGAGATTGGAGAATTAAAAAAACTGTCAACAAAGTCCCAGGTTTCTAGTGCTTTTAGAAAGTGTGGCAGTGGTACAATATTACAATTATCATTGTTCTAAAAATCAATAACCATTGTGGCATTGTCTGTAGAGACCTGGGGCACACTATAAAATATTGATAATGCAGTTTAAATGGCAGAATAAAAATCAATGCATATTTAAAACTGGTACATATTGATGCACATTTCATGTGGCTTATAATATATTATTTTCAGGTGGACATAAATCATGTTGATGAAATAGATGAGATATTTGATGCTATAAGCTATAGGAAAGGAGCTTCTGTCATTCGGATGCTGCAAAGCTATCTTGGGGCTGAGGCCTTTCAGGTTTGGTTTTCTTATTCATTACTCTTTTCATTTTGTTTGTCAAGAAAAAAAAATTGCACAGTTTAAAGAAATAGTAGTATAATTGTATGGCTGAATAATAATGTGACCTAGTCCTATGTTCACTTTTGAAATGCCACTTAGTTTTTTTTTAATAATGAAGGCAATCTTTGGACTATGCACAGCTTTTGTTATGAATTTAGTTAATATGTTTTTTTCTTCCTAATTATGTACTTAGACAATTGTGCGGCATGCTAGACATATTAATTGTATATTAATGCTATTCTTTGAGAACTAATTATTGCAAAATGCACATAAATTTCATGTTGGTTGTCACTTGTTGATGAGGATATCTCAAATATATTTTCAGTGGTAACCAGAAGTTGTTCTTTTATTCTTTTTGCTAGAAATCTTTGGCTGCATACATCAAAAGATTTGCGTATTCAAATGCAAAGACAGAAGACTTATGGGCTGCCCTTGAAGAGGGGTCTGGCGAACCAGTTAGAACATTAATGCATTCATGGACAAAACAGCAAGGTTATCCTGTTGTCAGTGTGAAACTCAAGGATGGAAAGTTCCAGCTGGAGCAGGTATATTGTAGACCTTTCTGGAGGCATGTTTGAGAAATCCTGTAAAATTAGCAAGACCTTTTCTCTATTTGCAAAATCAAATTTAGTTTCTGCTTTAGAGGCCTTTTGAAAATCTTTCGATTGTGTTTCTTGCAGACACAATTTCTTTCAAGTGGGTCCACAGGAGCCGGGCAATGGGTGGTTCCTATCACACTATGTTGTTGTGGGTACTCACGCCAAGAGAAGTTCCTTTTTCATGGGAAACAAGAAGATTTTGATTTGTCAGGGTTAGGGCTCACAGAATGCCAAAAGATAGACTGCTTCTGGATTAAACTCAATGTCTACCAGACCAGCTTCTACAGGGTGAGCTATGATGATGAACTTGCATCCCGACTTCGGTATGCAATTGAAACCAACAAATTGAGTGCTGCAGACAGATATGGTAAATTCTGCCAAAATCTTATTTCAAGTGAACCAGTCTTACCCCGTCAAACTGGTCTGTATGACATTGTTATTGTTTAAATACAGGTGTGCTCGATGATGCGTATGCCCTCTGTATGGCTGGCAAACAAAAGCTAGTCTCTTTGTTGCATTTGATTTCTGTGTACAAGGATGAGACTGAGTATACTGTGCTTGCACATGTAATCACGGTAATGTTCTCTCTACCTGAAAAGTCCTTTTCACATACTTTTTTTCCTTAGCGATTTAAACCATTTGTCTTTGTAGACGAGTTTGCACATCGTCGAGATGATGGCTGTTGCTGCTCCAGAGGAGTTGGTTAATCTGAAGAAGTTCCTAATTGATTTCCTGGAGCCATTTGCACTGTAAGTATATTGCTCTATTTATTCTGTAATGGGAATAACATTTTATACTGAGATATTGCCTAACATTTCAGAAATTCTTTGTAGGAAACTTGGCTGGGATGCTAAGAGTGGTGAGGGCCACCTGAATGCTTTGTTAAGAGGCACACTATTAATTGCTCTTGCAGAACTTGGCCATGAGACTACCATAAAAGAAGCTGTTCGTCGATTTAATGTCTTTCTGGAAGACAGAGAGACACCACTCCTCCCTCCAGATGTTAGAAAGGTTAGCATCTTAACGGAATTTAAGTTGTATATATTGCTAACTACTAAATAGTCCACAGCCCAGTTATTGATCCTGTTTTGTTTTGTAGGCTGCATATGTTGCTTTGATGCAGACAGTGAGCAAATCGAACAAAACTGGCTACGAATCACTATTGAAGATATATAGAGAAACTGATCTAAGCCAGGAGAAAGTTCGTGTGTTAGGCAAGTGAACATTTTTCTTTTACCATTCAAAGGTTTTTTTTTCTGGGATCTCATGAAATTTATGACCTTTTCGTAGGTTCTTTGGCATCATCCCCGGACCATGATGTTGTTCGTGAAGCATTGGATTTCATATTGTCACCTGAGGTAATAAACATGCATAAGTCTTCAGTTACATTTATGTGCTAATTATTATTTGTGCTATTGGTTTACTATTGCATGAGTTCAGGTGGCCATGTGTGTTCCACATGATACGTTTAAACTTCGTTTCATCTTACCGGAATATCTCATGTTGTATTGCACACGCAGGTGAGGAATCAGGACGCAATATTTTTGCTAAGAGGGGTGAGTTCAGCGGCACATGAGGTCGCATGGCAATGGCTGAAGGTATTCACTGTCGTCCTTATTATTCTTGGTTAGCTTTGTGACTTTATTTTCCATATATGCTAACTCTATAATTTCAGGAAAACTGGGACTACATATTGGGAGCCTACTCTGGAACTTTGCTCACCTATTTCGTCAACATAACTGTCTCGCCAGTACGTTGCATAACCTATCTTCATCCCGTCTCTTATAAGCCCATTTACATTTACCTTTCTGACACATCATGAAACATGGTTTCAGCTGGCCACTGATGAACATGGTGATGAGGCGGAGGAGTTCTTCAAGAGCAGAACCAAGGCGAACATCGCGAGGACTGTGAAGCAGAGCATCGAGAGAGTGAGGATCAATGCCCAATGGGTCAAGAACATCAAGGCCGAGGCTGACCTCGGCAGTGTTCTCAAGAAGCTGTCTCACAAGCACTGATCAGAGA
Organism: Microstegium vimineum; assembly: GCA_022036555.1. Lineage (NCBI taxonomy): Eukaryota > Viridiplantae > Streptophyta > Magnoliopsida > Poales > Poaceae > Microstegium > Microstegium vimineum. The sequence continues at coordinate 39,119,539 of CM039121.1, read as the reverse complement.
CGGTCACTTTCATCTCTGTGTAGTCCCAGTGCGAGATGTAACTTGTGTTCTGAACAAGTGGATTAATAAAGGGTACTTTTGTTTGGGTTTTCATCCTGAGCTGCCTTGTCCGTAGATTCCTACAAACTGATCTGTGCGAAAGTTACCATGACAGATATGCGTCGAATTCGTGAGTTATATCCTGATGAGGCCCGTATCGCCCATGTCGCACAGGAGAACAATAACTGCCTCTCATGAATTCGCCAGTTCACCTATTTGATCCAATAATAACTGACTGAGTTGGTTTCGGAATGTGCACTTCGTCATTCTTTTAGGGTTTCACTCCATTATTTTGCAGGATAATGTATTATTTATATGTATAAAACCTTAAATGACCTTAAAATTAGGCATGGGCATTCGGATTATCCAAAAAATTCATATGGGGTAATTTGGGTATTGAGAAACTCGGGTTTCTAAAAATACTACCCAATATTTGTCCCAAAATATCACTACTCGAATTCCTAGGTACCCGTAATTTCAGGTTTGGGAAATATCACTACTCGAATTCCTAGGTACCCGTAATTTCAGGTTTGGGTTTGGGTAATACCTGTTCTATCTGAACTTACAAAAACATATGTTTTATCATATTTTTTTGGCTATATTTTACAGCAACAAGTAATTATTTTCTGATAACATTTCTTAAAGAAAAATATACAAGAAACAACAATTTTTGGTAACATTTCTAGAGGACCAAAATGTATAGACGTGATAAAGATAGTCTCATGGACATTTCATACATAAACAGTAGAAGTAAGGGAGAATTAGCGCTATGGCCCTAAAAAAATGGCTCTTAGGTTTATGACCATTTTTTTTCATGAACTTTGCTCCATGGTCTCGAAACAAACTTTATTTTGCTCTATGGCCTTCCGTCTATTTTGGACAACTAACGGTGTTAAGTCAGAGGTAAAAAGACCGTTCTACCCTAGTGAAAAATTAAAATGCGGAATTTATTTGTTTGTTTTATATTTGGAGTAATATTAAGCAAACAAATAACCAAGTGTGGTACAAGTGTGGTTATGTGTGAATTTATTTGTTTAATATTACTATGTGTGAACTTATTTGCTTAATATTACTCCAAATATAAAAACCTGCTCCAGGTGGGCATCAGCAGAGCACTTCTCCATTTACACTATGAGGTGGGAGTTAAAAAAATCTGCTTCACCTTGCTCCCTGTTAAATTCTTATGGGGATCACCAGAGAATCAATTCTCATCGGCTCTTAATTCTCATCAGCTCTTAAAGGAATCACTCCACCGAAGAATCAAGGAGCAGAGTTGAAGAGTCAGAGAGCACCACTCTCCCAACGGGCCATAATCATCCTTGAGCGAATCCATATCAAACCAGTAGAAATCACCTAAATCACTCTTTCTTGCAGAGTTTCAGTGTACTCATTTTGATTCTAAACTCTATTACAATGCTCGAACCAAGATAAAAGACAAATTCACGAAGCTTATAGGTTACTAGAATCAAAATTCATACTATGCTTCACATCTAATGGATGGATTTTTTAGTTATGGTCTCAGGATTCGAACTTGTGGTACGCGTGTTTGTAACAAGTGCGGTCTTATGGTTCTTCTCTGAAAGAAATTGAAGTTGGTTTTTTCATCAGTTTTTAAAAATGACTTAGATACAAGTTGTACCTCCAATGTTGGCCAGAATTGAACCATGGCCAGAAAAAACGAACCGTCTCGTTGGCCGTTGTCTCTATCGCTCCTGCAGTCCTGCTGGGGTTGATATGAGGACATATGGCTGTTGTCTTGGTGCGTTTGATACGGCGGACCGGCGGAGCATGCCGACCGCGCGTGCCAACGATTACGAAGAAGCTGGGCGGTCACCGTGTGCAGGCGCCATGACCGGCGCTGTCACTTCCTCCCCGCCGCCGCTCCTCTTCGCATCGTCAGGGGTCAACAATACGCCGTCCCCCCTACAATCCCGTCCTGTAAGCCATCCCCTCCCTCGGTCTCTTTCGCAGTCTCGCATCCTTCCCCGGTTGCTGCGGCGGTTCCAAAACCCAAAATCCCAACCTATGAGGAGTTCGATGTTCGATCAGGGTGGGTGGGTGGGAATAGGTGTTAGGGATGTTGGTCACGTACGCGTCGAAATGTGCAAAGTTTCGATTGATGCCACAGGAGCGTGGGGATTTTGCCCCTCAGAATATTATCATCAGCAACTAGACATATTATATTGCACTCTTGTGGAATACTTATAGTAGATGGAATATTGCATTTGCGTGCTGCATGAGATAAAAATTCATTGATTCTCGAATGTGTATAGGCTAGAGACTTTGGTTTTCAGGTACCTTGCGTTTGTTCTGTACTTCTGTTATTACTATTTTGTTGAGGTATTGAGATGATCTGGCCTGTGAATAACTAATTTACCGTTTACCTGTCCAACGTTATGGCCTTAAAAGGAAGAGAAGGGAATGCCCAGCTTTTGCTATTTTGTCTTGTGGTTCTTGCAATGAAAATTCACTAATTGTTATGATGCCACTGAGATTGATGGAAACAAGTTAAGGTGTTTTCAGGAACCGTGCTGGTGAATTAAAGAAATGGAGGCAAACCATAGTAGAAAACTTGAGGCTGCAGTTACAGTAAAATGAAATTAACATATTTTACACACATGCACACCATAAGTTTCCTTTGTATGCTCCCCTTATCTACACTCTAACAATCTCGTTTGGTTGGCTGAAACTATGTTAGGCTCCGTCATCAGTCATCAGTCGCTGCAGTCCAATCATATCATCTGAGTTAGGACTGAATTCTGAACATGCAAGGACAGCAGTGGTTTTCCAGACCTGGAAGGCAACCTTATGTCTGTCTATGCTCTATACTCTTATAAGTATGCTTGATTTGCTTAATCCGGTGGAAGATTCGTTCTCATGGCATTTACATGTCATCATTATTGAAACTGTATGGTGCGGAGCTTGAACAGTTTGTACTTGCGCTGCTAACCTGGGAAGTCTCATAATCATGCCCAAGATTGCGCAGCCTGGTGAGCTCGGGCAAGATTTCTTTTCCAAGATCCGGCCTGTCTTTCTTCCGTAGCTCCGCGCACCGCACTGCCAGTTTCGCGAATTCCAGAGCCTCTTCCACTGGCCAGTCTGTCACCGTCGGGTCAAGTATCTCCTGGAAGGCTCCTCTCTCTATGGCATTTTCTACATGATGCGTGAGCCCCATGGGTGATCTTGCCGTGATGATCTGGAGCAGCATGATGCCAAACGAGTATATGTCAGACTTGGTGGTGAGCATACCACTCTGCTGGTACTCCGGGTCAATGTAGCAGAAAGTGCCGGCCGTCGATGTCATCCTGTACTGTGTGACATCGGCTGCGGACTGTGGCACCAGCCTTGCAAGGCCGACATCGCTGATCTTGCTGACAAAGTTGTGGTCGAGGAGGATGTTGGCAGGCTTTAGGTCCCGGTGGACAAGTGGTTCTGGCTTTGCTTGGTGGAGGAAGAGAAGTCCAGTTGCAATGTCAGCGGCGATCCTGAAGCGGATGCTCCATGGGATTGGCAATGTTTTTCCTCGTCTGCAGAGCCGGTCCTCTAGGCTTCCATAGTCCATGTATTCATACACCAGGCACCCATACTCTGGGCAGGCTCCAAGCAACAGAACCATATTTGGATGCCGCATGCAGCTTAGTACTTCAATCTGCAAATTGTCACAAGAGCATATGCATGATTTAGCAGGTAATACCTACTATTGTTGTCATTTGATGTAAATAGGTTGATCATGGTCATGAATTAATATACATAATTGACAAGGTTTTAACTATTGGAATGATAAATTCTATTACGAAGATTTGTTTGATGTGAGAAGAGAAGAAATCTCCACTTTGTGAGGGTGAACAAATCATTGGAGATATAAGAAACAGAATGTATTTGGTGTTTAATGCGCTTCTAGTGATATTTAGATGAGAAAAGCTGTGCAATATAGGCTGACCATATCAACAAATAATTTACTAGCTAAAGTATCATAAATTTCAAGGGTAGCACAAGCTATGAATTCTGTATCAGATTACCTCTTGCTGAAATTGTTGCCGTCCCTGTGATGCATCTGGTCTTAAGATTTTAATAGCAACATTAGTATGATCCAGTACTGCTTTATATACTGGTCCATATCCACCTTCTCCTATCTTGAGCGCCTTATCAAACTTATGTGTAGCAGCTTCTATGTCATCAATGGAGTATCTCCTGTACCGGATATCATTTTTGTTCAGTGCATCAGTTGCTTTCTTCCTATCCTCAGCCTCCCGCTTTGCCTTCCATTCTGCTCTCAATCTCTTCTGCGCCTCGAGCTCTGCAATTTTCTGCGCAGCTTCTGCTGCCTCAAGTGCAGCTCTGCACTTTGCTTTCTCCATTTCAACTAGCGCAAGGGCTTCCTCTTCTGAATTCCGTAGGTCCTGGTACTGTTTGGACTCCTCCACCCTCATCTGGTGCATCTGTGCTGCCTGCAGTCAGATCATTGTTCATTGTTTCAATATCTTTAATTTAGGTTAGCTTAGGAAGAAAGAACGTGGTATATATTTAGCAATACAGAAGTAAAGACACCTTATGTTTGGCATCAACAGCTTCCTTACATGCAGAGTTATACATCTCCATTGTCTGTTTCAGTTCTAGTCTCAGGCGTCTCATTTCAGCTTCCACATCCTTCCAGTTTCAAGTGAAACAAAGCAAGAGATTGTGTCATTTGCCAAAAAGAACTCGATGCTAATGTTATACTTATTGAGGCGGCACTTACCCCGGCACAACTCAGGCTTTCCATGGACATCGCTGAGGAGAGCTCCATGGATTCACCAAAGTCTATGGATGGCAACTCCATGCTCATTCCGAAATCAATGTCATCTGAAAAGGAGCTACGAGTCACTGAGGGCCTCGGTGGTGCTATGAAATCAATGTAGTCGTCAAAATCCTTCTGGGGTGCTGTCCTAGCTCCGGTAAGAGGCCTATCTCTCGATGGGGCCTTTGCATAGGCAGATAACCGGTCCACTGAATTTCTACTTGCCAACGGAGACGATGTATGAGAAGTCTTCCTCCAGTCCCCTCTTGAGGTCCTGTTTAAAAAACCGAATGTTCCTTTTAGTTGTTATTAACAAGTTCTTTTTTAAAACATGGATGTTAACAAGTTATGAAGGCAAAGAGTGACCTGACTTAGAACGAAAGGGTGCACATTACTGGGAACCATATTATGTTGACATCTACATAATGTAACTAATGAAGTGCTATTCATCCTCAGATTTACCTTGAGGCATCAGACTCTATGTTTGGTTGGGAGTGTTGCTTTGGAGGGAGAGTAGTAAAGGGAGCTGGAGCTTTAGCTGCCTTCACCTGGATGGCCTTTGCCTTGTGGATGACATGTACTGTGCAATAATCAGGCGCCATCTTCATCAAGCACGTTGGGACATCGGGATTTCTAAACCTTCTGCACAGTACAATGATCATGCCTGTTTTCAGTACAGGCATCATGGGAGTGTAAAGGCGTGCAACCATGGGAGATGAATGAGCAGGTAATATACCTGATGAATGTGTTCTTAGTTGATGCGCCGACGACAATGTCTGTGATGGCATTGCTACTGGCATAATCAATTATTGCTTTGGAGATGTCACTGCCATCCAAGATCAACTCCTTCAGATGCATCTGCGATGTAAAGGTGGCATAAACCTGAATACCGCTTGCAGCCATTCTGGACATTTTTCCTTCTTTTCCAGAATAGTGTAACTGCTCTTATTATAATACTGACTGAAGCATTTGCTTCCCAAATTGCCTTTTTAGGTATTTATATCAGTTAAACCGTGTACAGTTCAGTATGATGTTTCTGTAGTTGATAAATATTCTGCAGTGATATCATTTATATATGCTTTCCAATGTTTGAGAAAAAAGGTAATGTTCAAGAGATATTTACTTGTATGGTCCTAAAAAAATGCATCTTCCTTTGGTCTCTTTTTTGTTTGAACTTACCTGTATGGTCTCGAAACAAGATTTTCTTCCTTCTAAAGACGCTGACGGTGTTAAGTGTTGGGTAAAATTACCATTTTAATCCTAGCTAAAAAAAGGTCTCCGTAGAAAATTTGTATCTAGTTCATACAATCTCTTGGATGAGGACGATTTTTACATGAAAATCATAGTTCTCGACGAGATCTACAATTTTCTAGTTCTGAGTTCGTTAAGTTTCTCCAAAAATTTAAACAAAGTTTTAGCCGTGTTTCAAACTTTATATTATTTTTTTAGGATCTTAATAATTTGAAATGAATAAATATGCAACAAAGTTGTAGATCACATTAAGAGCTACAATTTTTATGCATAAAGTATCTCTATTTGACACCATATGATTTTTTTCAAGACGACAAGTACTTGTACGCGATTGATATATGACTGAAATATTGATTAACTTTTTTGAGAAACTTAACGACCTTAAATTGAAAACTTCAAAACTAGAAAGTTGTAAATCTTATCGAGAGCTACAATTTTTATATAAAAATCATCCTCATCTAAGATTGTATTAAAAAGATATAGTTTTTCTACTGAAACCTATTTTTATATACTTGGATAAAATGGCCTAAATTGGACGGAATGCCATAGAAGTAAGTAAGTTTAGTTTTAGGGTCATACATGTAAGTTAAAACCATGCAAGGAAGATGTATTTTTTTCAGGGCCATACAGGTAAAAAGCTCAATATTCAATATTCAATAGGCACTTACCCCTTTACGAGCACAATACCCTCTATATGATATAAATAGCTGTGTTATCTCTGCATCACCCTCATCTTTGTTTGCTTCAACTGTAAATGGTCATATGAAACAAGATAAGTCTTAATGAGTCAGACCAAGATTTTAACGTAAAGCAGACCATGTTCAATAGAAGAATGAATTTTTTTAGCGCACATTATCCTACAAAGAAATAGGCATTTTCTTGTGTCATTTTTTTGGTTGATAATCTAAAATGGCGTCATGTCATATTATTATGGTAGAAACAAACTTTTAGGTTAACACTTAATCTAAAATCAGTTTGTTATAAGGAGAATTAGTCTGGTTTAATATTAGAGAAATTGTTTAGCATTGTATAGCCTGAATCTGAAGTTCAGAAATTATCCTAGCCTAAAGGTTGTTAAAGTTGGTCGGTTGTAACAAGGTGAATAATCGATTTTTTTTTATATATAATACATGTTGAATTGTTAATGCAGAACCCCACATTGAGAGAGAGATATAAATAAATATAATATAAAACGGCTGAAAAGGCGCCTACCCCTGACATGGACGAGTTGCAGCATGCTGCCCCTGGTCAGGAGCCGATCCACTGCCCATTTTGCCGCCTGTTGGCTGTTCTTGTCCCGGTCGACGGCGACGATGATGGAGCTGTCCCTTGCAACCGGCTCGTGCTCGCTGCTGTGTGAAGAGGTCACGGAGAAGGGCAAGGCGAACATCTTCAATGGTGAATCCCAACAGCAGCAGATAGGAGCATGCAAGGGGGCGAAACGGAGGGGAGAGGATTTTTGTCTCTCCTCTCCCGTGACCTTATTTTGTCCCGCTCGTCACTAACCTCCCTCCCCGTTTGTCTGCTGTAATTGAGCCACCCAAAACTGCAAATCCGTTCCAGGGAGTTTTGCTGTTTTTGGGCCATGAGCTTTTCTACCTATTATTTTTTTTTGACATACTTTTCTACCTATTATTGGATAGCTAGACTGTTACAAGGGCTTTGTTATTTCTGTTTTCTTGTATACGCATGGATTTTTTATGATCTCGTGTCATTTTAGTGTGTTTGGTTTCTGGACAGATTATTTATAAGCTCGTGTCATTTTAGTGTGTGTTTGGTTTCGGGACAATGCATGTCTGATGGGTTAAAGGTTGGGTTAAATAATCTCATGTCTGGTTTGTGACATGAAACCATTCCAAATTTGTTGTGTGGTGTGAGTGATTTAGTGGGCTGGGATTGATATATTCTAACACTGTTAGTTGCTATTAATCGTGGGACTCAACTATCATCATGGAGCCCGCAATGTGAGCCACTCTTCCGGTTCTTCCACTTCCCGTTGAGCAGAGCACCGCCCTGCCATCCAATGCCGATTAAAGGTTGGGTTGAAGTCAACTCATGTTTGGTTTAAGAGATGAAACCATTTCCAATTTTTTGTGTGGTGTGATTGATTGAGTGTGTTGGGAATTGAGATTGATATTTTCTAACACTGTTAGGGCGTCTTCAATGGTCTAGCTTATTGCTAGCTCATAATTTTTTTAATCACCAAATAATGTAAAAGACAAGAGACTAGCGCAGACTCAAGAGATAGTCTTATATCACTCTTCTCTCAAAGCACGATATTCAAGATAATCTCTCTCCACCATATAAGTTAGCTTAAAAGCTAGTATTAGCTTATACTGTTGGGGACGCCCTACCGAAATCGCGAGCTCTGGTGGACTCCTATTGGCCCTAAAGGAGAGAGAGCATCCCGCGCTAGTCTCGCACACGCTCCAACAAAACTCTCTCTCTCTCAGCTCTTTCGTTTTGCATGCATGCACCTTCCACCGTTCATTATTTTATTGTTTTTATTCTCCAACTAGACTAGCGATTTAGTCATCCCGTTGCGGACGCCCTTAGTTGATATTAGTTGTGGGACCCAACTATCCACTTCTCGTAGAGCAAAGCACCGCCCTATCCCGCCACCCAACACTGCCCCACCGCCCAATGCCACTCCACTGTTGTGGGCCATGCGTCACCGCAATTCCATGCACCCTATGGCTGGGCCATAGAGCTCCCCGTCCCCGCTAGAGCTTACTACGCAGCTCCACCTACCACCGCCATGGTTGTCCTGAGCTCGCACTAGAGAGGCAGATAATCTGCGGAGGAGCCCCGCGCGAGAAAGACGAAGAAGGCATGAGGTTGATGTGGGTTGAATTGTTTCATCATTTCTAAGAGATGAATATGAAATGAACCCGCATCAGTGAGGCATATTCCGCACTGGATTCGATCCTCTCCAGCCAACCTCCTATATCCAAACATATCCAAAATTGGGTTTGCTCCAACCTAACCCAGTTAGACCTTTGAACCAAACACACCCTTAAGAGACAATGTTTCCTAGTGTATCATTTGCCATCCTTTTTCAACTAATAACACAATGGGTGCTCTTCCTTTTCAATGAATATTGAACCTAGATCCCATGTACTAGTTCACACCAACCTGTTTCGATGTGGACTATCGTTTTAGAAAATAGTATAGTAGAATTTCACCAAACGCAAAATTTAGGGTTTAAAGGTGATTGATGTCTGTATAATGGCTACTACAAGTGAGCGGTTTAGACCAAACATTTCACCAGAATTAGTTTACTTGCACGCGTTCCTTGCTTTAATTTGTTCAGGCCTGTTGGCTACAGTTTATTCGAGTTTAGATTCCTTGATCATTGTAGTGCTTGTTCTTGGTACTATGACTGAGCACTCTCAAATCTCTCTTGTATTTTATCCAGAAAAACCAATTCGAGAATGAAAAACTTCAATACGTGGGGAAGCCCATATCTTCTTGAAAGATTACCTTCACCATGAGTTAGATAAGATCTATATCAAGTTCCATGATTCTTGATGTTGATCTGAATCAATTCTGTATTTTTGGAGAAAGTTTGCTGCTTGTGTATACCGGACCATCACGTGTGAATTGTAAGGAAACATGTTCTTAATTATTGTTGTGTAAGATATTCTAGGTGGGATTTATTTTTTTCTCTAAAGCCTAGAACCTTTTGGAATGTGAGAACTCTTCAAGTTTCCTATGTTTTCCTATGTTTTTCTGTAAAAATAACCGATCTTTTTGTAAAATTTCTATATAATTTCTAAAAGTTCCTATGTTGTGAATGGGCCCTAATTGTTGTTGAGTAAGATGTTCTGAGTGAACGGCAGATCAACGATAGGTGCACTTGTCATGGCGGATCCATTCCAAGCGATAGTTTGCAGTGACGCGTGGAAGCAGGTCAACTCATCTTTGTGTCAACAATGACAAAAAATATATATAGATAGTACTTATCTGTTAATAATTATCTCTTTTTATCCAAATATGTACAGATAATAGACTAGCTAATTGTTAGTTGAACCATTAGATAATAACTATTTCACTATCTAGACCAAATCGGATAATGCGTTATTAGCTAAGTAACTATCATCAGATAATGAATCCAGACCTTAAAAGCACGATAAATCACTGTGGTTTTATTCATTTATATAAGATACATTGGTGAACAGGAGGACAAACATATACATGCTACAGAGTCCGTATGGTTTAATTTGGTGGTTGACTCAAACTCAAACCGGTGTAGCAATGGCACAAAGAGGCACGGCCTTTGTCAGTGCCACTCCAAATTTCTCTGTCATATCAACTCCATTCCTTTCGACATCATCCGGGAGTCTCCATCTAAACTGACTCAAAAGCGACGCAAGAAGCAGGTGCACCATCCTAATCGCTAGCGGTATCCCAGGGCAGATCCGACGTCCTCCGCCAAATGGTATGAGCTCAAAGCCTCCCCCTCTGAGATCAGTAGTTGACACTCCCAAAAACCTCTCGGGCAGAAACTTCTCAGGTTCAGGCCAGGTCTTTTCATCTCGACCAATCGCCCACACGTTTACGAACACACGGGATCCTTCAGGAATTGTGTGACCCATTATTTTGATCTGAACATTGGCTCGGCGTGGTAGCAGTAGAGGAATAGATGGATGCAGTCGAAATGTTTCTTTTATCACAGCCTGAAGATAGGGTAGCTGGACGATTTCAGATTCTTCGATATTTTCCTTGAGTGAAGAGCTCTTGAAAGCTCGTCGCATGCTTTTGCCATACAGGATGGGTTTTGAAGCAACTCAGCCATGGCCCATTCCACTGTGCTGGAGCTTGTGTCGCTCCCAGCAACAAACAGATCCTAAAGTATATAAACATGAAGAAACTAGTGTTATCAATGAGACAATGACATTACTGTCTGTACATGAAACAAGAAACATATATATTATTATTCTAATAAACCTGACCCATCTTTGCAGGTTCACAAAACTAGAAACATTTATGGCCTCAGCAATCATATATATGGATTAGAGATTATCCTGCTTGTGGTTCTGGATTCCAAGTTTTGCATGCTACATTTATTATATGGGCAATAACAGAATCAAATGGAATAATTTCACTAAATTGATTTATCTTAGTTATATTTACATATGTGTGAAAGGTGCTATTTTTGTATGGTGGTAGGCGATGTGCACCTCAATTCAGTCTCTCAACATGGCTGGTATATTGTTCTGTCAAGCAAGGATATAGCAGTAGCCTGCTAATCATTTGTATGTATATGAGTTATTGAGCATCTGCATGTATATCATGTTTTGCAAAGAAAAAAAAAACAAATAAGAAAGATATTATTTGAAAGAGGTTTAAATGGCTGTAAGTTTTAACATCATGTAGGCAATGCATTAGCAAGTCTTTGCATGAGCAGAACGAAGCTTCATTTAACAATATACCCAAATTGCACACAATTGCCTGGTCAACAAACGTTGAATGTTGATAATGATTTTTTTATCCGAGGAAGGATGCAAGCCGATAAACTTGTCTGTTTTAGTGTCGCGCACTATATATGGTACATGCTGGTTAAAGTTTCTTAGGTTTAACTAAGTTTATAAAAAAATATTAGTAATATTTATATCTCTAAATAAATTTATTTTAAAAGTATATTTAACAATCTATCTAATAATATTTAATTATGTATATAAATATTAATATTTGTTACATATTTCTATCAGAGTAGAGTATGTTTGATTTCTCAAGAAACCATAAACACACTTGAAAAGATCAGAGGACATAGATAAAAGAAGGGAGTATGTATATTAGTCGGTACTCCCTCCATGTCTTCTTGTTTTTTGAAGAGTCAAATATTTTTTTTTAAATTTGACCAAATGTATAATAAATATTATATTTATATCATATAATTAGTACCATTAAATAGCTTTTTGACTATATTTTCATAAAAAATTATTTAAAGATATAAATGTTGCTAATATTTTTTTATCAACTTTTCAAAAAGTTGAGTAGCATATTATTGAGCCATAAATTAACAAGGACAATAAAGACGGCTTGTCCAGTCATTTCACTTTCAGTTGACTATAGCTAGAAGCCTACAGTGCTAGTAGTACGATAAGATCACATTTTTATTTTTATTGTCAACAAATGTCAAAAAGTTAGGGTGATGAGATATGCACACGTTCTCGCCGTGCAGCGAAGGTGCGGAAGAAGTAGAGCTTTTGGATTGGCTTACCGTGAACATTGACCGTAGCGTGTCGCGGTCAAGACAAGCCGTGTCGTCATCCCGGGCGGCGGCGTCCAGCAAGAGGTCCAGGAAGTCATTCTTCCGAGGCTCGTCAGGTCGCGCGAGAAGATGGTCCGCGACAGGAGGTTGAGGCTGGTGACGAACGCCGCGCGGCCGCCGTCCACCGCCAGTCCCTTGCCCGCCACCGTCCATACGTGGTCGACGAGCTCCCGGACTAGGGCTGAAAACGAAAACGGTAATTCTCGATTATCGGAAATTGTTTTCGAGAAATCACCGATTTTTCTCCCTAAATGGAAACAGCGACGGTAACCGAGAAAATGGAAACGAGAACGGCAAAATAATTCGATAATGAAAACGAAAGTGACTCAACACTCTTCTGATCGTTTTCGAGAAATATCGTATGTAGCCGGTAATTTTCGTCAGTAATTACCGATAGAATTGAAGTCCGCTGAGCGCTCCAGCCTTACGAGGCACCTGCCGCTCCTGGCGGCTGCAGATCACTATATTTGCTTCACGATCACGATCCACTCCGGCACACTAGCACAACACTCCAGCCCACTTTGTGAGGTTGTGACTACGGTTGTGTAATTTGTGTGCTTCTAAGATATAATTATTTTTATTATCTTAAGTCTTTGATCTCAGTATGTCACGCTGTACATATTGGTATGTTAATTAATTATTATTGTATTTTAGATACCGCTTTTATAATTTTCGATCATGACGTAATTTTGATCGAATAAATTCGTTTCCGAATTTATCGGAATATCGATATCGTTCTCGCTACCGACAATATCATATTGATTTCGTTTTCGAGAAAACAATATGAAACTGAAAGTGATTTGACCTCGTTTCCGGCCGTTTTCAGCCCTATCCCGGACCTTCTCACGCCGGAGGTGCTGGAGCGCGTCGAGCCTGTGCGGGGCGAAGAGCTCGGCGCCCATGAGCTTCCGGAGCGCGCGCCAGCGCGGCGCGTCGGCGGGGAGCCACGCGACGGAGTCCCCGGCGTGGTTAGCCGTGACGGCGTCCGGCGCGGACCTGTTGGCGAAGACGGCGTCGTGCCTCTGCAGGAACTCGCGGGCGGCCTCCGGGGAGGAGACCACCACGGTGGTCACCGTCCCCAGGCGGAGGGACAGGAGGAGCAGGCCGTGGAGTTCGGCGAGGCGAGCTAGGGAGCGGTGCGGCTGGTCGCCGAGCAGGTGGATGCTGCCGATCAATGGAAGCGGGCGGGGCCCTGGCGGGAGGTTGTTACGGCGGTGACGACCGTGTGCGATGAGGTCCAGCGAGTAGACGGCGAGCAAGGAGGCGGTGAGCCATGCTAGCCACGGAAGGAGTGCTGCTACAGCCATTGCCACTCTAATTTTGTGTGTGAGGAACTAAATGCGTGTTCTTCCATTCGACAGCACATGTACTCACTCCATCCTACAATTTCTATTATTTCAAGTGTCCATGTCACAAATTTAACTAATTTATAAAAATATTGTGTAACATTTATGCTTTCTTTATCCCTGAAAGAATATATTTTTAGAGTTATTCTATGTTATTTTTTAAAAAACTTCGCTCATATTTTTAGAAGAAAAAAAATCTTGGAATTTATGATATCAAATTAGTATCATTAGATTTATAGTAAAATATATTTTCAAGTGCTCATTTTAAATCATAAATATTGTTATATTTTTCTATAAAATTAATTAAAATTAAAAAAAATAGGATTCTAGAAATTGAATTTTTTAAGATGATATCTATATATAAATTTATTAAAAATAGATTAAAAAATCTTTACAACTAATAATACTAGTTATATACTATATATATTAATATTTTTTAATATATATTTTGTGTCAAAGATGTTCCTCAGAAAAACGAAGTCTACATTGTGCTGACAACTTGGGTTCGTGCCATTTTGGTTTGTAGCCTGTTTTGCTGTCATGTGTAGCCGCAGCTGAAGTAGTCTCAAGGTATGTTTGGATCCCTTTGATAAATTGGTAAATCGATAAAAGGGCAAAAGAGTTGCTGTTTTTTTGGCAAATGAATCCAAACATGTAAGACAAAAATAGTAAAAGAGTAAAAATTTGTCATTTGCCGAAGTGGTAAATAGTGGCAAATAGAAAATCCTCCAACCCATACCCTTCCCTCCTATGAATGACATGTAAATGAGAGTGCAATTATTAGGGGTAAAATTGTCTTTGTATGTGTCATTTATCATTTGCCATTTGCCAAGGAATCCAAACACTAGAAATTAGCAAAAGATTTGCCACATTTATTTGTCATTTACCATTTGCCATTGTCATTTACCAAGGAATCTAAACACTACAAATTGACAAAAAATTTGTCATATTTATTTATCATTTGACATTTGCTAAGAGATCCAAACATGACCTCAATCAAAGTCCATAAACTAGTAGGGGTGGCAAACTAGCTTGACCATCGTTCTATGCCTCTGTGTGTCGCAGCCCTGGCCCATGCATTGGTGTGTTAGCTTGCCTCTTAGCTTGCTTTAATTTGTTCCTTTCAACCCCCCCCCCCCCCCCACCCCCCAATTATTAGTTCACTTTCTTATGCTCCTTAGGCCATCCGCAATAGGAGTTACATATCCTAGTTCCAATGCTTTAAGGTGTTAGAAACAATGCTGAACAGTTTCATAGGGATGAAATTCTCTCTACTCTTATGAAACTCTTATCATCCTTCTTCATAAATATGGTGTCATGTCAGTCTATTTAATGCTAATAAAACTCTATGAAACTCCCATTGAGACTGGCCGTAGAGCACTTCTAACCGTCTGAGTAAATATATTCGAGAAGTTATGTATAGTTATTATATTTAAAAAAGCACCTCAACAGTTTATCTGTATTGCTTTCTATTTTTACTAGCTACTTATCCTATCATTCTTGCGGACTATATTTCTCTAGCGAGTATTATGTTGCTATTTGTGTTTTTTAATTTAGTTAGACTGTTGTAAACAGATGAATATTATTTTCATTTTACATAATAGCTAAATCTCACAATTTAGCATAAAATTTTATTAAGTCTCTTTGATTTTCTCTTAGCTTCCTTTAATAATTAATTTGTTGCTGAGCAAATCCCTATACGTGGAGTCAATAGTTTGGGGGAGTCTGGCTAAACACTGTGTACGTTTTCATTTTATATGTGTGGGATGATATAGCATTTCTTTGCTTTTAAAATTTTGGTCTTCGGTTCGGGCTCCATCAAATAGCTGAGAGATGCCTAGCTCATTAAATTCATGTTTACTTTGTCTTACAAAAAAAAATCATGTTTACTTTTAGGTGAAAAAATGCGGGATACATCATGTAATCTATCGTGCCGATAGATCTTAGAGAGTGTTGTGCCAAGAGAGTGTACCACAGCCCACCTCGAATGCCTCGGCCCACGTCCAAGCTCTACCCCAACAAGCGGATTCCTGCCCCGCGTGCTCTCAATTCTCAAAACGTCTTTGTTTATTTTCTTTATTTAGCTCCATTTTCATGTGAAGTTTTAATAATTTTATTATCTATTACTATCGTAGATGCGCTTATTTCCTATTTTCCTGCCTTGCTGGTCCAAGCATCACCTCAAATAAAGGAACGGACCGTGCAACCCATCATGTGTAAGTCCTAGAAGATGATACGGCCGCCGCATTCATATTACTCTCTCCATTCTAAATTATTTGATAAATCAAAGAACCTCACATTTATTAAAATTAAAGAAAAAATATAAATATTTATGACATTATAAATATACTGTGAAAATATAATGTATGAAGAATATAATAATACTTAGTTAATATCATAATTATTGTTATTTTATTATATAAATTTAGTTAAACTTAAAATTGTTTGACTCTCTAAAATTCTTAGAATAATTTATAATTTAAGACTTAATTTTTTTTACTCTTTAAAATTCTTAAAACAATTCTATACCTAATAATAAAGAGGCAAAATTTCAACCTCTTTTTTTTCGGTCCATCCATTTTATTTAGGTTGGCCTCAGTCTAACTACCGAATAATGGAGGGACTTATATATATAATCCGTGCTCATATGAGTACGAGTTAGAATAGTCTTTGTCTAACATGATATGAAGTTCGATTCCAAAACATATTGGATAGGTTCTTTAGGTAACTTAGCCTGTATAGTGAGGAATCCTAATAATAATATAAATAGTTCCTTATTTGATTCAACTTAAATAGAAAAAAATGCAAGTATAAATTAGGCAACATATTATCTATAACAGATTGAAATCTTAAGACTTAAATAGGAAAAAAATACAAGTATAAATTACGAAACATATTATCCTTGTCGTATGGATATCTCATGGAGTCCTATAAGTTCACGTTTGAATCAATATGACTTGCAATCCCTTATTCCGAAATCTCTTGGTTCAAGTTGTGATCCTTGCCGTATGGATATCTCATGGAGTCCAGTAGGTTCACGTTTGAATCAATATATCATGACTTGCAATTCGTATTCCAAACTCTCTTAGTTCAAGTTGTGTTTGACTCAAGATATACTATCTGGTTTTTTGTAACCGTATTTGTCCGGGACTCTATTTGGCAGTGCTTCAAAATCTTTCGGTGCACTATAAATACCCCCACATCAATGCTGTCGATGACGACATAGTGCACGCGGACGTCGAGGCCACCCTGCCTTGCACGACCAGCAACCCCGTCTCGTCGTGGTGAGAATGAGCAGAATATATGCAGGCCAAGAAGAAGAAGTTGCGGGAGCTAGACTAGGAGCTCAAGGACAAGGAGCTAGCATAGATCATGGTTCGTGATGCCATGCCGTCACCCTCGCCAACAAGTGAAGACAGGCAGGCATGTAATTTCCATGTTCAGAACCGACTATCATATACGTGTGGCCGCCGCATGCACACGTACGAGACCCAGCGTGATATGATACTATTTTTTGTCTATGTATGTTCCTTTATGAATTATACATGCATGGTAAGTTCTGTGTTTGTTTTTTTCCGATTACGGTTAGGTTTGCTTTTATATCTTTCGTTTTTTTTCTATTTTTTATTTTTTATCATTTTTTCTTAAATTACTTTCCCTATAAATATAAGGAAACTAATGATAAATACAATATTATGATACTTAAACACTTAATCTTTTCACATTAAATTATTGATGGAGTAAATTATTGTTGCGGTTTAAACTAAAATAAATCTTATCTTATTACAACATGATAAAACGATGATCCAAATAATCAAACCATAAAGTAAATCCTATGAAGTTTCCTATCCAGTTTAGTCTAGATAAATATGGCTAAACTTTATATATATGTACCCGTGGAATATATGACATGGACTACTATATGAAAAAACAAGAGAGATCTTCTATTATAGTTATCAGATAAACGAGTTCTTAGCATGTCAACTATTAACTCTTTATCGATTTTCTCTCCCGTTGCAATGCACGGGCATATTTGCTAGTTATAACTTAAGAGAGAAAGAACGATTCAAAATATTTCGTGTCATGCCATACATTGACCATACAAGAAAAAAAAATGTAGCCCAATCCAGCACGGCCCGCGGCCCACCCCCGTTTCCCAAGCCTACGAGGAAAACATGTAGGCGTAGCCGGACTTTTCCCCCCAACAATCGGATTCCCGCCTGCTCTCACCTCTCAATTCTCATTTCTCAAAACACCCTGCGTCTGCCTCGCCGCGTCGAGCGGAGCGAGCCGACTCGCCCGCCACGCACACGCACACGCACCGCCGGCGGCGTGACACCTTCAGTTTTACACCAAAATCAATGGCCTCCGGCGGCGCGCCGCCGACCGTCGCCGTCGCGGTGCGCCCCGACGGCAGCGGCAGCCGCCTCGCCGCGGGGTGGGTCGCCGCGGGACTCCCAGACGATGGCCGCGCCATTGCTATCGCCGTCGTCCACGTCCTCCCCGAGCTCTCCTATGTGCCTTCCCCGAGTAAGCTCCCCCACTCCTCCACTCCGTCTCGGCTGTTTGTTTGTTCTCCGAAATGGTCGCGAACTGACGACGACGTGGTCTGTCGCTGCGGCTGCGGCGGCGGCGGCGCAGCGGGGGAGCGGGTGCCGGTGGCGCTGGTGGGAAGGGAGCCGGCGGAGGCGTACGCGCGGGACCGGCGCGCGCGCGCGGAGGAGGCGCTGCTCCCGTTCCGCCGCCTCTACTGCGACTGTGGCCGCGCGAACGTCACCGTGAGTGCATGCGCCTCTCGCATTTTTAGCATAGCGCAGGCGCCGCTTGTGTTTCGGTGTGACTTGGGATGGGATTTCTCCACGCGCGCGCGCAGGTGGAGACGGTGGTGGTGGAACGCGACGGCGTGGCGGAGGCTGCTGCTGCGGTACGTTCAGGAGTCCGGCGTACGGAGCCTGGTGCTCGGCTCCGCTTCCTTCCGCTGGTTCCGGAGGTGAGTTACTGTTTGTTTTTAATTAAGAAAAGGAAATGTCAAAACACTTGTCTAGCAAAAAAACAAAAATCGAGCATTCTAGCTCAAAACCAACATCGTCTTTCTTCCGCCGCATCCGTTCCGTTCTTCCACAAACTCCAGTCCACAGTCCACACCCCTGACGCTGCGCAAACGTGCTGATGCCCCTGCGGGCCGCGGCAGGATAGGATCTCACTGAGTGCGCACTGCTGCCGCGGTGCGGCCTCCATGGACCATGGTGACCTCTGTCCCTTACCTTACTCGCCGGCCGCCTCCGCCAGCCGGTGGTATCCCGCTGCCATCGCTAGGCCGGCGTGCCGCCATGGTGCCTCTCTAAAGTCTAAACCGCTGGATTCTAAATGAACTCCAAACCTGAATCCGAATTCCGAACCATACCAATACCGAATCCGAACTCTAACGTGGTCGGAGACGGAATTGAAGAAACTACTGTAGTAAAAACGCAGGGACGTCAGACAAAATCACCAGATCGGAGTATCGGACAGATAGAAAATCAATGATCTAGTATTTGCCTTTGGGGGGTTCTTGTCCTTTCCAGCATTGAATTGGTGGGTTATGGCTATGGTTGGGGCATTGTCACTGTGCAGTTTTGATTTTGATTTGATTAAAGGTGATCATAAAAAAGATCGGCTTCTTTTTTGCTATAAATTTTACCTTTTTGGTTGAGGATGGATTTGAAAGGTGCACGGAGCAGTGTCTTTAATCACCACTAAAGTTTACTTTTGGCAAGATCCATATATTGTATCATCCTATCGATGTCTTCAGTTCCATGAGGATATGATGTCCAGCTTCAATGATCGTGTAGGATAATCTTTAATTCCTTCATAGAGAACTGTATTTCTATTATTCATCGCGACATTCAGATTGGCTTAAAATCATCAGTCAAACTTATTTTTGGTGGAAATGTAGAATGGACTCCACGTTTAGAATGAGTTTGTTTAGGATGAGTTTGGTTTATATGAAAGATGATTGTTCAACATAGGGGACCCAATTGTTGGTGGTGTTAGGACAGCCTAGACAAAAAAGTTATCAAACTAGGGGAACATTTACCTCAATGCTGGACCATCCATCTAGCAAATTGGTCGGACAAGCTCATCCACCTTTTCTAATCTTGATCATATCACTTGAACTACTTTCCGTTTGTTTGAACACTATTGAATCAGCCGGCTTTTGTACCATCCGAACAGTGATAATTAATATGTTATGTTGTTAATTCCGATGACAATATTAGTGTTGATCAGTGTTGCTACAATGATGAGAAATGCATGATCAGTGTAGGATTAGTGCTAATTCAGACAAAATCAGTTTTGGTAAGTGGTTAGTGTATAATTATTAGTTAAGATAAATAATTAGTCATATATTCATATCCCATCCGCTCTCTTTCGTATAACAAAATAAAAGAATAGTTCATCCTATCCGGTCAACCAAACACAAAATTTATGTGGCTATATCTTTGAAATTATGGATAAGACAATAGTGCCCAACCTTGCCCTCAATCCAAACACACAACTTTTAGGTATACTTTCTTCTGGTGCTAACTTCCACAAATTTGACTTAGTCCTTATTCTTCTATGATCTTAGTCCTTATTCTTCTCTGCTGGATTTTGAAATATTTTCCTGGTTGTGCATATAACCCCATCCAACTAATTCAGAGCCTGCATGGTAATTCTGCTTTGCTGTTTTTACAAATTTTTATTTAATATTTGTCACCTATCCACATACCTATTTTATACGCATATATAATTGTCCATTGTCCATTTGACCATTTTGCAGGGTGCTAAGCATCCCAGATGTCCCTGGTACTGTCATTCAAGCTACGCAAAATTCATGCAATGTATTTGTTGTGTCCAAACGGAGGCTAATTATGAAACTGGCAAGATATCCTCAAATGAGCGGTATGTCTTGAGTCCTAAAATCTTCTACCCATATACTGCACTGATGCCGTGTTTCTTTTTGCTTATTTTAATGATCTCATTTTGTCTTTGGGATATCAATTTTGCAGAATCTAACACAAACTTGAGGATCGAGTCCATTAGTCATGAAACATTTGCACTATCACATAGGAGTTTACTGTTTGACAGCTTTGGTGATGATGAGGCAAAATCAGATTCATTCTCCCAATCCCACAGCTCATATAGTGCTTCTAATGTTGTTCCAAGTTCAGAAAGTTCCGAACAAGTTGCTTCAGGAAGTTCAGGAGTAAATTGTGCAGGAACAGAAGGAAGTAAGAACTATGATTCTCTTAGCTTCTTGGAGGAAGATCCTTGTGCTGCCTCAAACTCCAGCGAAGAGGTCAGATATATAGTTGTGTGTAAAGATTTGAGATGCATTTGTTTGCTTCCAGGACATGCTAAATATGTTTTTTTTTTACCTTACAGTGCCAATCTACAGATGAAGTGTCCAAACTAAGGAAGGAGCTGCAGGAAACCCTAGTAGTCTATGATAAAGCTTGTGTAGACCTCGTCAATGTTAAGAAAAAGGTTAATCTTTTTTCCTGGATTTTTTTTATCTTCATGATTTTCTGATGCCAAATGGCTCTGCTATTCAAATATTTTACATTCTTTATGTTGTGCATAATCTCCACTGAATAACTTAAACTGTATACTCTAAACTTTGCTTCCATGTTGTCATCATATCACACAGATTCAGGTACTTTCGATCGAGTGTTGTGAAGAGGCTAGGAAGGTGGAGCATGCACTAGAGTTGGAGGAAGCTTTGAAGCAGATGGTATCTGATGAGAAGGCGAAACAGCTCGAGGCCATCAACGAAGTTGAGCAAGCAAGGAAATCGTTCACCCGTGAGGCTTATTCAAGGTACAAGACAGAAATGGCTACCAGCATGCTCTCTCAGGATAAGGTGCAGACTGTTGATGCTATTTTGTCAAAGAGCAGAAGTTGCAGGCGGTATTCGAAGAAAGATATAGAGCTTGCCACTGATAACTTCTCTGAAGAAAGGAAGATTGGTGAGGGGGGTTATGGCAATGTGTACAGGTGCACCCTTGACCACACTGAAGTAGCTGTGAAGGTCATTCAGGAAGACTCCATTGACAGAACTGATGAGTTCTTGAAGGAGGTTACTAACTAATGATTCCTACATTCCAAGATACCATTCAAAATTAACATTACTGGAGTATTTCCTTATGAACCGAGAGATGTCTGAAACAATTATTTTTTTGGCAGGTTGAGATTCTTAGCCAGTTTCGCCATCCCAACCTGGTTTTGTTGCTTGGTTACTGCCCAGAAATTGGCTGCCTGGTATATGAATACCTGAAGAATGGAAGCCTAGAAGACCAGCTCTTCAATAGCAAAGGGTGTCAGCCACTGCACTGGTTCCTCCGGTTCCAGGTCATCTTTGATGTGTCCTGCGGACTTGCATTCTTGCACGCAAGAAACCCAGAGCCTGTTGTCCACCGTGACCTCAAACCCGGCCAACATCTTGCTGGACAGGAACTACGTGGGCAAGATCGGCGACGTCGGTTTCGCAAAGCTCATCTCTGATCTTGTGCCCGACTGGCAAACCGAGTACAAGGAGACGATCGTCGCCGGCACACTGTACTACATGGATCCTGAATACCAGCAGACAGGGACCGTTCGTCCCAAATCTGACGTGTTTGCGCTGGGAGTTGTCATCCTGCAGCTCCTGACCGGCAGACGCCCAAATGGGCTCATTGTGAACGCAGAAAACGCTGTGAGAAACGGCAGGATCTCTGATATTCTCGACACATCTCAGACTGATTGGCCACTCGACGAGGCAGAGATGTTTGCGAGGCTCGGATTGAGATGCACGTCTCTGAAGTGCAGGGATAGACCTGATCTTGAGTCAGAGGTGCTGCCGAAGCTCGATGAGATCCTACACAGGATCACTTCTGCCGTCAGTTTGAGAAACCCAAAGTTGAGCGTACCAAGTCACTTCATCTGTCCTATAACACAGGTAACTCATAAGTTTAAAAAAACACACACACACACACACACACACACACACACAACACACACACACACAACACACAGGTAACTCATGTGCAGCATTTGAATTGGTTTCAGTTCTCTTTAGCTTGTGCTTACCAAAATGAAATTGGGTGCAGGAGCTGATGGAGGATCCTCACGTCGCCGCCGATGGCCACACCTACGAGCATTACGCGATCAGAGCTTGGCTCAAGAGGCACAAGGCATCGCCTGTTACGAGGAGGAAGCTCCCGAATTCGTCCATAATCCCGAACCATTCGTTGCGCGCCGCGATACAGCAGTGGAAGTCACAGTTACCAGCTCAGACAAACGAGTGAAATGGGAGTCAGGTTCATATCTCTTCTTGATTCAACTGTTAATAGTGGTGAAATTATTTTCGCGAACACGCAAAAAGCCTTTGTTTTCCGGATTTTATAAGCTGTTCAACCTGTAAATGAGAAAGGGGAAGCTGTAAAGCAGATAATCTCCAAGGATGATTTTGTAATTGGAGTGATAGGTTTTGTGGCCATAATGGTCATAAATTTTGAAACAGAGCAAGCTTAAATGGCTTCTTGGTATTTATTAGTTATTACTCTCCCTCTCCAAATATATGTTCTGCCATTACAAAAAAAAAATGTTCTACCCATGCAGCGGCATAAAAAGTTACCATAAGAAATGTTTTAAGAACAAAATCAAATGCACATCACATATATGGCTCATGATCAGTTCATTGATATATGTGATGTGATAAAAATATTGGTGAATTGCAGTGTTTATATTATATAAAACCAGAACTTTATTGCAAAATGACCAAAGGGTCTAAAAGAAAATTTCAAAAAATTCCAGCGAAGTAGGATCTCCGTCACCACACGTCCAGGCCTCCAGGGGTACACCATCCTAACTTCACATCTTTAGAAAAACTTCATCTTCTTGTCTAAACAGTCGGGGTGGACAAGGGAACAAAGAGAAAGGGATAGGGGGTGGTTGGATAATTTCGGCCCAAGACAAAATAAAAGTCTACATAAATTTCAAACCCTCTTTTGAACATATTTTATAAACCTATTTAAACTCTATTTTGAAAATCACATTGAATAATAGAAACAATTTTAAGAACCAAACTAACATGTTTTTGAAACTTAATTTTGAAATAAAATTTTGAAATAACTAAAACTACATTTAGAGAATTAAATTAAAACTAGTTTTTTAAAATATACTTTGAATATTTATTTTACAAAAGAATAAAAACCTATCGAGAGTTAAATGGTTTTTAAATTTATTTTTCACAAATAAATATAGTGACATGAATACGAACCAAACACCTTAAATTAACCTATAAAAAAGTTTGCAAAATAGCATTTGCACGGTTTCAATGGTAAAAAAACTATTTAGGTCATAGAAAAATTATGAATTATACTTTATAGAAGACCGGTTCATATAGATAGAAAACCACTTGCTAGAGTGCGGAGGGATTCTTCGTTGCAAGCACGCACCAAGCGCCAGTTGGACAAAAGCTTGAGAAATTTTAGTCGTAGTCTCGTAGAGATATTTTTTATCTAGTATTTTCTATTCATACAAAACAAAAATGTTTTCGTGTATAATTTATTTATTTATGTTTTATACAACACCAATAAATGAAATTGTTTTCATTAGCAGCTATAGCTTTTGGAGAAGGTCGTTGTTAAATGTCATAGCCTGCTATTTTAATCATTGATTTACATGTTGGTTTCCTAATCGGTTGCAGTAGATTGAATCACTTTCTTTGTATATGACGTTTAGAAATATGACTGCTTTCTCGGTACTCAAACCGCTGGAGCGTGCTCAGAAATATGACGTTGAAGGAACTTCCTCCGTCGACAAGTATCTTCTTGAAGAAACCGGTTGAGATAGCCGCGCTAACAACCAGGGGGAAGCGACCAGGATAGTCATGACGTATCTGGTGGTCGTCCCTCGAGAAGTCGATTCGCTGCTTTATCCAATCTGGAGAAGGGACACGAACGCTGTTGCAGTTATAAAAAGATCGGCGGCGCTTACCGTTACTACCTAGGTGCCCGCCGAATATAGGGAAGATGCGCGCGGCCTTCATGAAGCCGACAGTCAGAGTTTCTGTTAGGTCTCCCTTTGCTGGGCCGCTGTCTGGTCGCTTTGGGTCCGCCTTGCTCTGGAGGGCCTCCTTGAGGGCAAGGCACTCCCGCATAGTGTGTTTTCCCCGTCCGTGAAGAGGGCAGGGGCCGTCGAGAACCTCTTTGTGCCCGTTACCGCGCTGGCGCTTTCGCCCAGTGTCGTGGCTGACGAGGTCGGGCATCGGGTGGTGCAGTGGTGCTTCGGAGTTGATCCTTCGTGCGGCTGATGCGCGCGAATGAAGTCGGCGGCGAGCGGCGCTGATGAGGCCGATGCATTCGACGAGGTCTTCGTCAACATGGTCGATGGCGCTCGCACAGTCGTCGTGAGTAGTACGATCGGGGGTGCCTCGAGCCGTCTTGGTGGTCGGGTCTTCAATTGAAGGAGAGTTCGACGCAAGAAGCTGCGCTGGTTCCGACGTTTCGGAGATGGAGACGGTGCCATGGATGGTCCAGATCATAGATCCAATCTGGAGGGTGGCGCCGCCTGCGGGGGATGACCATGGATCCGGGAAAGGTAACCGCTTGATAAGCCATGGAGTCGATGCACACACCCCCTACCTGGCACACCAACTGTCGACGAAATATGCGTCGCAGTCTACCTAGGGGGTACCCTACGGTAGTAGATTGTAGGCGGAGGTGTGGCGATGGCGATCAAGCGTAACACAGAGAGTGTAGACACGGCGGTTTATACAGGTTCGGGCCGGCAAATCGTCGTAATACCCTATGTCCTGTGTTTTGGTGGCTGAATTGATCTTGCGTATTAGGTTACAAGATTTGTAGATGATCTGAGATAGGTTGTGAGAGGTTGTTTTGGAGGGGGGGGTCCCTGCACGCCTTATATAGCCGGGGAGCAGGGTTACAATTCTCATATCCTAACAGATTACGATCGGTTCCCTATGGAAAGGGATCCGAGTCTATCTACTAGGATCTTTCTTGGCGAGCAAGACTTCTTCGGAGTCCTTGGCGAGCATGGCGAGCTGGTCGCGTGCCGCAAGGCCTCGCGGGCTGGGCCGTCTTCTGGTCGGTAGACCCATAAGGTCCCTGGGGATATGCCGAGGTAATATCTCCAACAGTATGATGCATCATCATCACTGTCGGAGCTACTTGATTCAACCTCTACTTGAGAGGCTTGCTCTTTGCTCTTCTTTAGCTCCTCTTCCTTTTCCTTGAGCTCCTTCTTGAGAGCTCTTACTTCTCTTCTATGAAGCTTCTCGACAAGCTTCAAGCTCTTGGCTTCATTGATTGCATCTTCTTCTTTTTGCTTTTTCTTTGCTTCTCTTTTCAGTCTTCTTTCTTCCTTTCTTTTTGCTTTCTCTCCAGCGGACATGGCAGGAGTGGTCAAGTAATTTTCCGAGTCCACGCTCTCATCGCTGCTGTCCGTGGAGTGCAAATCCACCTTTTTGGGGTCAACCATCTTGACATTTCCCTCTTCGGCCATTACCTCGCACGGTGAAGTGCTTACTGAGGTAACCTTGCTCTGATACCACTTGTAAGGACCTGATTAGCCTAGAAGGGGGGAATAGGCATGTTTAAAACAACTTCACAACTTGCTGTCAGATCAGGCCCGGCACTGCCGCCCTTGGGTCCGGCACTGCCGAGGTGCCCGGCACTGCTGCTCTCTGGGCGGCAGTGCTGGTCACCTGGACAGAATCTTGCACAATTCAAAATGTAAACTGAATATGAAAATTATGCTTAAATAGAAACCTTCCTAGAGGTATGAGGAACCTCTAGCACCACCTGAAAGTGGTTGCAACACAACCACGGAGTAGATCGGGTCCAAACCCTAGAAATCATCTTGCAAGCAATATATATCAAAGTAAAGTAACAAGCACACAGTGACACGAAGTGAGAAAGAAGGAATGACAGAACTAGCCGTTGGGGGTGAGTGAGGAGGTAAGAAATACCCCTCTACTGTCCAACGGGCAGATCAAGTCGCGGCAGTGCCAGCCTTGCTTAAGGGCCAGCACTACCACCCTGGCAAAGACAGCAAGAGATGAAACTTCGAATAGCTAGCTGTTTTGCCTACTATGTATGTGGAGGTGTATGATATTTGGATAGATATAGCATTTGGTTCACTTGTTGGTATGTGTGTTGAATCCCTCTTAATAGTACGACATACCTAACTCAAATTCGAAATATAAAATGAATTAAAGTCCTTTGAGCTTGTTGTCATACACTTTTGTAATTGGAGGGGTCCGCCAACCTGTTCATCAACCTCCTTTCATTTAACCTGTTTGTCATACTTGTAAAGTCAATCCACTTAAGGCTTTATTGCACTTTCAATATATATATATATATAAGAAAAACACACAAAAGGTACAATTAGGGAAAATAATAGAAAACCAGAAGGATAAAAAGAAAAGGAAGAGCGGAGCCATATACATTATGACTTAAGGACATTAACGACATTTTCTTCAACTTCTTCACTTTTGAGTATTGAAAAGCATAAATGGACAACTAAAAATTCCAACAAAAATTGACAACAACAAGATTAAACTAAATTAAGAAAACATACACATATCAGATTCTGATGGAATGGTTGCCAACATACAAAGAATCCTAACATAAAAATAGAGCCAAAATAATAGAAAACAAAATAACAAAAAACGATGGAAGATAATCTTAGAAAAATATTAAGATAAAAAGAAATGAAATAGAGAGAAAAACATAAAAACTTACATCAGATCTATCAAGACTATGAAAAGTTGAATCATTTTTAGGGCCAACATCATCATCACAAACATAAATACTACCGGATTCCAAGAATATAGAGAAGTTTTTTCCACCCATCTATAAAATACGACAATAACAATAAATAAATACTTAGACAAGTCATAAGCCACGTAGAAAAAAAATTAGATAAAACACATAAAACATTTACAACAATCTAGGTGATGTAGAGTTCATTGTCGGTTCGGCCCCAGCCCCAATCATTTGGGGCATGTCAGACATAGAACCGGCAGTGAAGTGTCATCAATGTCGGCCCAATACAAACCGGCAGTGATGGGCCGACAGTGATGTTAGATTCTGTAGTAGTGTATAATATTCCTTTAGTGAAGATATGTCATTTATTAAAGAGTTATAACAAGAAGAAAAAAACTAGTAGAACCTATATTCAAGGACAGAAAGAACCACAATAACATAAATAGATTAATTAAAAAGCAGGTATACAAGCTACAAGTTTAAACAATAAACAATCCACCTATATACATACTAAAATACATACTCATAATTACAACACATTAAGCACAATAGATACACAAATATAAAACACAACAAAGAATGAACTGCCTTAATAATCGGAATATCAATTGCTCGATTATTTTTGTCCTATGGCAACAATGTCACATGGAGTTTTGATTGTTGTGCAAAGTCAAAGTTGGGTTCTAATTTAAAAAGATTTCTTCTATTGTAGTTGACTACTTACACTATTCGTCTGATTGTTTCGGTGACTGATAAGTTGGTTAATGTTGTTTTTGGCTCTCTGTTCAGCTAGTACAAAAGTTGGCTGATTTTGGCTGATTGAATAGTATTATATGAAAAAGAATAAGCTAAAACAAGTTAAAAGTAGTTCGAACGAACAGTGTGACAAAAAATAATGTTTCGATAGCTAATAAGGCAAGCGAACTGGGATAGGTGTCAAAATCAGATTTGGTAAATAGTTGCTAATGCCGAGGGGTGACCAAAGATATTGTTCTTTTTCTCTAATCTCTGCTTTGTTCTTACCACTTATAACAAGAGTAAAAGTTGCAAATGGAGTTTAAAATAACAAGAATCTCGCGAGGAGATGATGTGCATTAGCTGATAATGTCATACTACAAAATATTTTCCACCACAAATCATAAAAACGCTTGTTGTCCGATGGAGCCCCTAGAGCACCTTTGTGGTTTTATTTTTTGAATAATTTCCCAATTCGAAAAAGGCCAGCCTAGACCAGGCTCCACACTAGCGGGCGAGTTGGAGCGAATTGACAGCCTGGGGCCAGGCTCCATGCGAGCGGGCCAGTTCAAGTGAAGGATGCATGCAAGGAGCGGGCAGACTGGCAGAGGTGCAGACGAGCGGGGCATGCGGGTAGGAGGCTAGTAGACTATTCACTGAGGCCAGTAGAAGGTCCCTTTGTACAGATTCAGCAGCTCTCGTTCCACGTGACAATGGTACTGTAGCATCACTGTTTTAGATACTATTTAGATAAAAAACTTTACAAAATTTTGAACCGTAGAATTTAGTTAAATTTAGTTTGTATTTATAATTATTGTCCAACTATAAAGTAACTAAGTTTAAAAGATTTATCTCATAAATTACAGATAAACTGTGCAATTAGTTTTTTTCCCTATATTTAATGTTAATATGTGTACGTCTAAACATTGGATTGGACAGAAAATTTTGTAATTGGAATTTAGAAGCGACCTAACCAAGGCCGTGAATCCATTTTCCTCTCTCCTCACTCCTCTCTCACAGAGCTGATGGAACTGGTTTTTTTTTGGCTTCGGGTGCTCCGGTTACGGTACTTCCTCTGACACACTACAATTGGAGGAGCCGGGCATATGAATCTATATCAAACGGATCCTAAATCGAACAGGCTAGACAAAATCAAAAGGACCGTAGAAATTTTACATTTTTATTATTAGCCATAGATATAAATCAGTAGCAGGTAAACATTTAATATCGACATCTTATGAACATCTAGCTGAGGAGCATGGGTTGATGGACCCATACTTAGGGCTTGTTTGGTAGAGCTGTGCTCCCTAATTCACTGGTGAAATAATTCTCTCTTGAAATGTTTAGCTTAAACTCTCAAATTATTTTTTTTCAACTCTCAACCTCTTAGTTCATTTTAGAGAATCACTTCACAGAATCAATACAGAATCATTTCTCGCTAAAAAATGTGTTTGGCTGCTAGGGAGTGATTCTCCCCCGAAAATCAACTCTGCAAAGCGCTTCCAAATAACACCTTAATTGTATATAAAAACTCAAGAATGTCTTCTAAATTCTAGTGTGCAGAACTACTTTCACCTTGTTTCATCTTATTCCCTCTTATATAATATTATTCAATCAGTCGAAATCAACCGACTTTTGTACCAGCTGACATTGTTCTAGTGTGCACGCCTTGGTTATTAAACACGCGTACGTGGAGAGATTAGAGAGTGCATTGTTCTACTATATTTATATATAGTAGTATAGTACATATGAGTGTGTTTGGTTTCCTTACTTGCCTCTGTCTTAGCTAGCCAACTAAGCCACAACAGACTTAACCTGGTCCAACCAACCCAAATCCCGGTTGTTTGGTTGTTTGCATTATGTAGGCCTGCCTAGACATGGGTTTGTGTGGTTGGTGTCTTGCTTTGCATACAGTCACCTTTTCTTGAGCTGGTGAGTTCGCCTCTTTGAGGCATTCTCTCGAACAGGTGATGGACATGCTTGTCCACCTTGCTAGTGCGCTCGCGTTCGCATCTGAGCCAAGGAGCCCGTGTTCATCTCCGGTGAGGAGCTTGTGCGCTCGGCTGCGGCTGCTACTTGTTATGGCCGCGCGAGATGCTGGTCCCAGAGCGCAACACCGACGGCGGCAGGGAGCGTTGCGAGCCTGCACCAGCGGTGGCGGCTTGGCGGGGAGCAGCGCGAGCCCGCACCGGCAGCGGCGGGGAGCAGCGCGAGTCCGCACCCGCTGCGGCGGTCTGGCAAGGAGCAGCACGAGGGAGAAGATGGCGGTGACTCGATTCAACATGCTGCGTCGCTGAGCCTGGCTTCGATAGAACGACCTGAGCGTTTCCAGCCTGGCTAGAGGGGTTTCAAGGCATTAGCTAAGTCTGGCTACGGGTACAGAACAAGCAACCAAACATGTCCTAGATGCATCCAGGAAATCTGGTTGGCGACTAAGCCACTCAACTAAACATACTCTATATTTCGCCAAGTGCGCTCGTAATGCGTGGAAAAAATAAAAGGGAAAATAAAAAAATGAAAATGAAAAAAAATGTCGGGTCATCTACTCATCTATAGTGTTGTACGTATAGCCTCGTAGTCGGAGAGGGAGAGCACTATTTTATTCGGCGTTGAGGGAGTACTCCTATCTTATTATATAGCAGTGCAGTACAGTACAGGTACAGCACAAGCTCAAGTCAAGTGCGCGGCTTGGGCTTGGTTATTGAACCCACACGCGCAGTACATACATGGAGAACACACTAAACGCTGCTCTCTTCCCAGCCATGGCATCGAAACGAGCCAACAACGCCGGCGACGAGCAGGAGCAGCAGAAGCTGTCGCCATCTGGGCTCCCAATCCGCGAGATCCCGGGAAGCCACGGCGTGCCTTTCTTCTCGCCGCTGCGCGACCGTCTGGACTACTTCTACTTCCAGGGCGCGGAGGAGTACTTCCGGTCCCGCATCGCCAAGCACGGCGGCGCCACGGTCCTGCGCGTCAACATGCCGCCGGGCCCGTTCCTCTCCGGCGACTCCCGCGTGGTGGCCGTCCTCGACGCGCGCAGCTTCCGCGTGATGCTCGACGACTCCCTCATCGACAAGGACGGCACGCTCGACGGCACCTACATGCCTTCCCTCGCGCTCTTCGGCGGCCACCGCCCGCTCGCGTTCCTCGACGGCGCCGACCCGCGCCACGCCTCCCTGTCATGATCCGCCTCGCCGCCGCGCGGATGCACCACGTCGCGCCGGCCTTCGGCGCCGCCTTCGCCGCCACCTTCGACGCCGTCGAAGCCGACCTGGCTCTGACGCCGAGCGTGGTGTTCAACAAGCACAACATGTGCCACATGCTCGACTTCACCTGCGCCGCGCTGTTCGGCGGGACGCTGCCGAGCAAGGCCATCGGCGACGGCGCGGCGGCGAAGGCGTTCAAGTGGCTGGCGTTCCAGCTCCACCCGCTGGCGAGCAAGCAAATCCGGCCGTGGATGCTGGAGGACCTGCTCCTCCGCACCTTCCACCTGCCGCCCTTCTTTGTGCGCCGGGAGTACGCCGAGCTGACGGCCTACTTCGCCGACGTCACGGCGAGCGTCCTCGACGACGCCGAGAAGGCCGAGCTCCTCCACAACCTCATCTTCCTCGCCATCTTCAACGCCTACGGCGGGTACAAGATCTTCCTGCCACACCTCGTCAAGTGGCTCGCGCGCACCGGGCCGGAGCTCCACGCCAGGCTGGCCGCCGAGGTCCGCGCCGTCGTCGCGACGACGACGGTCACCGTCGTCACCCTGTCGGACGTGGAGAAGATGCCGCTCGTGAAGTCGTTCGTGTGGGAGACGCTGCGGATGAACCCGCCGGTGGAGTTCCAGTACGGGCGGGCGCGGCGGGACACGGTGGTGGAGAGCCACGACGCGGCGTACGAGGTGAAGAAAGGGGAGATGGTGTTCGGGTACCAGCCGTGGCGACGCGCGACGAGCGCGTGTTCACCCGCGGCCGCGAGTTCGTCCCGGACAGGTTCGCCGTCTGCTGACGGCGAGCGAAGGCGGCTGCTGGAGCACGTGGTTTGGTCGAACGGGCCGGAGACCGGCGCCGCCACGGAGGGGAATAAGCAGTGCCCTGGGAAAGACGCGGTGGTGACGGTGGGACGGCTCATGGTGGCCGAGCTGTTCCGTCGGTACGACACGTTCGTTGCCAGCGTCGAGGAGACCCCGCTGGAGCCCGTGGTCACGTTCACTTCGCTGACGAGGGCGGCTTCGTCCTCCGCCGCGGGCCATGGCGGCGTCAAGAAGCCTTGATAGATCATGCTCAGTGCTGCTGTGGACTGTGTTGTACCTTGTTTGTCTCTTGTGTAGTGATACGTACTGCACGTAGTTGCGTCATGTGCTTTGCTTTGCCTTGCCTGTGTGGACGTCGACTTTGCTTTGCTTGTCGAGCCCTTCTAAATCAAACTATCTGTTGTAAGGTTACAAATTCAAAACATTTGCTACTGTGTGTAACTGTGTATATCATGCTTTTTGTGACGATAAATGGAATATGCAATCTTCTTAGTTTGCTGCAGTCAGTGTTCTCTTTGGTGAGATTGGAGTTGTTTTTTATGTGTATGGGTGACAAACGCCGAATGCTTAAACATGTTACTCTGGTTCTTGTGGTACTACAATGGGCGCTTTTACTCTGAAACTCTAAATAAAATATTTCCAAGTCTTCAATTTGCAGTTCTATGTTTTGATGGGTTGTTTAGCTGAATTAACTTTGTCAAAAAGAAAAACCAAAAGAGGTCGTATGTAGAGAGGCAGGAGATAATTCTTTTTTCCGCCTGATTTTTTGTGGGCTACATTCCACAAGCCCCAAGTGTTCACACGTACGCTTATTAGTGAGCATGTGAGTATATCTTACATGTGTTTTTAGACAAAATGTAGCTTCCTGTGTGCGTGTAGCTAGCATGTGTTGTCTTCCACCAGATACGCATAGACCAAGGGATAAATATATAGAAGGCTGTTTGACTAGAAGATAGTTGTGCATGTGTAACAAATGTCCCTGGTCTACCTCTAGGTGGTTGCCGTCTAAGATCCTTTTTAAATATATTCTCTAAATTATTATTTAGATAATCATTTGAATAAAAATCATTTTCTATCTCTTTGTGCCCTCAAACAGCTTTTGTATGTCTTGTACGTAGTCTAGACAGTCACCTTCACTATCCACCTTTGGTTAGCGAAAAATCTGCAATAGAATATGTTTATATTTAGATATCCAATTGAAGAGTATGTTGAAGGGTATATTTTGATCAAAATCTCTATTTCTGTAAATTACAAGAATATAAAGAGTCTCGGAGATGCTCTAAAAGCCACGATAAGCGCTATTCTGATCTATTAACATGCAACATGCAAGGACCCAAGTTAGGGCCTGTGGTTAGATGGGGCAATAAGAGCCCTTCTAAATTAAATTATCTGTTGTAAGGATACAAATTCAAAATATTTGCTACTGTGTGTAATTGTGTATATCGTGCTTTTTGTGAGCTATATAAGGGCAGATTGAGGAATAATAACATGTGAATACTTACATGTTATAAGGGCAGATTGTGTATATCTTACATGTGAATACTTTAGACAAAATGTAGCTTCCTGTGTGCGTGTAGCATGTGTTGTCTTCCACCAGATACGCATAGACCAAGGGATAAATATATAGATGGCTGTTGTAGACTAGCAGATAGTTGTGCATGTGTAACAAACGTCCCTGTTCTACCTCTAGGTGGTTGCCGCCTAAGATTCTTTTTAAAATAGGAGTATATTCTTTAAATTATTATTTAGAGAGCCATTTAAATAAAAATCATTTCTATATCTTTATGTCCTCAAACAGATTTTGTATGTCTTGTACGTAGTCTAGTCAGTCATCTTCACCATTAGCGGATCCAGGATGCGATCAAGGGGGCTAAATAATAAAGATGATGATTGAAAATGAAGATTTGATGATGATTTAGGACTAATACTTACTATCTGAGTTTATGTCATAATTAACAATCAAGATTTTGGTGAATTTTATAGAGATTTAATGGAGAAATGAATGAACTTTATAGAAATTTAATAGAGAAATGAGTGAATTTTATAGGGGTCTATAGGACAAATGAGGCCATAGGGGGGCGGGCTGTAGCCACCCCAGCCCCCCTGGACCCGCCACTGATCTTCACTATCCACCTTTAATTAGCCAAAAATCTACAATAAAGGATGTTTATATTTGGATATCTAATTGAAGAGTCTGTTGGAGGGTATATTTTCATCAAAATCTCTATTATTCCTGTGAATTAGAAGAATAAAGAGGCTTCAAGATGGTCTAAAAGCCACGCTCAGGGCTATTCTGATCTATTAACACGCAACACGCAAGGACCCAAGTTAGGGCCTGCGGTTACAAGGGGCAATTAGAGCCCTTCTAAATTAAATTATCTGTTGTAAGGTTAGAAATTCAAAACATTTGCTACTGTGTGTAATTGTGTATATCGTGCTTTTTGGGAGCTACTAGGTAAATGCCCGTACGTTGCAACGAGAAAAATGATGCTATGATAATATATGTATAAGAATGGTTGTTGTATGTCACTGGCAGCTTGCCGTGGCATCAAGCCACCGCTTGGATGCAGGGCCGAAGCTACATTGTAACTTGAATACTCTCTTGAATCTCTGTCAAGACGATTACAATCAATGCCAGTATTTGTGTGTGATTTAATACCTTTGATTTCCTCAGTTCTAAGGGTAATGAGGAATTGGAGGGTCAAGCATTCAATCTCAAGCTATCATCAGCCCAGAGCTTGGTCACCATCATGAAAGCACCTTATAACAAAACAAAACATGAAGCAAGTTGCAAGCATCACATTTTTTCTTGAAGGAGCATGAATCACTCATAGTCCTGAAAGAAATAGTATCAAATTTGATATTTTAAAATCAATATTTTTATATACCATTAGTTGAGTTGCCAATGGATGTCAAGTTGAGTTTCTGGCCATTTAGAGTTGTCGTTCTTCCATCTGTTGATGTTGGGATCCTGACACTCACGTTTGCTAGTTGAGCTTCTCCCTGAACATTTGAAATGTCAAAGAAACAACAATATAATCCTGATGCTTGAGACCAACAATGGAGGCTGCAGATCATGGCCGATAGAAGGGGATTGATAAATATGAACTTGCATTAAACATTACCATGACTTGTACTTCTTGGATCAAAGGAAACTTATACAGTCACATCTACAGTTTTTCAGAAAACTGTAGTTGACATAAGCAGCACTAAAGTACAAGGATCTCAAGAACTAAAAAGGTCTATAAAATTAGTTTCCCCATAACAGTACTGAAGTTAGCTTTCAAAGCCTGAACCACTGAATTGAGAGCAGTTTAATTTTTAAGATGCTATCATTAAACATGAATGCAACATAAACAGCAACACCTAACACCAAAGCTCATCCAAATCAAGGCACAGACAACAATGAATGCATAATAAACACACTTTTTATATATGGACTGAATGCTATTGATTAAACAGATAGATTGTGTTAAAGAAAAAAAAAGGCACAACAAAATCAATAAATTAACAGAAGAAGATTATGATTGAGTGTGACCCGATGCAACAAAACAAGTGGTCAGAGGAATGTAATAGTGGAAGAAGAACATCATGACCTGATGCAGTTGTGGTGCCTGACGTGCTGCACAAAAACTAAGGTACATTATCAGCCGGCTTATCAGCCACCCAAACAGTATTTTTGTCTCAAAAAAAAACAGTCGTGGCTTATCAGCTAAAAAACGGCCAAGCGAACAGACTGATGGGCGTGACGGATCTCTGTTAGCCTTCGCGTGATCCACACCACTGAATATTAAGCGCTGATCAACAATTGCCTGGTAAAATCGATGATCGAACCACTTCTGGATCCAATTGCCGGACCATGAACAATTGTCAGGAGGGAAACAAACTTGAATTTTTGCGATTCAGCAGCACCTGAATGGGCGCTAACGAGCGTGATGTGCGGCGATCTTTGATCGCTAGGATATCGTTGCCGACGATGCAGACTCCATGTCAGATGGGAACTCCTGTAGCTCCGGGAAGGAAGGCGGGACATACGGACATGAGCTCGTCGGTGATTTCGGCGTGGCCGGCGATGCAGGCTTGGATGCGTGCGAACGTGATCGGGAGGGTGGTTGCAGGATGCATCCAGCCACGATCAGATTGGAAGAAGGGGCAGAGAGGTGATTTCCTTTGTGTCTGGGGCTACGGTGATTGAGGTGATTTCCTTTCCCTTCAAAAGCTGCGCGTGATTGAACGATCCGGGGCTACGGTGATTGCGTGGGGCTGGGTCCACTGCATGCGGGCGTGAGAAAGTGCCGGGCGGGCGGGCGGGCGAGTGGGCGAGGTGACAACCGAGTCGACGATTCTCTTCCGTATTTTTTAGCTGTATAGAGATAGAGATAAGGGTAGATTGAGGAATACTTACATACTTTGCTTCATTTAATTTCCAATTCTTCAAGTTGCAATTCCATGTTTTGATCGGTTGTTTAGGTGAATTAACTTTGTGCAAAAAAAAAAAACAAGGTTGCATGTAGAGGCTGGAGATAATTCCTTTTTTTCCTTCTTTTTTTGTGAGCTACATTCCACAAGTCGCAAGTGTTCTCACCAGTAATGAGCCTGTGAGTGGTTGTTCCCAAGTGCCAACCACACTTGCCCTCAACTATACACTATGTAATTCCGGGCACCACATTCCATATCCTGAAGCATACCAATTGCAGAAAAGTTGTTTTATTACCTTGTTGGGAACAATACATGCATGCATCACGATCGCCGATTCACCGTTAATCGTCATTTGTGCGCAGGTATGTGAATGTACTGCAGCTCCGCTCCTCACCCAATCTGAGCCAGAAGCGCTGCGCCGGTCGGCCTCGTTTTGTGCATGCGGCTCCGCTGCAAGAGCTGGAGCTGGAGCTGGAGCAGGAGCGGCCAGGAGCTGCACCAAATACTGGCCCTATATGTTCAAGATGTGAACTAATTAAGTCAGATGCTAGTAGGAACCCCAAAAAAAATTAACACAAAACACGATTCTTAGGAGATAATCTTGTAATAGATTATTATTACTACATACTTTTTTCAGCCGTCTTGTATTTTTTTTCAGGGGCAATTTACTTAGAAAACAGTTTATAATTAACTAGTTTTGGGAGAACCGTAACTTACAAACTGCTCCTAAAAATACATTGTTAAGTGTGGTTATGTTAAGTGTCACAAAATATATAACTATTTTCAGGGACGAGGCTTAAGAGAACCAGAACCGCTCCTGAAAATATAATTTCAAGGGATGGTTGTTTATGTCAACCACCTTTGAAAATGAATGAAGTCAACCATCACTAGAAATCAATTTTCAAAGGTAGTTGAATAAGTTAACTGCCCTTAAAAATATCTGCATTATAAATAAATTCACAACCTTTTTTAAATGAAATCAGAAGAAGATAAAAATTTATATCAATTTTCATAATAGAATTTGCCTTATTTAATTTTGTTTGTTCTTCATTTTGCAGTTCCATGTTTTGATGTGCTGTTTAGCTGAATTAACTTTGTCATAAAAACTAAACAAGGTTGCATGTACAGGCTGGAGACAGCTCCTTTCCCAAAGTATTTTTTTAGCTAACAGAATATTGCTCAAATGCTCACTACTAGGCGTGGCTGTTCCTCAATTGAAACTAGCACAATATACAATACAGCCACACCAAGCAAGCCTAGGCTAAGCGTCACCAAAAACAAAAAAAATAGTACCTAGAAGGAAACAACAACCCCACCGGTCACAGGCTCACAGCTAGCTCTGCGACTAAAAGATCTACTCGAAAGCGCACTGATCGAAGCAACAAGGTCAGCAACTGCAGTTTATTTCCTTCTCAACTCAGAGACGATAGAGAGTCCATCGACTGCGGCAATCAGGACGCACCAGCATTGAAACTTCTGTTATTTCTCTTTCCAAATTGTCCATGAAATCAACAGGACGAGGCGCCGGAATTGACGAGACATCAGCTAGGGGGTCTGCAATCACCATTCGACACCTAACTACTGAAGCACTGGAGCTGAGGGGATGAATAACCAAGGTTCAAGACTTCAAGTGCCCCAGCACCATCGACTGAAGAGTGAAGACTGAACCAATCACTCAATCAGGATGTGATCAACTGTTCATCATCTGTCCCGCGGGCGCGGGGCGAGCCAATAGAAAAGCACATCCCAATCGAAGAAAAGTTGTTTGTTTTAGCTTGGTTGGCAATTTAGATGCATCAAGATCACCGATTTCACCGTTAATCACATTTTGTGTGCAAGTGTGTGTATGTGTGTGAATTCAAATTGTGAACTAAGCCAGAAACTGTCTGTGAAATAAAGGAGCCCAATAAAACTCTTCGGTGTCAATTCAATTGGATTCTTTTTTTCGGTTTCAATTCTCTGAATGTTTTACTACTCTACAGTGTATGTATGCTGGCGGTAGGTGTTTGCTGCTACTCGCGGCAGGCAACTACATGCTGTGTTTTTGAAGACGTGGACATGAAACACTGATCGATCTACCTTGATCTGTTAATGGTATGGTAATTAACTTGTTAGTCGATTGCTATTTTGCTGTCGTCCTGTTTCTGGCATTAGTTCAAAATCTGATATGTATAGTACAGTACTCCTGTATTCACTGCAAATACCTGTACGAGCCAGTGAATTCTCGGCACAGTACTCTGTCGCTATTGCTGCATCTGACGCAATGCGAGTCTGACGAGAACCCGAATTTGTTTAGGCTTGTTTATTCCCTTCAAAATTCCAATACTTTACTAGATTTACTGTCACATCGAATCTTTAAACGTATGTGGTTCTTAAACTTGTTCATGTGCGATGGACTTTGCCCAGCCTGACCCGTTGGTGTTGATGTTGTACTCTAGATGCCACGCATGATCGTGACATCACGGAGGACCCGATGATAGAGGAGTTCGCAGTCTCGCTCGCCAGCAGTCAGATTGTCACGTGGCCTTCTCTTGAGCACTAGTCATCATCGCCGGTGGCCCACCAACAAGATGAGGCCTCGGCGGCGACGGCACCACAGGTGGAGGATGAGGACCCGGCGTCAGTGCGAACGCCACCTCCACGACCCATTCACTGGACTGTGGACTCATCCCTTCCCAACTTTCGCATGTGGATACCCACTTGACTAAGGACAACGACGACTCCGCCAAACGCCGCCTCGATAGCTTCATCAACGAAGTGACGCGTAAGAGGGATTCTCCACTGATTCGTGAGCCTCCAAAGCAGCCACCTACTAAGCCAGTGATTCCGTGACGGAGTAGGCGGTTGGTAGCTCAACCCCTCTCTCGTATGCCTGCTTCCAAGCGAGGCGAGGTGCTGATCATGCAACGCATGGGATTCACCAAGGGTCTATCAGCGCCATCTGCGTCGGAGCTGGAAGCCTTCAACAAGCTCTTTAGCGGCGACCTAACTGCATCCAAGGCCGAAGCGCTTGACGAGCTCTTCCCAGCGGTTCAGTCTAGGCAGCCGCAAGGATACAAGGTCACCTCCTAGGTCGCACCGTGTCGGTAATGGTTGTTTCTTTTAATGTAATATCAAATCTAGAGGTCTCTTATTAACATGGTCCGGTTGTATTAGATTGACCTCCTTTTGCGCTTGATAAAGTGTGTTGTATGTTTGTCTAAACTCTTCTTCTTAATACAATGATACGTAAATCTTTTGCGTATTCGAGAAAAAAAAACTTGTTCATTTGTATCATCTCGGTATCTAAACTTGCAAATTGTTTATTTAGGTCATCAAACTTGTTTGACCGTATCATCCCGGTCTCTAAACTTGCTAATAACCATTTAGATCCTCAAACTTGTTTAGATGTGTCATCTCGATCTCTAATTGTTATAAATGTCCTAATAAATTCAATATTATACATATAGAATTGTGCAAAAATTGTAAATCCAATTTTGTTAGACTCCTAGTAACATGCACTTTAAATTAAAATAAAATTAATCACCATGTACTTTCTATTTTTAAGTCTGTAGTTAAATAACTAAATTGGACATATATTTTTATATGTTGTTTTGTTCTATACTTTAAATTAGTATTTTAGCCGCCGAGTTAAAAACAAACAGTACATGGTGATTTCTCTCTCTCTCTCTCTCTTCTAATTTAAAGTACATGACATTAGAAGTCTAACAATAATTGGATTTATATATTTTGGATAGTTCTATAAATATATATTGAATTTGCAAGTTCACAACATTTAGAGACCAAGATGAAACAATTAAATAAGTTTTGAGGACCTAAACAGGTGAATGAAAGTTTAAAGATCGAGATGACACAAACGAACTAGTTTGAGGACCTAAATAAGCGATTTGCGAGTTTACGGTCCGAGATTACGCAGACGAATAAGTTTGGGGACATAAATGGTTGATTTGAGATTTTATGGACCAGGATGACATAGCCGAATAAGTTTGAGGATCATTACTCTTGATAATATTTTGTATAAATCTAAGTTTGATAAGCACAAATAAAAAAGGTTAGTTGGAGTACATGATTTTCAATCCTACACAATCGATCTGAAAAGTATTGACACCCATCTTTTGTTTTTAGGAAAGAGTGTACTTGTCTTCTTTTGCACATGACGAAGTTGGCAACGCCTAGCATTATGTGTTGGGCTTACTAAGCCCATTCAGCCTGTTTTGAGGCCCGACTATATATATATACGTAGCAACAATCTTGTGAGGCCCAACTGCTCTCCTTCCTGGACTGCCGACTGCTTCTTTAGCCTTGTCGAAAACGTGGCCATCAGCCCATCACAGCACGCGCCGAGTCCGACCTCCGAAGTCCCATCTCCGATCTCCGAACTCCAAACGGATCGCGTGTGGTTCCGGCGGGGCGCCGCGTACGGCACCACCTCTCCAGGCTCTTCGACTCCGACTCGACTCGACTCCAACACCGCCTCCGACTCCCGTTCGACCATGTCACCCTCGCATTACAAATACCCGTACGTGCCATCCTCGGCACCCCATCGCATCGTCCTCATTGCCTCGCAGAAGCCGCACGCCGCAACTGCCAGCGCGCCGCCCGACCAATCTCCGGCCAGAAGAACCAGCACCGTCTGTATCTCAACGATCCCGCTCAGGCCGGCAATGGGTCACAAGAACAAGGAAGGCGGCAGGAAGGCCGGCAAGGAGGCCTCGGCGTCGGCATCGGTGGCGAAACTGGCGGCGGCGAAGGCCCCGCCGCTGCCGGCGGCACCGTCCGTCAACTTCAACCCCAAGGACGTGACGGACCCGTTCGAGCTCGTGGACATGTGCGTGGCGGCGCTCCACGACAAGAACGCGTCGGCGGCCACGCGGGAGGCGTCGCTGGCGTCGCTCGTCGGCGCGCTGGAGGGCAGCGTGGTGCCGCTGGACGAGACCACCGACGGCAGGCCCCTCGTCATCTTCGCCGTCTGCGGCGCCTCCATCAAGAAAGGGACGGCGTTCGCCAAGGAGGCCCGCCTCGCGTACCGCGCCGTCGGCCTCCTCGCGCTCACCCTCTACCACGGCGGGTCCACGGAGATTTTGGCCGAGTCGTTCCCGACGCTGGCCCGGACGCTGAAGGAGCTCGTCGCGCCGTCGTCGTCGTCGACGTCTTCCGTGGCCGTGGACCCGACGACGGCGGCCGCCCTGCTCGACTGCCTCGCGGCCGTCACCTTCGCCGGCGCGCTGGGCACGGAGGACGCGGAGCGGTCGCTCAAGGCCATCTGGGGCGTCGTCTGCCCGAACTCGTCGAGCTCGAGGTCCGGCAACAAGGCCGCGGTCACCACGGGCAAGGCGAGCGCCGGCCAGCAGGTGGTGAGCGCGGCGCTGTCCACGTGGACGTTCCTCCTCACCATCGCCACCATCACCGACGCGCAGCGGAAGGCGGACCGCGCCGCCTGGAACGCCACCGTGGTGTCGCTCGCGGGGCTCCTACATGCCGACGACCGCGCCGTCCGGATGGCCATCGGCGAGGCGCTGGCCGTGTGCGTGGAGCTGAACCTGACGCAGCACACCCCGCGCAAGGACATGGAGGCGGTGCTGGCCCGGGCGTCGGACCTCGCCGCCGAGGCCGGCGGCAAGGGCGTGGACAGGGCGCTGCTCCTGGAGCAGAAGGAGCTGTTCCGGCTGGTCTGCGCGTACCTGGAGCGCGGCGAGCGGCCGAACAAGACGCTGCAGACGTCGTCCGACCGCCGCAAGGCCATCAAGGTGTCGTCGTGGGCCAAGATGGTGCAGCTCAACTTCCTGCGGCGGTTCCTCGCCGGCGGGTTCCTCAGCCACGTGAAGGGCAACAAGATGTTCAAGGACGCCTTCGACGCTGGCGCCGACGAGAAGAGCACGCTGTCGATCGCCAAGAGGAAGCTCAGCATGAAGACCAAGGACAAGGTGATGAAGATGAACCGCGAGCAGGCCTGGGCGATCAAGAACGCTTACTGCTTCATTTCTCAAGGAGTTCCGCCGGAGAGTAACAGACCGGAACAACTTCTCAAACTTGGCTGGCACTAGTTCAATTCTTAGACTTTTTTTTAACTACATTTGATTGTATTCGAATATGCACGTGCGTTGTCATTACTCATTATTACCAATCTAATAAACAACTCATATTAGACATCATGTCATCAATACTGTCTATCGGTCCGCAGTTTCTAAAACCTTTCTTCTCGAGATGAAAACGATTTTTATAAAAGGATATTGGTTTTCAAAAACATTTCCAGCCTAGCCCTAATTAAACCACGACACTAATAATGTCGTAGCGCGACTTTGGCTACGGATACCTATGATGCCTTCTCCAAGTTCCAACAAGGAAAAAAAATCCCATTGACAGTTAACATTATCAAAACGTGGGTCACTGGTTCTTACACTTGCGTGGCCCATCTGCATGCTGCACGCCGAAGATGAAGAAAGGGTTAAATTATGAGGTTAGGAGAATCTCAACATGCTCAACCTGAAGCGGAGTCGTCCGATCAAAAAGAAGATGAAGGTTCGGGGGCTTGAATCACAGTGTCTTAGGGCTAGGTGATTCACTCATGTATCAAAAAGCTATTTGGAAATGTCCAATAGACCCTCTTAAATAAGGATGAAGGGGGTATCATCATCCTTACCTCTTGCATTTTCCTCCTCCCACCAAATTCTTAGGTTTCCCCCTTTAGAATTCTTGCTTGAGGTTCGCGGATTCTTCCATGTAAGAACATGGATTCGTGATCGGGAATGGAGGCTTAACCTCCTCGTGTCCTCCGAGATTCCTAGCCCCTTCTCCAACAAGCGAATCACAAAACGATCAAACATGGAGAGAGATCGGGTGAAAAGACTGAGAGGGGAAATTGCAAAAGCGAAGAACACAAACACAAGCAATTCCAAGAAATGAATCTCGGAGGACACGAGGAGGTTAAGCCTCCATTCCTGATCACGAATCTAAGTTCTTACATGAAAGAATCCACGGACCTCAAGCAAGAATTTTAGACTGGAAAAACCTAGGAGTTTGGTGGGAGGAGGAAAATGCAAGAGGTAAGGATGAGGATACCGCTTCATTCTTATTTAACGGGGTCTATTAAACATTTTCAAATAGCCCCTGATACATGAGTGAATCATCTAACCCTAAGACACTACGATCCAAGCTCCCAAACCTTCATCTTCTTTTTGATCGAACGACCCCGCTTCCTGCTTGAACTTGTCGTCGCCTCGATGTTAGATGAACATGCTCAACCTGAAATAGCTT
This sequence comes from Microstegium vimineum, assembly GCA_022036555.1. Classification (NCBI taxonomy): domain Eukaryota; kingdom Viridiplantae; phylum Streptophyta; class Magnoliopsida; order Poales; family Poaceae; genus Microstegium; species Microstegium vimineum. The sequence continues at coordinate 39,075,630 of CM039121.1, read as the reverse complement.
CATGTTGGCAGTACACTCATCATAAAACTAAACATCATGGTCACTTATCAACCATGTGTTCACAATCTCCCACTTGATGAGGGCATTGTCAATACAAAAGCATTTCAGTTTGAGCCAATGAAAGAAAAACTCTTCAAATGACCAAAAGCTAACAAAGCTGAAACAGGCTCATTTGAGAAGAGCATAACTTCCAAAACTTAGTCCTGAAAGACATGGATAATGGCTCGACGTAACCAAGTAAAACACAGCTTGCCCTCAAGAAGAGGCAGAAAGGGCTCAACACCACTAGCAAAGCTCCAACGAGGTGCTAGTGTTGCCTGAAATCATCTTAAATTTCAGGCACTTGAACTATAGAAAAAATGTTTTATAAAAGGATTTTGGTTTTCAAAAACATTTCCAGCCTAGCCCTAATCGGCTACGAAACCACGACACTCCTCATGTCGCAGCACGACTTTGGCTATGGATACCTACGATGCTTTCTCCAAGTTCCAACAAGAAAAAAAATCCCGTTGACGGTTAAAATTATCAAAACGTGGGTCATTGGTTCGTGCACTTACGTGACCCATCCGCACGCCGCACGCCGAAGATGAAGAAAGGGTTAAAGTTCTGAGGTTAGAGAATCCCGTTACCGGTGGCTGTAGAAGAGGGTTTAGGAGGCGACGGTAGTGATATGGTGATTGTAAGGTAGCGCTCATGATACAGAGGTGGTGGGCGAGACTACAACTGGGCAGGGCGGTGGTCGCCCTGCAATGGGGACAGAGCGGAGCGCTCCTGTTCCCAAACCTGCGCTCCACTCTTAATTAAATAAGGTTCAGGGTCGACCCGAACCACTTTTCTTGTTGATGTCAATGATCCACAGTGCTCCACGTTTCGAACCTGCTAAAGTTGTCAGCAGACCGAGAGTACGGCATTAGCGTTTAGAAATACAGAAGTTGTCAAAGTTGAACGGCCTGCTAGCTAATCAGTGCAAGCGGGGTCCTTACTACTACCAAATTACTCTCTCCATGCTTCAAAAAATAACCAAATATCCATAAAAAACCAAGTAATTAAAAATAGAGTAGAACAATAAGTACTACCAAATTACTCTTCAAACAAGTACCAAGCAATTAACCAAAAAATAGTGCAAGTGGTTCCTGGATTATCATGCTACTGTCCATGCATATTTTCAGTGGTGTGACTCCAACATATTGGAAGTGCTGAAAAACTACTTAAATTACAGAGCCTTTGTTCACAAAGTTTGGAGCCAGTACCATACACCTGCCAGAAAATTTTGAAGCAAATTTCTCAAGATTGTAGTGACAACTTGAGAAAGAAGTCCGACACAACAGCACTGTAATATACTAAGAATGAAACATTGCTAGCAGAATAAAATATGATGGAACTCCCTAAAACGCTAAAACACTGAAAAAGTTCAAAGTACAGACACATTTTTGGAACTGATTTTCAGTAATAGTTCAAAGCACCAACATGCTGCCTGACTTGATCAAAGAGAAGGCCCGGCCCTCAACTATAATGTCCACTGGTAGCCATCACACTCTAAAAAGAGTATTATATTGATTGAGAACACATGATAATGAGGTACTAAACACAAGCTGGAAACAAAAAAGGTCTGTAACTGCCAAACTTTTAATACTTTTTCTAAAGAATAGAAAACGGTAACACTCCTAACATTACATTTATCTGCTCAACAAGAGTTTACACTAACTTGAATGAAGAACACCAGATATTGTACTATATTGTTAAGTGGATCTTCCTGCAGGTAGAGAACTATGTAGTATTGTTCTAGTACAGAGGAAAGAGATGCGGCAACCCTACAAGTTACAAGACATGGATTTTACCTGTGAACTTGATGCTTGATCCTTCTCCATAATAAAATCATCGACTGCTGCAGTAGAGAATTGCGTGGAACCTATACCAAATTGCGGGGTTTAAGATTGGAGGACTAATTAGAAATGTGTTCAATATATATATCACAAAAAAGAGGTTTACCTTCTTCCCTATACCAGTCTTGGGTACATATAAGCGCTTCTACTGTCTCAGGTGTCAAGCTACTTCAAAAATCACTTATGGTTCTTCTTGCCATGCTAAAAGCTGATTCTGATGGTACAGACGAGGCTGGAATAGCAAACAAATCTCGGGCTATACGAGAAAGGGTCAAATACTTTGCCACATTATCCATCCACCAATTTATTATGTCAAGCTCTTCATCTCGAATTGGGGTCTCATCCAAATATCTATCAAGCTGCGTGCTTATCCGGTTTTCAAGATCATCACAAACTTTTTGATACCATTCCGTCCATGGGTCCTTGTTCACTGAACAAACATTGGGGATTTGTTGTGTAGATGCTGCACGTGGGGTTTCTTGTTGAGAGGTGTATGCTGAAAATAGCCTTCGGACCATTTTTTCTACTTTACCAACCTTTTTCTTTCCTATCACAGGAAAGGACTTGCTGAAAACAAAATCAATAAATTTCAGTTTGAACCTTGGATCAAAAACCACAGGAACACATAGTGTTATGTGTGACTTGTCCCAATATTTGTTGAATTTCTTCTTCATCTCCTTTAGTAACATGATCATCTCCTTTAGGAACCTTAACTTAGCTTGATCTGCCACATCAACTTCAGAGTTATGATTACCTTCTTGCTCAGCAGTTTGTAACTTAAGCTCAACAGTTTCTAACTCTTTTTCCAAATGCATCATGATCTTCCACATGTGATGAGAATAGAGTTTGTGGTAGGGTACTTAGTACCTGAAATAACTTTAGTTGCCTTCTTGAACACCTTTAGTAGGTTACAAAGTACACCAACACTTTTCCATTCTTCAAGGGAGGGTAAGTATGTGTACTTTTGATCCTCTGATTTTAGCACCTCAAATGCTTTACTAAATTTCAGGGTTATTTTAAGCATCAAATATGTTGAGTTCCAGCGTGTGATCACATCCAGTGATGGCTTTCTCTTGCTTGTAATGCCTTCTCGTGCAACAATTTCTATGAACATTTGTTTTCTTGAAGTTGAAGAACGAAGGTACTTGATGCTTTCACGGATGTTGTGAACAACCAGTTCGACAAACTTGAGCCTATCTTCCACAATAAGGTTTATGACATGTCCAACACATCGATGGTGAAGTAGCTCTCCATGCACTGGTATCAATTTCTGTTTCACAAGATGGTGCTTCAACAAATCAATCATAGTGTTATTGATGATGTATTGTCAAGTGTTATTCCAAAAAGCTTGAGTTCAATGTTCCAACTTTGAATGCAGTTAAGGATATTGTTAAACAGCTCAAATCCACTGTGTGTTGTCTTCACATCAATAAATTGAAGTATTATTTTCTTTAAGTTCCAGCTAGCATTAATGAAATGGCATGTGACAACCATGTACGCTATGGTGAAAGGATCAAGATGCCTAAGAAGGGGGGGGGGTGAATTGGGCTTATTTCAAATTTCTAAAGCAAATATGAAATCCTATCAAGTGCCAATCACCCCGTGCCTAACGATTCGTGTGCCTTAGACTATGAAAGCGGTAGCAAGCCAAGGAAAGCGAAAACACCCTACACAATTCTAGTATGAATTGAAGAACAAGTGCGGAATGTAATGCAGTATAAAAGAGCTAGGGAAAGAGATTCTTGACACGACGACATTTTGCCGAGGTATCGAGAAGTCGACACTCCCCTTTAGTCCTCGTTGGAGCACCTCGCAAGGTATTGCTCCCCCTCAATCCCGCGCAAGGGATGAGTGCTCTCTACGGGCTGGTTCTTCGCCACTCCGGCTCGGTGAACCGCCCACAACCGATCACAAGTCTATGGAGAAGGGCCGCCGACAATCCTCCGGCGATCACCTTCCTCCCAAGCACCACCGGACCATCTAGGTGATGTAGATCACCAAGAGTAACAAGCCTTGATCTTCACTTGACTGGATTCGCAAACTTGAACTCTTGGATGAACTAGAGGAGAGAAAGATGGATGAATTCGCAAATCACTCTCTCTCTAGGGCTCTTGCTCTCTTCCCAACCTTCTCAAAGAACTCAGCAACTCAAATGAGCAAAGGCAAGGTGGGAGAGTAAGGGGTAAGCTATTTATAGCCCCCACACACTCAGCCCTCGGGCTGAGAAAAACAGACATTTTAAGTTGGCGACGGACGCTCCATCGCTAGGCGACGGACGCTCCGATGCTTGGCGACAGACGCTGAGCCTCAGCGTCCGGCGCCAACTAGCTGCTCTCGGGTTTCTGAGAAAATATTCCCGGACGCTCTGCAGCGTCCAACGCCCATGCGACAGACGCGCCCGTCGCAAACTGGCAGTCTCTGGAGCTCTCTGTTGGCTCGACGGACGCTGCGTCATGCTGCCGCCAGCGTCCGGCGCACCAGACAGCGTCCGACGCCTCTGACCTTAGCATCCGACGCCCAGAAACTGGCTCTCTCAACTTCGATTTTCGTTGCGATGAATATGGAAGTTGTTCTAGGCTATCTTACGATCACCATAGGCTTGCTTAGAGCTAAGGAAGTCAAGTGTGCACCACACCTAAGTCATGAAGCTCTCCTAAGTCAAGCTACTAATCTCAATCCCTCTTAATAGTACGGTCAAAGATCAAATAAAGCCATGTCTAATTCTAAGTGTCCTTCATCTCCTTATGACACTTAGCCTATCACTCTAGGGTCTTCATCATGTCGTCTTTGAAATCCGAAACGATATCCATCTTGGGGGCTAGGTGATAACCATTGATGCCCATTCATGTTGATCACTATGGCTAAGCTACGCATAGCCTCTGCAAAACACACATTAGCCATAATAATCCCTTATTGTCGTTAATCACCAAAACTATTAGGGTCATGATTCTTCAATCTCCCCCTTTTTGGTGATTGACGACAATAACTTCTCGAGTATGGATATAAGAGTGAAAAGTTAGGATTTCAAGTGACTTGGGTGAGTTGAGCAAGGGTTAGTGAATAAGAGAGAACAATACTTGCTCATCCAAACCAAGCCACAAACATGGTACTCAAGAATATGAAATAGAATCAGAGTACCACATAATATTCTCACATATGAATCGGAGTATGGCGCGGAAGCTCAAAAACCATTAGATCATAGAGACATATCATGAAACATGTGACAGCTCACAGAGTATATTAGTGAAAGCATAAGAGTTTGTCACACACAACCACATACCACAAAAGCATCAACCATACCATCCATCACACATAGACATAAGTGCAAGAAAAGTAGACATGATGCATGAGTACGGGGAAAGTAAATCACACAAGTAAATCCAAATCTCTCCCCCTATCTCTGATACTACTCGACTACCCTCTCTCCCCCTTTGGCGCCAAGCACCAAAAAGCTCTAAGCATCTGGAGCAGCGGGAGCATCTAGAGCTGAAGCACCTGGCTGACGAGCACGGAGATCGAACTAGGAGTAGTCGGGGCTCGAGTCACTGTCACCATCTGCTGCCTGACCCTCTGAAGCTGGCGCTATTTGTGTAGCGGTCTGGGAAGGCTGAGCTGACTCGGACTCGGTGACAGGCTCTGTAGGCACTGAAACAGGTGCTAACTCTACATGCTCCCCCTGAGGCTCAGCTGGGGCCTCTGATGGTCCTGCCTCGGTAGGTGAGGGTCTGGGAGCCTGACAAGTGAAAACACGAGGCGAGGGGGAAGATGTCATTGCCAGAGCTGCAAGTGTAACTGCTGCAACAAGCTCGGCTGGCTGTCCCTAAGTCCGAAGAGGTAAAGACACAGCCACTGTGACTGTTCCTGCATCATCTGCAATCTAACCCTCTGGCTGGGCTGGAGTCTCTGTCTCGACTGCCTCTACTGCAACGGAAGCGGCATCTGTCTAAACAACAGTCAGAGGAGTAGTCAATGTCTGTGTGGAGCAGTCTGGTGCAACCTCCGACGAGGCGACTGAAGAGAGGTGGGTGCCCGTCGCCGGAGGATGAACCTCTGTCAGGTGTGTCTCTGGAGCTGCTACTATAGGTGAATCCTCTCCAGTGAGCTCTCTATATGAAGCAGTGAGGTCACGAGTCGCGTCTGCAAAGGTAGCCCCCCGGGTAGGTGTAAAGCCGGTCTGGTACTCGCCGGGGGAGGCTAACCACGATGACACCTGAGTCATCGGCGTCTAGTACGTTGGAGAAGATGGTGCCTGACTCCGAAGCCCGCTGGACTGTAAAGCTGGAGTCGGTACCACTACCACTGGAGTCGACTACTGCTGTGAGGTGTACTGCTACTGCTGAGATACTCCGGGCAACTGAAGCGGTGACTGAAACTGAGGAGTGAGTGACGGTCCTGAGCTCGACCCAAGAAGACGACTGAGCGACTCGGTTTTCTGACGCTGAGACTCGGCCTGCTGCTTCTGGAATAGAAGAAACTGCATCTAAAACTCATCCTGGCAAGCCTGAGCCTGAGCCTGAGCCTGAGAAGCTAACTGTTGAGCAGTGAGTCTCTGAACCTCCTCTGCCTATCTCCTCTGCTCCTCTGCCTGACGGGACTGCTCCTCCTACATCCTCATAAGGAGGGTGAGAATGGTGGCCTCTGAAGAACCTGTGGCTGGAGCTAGAGCTGAACCTGACCCACCGGCCTCGTGGTCGTGAGACCTGGGTACATACTCGGGAATCAGCCTGTAATCCTCATCTGAGCTATCTGAAGGTAGATCATAGGCCTCCTCAGCTGTAGCATCAATCTGAGCGTTGAGATCTGCTAGCTCTGCCTCTGCTAGGCCCTGAACAGTAGCATCATGTTGCTCCTCTGACTGTGGTGGTACTCCTGTCTGGCGAGTATGAGGACCCTGACGCCTCAGACGACGTCTGCCACTGTGACTCACCAGCTGACTCATGTTATACTCAGGAAACACTGTGTCAGAACGGGTGAGTGTGGTGAGATATGACGCATAACCACCACGGGACATGAGCAGAAAGGAAATCCAGTGAGCATACTGCAGCTGTCAGTGTCCTCTGAACCCTGAAGCTATGATATCCTCCATCTCACTGATGATCAAGTCCCAAAGATCAAACTTATCCATCCGGACAATGTGAGCTAGGAGCCAAAGCTGTAGTCTGGTCAGTGTCTCATGTGCTCCAACTTTGGGAAGTATGGTCCTCCTGATAACCTCGTTTAGGATCCGGGCAGTCAGTGTAAGATCACGAACACTGCGACTGGAACCCTCTCTGAAGGGCTCTCTGAAGCAAGGACGAACGAAGTCAACTGAGGGCACATTCCCCTCATGAGGACGTCGAGGGGCCTCTTGCTCCCCATAGCACAAACTATGAATTCGTACGGCTGACTCCTCGAGGTGGAAGATCTCTCTGAACCGAGTGTCGAAGATCCTCACATCCTTGCCTTTGAAGGCAAAATGGATGAACTTGTGATCCGGAGAGACCCACAATGATGCGTAAAACTGACGCACCTAATCCTCCTGATAGGTGTCAATCCTCCCAATCAACCCTGTCAGCCCCTGAAGATACTCGAGATGCTGAGCTATCTCTGGACCACCGACCTCAATGATAGACTGTAGAGGGCACACCCGGTGAGCTCGAAGCGGTGCACGGGTCTGAACATACCCTCTGTAGAAATCCTCGTGCACTATGGTGTAGAAATCTAGACTGGCACGGGGGTCTTGAGCTGCTGGAAACCAGGTCTGAAAGTTCGCAAACCTCATCTGTTGGATTTGCTTTGCTGAAAGAGCTGTAACCTGGTGCCTCACTGGATCTGGCAAACTGGACCGAGGCGGAGGTCTGTCGTTGCGTTGTGGACCATCGGGCCTAGGAGGAGGCTCCGAACCACGAGCGCGTGTAACATCTCGATCCATCAACTCTAGGATGGAAGAGTGTCCAGAAGTATCAGCCTGCTTTGTCACATCTCCCTCTTTCTCTAGAGTCTCTGGGACTCAACCTCTGGCTCTGCCTGAGAGGGGGACTCACGACGCGCTCCACGGTGAGGTGGTGACCCAATCCTCAAGCCGGCGTGACGTCCACCTTGCTCGGTGATCTCGGCTGCCTCTGCCGCTACTAGAGCTGCCACTGAATCCGGATCCATCATCGGCCTCTTCCTCTTCTTCACAACAAGCTTCTTCTTGCCCTTGTCCCGGTCGGTGGGTGGACGACGTGGAGGGGGAGGATCACTGCCACCACCACGGGGAACGGGGCCAACATTCTTCGTGCGTGCCATTGACGGACACGAGAAGAACCAAACTGTCACTGACAAAGAATCCCCAAGAACTCAACTGTCACTGATCAACTCAAGAACCACTGACCACAACTACCCACTGAATCTGACAATCCACTGACCAACTGACAAATCAACTGTCAAGAGTGGCACGCCGGCCCTGGACTGTCCTTTCGAGGCTTTGCCTCGTTCCGTACTCGCAGGCTTTGCCCCGAGTTCACTGCCACTGCCTCTGCTGACCTGCTCGATAGATAGAGGGAGTATATAACAATATAAGCAAGTAACTAGAGGTGAGAAAGTCTATTTAGAAGTATGAATTAGATAAGAATAGATCGATTCTTGCATTTGCCATACCTCAAACACGGTGACAAATTGAATAGGAAAGAGAGCCTCGGTCAATATTCAAAACACAATCCACAACCCAAATAAGGAGAGAGGTGGCTGATTTAGGGTTACGAGAAACCTTGATGAGAGGAGAAAGATCGGGCAAGCTAGACAGGGGGGAATCACCTGAAGGACATAGAAGGGCCACAAGATGAGCTCTGAAAGGAGGTGAGCCCCCCTAGCGAGGAGATCAGCACGACTTCCCTCTGTTCGGTCAAATCACACGAAAACAGAGGAGGAAATGGTGGGGCTCTGGCCGGCTGCACTAGCAGGGAACGCCGGCGGCGAGGGAGCTCCGATGAGCGGCACTACGGCGTTGGGCAAGCGGGAGAGGATGGAGGCGCGAGCGACGGCTACGGAGAGGTGGTTAGGCGGCGCGGTGGAGAGATGGCGTATGGATTAGATTAGAAACCAACCGAGGGAGAAGAAGCAGTTTTCAAAAAAAAATATGCACTCTGCAAGTTCGCGACGGACGCTCCGTCGGGACTGACGGATGCTAGGTCACAAGAATCCACACAAAGATAGGGAACTCAAAGACACGAGCAATTTACTAGAGTTACCCTTTGGCGCTCCGCCGAGGTGGGTACAAGCCCTCTCACAATCACTGGGATCAACCACGAACAATCACCAACTCGTGTTGACTCCTTCTTCTTGCTCCAAGCCGTCTAGGTGTTGGCAAACACCAAGAATAACAAGAAAACCGTAGCAAGAACGATCACCAAGTGCTTCTAGATGCAAATCACTAAGCAATGCACTTGGATGCACTCTATCTCTTTTGGATTGAGCAAAGGATCAAAGAGATGAGTTGGAGGGGTGCTTGAGAGCTCACAAGAGAGTATAGCAAATGAATGAGGCAAGAGAGTGAGCTCCAACCGGCCACAATCCCTTAAATAGCCACCTCTCAAAAACTAGCCATTATACTCTACGTCGCGGGCGTCGGACGCTCTTTAAGTTGGCGTCGGACGCTCCGTCATCAGCGTCCGTCGTGCTTCCAGTAAGCATCCAGAGAGGGTCGAAGACCGTCGGACGCGTCCGTCGCCTGCGCGACGGACAATCTCTAGCGTTTGTCGCCTTTGTGTCAGTGAGTTCCTTGATCCGTCGGACGCTCGCTGGTGTTCTGTTCATCATCCGTCGACATCGTCCGTCGCAGTTCCAGAGAGCACCTGGAAGCGTCGGACGCGTCTGTCGCCTTGTCGACAGACGCTCCTCAACGTCCGTCGTGAAGTCTGTAGCTTCCTGGGTTGGTATGTATCCGTCGGACGCATCCGACGCCTAAGACCAGCGTCTGGCGCCAGCATCCATCGCCCCTGTTTTGCTCCTTCCTTGTTTCTTTCTTTTCCAACCTTGCTTCATTGTGCCAAACACTTATGGTACTTCCTTAGAGCAGATGTTTAGCATATATTTTATGTCTTTTAAGCAAGGCTATGTTACTAGGTGATTTAATGCACATGCAAGAATGATGAACACCTAGTAGCACTTGATAACCGTAATCTCAACACGTTTTTCTCTTCTTGATAGTACGGCTATCTATCCTAAATGTGATCACACTCTCTATAGTGTCTTGATCACTAGACCAAAATGACCCTATGATATACCTTTGCCTTGGATCTATTTTTTTTTTCTCTTTCTTCTTTTGATAGTCCATGGAGCACTTGATCCATCAATCACCATGATCATGCACATTGCTCCATCTCATGTGTTGGATCACCCTATCTTGATCATGCACTTAAGAATAGGGTTAGTCCATCGGTGTCATCAATTAACCAAAACCAAACTTGGGCTTTCAGTTTGGAGCTCTTGTGTTGACCTCTCAAGCTTATCATGTTTCTCATTAGCTTGCTTAAGAGAGGCTTTGAGCTCCCTAGTGCTAGATGTGAGAGTGTTGCTCTCAAGCTTCAAAACATCATTAGCACTAGACAAGCCATCAATCTTAGCATGCAAGTTTTCTTGTATCACAAGAAGTTTGTCATTTTTAGCTTTGTACTTCCTTATGATGTCCGAGTATTTGTTGCAAATTTTAATTAGTTCATCATAGGAAGGTGTTTCTTCATCATCACTCTCATCACTAGAGGAAACATCACCATCATCCTCTTTTTTTACCTTCTTGTCACCTTTAGCCATGAGGCATAGGTGTGTAGAGGATGAACCCGGTGATGAAGGAGGAGGTGGCGGTGGAGTAGAAGAACCAATCACCAATGCAGCCACCTTCTCTTCTTCACTCTCATCATCGGAGGAGTCACTTGAGTCCTTAATGTCAGTAAGTCAATCACCAACAATGTAAACCTTGCCATCCTTCTTCTTCTTGTAGGGCTTATCTTCCTTCTTGTCATCTTCACTTGAATCATTTTGTGCACCCTTCTTGTTCTTGTAGTTCTTAAACTTCTTGTTCTTGAACTTGTCTTTCTTCTCTTCGGTGCATGTATGAGCTAGATGACCAAGAATGCCACAATTGTAGCACTTCATTTGGGAGATTGGCTTCCTTGAAGAGATTGTGAAGAATTTCTTCTTCTTTGAGTCAAACTTGACTCCATTCTTGTTTAGCCTCTTCAACATCTTGGTGGTCTTCTTCACCATGAGAGCGATATTGTCTTCATCATCTTCATCACTTGAGTCCTCAACCACCAATTGGATTTTGCACTTCTCTTTGGTGGAAGCTTTGAGGGCCAAGTCTTTCTTCTCCTCTTTCTCTTTGTCTTTCTTCTTGGAGGAGGATGAAGAACCGCCATCACCGATCTTCATGTACATCTCATGAGCATTGATCTTGCCCAACACTTGTGTTGGTGTTGAAACGGAGAGATCCCCTTGATGAAGAATGGTGACGATGTGGCTATATTTATCAATCGGCAAGACACAAAGAATCTTGCGCACCACATCGGCGGGTTGCATTTGGGTGAGCCCAAGTCCATTCAACTCCTCTACAAGAATGTTAAGGCGTGAGTACATCTCATTAGCATGCATGGTAAAGGAGTTGAACTTTGCCATGACCAAATGGTAGCGTTCCTCACGTCCCTTTGTGAAGCACACAAATGTTTGTCCAAACATCGTATGCGGTTTTGCAATTCCGCACACGGTTGAACACATCCTTGCCAATGCCACGGAAAAGAATGTTCTTTGCCTTGGCATTGTTCTTCTCAAAGAAGGGATCCTCGGCAAACACGGTGCCACCTATGGTAGCGGCTTTGTGCACACCGATATCCACGGCCTCAAGGTAGGCCTCCATCCGCACTTTCCAATAAGGAAAATCATCCCCATCAAACATAGGTGGCGGTCCATCCCCATGGGACATCTTGCTCTAGGCGGTGAAACCTAATTTAGAGCAACAAGGCTCTGATACCAATTGAAAGGATCAAGATGCCCAAGATGGGGGTGAATTGGGCTTATTTCAAATCTCTAAAGCAAATATGAAATCCTATCAAGTGTCAATCACCCCGTGCCTAAAGATTCATATGCCTTAGACTATGAAAGCGGTAGCAAGCCAAGGAAAGCAAAAATACCCTACACAATTCTAGTATGAATTGAAGAACAAGTGCGGAATGTAATGTGGTATAAAAGAGCTAGGGAAAGAGATTTTTGACATGGCAACGTTTTTAACGAGGTATCGAGGAGTCGACACTACCCCCTAGTCCTCGTTGGAGCACCTCGCAAGGTATTGCTCCCCCTCAATCCCGCGCAAGGGATGAGTGCTCTCTACGGGCTGGTTCTTCGCCACTCCGGCTCGGTGAACCGCCCACAACCGATCACAAGTCTATGGAGAAGGGTCGCCGACAATCCTCCGGCGATCACCTTCCTCCCAAGCACCACCGGACCGTCTAGGTGATGTCGATCACCAAGAGTAACAAGCCTTGATCTTCACTTGACTCACTCAAGCTTCACAACTAGAGTGAATGAACACTTGAACTCTTGGATGAACTAGAGGAGAGAAAAATGGATGGATTCACAAATCACTCTCTCTCTCTAGGGCTCTTGCTCTCTTCCTAACCTTCTCAAAGAACTCAGCAATTCAAATGAGCAAAGGCAAGGTGGGAGAGAAAGGGGTAAGCTATTTATAGCCCCCACACACTCGGCCCTCGGGCTGAGAAAAACAGTCATTTTAAGTTAGCGACGGATGCTCCGTCGCTAGCCCCAACGGCTAGATCTTGTTCACGTCAGCAGGCGATGGACACTCCGACGCTTGGCGACAGACGCTGAGCCTCAACGTCAGACGCCAACTAGCTGCTCTCGGGTTTCTAGGAAAATATTCTCGGACGCTCTGCAGCGTCCGATGCCCATGCGACAGACGCGTCCGTCGCAAACTGGCCGTCTCTGGAGCTCTCTGCTGGCTCGACGGACGCTACGTCATGCTGACACCAACGTCCGGCGCCTCTGGCCTTAGCGTCCGACGCCCAGAAACTGGCTCTCTCAACTTCGGTTTTCGTCGCGATGAATATGGTTTGATTGCTTGTCCACATGTTAGTAATCAAAGAGAACTTACAGTTTACTTTACTGAGCGTATCCTTAAGTGCAGTTCTCATCTCTTGAAATTCCTTTATGCAGCCATTTCTAACTGTGGTTCTACAAGGCACTTTAAACAAAGGGTTCAGACTTGAAAGAAGCCTTCTAAACCCATCATACTCCATAAAGAGAAAGGGAACAACATGCAAGGATGTCATTCTAATCAACTCATATCGTGACACATCTGGATCATACCTCCAATCCTTCAAACGTCCGCCAGAAGAAGACCTTAATGTAGACTCAAGTCTTGCAAAATCTTGAGAGCACTACTGCATTTCTTACATCTCTTCAAATGAGTCATCTTTTCTAGGGATAGCTCACCTTGCAAGTTCTAGGTTCTTTGGCATGATGATTAATCTTTGCTAGGGATAGCTCACCTTGCATAAATTGGATGGCTCTAGGTTGATCTTATTTTAATACCATGCTAGATGCTACTTCGGTAACTTATCTTAATTGCTCACACTTGCTCATATCTAGCTTTTAGCTTTATACGTGGTCATTTGCTCAACTTGAGCCTTTGCTAAGCATATGTATGTTTCATGCTCAAATCACAGGATCACACCACTTAGAGCATTCTTCCATTTTGCTTGCTCTATTTATGAATCTTGTGCATTCATATGCATTCATGGCCTTTGTAGTTGGAGAGCGATCTTGATTAGTGCATGTGTCAACAAGGGGGAAAATTTTATGCATTTCATCCTTTTATCCATCTAAGGGGAGAAATCATGTCAAGGGGGAGGAGGGGAGGATTGCATTTCATTCCCAAAGATGGTGTATGGGTGAAAAATTGCTAAAATTGGCATAAGTATCATTGCTATTGGTATCAAGACACAAATATGCACACATTTGAGAGACTGCATTTGTTAGGGGGAGTTTCTAGCATATTTTCCGGTGTTTTGAGCTTTGCTAGTGGTGTTGAGCCCTTTCTGCCTCTTCTTGAGGGCAAGCTGTGTTTTACTTGGTTACGTCGAGCCATTATCCATGTCTTTCAGGACCAAGTTTTGGAAGTTATGCTCTTCTCAAATGAGCCTGTTTCAGCTTTGTTAGCTTTTGGTCATTTGAAGAGTTTTTCTTTCATTGGCTCAAACTGAAATGCTTTTGTATTGACAATGCCCTCATCAAGTGGGAGATTGTGAACACATGGTTGATAAGTGACCATGATGTTTAGTTTTATGATGAGTGTACTGCCAACATGAAGCTATTTCAGGTTGAGCATGTTCATCTAACATCGAGGCGACGACAAGTTCAAGCAGGAAGCGGGGTCGTTCGATCAAAAAGAAGATGAAGGTTTGGGAGCTTGGATCGTAGTGTCTTAGGGTTAGATGATTCACTCATGTATCAGGGGCTATTTGAAAATGTTTAATAGACCCCGTTAAATAAGAATGAAGCGGTATCCTCATCCTTACCTCTTGCATTTTCCTCCTCCCACCAAACTCCTAGGTTTTTCCAGTCTAAAATTCTTGCTTGAGGTCCGTGGATTCTTTCATGTAAGAACTTAGATTCGTGATCAGGAATGGAGGCTTAACCTCCTCGTGTCCTCCGAGATTCATTTCTTGGAATTGCTTGTGTTTGTGTTCTTCGCTTTTGCAATTTCCCCTCTCAGTCTTTTCACCCGATCTCTCTCCATGTTTGATCGTTTTGTGATTCGCTTGTTGGAGAAGGGGCTAGGAATCTCGGAGGACACGAGGAGGTTAAGCCTCCATTCCCGATCACGAATCCATGTTCTTACATGGAAGAATCCGCGAACCTCAAGCAAGAATTCTAAAGGGGGAAACCTAAGAATTTGGTGGGAGGAGGAAAATGCAAGAGGTAAGGATGATGATACCCCCTTCATCCTTATTTAAGAGGGTCTATTGGACATTTCCAAATAGCTTTTTGATACATGAGTGAATCACCTAGCCCTAAGACACTGTGATTCAAGCCCCCGAACCTTCATCTTCTTTTTGATCGGACGACTCCGCTTCAGGTTGAGCATGTTGAGATTCTCCTAACCTCATAATTTAACCCTTTCTTCATCTTCGGCGTGCAGCATGCAGATGGGTCACGCAAGTGTAAGAACCAGTGACCCACGTTTTGATAATGTTAACTGTCAATGGGATTTTTTTTCCTTGTTGGAACTTGGAGAAGGCATCATAGGTATCCGTAGCCAAAGTCGCGCTACGACATTATTAGTGTCGTGGTTTAATTAGGGCTAGGCTGGAAATGTTTTTGAAAACCAATATCCTTTTATAAAAATCGTTTTCATCTCGAGAAGAAAGGTTTTAGAAACTGCGGACCGATAGACAGTATTGATGACATGATGTCTAATATGAGTTGTTTATTAGATTGGTAATAATGAGTAATGACAACGCACGTGCATATTCGAATACAATCAAATGTAGTTAAAAAAAAGTCTAAGAATTGAACTAGTGCCAGCCAAGTTTGAGAAGTTGTTCCGGTCTGTTACTCTCCGGCGGAACTCCTTGAGAAATGAAGCAGTAAGCGTTCTTGATCGCCCAGGCCTGCTCGCGGTTCATCTTCATCACCTTGTCCTTGGTCTTCATGCTGAGCTTCCTCTTGGCGATCGACAGCGTGCTCTTCTCGTCGGCGCCAGCGTCGAAGGCGTCCTTGAACATCTTGTTGCCCTTCACGTGGCTGAGGAACCCGCCGGCGAGGAACCGCCGCAGGAAGTTGAGCTGCACCATCTTGGCCCACGACGACACCTTGATGGCCTTGCGGCGGTCGGACGACGTCTGCAGCGTCTTGTTCGGCCGCTCGCCGCGCTCCAGGTACGCGCAGACCAGCCGGAACAGCTCCTTCTGCTCCAGGAGCAGCGCCCTGTCCACGCCCTTGCCGCCGGCCTCGGCGGCGAGGTCCGACGCCCGGGCCAGCACCGCCTCCATGTCCTTGCGCGGGGTGTGCTGCGTCAGGTTCAGCTCCACGCACACGGCCAGCGCCTCGCCGATGGCCATCCGGACGGCGCGGTCGTCGGCATGTAGGAGCCCCGCGAGCGACACCACGGTGGCGTTCCAGGCGGCGCGGTCCGCCTTCCGCTGCGCGTCGGTGATGGTGGCGATGGTGAGGAGGAACGTCCACGTGGACAGCGCCGCGCTCACCACCTGCTGGCCGGCGCTCGCCTTGCCCGTGGTGACCGCGGCCTTGTTGCCGGACCTCGAGCTCGACGAGTTCGGGCAGACGACGCCCCAGATGGCCTTGAGCGACCGCTCCGCGTCCTCCGTGCCCAGCGCGCCGGCGAAGGTGACGGCCGCGAGGCAGTCGAGCAGGGCGGCCGCCGTCGTCGGGTCCACGGCCACGGAAGACGTCGACGACGACGACGGCGCGACGAGCTCCTTCAGCGTCCGGGCCAGCGTCGGGAACGACTCGGCCAAAATCTCCGTGGACCCGCCGTGGTAGAGGGTGAGCGCGAGGAGGCCGACGGCGCGGTACGCGAGGCGGGCCTCCTTGGCGAACGCCGTCCCTTTCTTGATGGAGGCGCCGCAGACGGCGAAGATGACGAGGGGCCTGCCGTCGGTGGTCTCGTCCAGCGGCACCACGCTGCCCTCCAGCGCGCCGACGAGCGACGCCAGCGACGCCTCCCGCGTGGCCGCCGACGCGTTCTTGTCGTGGAGCGCCGCCACGCACATGTCCACGAGCTCGAACGGGTCCGTCACGTCCTTGGGGTTGAAGTTGACGGACGGTGCCGCCGGCAGCGGCGGGGCCTTCGCCGCCGCCAGTTTCGCCACCGATGCCGACGCCGAGGCCTCCTTGCCGGCCTTCCTGCCGCCTTCCTTGTTCTTGTGACCCATTGCCGGCCTGAGCGGGATCGTTGAGATACAGACGGTGCTGGTTCTTCTGGCCGGAGATTGGTCGGGCGGCGCGCTGGCAGTTGCGGCGTGCGGCTTCTGCGAGGCAATGAGGACGATGCGATGGGGTGCCGAGGATGGCACGTACGGGTATTTGTAATGCGAGGGTGACATGGTCGAACGGGAGTCGGAGGCGGTGTTGGAGTCGAGTCGAGTCGGAGTCGAAGAGCCTGGAGAGGTGGTGCCGTACGCGGCGCCCCGCCGGAACCACACGCGATCCGTTTGGAGTTCGGAGATCGGAGATGGGACTTCGGAGGTCGGACTCGGCGCGTGCTGTGATGGGCTGATGGCCACGTTTTCGACAAGGCTAAAGAAGCAGTCGGCAGTCCAGGAAGGAGAGCAGTTGGGCCTCACAAGATTGTTGCTACGTATATATATATAGTCGGGCCTCAAAACAGGCTGAATGGGCTTAGTAAGCCCAACACATAATGCTAGGCGTTGCCAACTTCGTCATGTGCAAAAGAAGACAAGTACACTCTTTCCTAAAAACAAAAGATGGGTGTCAATACTTTTCAGATCGATTGTGTAGGATTGAAAATCATGTACTCCAACTAACCTTTTTTATTTGTGCTTATCAAACTTAGATTTATACAAAATATTATCAAGAGTAATGATCCTCAAACTTATTCGGCTATGTCATCCTGGTCCATAAAATCTCAAATCAACCATTTATTTAAACTGGGTTGTAGCTAGCCATAGCTAGGTCAGGCCTGCCGGGTACATGGCACCAAACACGCCCTAAAATATAGCCTGGCCAGTCTCGTAGCTCACGTGCAATACAGTTCTTCCAGGGCTCCCGTCTCAGTAAAATACTATTGCTAGGGAGTACACATACTGTAGATGTTACAAAGAATCTGTTTTGGCGCCAACTTTCGTTGGTTTGCTTTTTTCCCGCCTATTTTACAAACAGAAACATGGGTCACAGCGTCGAACAGTGGCCTGCAGGCCTGCAGCCACCACTCCGATTGTTGCAGCTCAACACTCGCATCCAATCGCATGAATTCGAGCACCAACTTTTAAGATAGGACGCGTGAACACCAGCGGTTTTATAAATGGATCCCAAGTCAGGCTCGCATTGCGTCAGATGCAGCAATAGCGACAGAGTACTGTACCGATCTCTGGCACTGCAAGCCTTCCCATGCTTCAGTTTGACCGCAGTGCATATAGGGCTATAGGAGTACAGTTGTACGACGCATATGGATGGTTTAGTTCAGTTCAAAATTCCAAAAACATTAAATATAAATAAAAAATAACTAATTCCACAGTTATGTATAATTTGTGAGATGAGTCTTAGTTACTTCATAATTAGCCTATAAATATCAAATAAAAACAAAAGGGCTGCAATACCATTTTTCTAAATCTTTTTGCATTTAAGACTGTTTGGAACGCCGGAAAAAATTCCGGCTCCAAACAGACCCTAAACAAGGCCCTAATACCAGTCCTAAAATTTTCAAATGCCAACAACAGTACAACAGCAAAATGGCAATGGACCTCCGTCCCTAAATAGATGTCATTCTCGCTTTAACAAATTTTGCTAAGTAATTAGTATAATCATAAAGATCTTTAAGTTTAGTTTTTTTAACAAATTTTTTTAAAGATATAAATATTGTACGTATTTTCTACAAACTTAGTCAAAGTTAAAAAAGTTTAACTGACATACATCCTATAACGACCTTCTTTTTGGGACTGAGGGAGTACCATTCAACACAGCATGCAGTGGCCTGCCGCGAGCAGCAGCAAACACCAAACGCCAGCATACATGAGAATTGAAACAAAAAAAAGAAGAAAAATACAATTGAATTGACCTCGAAGTGTGTGCCGTCTGCCGCGCCGGTGGCCGGCCGGGGCAGCTAGCTGCCGTTCCTGCCGCCGCACTGATGGCCGGCAACCACCCTCTCCGCTCTGCACTAAATGCCATCCTCCTCCTCCCTCCTTGTAGTATACTACAAGTTGCTATGAAGTGATTTGAGTGTAGTGTACGGTGGTGTATGTATAAATACCGTCCACAAATACGGCCGGCGTGGTTGGTTTGCTCCACGTCATGGGCCGCTCAGTAAACAATAATGTCAGTAAACGGTGTGTCGCTCGCTCGCCTTGTTCTGTTCATGTGGTCCGTGTCGCGAGGGCGACGCCGGCGAGGTCGCCGCCTTGCTCCTCCAGCACCACCAGCAGGTTCCCGCTCGGCTTCAGCCACGACCGCGGCACGTGGTACCTGCAAACAATACGAAGAAAATGTCATGTGTGCTCTGCTCTCCGTGAGGAAACAAACAAGTTTGCGCCATATCCTCCACGTTGCACCTACGGGGTGTTTGGTTCCTGCTCGCTAAAATTTAGACCCGTTACATCGAATATTTGGACACATACATGAAGTATTAAATATAGACTATTTACGAAACTAATTTGTTAGCCAGAGACTATTTTGTGAGACGAATCTATTAAACCTATTTAGTCTATGATTTGACAATGTAGTGCTACAGTAAACATGTGCTAATGATAGATTAATTAGGTTTAATAGTTTCGTCTCGCTAATTAATTTACTCTCATGTAATTAGTTTTTTAATTTGCTCATGTTTAGTCCTCCTAGTTACCATCTAAATATTCGATGTGACAAGGTCTAAACTTTAGACCCTCGATCCAAACACCCCTACGCCACGGTCGGCATTTGTTTCTACTACAGTAGTACAGTACAGTACGTACCATCTCTGGGAGAGGTCGCCGCAGTTGGACATGCACTGGTCCTCGCGGTACGTCCCGGCGTAGCTGCACCGGCCGCAGCCGCCGGAGGAGTAGGCCCTGTACAACCAGTACCGCCCGGCGTGGTGCCCGTTCACCCACATCTGGCCCTTGCCCAAGCTGCCCATGTCCAGAGCCACCGGATCGCTCCCCGCCGGAGCGTTGAACAAGGCCTGCGATGCGCGTCACACCACACCAAACCAAACAAGGATATTCAGCAACACTACAGATAAAAAATCACTTTTATCGCAGCTGCCATCTCCTCACAAATGGCTGATGGAATGGAATGAACGACCTTGTGCCAAGTCAGTGGCTGCTTGCCGCCAAGGCCAGCCCATTCCACTGCAGAGCTTCCAGTCACGGTGTGGAGGCCGAGCGACTCGCCTTTCAGGCCGACCTGCACCAGGCAAGATTCAGAATTCAGTGATGAACTCATTAGCATTTCTGATGTGGACAAAGGTACGTGTTTCTTTGTGGGTGGATGTCTGGATTGTACAAGCACCTGGTATGTCCATTTCTGATGGCTGAGGTCCCTCTTCCCCTCATTCAGGCCGGAGAGGGTCACTGGCCCGAGGACGCCGACGTTCCACGACTCAAAATGGTTCCCGGTGTTCTACATCACCACCATATTCAGCGTTACAAACATTTTCTCCGTAAGACGATTTTTCATGACATTGAGTTGGTCTGTGGTCAATCAACTTACTGGAAGGCCCACTGCCGAGCTTAGGATGGAGATCTTGTTGCTACCCTGCCACATCTTCACATGTCTATTGAATGTTAGTTTCGGGTTGTCATAGCCGCCGTAAACAGATCCTACACCATAACATTCTGTCACTCAGTATAATCCTCGTGCTGGACTGATCGGTAACAAAACGCTGCTGCAGAGAGAACAGAGAAGTTATTAGTACCATATGACCTCCCATTGACGAACACCTGCATTGAGTGTCCAGCGGAGTAGACAGTGAGCTGAGGCCACTGGCCGGACTTTAGGAATTGTTCATTGGCACCAATGTTGACACTGCAGTGAGCATAATTCAGAGTTTAAAGGTAATCCATCAGGTTTCAGAAAGAAATGGTTCCAATGATGAAAGCCTTATCAAGGCCACTAGGTCAGTCAGTCCACTCACTGGGTGGTGTACCACAGATAGTCCGACTTGTCCCATGTCAAGCTGAGTTGCTCAACCAGGCCATCCCTTGTAAACGCACTGCCATCCAGCGAGTTTGTGTCTTCGCTGTAGGACTGCCAAGTGAAGTGTAATACCGGGTTCATCTTTGGCAGCAGAGTTGGCTCCTTCACCTATAAAGTTATCACATTTTTCTCATTATTAGACTACATGATCCCATTTGTCCTATAGAGAGAATGAAAGATTCAGCCTTCAGCGCGCTCTCACCATCGCAGTGTTGAAGACTGCAGTTTTGCAGTCAGGAAGAATGCTGATGGACCAAGCAGGGAGGTCATAGTGACGCCCATCAAACCTGATTTTCACAGCAGATTTCGTGTGGTAGTTCGACAGGAACGCGGCACAGGCTCCATTTTTCGACTTGAAGACATATGCCTGAAACAATTGATCAATCCATGAATATCTTCTGATGGTTCCTTGTATTTGGCGACCCAGTGCCATGTGGGAAAATTCATAGCAAAAAATAAACCTTCTCATAGCCTCCAATTGATTGTATTGTTGGATCGCCAGAAATCAACGCGGTCTCAGCCTGCTTAATAGCCCTGTGCAGGTCCCTCAGGTGACCCCATTTTGGTTGCCTAAGCAGACCTGAAATTTACATCCCAGACTTTTCAGGTGAGCTTAGCGCCTCAGCCCAACTCTTGTGAACAAACAGGTAAAACCACACTGTAAACTTTCCAACAAATATCTCTGGATGACAACCAATGGGAATTCAAGTTTGTGAAAGATGGCAATCACTGCGCATACCAAATTCATCGATGGGGGCATCGTAGTCATAGCTAGTTGCAATGAAGGGGCCACCAGCTGTGCGCCCAAAGTTTGTACCTCCATGGTACTGCATCAGATTCAGAACATGCAAATGTGGTCACAACAACAAAAATAGCATTGACTGCAACGGCAGTAATGGTGTGACCAGCATGACCTATCTAGCTTTCTCACCATGTAGTAGTTCACAAATGAGCCTCCTTTCTGAATGAACCGTGCCACAGCAAAGGCCAGGTCCTCCACAGGTCGGTGAGGCACCGCGCCACCAAACTTGGTAAACCTTTTGACATCGTGAAACTATAAAATTAGACCATTCTCATATATTGAAACGTTTTCATGGGATCGGCATGACTTCTGGCACGACTTGGATCAAGAGAAGTACCATCCAGTCCAGGCTTCGGTCCACATGGTCGGCTTGTACTTCTTGTTCGGTGTGAAGTAGTCGCAGTAGAAGCCGTTGCAAGTGTTGATCTGCAATGATCAGTCAGTTCACACAATGTAAGAACCGAAAACAGTTAAGCTGCACATAACAAATTCAGGTACATAACAAATTCAGCCGTTGAAGGTGCAGGATTAGCGTGCAACCAAACATACCACAGGGTCCGGGGCGTCATCCTGCTTGCACATCACCCACGGCACGCCGGTGTTGGTCCCAACAGCCATCTGAGCCGCCCAGTGAGCATACGACTTGGCGCCACTGCCCACGGCAGACTCCATCGGCCCGAACTCGTTCTCCACCTGCGCATAGTGGGTGGATGATGAGGCTCTATTAAGTTCTGATCCAATTTCGAGTTGCGTTGCAAAATTGAACTAGAAATGTGACAGTGCACACCTGAGCCATGATGATTGGGCCTCCCTGCCACTCGAATAGCCCCTCTGACTTCATCATGGACACTATCTTCTCGACAAACTTCTGCATTGCGGCCTGTAGTGAGAAAAAAAAAAGAATCAGGAACATCCCTGCGCCCCACCCCCAATTGGTGCAAAATTGAAGAATGACATGATTTTTATTCCATTTCCATAACAAGATAAATTCAAATCTCTTTGGGTGAAAGTGAAACTACAAACTAGTAGTACACAACCTTGAAGGGGCCATTGTCTGTCCTGAACTTGATGCCCGGCACATACTTGAGCCAAACAGGAAAGCCACTGAAAAGAACAGACATCGACTGCAATGTTAGCACATTACATTACAGGAGTAGTTCTAGTACTTAAATCGCAGCCGAATTACATTACAATTACAGGACCAGAAATTAACAAACATCCACTGCAAGAGAAAAGAGTGTTGTTGGTGGGTACCCGAAGTTCCACTCTGCGCAGACGTAGGGGCCGATGCGGAGGTGGACATAGAGACCGGCCTGCCTGACGAGCTTGAGGAAGCGGACGAGGTCGTAGCGGTCGGCGAAGTGGTACTGCCCCTGCACCGGCTCATGGCCGTTCCAGAAGACGTAGGTCTGGATGACGTCGAGGCCGCCGTCCTTGGCCTTCTGGATCAGCCCAGGCCACATCTGCATTCCTCCACTCGGCGGAGAGCAAGAATCTCAATCAGCTTCTGGTTTGAAGCGGAGCACAACGGCAGACAGGCGACCTGCATTTGGGTTGGGGGAAGGAGGGCGAAGAGATCGACGGGCCATGGACATGGAGGTGAGATTGTACGAGTAGGGTACCTCGGGGTGCTTCTTGGGTAGTGGATAGAGCCGGAGATGAGGATGCGACGGCGGCCGTTGATGACGAGGGAGCGGTGGTCGTACGAGACGGCCGCATTGGCCGCGGAGGCCAACAGGGAAGCCGCCAGGAAGAAGAAGACAGCGAGCAGGATGCGACTACCGCCTCCTGCGCCTGCGCCGCTGCAGGCGACAAGAAGACGCGGCGCTGCGGCCATGGTACCCGCCGCCGCCCACCTCTCCGCTCAACTCCTCCGAAGAGCAAAGGTCCCTGAGTCCCTGGCCGGCAGTGCGCGAGCTCCTGGAGCAGCAGTGACCTGCCGCTTCTTGGCCGAGCGGCGGAGTGGCTGGCAGTGGGGAGGGCGTGACGAGGTGGTGGCGTTTTTGTGCGGAGAGGGGTCGGCAATGGCGACGGACGGGGGCAGTGCGCGAGCTTTTATGATGTTGCTTTTGCTCTTTGTTTGTTTTATCCTTGTTTGTGCGGGTCCGGACCGGACGCTTTTGGATGGTTTACCGCCGGTGAGCTGCCGAGCTTGGGCTGTGCAGTGTGCGTGTGCGTGCACGGTAATGGTGGAGTGGGTGGGTGTGAGAGAGAGGCTTTTATGAATGCTGCCAAACTTTGGCTAGTCGAGCTGAGCCTGAGCTGAGCGTGATGAGCGAGAGAAGTGGAGCAACAGAGAGGCGGGCCCCACAGCGTTACCAAGCACCAGGGCTCGTCTTCCTCTCTTTTTTTTTTGTTGCGTTTCTTTTGTTCCGGTGATTAGAATCTTTAAGCGATTATTGGCTAGTTCATTTTGATGAAATTTACTATATTATACTAAATACTTATACTAGTTTGTTAAAAGAAAAAAATATTATTCGTTCGTTAAAAAATAATGATGAAGTAATGCTCATGAATAAGCCCTTAAGGTAATGTGTCAAAACGGTTTAGAGATATAACAAACGAATCTACTATGTCTATCCCTAAATAATTATCATCATTGGTGTGTATCACAAGTTTGATTTGATTTATACAAAATGCTTACAACATTTTATCTCCAAATAAACTTATTAAATAAACTAGATTTAAAGATCTTTACAATAACATTATTTATGTATCATAAATATTAATACTAATTAATATATATTTAGTCAAAGTTATTTTTTGAAAGTGAAAACAATAGAGTTGAGAAAGGTATACTAAGTTATTGCATAGGATGCCTCTTCCTACTCACATCCTAGCCATGCATGTCGTTGTGTGTAAGCAAAGCATGTCTCATGTTTGCTTGGTTGCCACGTTAATTGCAGGAGCAAATGATACAGTACATGTTATCTGGCTTGCTGCTCCTCCTTTGTCCTTTGTGTGTGAATGAAATGTACTCCGTAGTCCTTTCTATTTCCGGCTATGTCAATGAATTTCATTAAATGGTGTCAATAAAACAGGGGTTCAAACTCTTTTGCAACGCATGCAGTTCAACTTCAAAATTCTCTGAACCAAACATCTCTTTGAGTTTGAGTATCTAGACTACATATACTGCAAATAACAAACATTTTTGTCTTGAGAAATAAAAGCTTCTAATAGCACTGTGGCTTGACTAGTTCTTTAAAAAATTTAAAAATAAAAAGGAACCAATAAGTTGATGAACACGGGAATCAATAAATAGGTACAGTAGAACTATACCTTAAACGATAACGAGGGCAGTCTCATTGAAAGTTTCAACAGAATTTCACTAAGTAAAATGTGTTGTCACATAGGAGTATGTATTTTTTATGACACATGATAATGTGTTTAAGAAGAGAGGGGAGAAAAAGGTTTCATCTAAATAAAACTCTCTTGGTACGAATATCAAATTTTTTTTGAGTCATGAAATTAAAAGTCTATGAAACTATAGAATAAAATTCTATATTAAAAATGATTGTTTTATGCGAGTTTTATTTCATCTTGTATAATGTGACAGTTTAAAAATAATGTCATATATAACATGACAGTTTTAAAAATAATCTATTAAATTTGTTTTGAGACTGGCCTAATATATACATCTTTATCGCGGCAAGAATCCGCGTACATCCAAACTGCTAACGTCTGATGCGTGTCACATCGTGCGGTGAAACCGCATCGCCCGTGGCCTTGAGGCGCACACGCTTAACTCTGCCGCGTGTTGCTGGCCTACGGTCCACGCGAGTCCTCCATGTCCGAAAAATAAAATACGGGCCTCTTGTTAAATGTTTTTCATCCATATTCGTGAATTAATATAGCTGTAGGGTGAAAGTAATATGGATAATCTTCCGCTTCGATCTGCTCCGAATTCAAATTTTAAAAATATGGAGAAGTATTTTAAATATCCGTGTGGATACGGATAATCTGAATTCGATTACATACGGAGCGGATGTAGTGTAGGATATGCATTGACAAAATCTGGTGGATATGGATTATCCATTAATTAAACACACATTATCTGATGGTTATAATAGGATAATCCGAATATTTTAAGAAGTTTAAGCGCAAAAGTAGAAGTCAACTCAACTCATAACAGTAGCATTGTTATATTGTAGTTCATATGTAAAACGAGTTATCTATATATATACTAATTTAAGTATCTTTTCACATGACATGATCCGGCTCTGTTCGGCTGGTACAAAAATCACCTGATTGAATAGTTTAATACTAATGAATATATTGTTGTATTTTTTTAATCGCCGGTGATGTATCTATTACAAGTGTTAAAGTGCAGTATATATTTTATTGCATAGTTATTCATTTATTTTAATTATTTTGTAAGCATAAATAATATCTAATGAATTGTTTCTCATCATAAAAAACAGATAACCATATATTATCTATAGAAAAGTCAGCTTCCGCTCAGAAATCGGTTCAAATCCATACTATTTTCAATATCCTATCTCTTTTTGTATCCGAACCGAATAATATGTAACACGCTCTAAATCCGATAAAAACAAGATTAGAATACGAGCAAGCTATTATCTACTCCTTTTATATATATAGACGCAACCACTGGCTGCACGCGGAGCAACGCGCGTACCTTCCTAGTATATCAATCAACGAGGTTGCTGTTACTAGTTGTTGGAAGAAAACACGTTTAAAGAGACACACGCAACATTGTTGTGGAGTACTGGTTGCATGCAGGTGGCAGCAACGGGCCCACTATCGACGTCGAGAGATAACGGAATTTATCACTTTGTTATTTTTCATTATTATAAATCCTTGAAAAGGACATTAAAAGAACTCTGACACGGGTGCACTTTCGGAGGCACAAAGCGCATGCCTACCCTTTTCGCTACGCTATGTTTGCTCCGGGACAAACAGATGTTCCAAACAAACATGAGAAGAGCATGTTTAAAATCTAAATCCACACAGTATACTATATTTTTTATTATCAATATCTTAATTTTCCACCTCGATGTAGTGCTGTTAAAAAATCAATAAAATGATCCTTTATCGGAAAAAAATCTCAACTTTTGATAGGATTAATAGTACTGTATTCCTTATAGACAACTTTTATATATACTAGCTGGTAACCCCGCGCTTCGCGCGGGCAGCAAGCTGGTAACATGATATGCAACGGACTTAGGTGCAATGGCAAACACAGTTGTCCTGAAGGACATTATGGTTTGAACATAATATTTAGTTGTCCTGAAAGAAGGGGATAAAGTAACAGCCAAAGACCAAAAAATATTCAGAGAAGAAGACTCATATGAGGTGCATAAGGGTACACATAAGGTAAAGGATTTGCATTGTAGCCGGAAACTATGAAACAGAGCATTTGAGAAAACCATAAAGCCTATGCAGCCTTTAGAAACGATTGGGGTTGTAAAACCATTTATTTCTGCAACATGAACACATAATCAATAATAGATATATGGAAATTTGTAGCCTACTAACATGTGTCTGAGGGGATATCAGGAAGAAATCGTGCTGAAAAAATTGTTACCTTGTAAGAAACGATTGGCATTGTAGCTTTGGACTATGGAATAGAACATTTGGGAAGACCATAGTATGCAACCTTTATAAACTATTGGTGTTGTAGCCGTGGACTATGGAACAGAACATTTGAGGAGACCATAGAGCCTATGCAGGCTTTAGATTAAACCTGAAATATAGCAAGATTTGTTTCAGAGGATAATTAATTGTAGGCAGATTTTTTTTGAAGGCAAATTGTGCAATGGGAGTGTTTTCAAAGGCTGAGAGCACAGTTTGATTGTTGTTAAAGCACGTAGGCCAACAGTGCATTACCGTGAGTATGACTTGTGTCCAAATATATATCTGCAGTACAAAATAGCAAAAAACAATAATTCATGAACTCCAATGCATTGTCCCCATGCTTTGTTTGGAGCAACAATCAAATGGTACATGCAGAAAGAGAAAGTTTGTCAAGGCCAATGATCCGAATTACGTAGAATGCCAAGTGCCTTCCACAACAATACTCAATCCTTTTCTACACTGAAATGATCATTGGTTAGGATCCCGTGATACTAACATAGTTATATGACAGTTGTGTTTTTGTCGAAGTGACTTAAAATTTTACATAGTTCACCTTGATCCATCTGAACCTAATGGATGGAAAGTAAGTTTTTTTTGAGTCCTCTAAATCAGGTACATATGAGATTTAAGGTTGAGTAAATACAGACAAAGTTGGAAAGCACATTTGTCTGAATCCGTTTGTAGTGGTGGCACAGCTACAAAATTTGAAATTTGAAAACGCCAGAGGCTATAAGTAATCAATAGCTTCGTTTGTAAGACTGGAAATAAATTTTCTAAACCTAGCTATGAGCTGGTATGAGTAGAGAAGGCAAAATAGAAGAAACTAAGCCGTTTTTTTGTCGAAGCAATAGTAAAAAGAAACATAGTGTGCCTATTAAGTTAGGTTACACAGTAATTGTCACACCATAGAAATTTCCGGGCAAATCTAATCCATAAATTGCAAGGCTTAGGAGAAGTCTGGAAGGTGAACCAAAGATGGAGGAATTGATAAGGTGCAGTACAGAAATAATGGAAACAAAAAGGCGAAGCGCACACGGGATGTAGAATACATACCCCAAGGTTGTAGTTTAGGACGCATGGCACTCAGAATTTGAAGGCCATACTGAATGCACCAGGGAAACAGGACTGCATTGATGGTTTGTCATCCTACAAAGAAGGAAAAAGACATGGCTTGCATTATTTTAGTATTAGTAGTCTACTCCAAAATTACATACCCCAAGGTTCAGCAGATACCTGAGCACAGCCTGGTAGGAGCAGCAGTATCAGGCTACGTTACCCCGATACGTCCCTGGAAGCACGTATCGCGTATCGTATCGGATACGGATACGTCGCCGATACGCCGTGGATACGTATCCTTGGAGTATCCGATTTTTCTTTATTTTCGTGAATATTGGATACGTCCACTGATACGTATCTGAGTTGCCGATACGGCCCAGCCTAGCCTCCGCCTCCGACGGCCGCACTCCCGCACTTTGATGCCCGCGCTCCTGCAGGACGGTCCCTTGGATCCGCCACTGGATCCGCGCTCCTGCACACCTGCGTCCAGTGCCGGCATGCTTGCGCGGTGACGCCACATCCCCGCTCGCCGGCCGCTGGCCACCGGCGACGGGCCTCTGCTTCTGTGATTTGCGACTGAGGGGAGCAGGATGATGGCGGAGACAGGGAGGAGGCGAAGCAACTCGGGGGTGGAGGGAGAAGAGGAGCAGCTTGCCGGCGCCGATGCCGAGGTATAGCAGGTGGCCGGAAAGGGCGGCGGAGCGAATGGTGAGTGGGGATGGAGGAGACGGGAGGCCGGCGAGGGGCTCCAGGGCCACGCGGGAGACTGGCGGCTGGGATCCCATGGCTGGTGGTGGAGTGGGGTTAGGATTCGACCAGCCACGAGCCGCATCTGAGTTTACTAGTCTGCACTCGTGATTTGCGAATTTGATTTCCTGTGCGGCTGTTTATGTGGATGTACCTATGCTCCTTTATCCTCTTCCTCTCCTTTCTAAGGAGTACTTCAGAGTTCAAGGTGATGTACTGAACTGCTACTTGTACTGATTAGTGATTACTGAATACTCAATTTTTAGTAATAAATTGATTCATAGTTCTGGTTTTTGCTTTGGCTACTTTCACAATTTAAATATGTGTTATTATTTATTTATTTTTAAAAAATAGTAAAATGTATCCGCGTATCGGGTTTTTTAGAAAATTGCCGTATCCGCGTATCCGTATCCTTCCGATACCGATACGCGTATCCGTATCCGTGCTACATAGGTATCAGGGAGTTTAAAGCAATCATTTGTAGCATAAAAATTCATGAACCTGCATTATATGGCATGGGCAGGAACCTGCAAGCCAAATGAAACAGTGTAAAGATTGCCAGGGAAAAGGCAATGTAGTCTTTGAATCCAGCACCAGGC
This sequence comes from Microstegium vimineum, assembly GCA_022036555.1. Taxonomy (NCBI): domain Eukaryota; kingdom Viridiplantae; phylum Streptophyta; class Magnoliopsida; order Poales; family Poaceae; genus Microstegium; species Microstegium vimineum. Next base: position 39,046,039 of record CM039121.1, on the reverse strand, counting down.
TAAAAGAGAGAAATTGTGGCAGTGCATAGACAAAATTTGAAAGTAAACAACGAAAGGGAACAACCCATGAAGAAGGCAGGCTTCAATTCTGTAGACCTCACTGCCTTAGCAACATGGTGATATGAAATCAGGTAAATATGGAGTAAACTTATGTGATGACACACTGAAACCTAGGTGGCAAAAACTATGTGGAAGAAATAGAACAATAGCCGTAATGCTTGAATTGCTAATTCATGTGGAACCGTAGGCCTGAGAAGCAATAGAAATCTCATGTAGGCAGGCGGACACTGACACAACCTAAGACATGAAATCAATCTGTAGTTCTGTACACGCAGGGTCCATTGTGACTGAGGTAATGTAATCATAGTAAAGACACGATGAAGCAGAAGAGAAGCCAGTGAACCGTAGATTGGTTTCCACTTTCTAGAGATGAACCCGTACTGTGGCAGCAGAGGGGAAGATGAGCAGAAAACGTGGAATCTGTGCATAGTAGGATGGATCTGAGGATCAAAGAGGCACTCAAACCACGGATTGAGGAGGAAGCACACAGATCCGGCCTGATGACTCCTTCGCGTCGAAGCTGCAGCGACAGCCGGCAGGTGGCGCCGGCGGGCCGGTGAAGCGCTGCGGCGGTGCACCGCCGCGACCCACAGGTGAGGTGGGCAGAGGCGGGTTGGCATCGCTGCGGGGCGACGTCGCGACGGCTGGAGGGCGCAGGTGGGGCGGTGGTCTGGCAGGGCCGCGCCGCCGCCGGCGGAGGCTGCAGGATCGGCGGATTTCATTGGGGGCGTCGCCGTTTTTTTGGCGAGGCGTTGAGATGCGTCTGGATTAAGAGGGCATGTGGGTGGGGGACCTGGAAGCGGTGGATAGTGGTGGGACTGCTGGACGCGTCCGTGGCGGACATCTGATGCGAGTCGCACGATCCAACGGACAGTGGTGAAGCACTGTAGATGAACAGGAGAATGTGAGGGAGCGACGGGAGGATACTATTCAGCAACAGTAAAACTCACCACGTTTAAAGGTTTAGGCAGATGACCATTTCGATTTGTGGTAGTATATCTATGATAGTATTGTTACTCAAAAGTATAGACGTCCTAATAATATAGTATCTCTACTCGAAGGATAGAAACCATATAGATGTCCTAATATACTATTTTTGTGATTGATGGAGTATGAGCCTGCTTGGTTGACTTTCAATTCTTAATTAACAAAAATCATGACAAGCCAAAATTTAGACGTGTCAAAATCAAGACTTGCCAAAGTTAGGGTAAATACACATATGTGCAATTGGTTGAGTGCCATAACAATATGAGTAATCACTTTTCTCATGCAATTTAAGAAGTTTCTAGAAACTTGCCAAAACTTTGACCACAAACATTGGTGTGACTACTATAGAACAGGCATTTTGTCGATGTTCAAAATGAGCTTTAGTCTCGAAATTTTTTGCGTTCGGGGCTAATAGACCTTTAGTCCCGGTTCGTAACACCAAGCGGGACTAAAAAGTCTCTTTTAGTCTCGGTTGGCCGAGACTAAAGTTCCAAAACATTTAGTCCCGGTTGGTGTTACAAACCGGGACTAAAGGTCCCTTTAGTCCCGGTTGGTGTTACGAACCGGGACTAAAGATCTCCCGATGGGTGGGTTCAAAAAGGAAGAGTTCCATTTATTGACAGATAAGTTGAGTAGGTGGGGTGGTTTGTTGTGTGCGCAAGGCTTTGTAGGACTAGAGTTTGATTCACATGGGGTGTGAATAAGTGGGAGGCTTTATTTTTTTTACTGGACGGGACCTTTAGTCTCGGATTGGTAGTCCCGGTTGGAAAACCGGGGCTAAAGGCCCTTTATCTAGTAGTGTGTGCCAATTTTTTTGGCAATAAACCAATTGGTGACTAAAAGTTTTAGCTTGCCATGTTTTTGTTTGGACAAAAATTGAAACCCAACCAAGTAAGCCTTATATTTTGAGAACTTACATCATATATTTGGAAACCATCTACAATAAATAAATTTTATTGTATTTATGCATGTCCAAATATATGGTATTATTGAAAACATAATTGTTTTCATTCCCTTTTACTAATGGGTTCCATTCAGGAAACCTTTCGGACCCATGGTATAAAGGTGTGAGAATCGACAATCATACACGCGGTAAGGCTTTGCAAACTTTGGAGACCAAGGTAATGAGACTACTTGCGTCCTATGGGTAGCCCTTGTGTTATTCAAAATTGGGGTTTGAGTTTTTTTTTTGGTCATAGAAACCTCTTATTTTCCTGGAGATGATAATGAGTTTTAATAAATTGGTCTAATTCATCTTCAAAGAGATGAATCCAGAGACATTTTTTAGCGAGGATTGATATTATAAAGGTGCTTTTTTTTGCAAATGGCCAGCGATACTATCCTTATGATTACGTCAGCTCAAGAGCAAAAACAGCTCAAAATAGGAATGGGTCGGCCCGGACCTGGCCTTGGATCTGGCCCTGTGGCCCCAAGGCCAAATCGCAAGGCCACGGACCGACCCAAATCTTCTAAAATATTTGGCCTCGCTGACCCAATGGGTACCCTAGAGTCGACCCAAAATATTGACACTTTGTATATAACTATACATTTAGCAGGTAATTGTACATGCTTAATATAACTGTATGAAATCCCCAAGATTATAATAATTAAAAAATAGAACTGTAAGTAGGAGACAATGACCATTCAGAGCAAAAAAAAAAACAAACTAACTGTCATCCGGAAGGTGCAGAGCGGAGGCGGAGCCCAGCTCCCTACAGGCCACAGCTCTGCATGCGCCATTGTGCCATTTGCCCTGCATGCTAGCACTTTGATCTCCATCTCCTCGTCTGGTGCTACTGCAGCTCAGCAGCAACAACTTACACTGCAGTGAACTACAAATGCACTGTCCGCACGGAAGGGAATTGGAGCATGCATGTGCAGTCAGCCAGCGAGTAGCTAAGCATATACACGACCGTCTTGCACTTCTGCCACTTGTAGGCTAGTAGCATGATCAACAGATACATGTAGTAGTTCGTCACCTCTCGTTGGTGGCTAACTACTCAGTTTGTTATATCAAACAACCAAAGCAAAAGGCCCTCACACTCTGCCATCCGCAACAAGGAACCTCTAACTCCGTCAGCAAAAAAAAAATCAATTTATTCTATTTGTCATATTTATTCCAAACACAAAAAATTAAGAAAAAACTATTTTTATATAATAGTTGGGTCGACACATCATACCCATTGGGTTAATAGGTTCCGACCCTATTGACCCATTTTTAACTTTGAGGCCGGCCCTCGTGGCCCATTGGCCTTGTTTTTATGGGTCGGGTCAACTACCCAACGGGTCCACCCGACCCATTCCCATCTTGAAAAACAGCAGACGGACCCCAAAACCCATCACCTGATATCTCAGTTTGTTTTGACTCTTTTCTCCTATTCTGAAAGAACATTTTTTAGTTCTAAAAACAATTCCCATCATAAGCAGTAGTATAGTACTGATTGAGTAGTGTAAAGAATTTTTTTTTGTCCTAAAGAAAATCTTAATGCATGCATATATGATATATATATATATATATATATATATATATATATATATATATATATATATATATATATAATTGTTTCATTGTTTGGTACCAAGACATTCGTACACGTCAGGAAGTATGTTATTGTTTCGTGATTCCATTCGATAAGACAAAATAATCAGCAGCGCATGCATATGTGTCCGAGATCCGGTTTTGGCACTTGTTAATTAATCATCAAACGCATCAGGTTGGCTACGAGGTAGGAGTACGTACATAGCGTGTGGGAGCACCCCACATCTAACCATGCACGTGACGTGACATCGGTCATTGTAGAGTGGAATATTATCCCTCGCCACACATGCTACTGTCGCTTGCAAAGCACCAAATGATCGTAGGCAATGCACTATTTTCAAAGGCTGGCCAGACTATTATTGATACTAGCTAGCACCACTGCTAGCAAGGATAAATACGTAGATGCTCTCTAACAATCTTTTCAAAGGATGTTTGTGAAGGCTAAGGACAATTTCGTTCCAAGTGTTGTTTGACATTGAAAGACACTCAGAATAGTTCACTTCTTCTGTTCTAAATTATAATGCATTCTAACTATCAGACAAATATGAGGAAGTACAATAGACGCATGTACCCCTCCGTTACCTTCCTAATCTATTAAAATATGATTATATTCTCTTTGATTAAAGAGTGAACTCTCAGTCTCTTTATAAAAAAAATATGACAAGTACATTAATTACTTTCCATATACAAAATAATCATGTATATTTCAGGATGGAGGGAGTATGATCTTAATCTCTCATTTTGATCATACTTAAAGTTGAGCATGCAACCCGAGGCACATGGCACGGCACGAAGCCCGATTTTTTGGCCTGGGCCATCACCTCGGCCCGTCGGATGGCACGGCATGACACGATTGCAACGGGAGACCCGGTAGCGACCCGATAGCAGGGGAACTCATATAGAATTGCATTGTAAAACATACTGAATTCTGCATTAAACAATGAGTTTTACATAAAATGTGCTTCGGGCCAGCCCGTTCATGGTTCGGTCCTCGAGCCTTTTGGGTCGGGCCGTGCCGGGGCCTACAAGCAGGCACGGTGATTTGTGGAGGCACGACCCGTGAGCCTGTGGGCCTTACCGTGCCCGGGCCGGCCCGTTGCTCATCTTTAATCATACTATAAAAAGGAGTATGAATAATAGTTTAGGTTCTTAAAAGGGGTATAGAAGGGGAGAAGTTTGGGAGTATGTTCAAGCTAAAAATGGGTCGGCCCAACTAATGTTTAGATCGGTTTTGTCTAGGGGTGCAAACGAGTGATCTTTTGGTACACCTCTAAATCTCTTTAGTTCAAGTATTTATATTACTTCTCTAAAATTTTTGAAAAATAATACAAATATTTGAATTAGAGATGTTTGGAGGTGCACCTAAAGGTGTACCCCTAGTTTCGTCAATCACATTACATTCTTGCTGCCTTGTAGATTGTGTGCAACCTCATGCTAGCCCTGTCACGCACTGTCATCGTGCCTCCACTAGGCATGCCCTGTGCAAATCTCTCCCGTGCTCATTCCAACGAACGTTCGTTCCAGGTAGAGCTGTAATGAGTAAATCCGCTCAAATCTAGGGAATGTCTTCGTCTCGGATCTTCATGGTCACTCAGATCTCAAAAATATTTATCTGAATCCTAAATTATGACTCTATGCAGCCTGCAGTATTTCTTTATGTGATCGGTCCGGCACTGTACGTACCTCTCGAAAGAAAAGGAGAAAAAAAAAGAAGAGTAGAGTAGGTGCCTGGTGAAAGCGAAACAGCAAGAAAAGCACACCGGCCGTACACCTTTGATTGTTCCATGCATGCATCGCCATGATCGATACGCGCTGTACCAGTGAGGCACATTGTTTATATGCTCGTGGAAGAAAGAAAAAAGGTAATAACTGCTATTAGTAGTGCAGGGGCATGCACTAATTATTGTACCGTTAAGTTTGGTTTGCTTAATCAAGGGTCACTTGAACTTGCCGCCGCTGCGGTTGCTAGCTACTACTCTGTCTGTCCAAAAAATAAACATTATAAATTTGATTAAAATTTAGAGAAAATTATAAGATTTATAACATCAAATATAAATAGATACATTATAAAAAACTAGATTCAAATATCTATAAATAATACTAATTATATATTATAAATATTAATATTTTTACATATATATTTAGTTAAAGTTGTTTCTGGAAAAAAAAACGATACACGTTTAGGGACAGGACAGAGGGAGAAGGGAGCAATAAATTGCTTGTTTGTGGTAAGGGGGCACGGTCATTAATTATAGAGCTTGACAAAGTACACTGTACATGGCCGGCTATTGGCTGCGAAGCAAAGCTTGTCACGCGTAGTGGCTGCGCTGCTTCGATCCTACGCCTAGCTGCTAGCTACTCCTACAACGGGAATGGTCACGAGGACCGGGCGAATATATGTGCATGTGCCACCGCCGGCGGCACCGAACATACAAAAGAAGATGTTCATCATAACATACACCAGCCAACCGCCGGCAATGCAGATCGGCAGATGGAACGAAGCTGGTGATCAAGAGCGTACGTGGTCACGACTCACGAGTATATTTATGCACGGGGTGGTTTCAATTGGTCGGTGATATGATATCGTGCTAGTTGGTATATTAGTTTGAGCTTGAGACATTCGTTGAGAAAACTAGCTTGCTAGCTTATTGGCACTACTAGCTAGTAATTGACAGAAAGAAGGAATTTCATAGAATTTATACATCGATTTAATATATAAAAAAACTAAGACATAGATTAAATTATACAAGAAATTCTGGTTTAGGGATTCGTAGGCAGAAAAAAGAAAAAAAATATATCATGTTTCAAACATGTCCTTAAATTCCCTTTTTGACATTGGATTCCTTTCCTTTACATGTATAATAGAGTCACGAACTCACGATAATGTATAGCATGGGACGGTCAACTAGTTTTCTTCTGCAATGAAATATATATAAAACACACCCATATAATGATGTTTGTTTTGACGAATTCGATCTATTCTTTCATCGTCTGGCTTAATTTTCATCATAAGAAAAATATAAGAACGTAGATTCCAACTTATAATACGGCAATTTTATTTTTTTTACAAAGTCCGATAGCAAACACACGGGATGTATTTGTAGTTCACTGTCATTGGCAAATCCGAAATAAGCAAAGCTACAAAGCACATGCGAGGGAGAGAGGCATTAAAGATATTCCATCACAAAGGGAAAGAACATTAAAGATAGATTGTCAAATCTCCAACAATTTGCCAAAATTCACTTGGTAAATATCATGATTTGGTAACTTACTAAAATATATAGCAAGTGAAAAAATGGGCTTTCTTCAACAGTTTAGTATAATTGTTTGGCAAATCTTTAATAAACTTGCATCAGAACCCCAAAAATAAAAACAAAATTAGTTTTATGTCATTCCACCTCTGGCAAACTTGCATCAGCAACCCCGAGAGTGAAACAAAACTATTTTGTGTCCTTCCACCACTACGTTTGCTGGTGATACGCGCGCGCGCATATATGCACGTGGATGGGGAAGATTTTTCAAGTTGCTAAAATTTGCCAAGTTGGATGGTAAACTGTTGGAGGGGTGATTTTTCTAGTTTTGCCAAAAAATAAAGGATAGCAAGTGGTTTAGCAAACTGTTGGAGATGCTTAATTACAAAATAAGTTGGGAAAATTGGTTCTATAGCATCGAAAGATTACGACATCCAGAAAATACCATCGAAAGTTTGCTGTTATGTAAAATAGCACCGAAAGTAATAATCCGTTTCGGAATCTACCATCCTGTCAATTACTTGCTAACGACGTCTACCTCACGCTCACTCCACTTCACTCTGAGAGGGTGGTCCCACTCGTCATCCTTTTCCCACCCTCTCACGGAATTCCCCCTCTCACCAATCCTGTTGGTATGCTGGTGTCATCCGTACATCAATTTGTGGGAGACCCACCAGGAGCAGCTCTACCCCTCTTCGGTGAACGCTCTATGACAGATAGGACCGAGCACACGCAAGCAGGAGGAGCAGTCGAAGGCGGCAATAGAGATACAGGAAGGCCAACTAGCTGCCGCGGCGACCATGGACCGGCTGTTGCTTGACCAGCTAGCCGGTGAGGCCCTGCAGGAGCTGCTGCAGCAGATGCAGGGCATCCTATTTTGCGGGTCCACCGCCGAGCGCCTGCGTCGGAGCATCGAGCCACCGCCGCCGCTCTTCCCGGGCCTCGGCCCGCACAACTAGCGCTCCGCAGGGAAGCTTGGCGTTGGCTGGAGCACCATGCCCCCGCGCGCGTCACTGGCGACGTGCGAAGGCTCCGCGACGAGGCTGACACGCGCATCGGCCGCCTTGAGCACCGCTCGCCAAGGTCGCTGGAGATGCTGGAATCAAGGGGAACGCGTCACGGCCTGCGCATGGAGATCGGCGATGGCTACGGCCTCCTGCCCGAGACGCGCAAGTTCCTGGCTGCGGCGTCCGCGTCGGCCTTGGCACGACCGACGCATTCGGCCTCGGTGGCACGAAGGCGTTCAATCTCTTGACGTTCGTCGTCGGTGAGCGCCATGGGATGGCAACGAACGTTGGTGGCAGAGAGCATGGGTAGGGTGGACGTCGCTGGCAAGGACACCGGGACGGGATGACACGAGGGAGAAATAGAGCACCAGCCGCCAGGGAGAAGGCGGACATGCCGTGCAAAGTCACGTGGGGGACGCCGACGTCGCTAGCGACGTGCTGCGTGAACGCGAGCGGCGGCGCGGGGAGGGAGGCCAGGTACCCCACGAAGGGATCCCATAGCAGCGCCGTGGCGTGTAGGAACGCCGTGAAGAGTGAGTACGTGTGAGGGGATCGACGAGCGTGTCCGTGGACTCAACCCCCTCGCGCAGCTACAGGTGGGAACGGGAGCGCCAGAGGCCGACGTACGCCAGGAGCCGGGAGGCGGAACAGCACGAAGGCAAGGTTGCCTGGGTCGTGACCACCGTGACCGGGAGTTCACAACGTTATCTCAGAACGTGACAGAATGGTATTTTCAGGTAACGGTTCATTCTTTCAGTACTATTTTACGTAACGGGAAACTTTTGATGGTATTTTTCGGATATCGTGATCTTTGGTTGCTACAGAACTAATTTTCCCTAATAAGTTTCACCAGCAGAAGTTCAATAGTTTCAGAGTGCATCATGCACCAACGAATACATACAGAGGTTTAGTTGGCTAGAAAAATACAAATTTGCATGGTGGTAGTTCTCATCGTTTGGATTAGCAGCTCATGAATTGCATCAACTCAGGATTCCATGGCTGCAATAATTTGAATGAGGAGCTCGTAAATGTAACTGATGGTTTATATACATGGATGCTTGCATTTAAGATGAATCGGTTTGTATGTGATGCATTTTTCAAATGGAAACCAGCGTATGCATGTAGGTAACATTCTTATTAATGCGTGGCTAAGCAAAAGAATGAGAATCAAATAAACTTCCTTTCTAACCGATCTTAAAGCGTATTCAGTCACAGAATACGTCTACAGGTTCCCTTCTTAGATGTCAAATGCCCAATTTATATATGACCATTTTCACGAACGATACATCAAACAAAAGTTTTGGCACTGGTACTCACCAGAGGCACGTAATAACCAGTTAAATGGAGCAACCATGGCCATCACATTCGCATGAGAAAAACCAATGCTCCAGAAACACCAATCCAGGTCATAGCAAAAATAGTATACCAGTCTACAGTTTTCCAGGCACATATAACGCCTGTGTAAAGATCACAGTTCTCAGCCCCTGTTTTTCCCCAGCAATCTCAGCTTATTAGCTCTTTCTTCCTCCTCCTCCATTTTCTTTCTACGCAACGCTTCCTCTCTTTGCTTTTGTATCCTTTCCAGCTCCAAATATCGTTCCAGCTCTTTCTGCTGCTGCTCAAGAGCTACTTTTCTTTGAGCTTCCTCCACTTTACGCCTGTTCTCTTCAAGCATTCTATCCAACTCCTCCCTCTCTCTTCTTTCTTGTTCCTGTGAAGTTTGATTCAAATATATTTGAATAGTCATTGAATAAGAAATGTGTTTACAATTCCTAAACACACAACAAAAATGAAAGGATAAAAACACCTTCAAGGCTAAACTCCAAGGGGCAACTACTATATATGCATTAACACACAGAAAACTGCAATCCTTGTGTTGAAGCAGAAAATATGATGATCCTGAATTAGTAACAGTAACTAGTAAAACAACCTGTTGCACCAAGCAAAAACCATTCCTCAGCCTCCAGAGCACCTTCTATCCGTTAGGACCAGGGTTAATATAATAATATATCAAATCTATATATTCCATTGTCAACAATTTACTAGCTCTCTAAATACAAAAAATATAATACTGTTCTTATGAACCATAATCAGCTACAGAAAGCATATGGATACATAGAGCTTACTGCTTTCTGCCTGGCTTCACGAAGGGCCGCTTCTTTCTCTTTTTGTAGCTGAGAGTCAACCTCATCAAATAACTTTCTAATACCCTCCTCAATTCGGCGTTCTATGTCAAGTTTCACCTCCTCGGAGTTCAGACGTTCCTCGACATTTTTTCTTATAGCTTCTTCAACTCTTCTAGCAAGCTCCTCTTCCAGTATCTTAAATTCAGCTTCCTTTTGACGCCTGAAATTCAATACCAAATTATACAAGTGGACCATTAAATACAAAGGGACCAATTGGTACGTAGTATTAGTAAACATCACCATTTGCATACGCAAACAGCATAATGCTGCTACATGAACTGACTTCATATTGCATTAAGCTAACCAAGCAATTCCAAAATAATTCTGCAACGATATTGCTAACTGAAACAAGCAAATGTACTATTTGAAGCTGGATAAGGAGAACTATGAAAATGGGCATGATATGTGGAACCACACTATTTGTGAACCGAGTTCTCAAGAGGGAAAACATCTACCAGTGATAGGTTGGATGGCTATGACATGACATAAAATGGTGTTATGTGTGGTTGTGGGGAGGAATTGATTTATAAATAATAGCAAGACAAATAAGAGAAGCAATGAGCATGATAGAAACTTTACAAAGTAGGAGAGTTCAATTAAATGTTATTTGCTTGATTAAAGAAGGTATCATGCTATTCCTATAATAATGCATGAACTGATACAACATCAATTATCTATACATAGGTGTTTGTACATCTAATTTAGGCATATGCACTTTCTAAATTTCATAAGTAATGTAGTACACATGTGCAAAAGTTCTTTAAATTACAAAAGGGCAAAAATTTCTAAGGAACAGCTACGAAACCAGTTAGATCAGAGTTAAGAAACCTGTTTACTGGGCTGACTCCACGGTTATGGCATGTTTTAAAAAAGCCACAATCTAATCAGTTCAACTACTTAATCAGCCAGCTGCACTTTAAAGAAGTGTAGGCCCAACAACAGCAGGGAGAGGCTTGTGTTACAACAATTACTAGTTATTATTACAAAAAAAAAAAAATCTAGAACACTCAAGAGAGCACATCATTATATTAAGAAAAAAACAGTGGGTAAGAACTCCTACAACACACACCCACACCCACAACCATACATTATAGAGAGTTAGATTACATAAGAGCCCAAAATGACTAGGAAACGACCTCAGATTGTCGTGGGTAGTCAGCCAAGCCTTATGGGCCAGAACACAGTATTGTAGGCCCATTAGGGATAGGGTTAAGTATAAGATTAGATATCTTGCTTAGGAATCAAGTAAGCCTCTATATAAGGAGAGATGTATCGATCAAGCGAAGAAGAATATCGATCTATTAGGGTTAGTTCCCTTCCATCCCCGCTCTTTTGGTGCAGCTGACACCTCTTGACTGGCGAGGTCACACTGCATGGATTAGGCCATCTAGATCAAGGTTTGTGACACAACCTGAAAAGGAAACTAACACTATTCACCATCCGGCAGAAGGGCAAGATAGTAAATGTCATTAGCCGCAGCTAGACCTCAGTCAACAACTCTCGAGCGAGCAACAAGGCTCTCCAGACTCCAGCCAAGTTGGGAGAAATACCATACAAAACAATTACAATGCTCCCAAATCATCCAGGATCTAAGGATGATGATGTAATTAAGCCCCCTTTTTGCCTGATCATCAAATCTCGCTTCTACTCTTGCCAACCAATTGTCAAAGCAGACATCCTCTTGCTACAGAGAAAGAGCTCGAAGACCAAATTTCTGCTACAGGTTAACCCAGAAATCCTGAGCAAAGACACAAGAGGTAAGCAAGTGGTTGATATTCTCTGTTTCCTGATCACAGTGAGAGTGGGGGCCGTGTTCAGGATGTGGGAGGCCACACTGAGTGAGTCGATCAGCGGCCCAACACTTGTCATGAGCCATTAACCACATAAAAGAATTACAATTCCCTGGAGCCCAAGATTTCCATACTTCCCCAAGAGCCATATGTCACCGCACCCTGAAATAAGCTCCTGTAAGCAGACTTTGCTGTGTGTTGGCCAGGTATTGAAAAACAACATATATGAGTCTTCTACACCAGGTTGCAAAGCCACCTCAAAGAGAATGTCCTAGAGCTCAAGGTATTTGGCAATAACATCAACAGATAGAGCACCTTGGATATTTGCGGTCTAATTGTGAGAAGAACCACCTCCCAATATTGTGCGCTTGTTTGACCTTCTGTAGGCAAACAAAGTAAATAGCTGGGGCACCAGATCACAAATCCGTTGCCCATGAAGCCAACAATCAGTCCAAAATAATGTGCAAACAGCGTCACCAACTTCTGAAATCATGACCAAAGAATAGAAGGCACCGGGCGCATTGGTGGACCTGTATAGGGAAAGCCAACCAAGGGTGATTTGGCTCCGTTTATTTTGTAACCACAGCCATCTCATCAATAGTGCCAACAAAGAGTTTGAAGGTTAGAAATTCCCAGTCCAACAAGCTCTGGACAGAGACAAGTTTTGGTCCAAGCCACAAGCAATGGCCCATGGATATTATCATCCTCACCAAAGCAAACTCCTTCCAATCCTATCAATCGCCATAATGGCCCATGACAGGAGTTCCATAGCCATTGCCAAATACACCATCATCAATGTGAGCATGGACCAGACCAAGATCCTTGGGCCTACGCGTGCTAAAAGATCAGCTTTCCACCCAGGGAGTCAGTCAGCTATCTTATCAATGATGAGACTTTGTCAAATTCTTCAAAGAGAGGAGAACTCCCAAATACTTTCAAGAAAATATTGTAGTTCACACGGTAGCTGTTCTTGTGTATTAGTGAAGTCCGTTTCAGTGCACTAGATGGAAAAACATTACTCTTGCGCACGTTAGTTTCATCCCCAGTGCATCTCCAAAGAGGTCTAAAATATGAAGGGTTAGACCAATATCATTAGCTGATGGACTGATGAAGAGGGTGATGTCATCCTGTAAGAGAAATCTGGTGTGGCAAACCACAAGAGGCCAATGGCTACACCGATCCTTCATCCGAAGCCATAGAAACCATATGACTTAGAATTTCAATTATGAGGATGAACCATATCTCCAAGTACTCCATTAAGAAGCACCAGTGTTGAGGAAGAGAGGAGCAGCCTAATGATATTATCACACCAAACCATGCAAAACCCCATCTTTTTCATGACCACGGGGAATGACCTTGTGATCTCAAGCTTGAGGATGATTGTAAAAATTAAGCCGTTTGTTGAACAACCATCAAATTGTCTTCTACGAATAGCCACTTTATGAATACACTTCAATAGATAGAAACCCAAGTAGCCAAACGATTTGCTTGAATTTCAGTGAGCACTTTAGCAAAGCTATGCACAAGACTTGGCAGCCAGAAGTTCTGTAATGGTAACTTTTTCTTGAGGGGGAAATATGGTGAGTTTTTGGTTGCTTGTCAAAATCAATTCAAATTATGTGGGATAGTATACCTAAGTTATCAAGCAGACCATAAAGAGACTATGCTTGAAACACCATTTTATGTGCAAAACGGAAGAATTACTCCTATTATCTCAAGATATAACTATAAGTTAAGAGGGAACAAAAGGTGGACATGCAAAGATAGCAATGTGTGTGCATAGGAGACAATAAAAAAAAAAGATGGGTACCTTTTCTTTTCTTCCTCCATCCTTTGTTTTATGGTGGGATTTATTTTCTCTGTTGCTTGACTTGGACTGCCTGAGTTATTTTCTAATGAACTTGTAGTGCTCCGACTTCTCTGTCTTTTGTGTCTCCTTGGAGATGGTGAGCTTCTATGCCTTCTTGGACTTGGTGAGATGCTCCTATCCCATAGTGGAGAAGGAGACCGAGTTTTTCGCCTAAGGAAAAGGGGAAAAAATGAATGTAAAACAGGAAAATGCAGCAGCAGAAAGCTTATAAGGCTAACTAATTACAATTAACTACAAATAGAAGAGTGGACATGTCAGTATACCCTCCAACAGGAAAAAGGGTGTTGGGAGAGGCTTGGTCACTTTCATAGTTTTGATTCGATTTAGTACTGATATGTTATCACTATCTGATTTTAGATGCTTTTCTCTGAAATCAGATCTGGCGCTCATGTTCTGTTTGTTTTATCTATCCCATTGGATAACATTTCATCACAAGGAAAAGAGGGAAACATTCTCATTCAAAAATTCTGGACAAATTTAGCGATGCCTTCCAAGCAAGCAAATCTGATATCAGGAAAACAAAAACAATGCAGAGAGCACCTGATGTCCGACCGAAAACACTACTGTAGTATGGAAGGATAATCATCTATAAGTGATTCAAGTCAGCACAACAGGACCTCCGCGAAGGTCCGTTGAGTCAAACTAGCTGGGGTAATACATGGAACATCGAAGCATAAAACAGAAAGAATTCGATGTAAGCTCTGACAAAAAGAAACCTATAGAGATAGAAACAGAGAGAATGGGCGGGCGGGTGGGTATGGGGGGAGGGGAAGACGAGTACCGGGAGGCGTAAGGGGAGCGGCTCCGATCTCGCCTGTTTCTCCGGCTGGCGTACCGCGGAGGAGGGGAGCCTCGCCGGCGGAAGGGCGGCGGCGACCGGGAAATCTCTCTAGGCATCCGCCCTTGTGCGCCTCTGCTCCGCACTCGGCTTGGCTTGTTTGCCTGGGTTGAGGAGACGCGCCCGTGGCTCCGAGGAACTTCTCACAGCGTTTAGGCCTCGTTTGGGTACCGTCACTGATTCTTAAGCTCTTTTTGCTCTTTGATATGGTAGAGAGCTAATGAGAATTAATTTTTCGTTGGTTTTTACTAAAATATGATAAGAAGTAGGGTGAAGTAGTTTTTTTACCTCCAGCTCGTAGTATAAATAGAGAAGTAATTCTCTACTCATTCTCATCTAAATCAATCAATATTTTAAGTCTTTAGCTAGTTATAGGAGTGATTCTTTTTTTTTTGAAGAAAATGGAGTTGAAGCTTTCCCAAACGACACCTTAGATCCCGTTTGATACCTTTGTTGTTTTACTAAAATATTATAATTCTATAGAGCAATTTAAAGAGAAGAGCCAAATTATTTTACAAAGGCAAAAGGTTATTTGGTTGGTCAAATCATTTCGGATTCTTCAAAGAATCACGTGGAACGACACCAAACAAGTTAGGAGCGAAACATTTCAACCTAGAAACATTTCACGTAGGTTAGAGGGTGCGCGTGGAACGACACCAAATGGGTTAGGATCGAAACATTTCAACCTAGAAACATTTTATGTAGGTTGGAGGGTGGTTTCACACTGGTTTTTGTTTTATTTCTCTTACTTTATATATGTGCTATGAGGATTTAGACTACCAAAATATCATAACTGATTTTGATTCATCATTTGAAACATTTTTTAAATAAATACGTAATGTTTCTATCCGAATTTGGATCCTACCAAACACATATGATTATCATATTAGAGCATCTCCAATTGTTTGTAAAAAGTCACTTAGTAAACTAATGATTTTTCTTTTTTTGACCGCAGTGACCTATTAAAGTTGGAAGCATATTTGTTGGATGTCTCAAACAGATTGCAGTTTTACATTAGGAATCTTGAACTATTTTAAATTCATTAACATTTTTTATACTTTCTTTGTCTCTTGTATATTTGCATCAAAAACTTGTCTTACTTCTTATTTTTCTCCACGTCTTTCCAACTTCAGATTGGCGCGATGGATATTGCATGCATTTATCCATGAAACGAGTTTGTTTCGCCAAGTGCTAGAAGATTATGAGGACATCAATCTTGCCAAAAAAAAAAATAGATCGGGAGTTAGTTTGGAAATTCTTGGAGATGCTCTTACATAATACAAAAACATCTCCAATAAACTCTAAATGCTTCTTCATTTAGACATAGTAGCTCTCCATCCTAGAAAAATCACTCGTTAGAGTTGGATACACATTCTTGCTCACCGTCTAGCCTCTACGAGTGATCGGTGAATCCTTCATGTTTGTTGTACCTTCTTGTCGCACAATTGTGACTTGCACTCTTGTCATCTACTACTTCCTCCCATGATGAAAATGAGCACCTACCAGGCGACGACCTACGTAGGCATTTTTTTTTTCTTGCCTCATGTGTTGATAGGGATATGTATGGTTAGTTACAGAATGCAAAGGCCCATGGTTATTGTGACACTCAGCTGTTCAAACGGTCACATGGATTAGTGAGGGGAATAAACTCAGGGCCTCCCTCCTCCTCGCTGTTTGGACCGAGATCCCAATTGACGTGTAGCTAAAATAGTCCTTAGGATGTCCGCAATGGTGTTAACTACGTAGCTAGCTGATGTGGAGGTAAGAGACAAAAGAAAATACTATCGTATATTATTGGACCCACACGTCCATCTCCCAGATTCTTGGACTACGTGAAATAGACTAGCTATTTGCTCGTCGCTAGTGACTGTTCTATCTCCTACTTTTTACATGTCCACGTCATAATAACTAGCCAAATAGCTAGCTGTTGGGGACGCCCTTAAATGATAGGAACAAGAGTGATTTAGCTCCCACAAAGGTTATGTTGACACAAAAAGCGTCAGATCGTGAACGCCTCGGGCTATTACCCAAAGCTCGATGTCGAGGGCGTGCCAGTCGATTTGACCAATCAATCGACAAGGATGATAACTATGACAAACTGAACGAGACGACGGCGATGCGCCCGGACGTCAAAGCTCAGATTGATCACGGATAACTAGAGCAGAGCTAGACGAGGCAAACAGCGATGCGCCCGGATTGCCAAAGCCTAGAGGTACTCCCACGCGGAACTAGCAAGGATTTTGACGGAGATCAAGGTGATGCAACCCGTCGAAAACTTGAAGAACTCGTTGATAGCCATGACTAATGCATAAAAGGGTAAATTGCGGTAAAAGTAGGATAAAAAGTAGAATTGGTTTGTTTTGAATTGGATTGATTATTTATTCCATAGCCCTTGGGCTCATATTTATACTCCCGCATGGAGAGTTGTACAAAGACACGACACATATCTTTCCTAAAAACAAACTCCTACTTTAAAGGAAACTGACTCGCGCAGGAGCCGGATAACAATATTTATTCCCTAAACAAACACACCTATTTTAAAGGAAAATAAACGACTCATGCAAGAGTCGGACTCAAACTACTATAATAACACTGGTACAACACACCAGTTTCCTTATACTCTTCCTCGATGGAAACTTTCCATCGGCAGACCCCTGCAACTTCCTTCTTTGACCACCTGTAGTCCCCTGCTACCGCCAAGTGCTAAGCCACGCCCATCGGCATCGGCAATACTTTCCCGGTCGGCAATTGGCAACATCTCTTTGTCGGCAATCGGCGGTGAACCCTTATCGGCAATCGGCAACTATCTTCCATCGGCAATCGGCAACGAGCCCTTGTCGACAATCGGCCACGAGCCCTTATCGGCAATCATCCTTCATCGGCAGTTGGCGACGACCCCTCATCGGCAATTGACAAAGACTCTTCATCGGCAATCAGTTTTAGCAATACTTCATCGATCATATCGGCAAAGCACTTAGTCTTCCTGCAGCACCCTCCCATCGGCACTATCGACTCCTGATACCGATGGAGAACGGTTGCTGACCAATCAAGCCTCAGCCCATTTGACACGTCAAAAAACGGTGTCAACACATGCCCCCCAGTTTCGGAGCGTATAACTTTACGTGCCGAAATTCTCTCCACTGTAGTCGTTGCTGTAGCCGTTACCCCTGAGATAGGCGTACGGTTTCCTCGATCCCCGCATGTGGAACTGCAATTTAATAATAAAATCCCTCGATTGTAGCACGAACAGTTACAGACCACCTCGATCACCGCGCGTATCTACCGCGGGCCTCCCTACATTCTTGCGCAGCATGGAACAGAACCCCAAAATGCCCCTGAACAGGATTATAAAAGTTACCGGGATCCACACTGCCTTTTTACCCGAGCCCATTTTCATTTTCACCTTCCTGCCTTCGTCTTCAACCTCCGGCTGCCCTGAAGAACACAAGCTCGAGAAACAGTACCCCTTCGCACCCCAAGGACGAATCGAGCATTTCCTCGGCTCCAAATGGCGATCCAAGTTGACATCCCGAAGGTAAGATTCATTTCCCATCCAATCCAACCTCTCTGCACAGTTCTTTTCTCCGCAAAAACCTAGTTTTACCCCCATTCTTCCTTCTGATTCGTCCCTTTTTCTTCGAACCCTAGGAGCTGTACAATAAAGTGATCATCCCCCTTGCTGGTTCCAATCTTAGCTGCCTAGGCACAATGGGCAATCCAGACCCCACCTCCATCATCAACGCAGAAACCAATCGGATACCACTTAGATCTGAAAGCTTTGGTCTGGGATTGTGGAAAGATGCATTCCGCTCATGGCCTAAGCACACCAAAGGATGGAAAAACTGGTACTTGAGGTTGGCCAGGTCACAGCAGGTGTACTGGCAGGAGCGTGCCTTAGATCAATGCATTAGGCTCTCAATTGCCGATGCAGAGAGGAACGAAAACTTAATGATAGCAGCTTCATACTTCTGGTCCGATAGCATGAACGCTTTCCTCTTCAGGCACGAACCAGCTACCCCCACCCTTGCCGATGTCTATATGCTGACCGGCTTGGATATCACCTCTGCCGATACGCTTAGCCTCTTCAACAGAAAAGCTGAGCACAAGGTGAACACCCGTAGTATCGGCGGCTGGACAGGTTACATTCAAGAGCATCAGAAAACTGGATCGGTAACCCAACGGGAACATGCCATCTTCTTAAACATGTGGCTAGAAAAGTTTTTCTTCTGCGGCAAAACCATCGGCCCGACCACCATGCACCTCCCTGCGGCCGAACTACTTGCCAACGACACTAGGCTCCCTTTAGGCAGGTATCTCTTCGGATCAGTTTATCGATTGCTGCATCAAATATCCAACAAACTGTTGCTAGGAGAGCCAATCGGCAATCTCGGAGGCCTCTGGTGGTTTGTTAACCTCTGGTTGAATGCACACATGCACAAGGCTCTCGGGTTTGATCTATTTGCCCAACAATTCCCGAGGGACATATCAGAAGATTACCGATACGATGATGATGAATCGGCAACTCGAGCTCCGCTTAACTTTGGAGAAGTCGTCATAATGCTGCCAGGTACTGATGCCGATGTAGAGCACTTCGGTTACTATTTCCAGAGGTTCTACAACGGACTCCCCTCATCGGAACGGGCTTGGTGGCCGTATCTTAATGAACACAACCAGTTCCCACTGCTGTTCAACTTGGCCGATATGAACCTGCCCGAAAACCAAGCAATTATGAGGGCCAGCATCACTCCCCAAGCTCTCCTAGTAAACATCTTTGGATCTGGGAAGAACGCTCCACCGTCGTACGAGTTTTACTATCCATCGGCAGCGGCAAGACAACTGACATTTGGCCAACTGCCGATCAAGCTGTGCTATTCCAGGGTAGTAAGACCCAGGCAGACAATCTCCAGCAATCTGGATTGGAACAAAGTCATCAGCCTCCCTGCCGATGTCGATCTGTCAGACCTCGACTTGTCCTCCTGGTCGCCAACCTCCTTCATCACCAACGAATTCAAGTCTTGGTGGCAAGAATGGAAGTGTCAACTACTCGCCAAGTCTTCACACTATTATCGGCACTTGATCGACGCCGATTACCTCATTCCCGACGTCGCAGTAAGTCTGCTATCCGATGTACTTTCATTATTTTATTTGTCATCGGTATCAACACTTAACTCCTTTACACCTTGTACTTGACAGGCTGACGATCCAATCCCCATAGTGAGCAACAGCGGTAGACCCTTCAATCTTCGGATGATGGGCCCTATATCGATCATCGGAACAAAGCTCCGACACTGGCTGCTTTCACGCCTCAACAGGTACCTTCGCCGATGCCTACAACAGCTCAGGCTACATCGGCTGCCGCTGTTGCCTTCACGCAAACTTATGCAGTAAACTCTTTACTTGTACTGATCACATACTGTTTCATCGGCAACATTTATCTTGCATAACTCGCTTTGTATTTTCAGGCATTATGGTCATCGGCGTCTGCTTCCAGAATACAAATGACTTCTAGCCCTGTTGCCGATGCCCCCTAGTCCTCATCCAAGCGGGTCGGCTCCCCTACTGCTGCACCGACGAAGAAGAGGCGCTTGAGGCTGGCTTCTCCTCCGCCATCGGCTCCAACTGTACCATCAGCTGCCGATGCATTGCCAGCAAGACTGCCTCCGGCCCCAATCGCACCACCTGTCGGTAGGTCATCGGCAGAACCTCCATCGGATTCTATGCCTGATCAACCGATGGATGATGCCCCCGGCCAGGAGATAGCGACTGCTGCGACGACCGAAGCGACATCGGCATCGGTACCGGCTATGCTGAACGAAGAAACAGCTCTTTCCGTAGCAGCGGAGGTAGCATCGGCATCGGCATCGCCAGCCAGACTACCCGGCGAAGGAACCACTCAACCTTCCGCGGCAGCAACAACGTCGGCATCGGCACCGTCAACCCAAGTTCCTGATGTCAGAATGGAACCACCACAAGGGACTGCCACTACATCGGAGGTGACGCCGGCTACAACTATACCAGCACCAGCGGCATCGGCTGCCTCTCCAACAAGGGTCCAATCATCGGCATCTGCTGCCGATGTTCAGGATGAAGTCGGGCCATCCATTATGCCAAGTCCCAGGCAGGAGATCCGTTTCAAGACGGTGAGTCGATTACCTCAAAGCTTATAGTTTTACAATCGGCATATTTTAACCTCTGTTTTCAGGCCCAAGACTCTCTAGACAACCTCTTCTCCTACAGCCTAAACCTTCAGAACGAAGATGAGCGCCAAGGCCGCCTCCAAGCCGACAGTCTATTCTCTTTTGCCGTCAACGTCCCCGATGACGATGAAGAGGAAAGCTCCAACCCGGCTCTATCGGCAGAAGTCAAGTCCAAACTTGAGGAATTGCTCTCCCTGCTACTGCAAGACACCTCCCAACTTGTCCAGGACTCATCGGCGGCAAGGATTATATTCAAAGATATCCAACGCCATCTTCCCGCCGATGCAGCAGAAACCATCCTTCAGGCAGCCTCTATTAACATCAAACAAATCCAGTACCAGAGGCTTATGCGTCGCATTGCCGATAGAGCGGCTCAAGCCAAGAACGAGGATGAGAAGCTCAAATTCAAGCACCTTGCCGATGAGAAGCACAGAAGCATTGGTCAAGTCAAAGTTTCCATCGGCAACCTTGACCAGGAAATCCATCGACTGTCGGCAAGGAAGGAGGAGCTGCTGGCAGAGCTGCAAAAGGTTGAAGGGGATCTGACGGCTACCAACCAGCAAAAGACCCAACTGTCCGACTCCATCGGGGCTTTACAACAAGAAAGGGATCAGTACGCTCGGCAAGCCATCTCGTGGAAGAAGAAAATCAAGCCGGTTGAGGGCTCTGCCGACGCTGACGCCAAGGAGATAGACGAAATAGATCAAATTCGCCTGCGTGTGATAAATGTTATCCACTCCTTATTCTAATGCCTGTTGTATCGGCAAGAATGTAGCCCGATACTTGATCTTGTTTTGTAATATAACGCTGGATTGTTTTTACCGATGTTTTATAATTTCTTTTCATCGACACCCAAACAAACACGCCATACATTGATTCCTTCGAGAATCTCTGGACTTCAATCCTGATCGGTGAAATCAATCTCCACGCTAGAGTACCATCAGCAAACTTGTTCATCCAGTCATCGGCAATCATTACCGATAGCATAACTCATCGAATCGGCTGAAACCTTAAGTAATTTAGCTCATTAACTGACCCTGGTATTTAGCCTGATTGTAACAACAATCGGTAACGAGGCTTCATATTTCTATCGGATAAGAATTAGGATAACGCCGACAGGCTCACTGCACGGTATATAACCCCAGGACACAACACACACTTAGTCATCATGCGCAAGCGCAGCAAAGTCATTCTCACAACTATCTTCCGGTATTTAACGAATCTATCGGCAGTGCGGCGTTTCATACACAAACCATCGGTAAGTGCCCAAAGTATAATAATTGGAATCGCCGGTTTGTCGAATACAGCCCCCAAACTAACAGGTCCAAGATTGACCTCAATCAGACCATCGGCGAATCATCGGCGTCTGCCGATGGGCTTCTATCCTTGCGCTTTGGCTTCCACCGCCTCTCTCCCGAGGGTTCTGCAGTGTCATACAGATCGTCGCGGCGCTGGCGCTGAATCATCCTCTTCTGGGTCTTGGTCAGTCCCTCTGGGCACCACGGAGGGAGCTTAGTCTTCCAGACAGGTTGGTGCTGCTGCCCACCGTTTGCGTCGGCACTTCTCCGATATTGGGATCTCTGGAGGATACCTCTTCATCGGGCACTTTAGCATTGGCCGTCTCCTCCAGCTCCCCTTGGTTAACACGCCTGCCAAGCCGATCATGGGCACTGAGCTTGCCCTCCAGTCGGTCATATGCCGATCTGTCCTCCCTGAGCGGCCTGACATATCTAGATGTCTGATCATCAAAACAAGGTCTCTTACCTGACCGACCGGCAGCGTAGTACCCGTTGCACTCTGGACAGTTATTGGCGGTGGGCAGCTTGATGCCTTCCTCCCAGCAATGAACAAAGAAGGGACACCTCCAGTGGTCCTTGTGTCGAAGCCATTCCCGATGCTCTTCTTCTTCTTGCCGATACCGTTCCTCACGTGATTGCCGATGATATCGCCTTGGCTGTTTGTGCGTGATCACAACTCCAGGAGCTTTGCCGGCACTGTTACCTTTATCGGCGACCTTCCTACTCCTTCTGTCGTCGACGAACTTCCCTGCATCGTGCTCAGGCACTTGGTAGCCAGGGTCAACCGATGAGTTCCTTCTGGCAATTTCCGATGTCAGCACTCTAGTTTTTTCGCTGATCTCCACCATATTGTTGGGGAACGGGTGCTGGTCTATCTTCATCGGTTTCTGGACTTTAGGACTTTCAAATTGGATCCGTCCAGAGTTAATTTCTGACTACAGTTGCTGCCTGAACACTTTGCAGTCATTGGTACTGTGAGAATTTGCATTGTGCCACTTGGAGTACCTGATATCCTTGAGTTCCTTGGCCGATGGAATCACTTGATTACGGGCTAGCTTAATTCGCCCTTCCTGAAGCAATAAGTCAAATATCTCATCGGCCTTCGTGATATCGAAGGTGAACTTAGTCCTTTTCTGGTAGAACGCACAAGGCATCGGCTCCTCATCATTCACCCATTCAATAGTGCCGACACTCACCTCACCATCTGATTCAGGGCCCCCCTGTCCAACGAAGAGTACCTTGGCGCTCCAAGTCTCCCTGGGCCCATCCGGATCGGCCTCTGTGACATTAAAGGTGAATCTTTCCAATTCAGCATTGCCGATACTTGGCTCTCTGTCGGAGTCTGGGACTTCCATTTCTTCGGTTGGAACCACCCTCGTGATTTGATTTTGCCGATCAATCGACTGAGTGGGTTGATGTTCCCCCTCATGTCTCCGTGGTGAACAAGCTGAGACAACTGACATGTCTACAGCACCAATCTAGTGGACACTATGCATCGGCTGTTTGACCGATGGGCAACTTTGAACGTCCACTGGCTGATTAGGTTGACGTGTTTCCTCCAATCTTGATGTCAAAGCATTCGAAGTGTTTGGAATAGGCACAATGCCAGTTATTTGAACACCATGCATCGGCAGGGCTGCCGATGGGCCATCTTGCACAATCACTGGTTTTCGTTGTGGCGTTATATCCATCGGCCGCTGTACCGATGTCTCATTTTGCACTTGCGAGTATTGTGGTGTAATACTTGTCGGTTGATGCACCGATAATTCATTATGCAAACTCGCCGGTTGGTACTGTAGAGCTCTTACCGCTTGGCGCTCAGGCTGCACATATTGCTGCTGAATCGGCAATTGACTGATCCAACCTACATTAGGTGTCATCGGCACGTGACTTACCGATGGCTGACAACAAGTTGACTCCCGCAACTCTTGCATACTCAGATGATAGCCTTGACTTACGGATACCATGGGCTGGGCAGCTATTGCCGATGCAGACTGATTGACACTCGGCATGTTTTGTCGCACCGACCAAAGACTCACCGATGGTTGGCAGCCAACTGATTCCTGCAACCCTTGTATTCTTGGATGATAGCTTTGATTTGCAGGCACCAAGGTTTGAGCAGCTACGGCCGATGCGGGCTGACTGACACTTGACATATCTCGTTGCATCGGCCAAGCATTTGCCGACAGCTGATAACCGGCTGACGCTTGTTCTAGTTGGACCCTTGGATGATTGCTCGGACTTACGGGTACCACAACTTGGGCAGTGATTGCCGATACAGGTTGATTGGCAATCGGCACACCTTGTTGCATCGGCCAGGCAGTTGCCGATGACTGATAGCCAGCTGAGGCTTGTTGAACAGCTACGGCCGATGCAGGCTGATTGACGTTAGATATGGTTGATTGCATCGGCCGAGAATTTGCCGATGTAGGCTGATTAACTACCAGCGCGTCTTGTTGCATCGGCCAAGCATTCGCCGATAACCAATAACCGGCGGGTGTTTGTTCTTGTTGTACCCTTGATTGATCACTTGACTCACGGGTACCGCAACTCGAGTAGCTATCGTTGATGCAGGTTGACTGACAGTTAGCGTACCTTGTTGCATCGGCCAGAAAGTTGCCAACGGCTGACAGCCGGCTGATGCCTGCTGCTTTTGTGGCGCCGGACAGTTAATGACATGACTACTTTGACTAGCAGGCGTCCCAGTTTGAAGAACTATTGCCGCCATGGGTTGACTTGCAACTGCTGGGCTTTGTTGTATCGGCAAGTGGCCTGCCGATAGTTGGGCACACGGCACTCTGGGCATTGCCGTTTGTAGATTCCCTGTTGGCGACTGCATCGTTGGAGAGGACGTAGTGTAATGCATCACTGGGACCATCGCTGTGCAGATGTTGTCGATGCCATGGGGGCCTTCCACCCTGCATGGTTATTTTGGACCAATCCGGAATCAGCAGATAGACTTAGAGACATACCATATCCCCAGCAAGTGGCAGAAGTCGGCTGACTCTGGATTACAGGTCCAGACATTGTTGATGCCACCAGATTTGCGTTCATCTGAGTACTGCTTGTTGCGCTCAATCTTGGTGGCGCGATCTCATCGACAGCTCGGCTCGCAATTGGTGAAGACACCCTTGGAACCGCCGATGGAGTCGCAACAGACGCCGATCCGAGTTGACGACGCTCTGGACCAACATACTGTGGTGCCTGCCCCTTGAAAGTTTGCTTGACGACATTGCATACAGCATCGGACAGCACATTGAATTGGCTAATTAATGCATTATTGAATGCAGAATTAACCATCTCTTGTATGTTACCAGGATCGGCGTTGAAAGTGACCTGCCGCGGCGACGGCGGACCTTGCTTCTGTACTGCATCGCCGATCCCGTTTAGGCTGAAGGATCTAAGATATGAGCGCCTGTATTCCTCCATTGCCTGCTCCAGAGCCCGTTTCTGATGACCTATCAGATCTGCTGTGGAGACTTCAATGACACTCCTGGGATTAGTCATGATAAATATATTTATATAATCGTGTCCCACTGGGCGTGCCAAAAGAGGTGTTGACACAAAAAGCGTCAGATCGTGAACGCCTCGGGCTATTACCCAAAGCTCGATGTCGAGGGCGTGCCAGTCGATTTGACCAATCAATCGACAAGGATGATAACTATGACAAACTGAACGAGACGACGCGATGCGCCCGGACGTCAAAGCTCAGATTGATCACGGATAACTAGAGCAGAGCTAGACGAGGCAAACAGCGATGCGCCCGGATTGCCAAAGCCTAGAGGTACTCCCACGCGGAACTAGCAAGGATTTTGACGGAGATCAAGGTGATGCAACCCGTCGAAAACTTGAAGAACTCGTTGATAGCCATGACTAATGCATAAAAGGGTAAATTGCGGTAAAAGTAGGATAAAAAGTAGAATTGGTTTGTTTTGAATTGGATTGATTATTATTCCATAGCCCTTGGGCTCATATTTATACTCCCGCATGGAGAGTTGTACAAAGACACGACACATATCTTTCCTAAAAACAAACTCCTACTTTAAAGGAAACTGACTCGCGCAGGAGCCGGATAACAATATTTATTCCCTAAACAAACACACCTATTTTAAAGGAAAATAAACGACTCATGCAAGAGTCGGACTCAAACTACTATAATAACACTGGTACAACACACCAGTTTCCTTATACTCTTCCTCGATGGAAACTTTCCATCGGCAGACCCCTGCAACTTCCTTCTTTGACCACCTGTAGTCCCCTGCTACCGCCAAGTGCTAAGCCACGCCCATCGGCATCGGCAATACTTTCCCGGTCGGCAATTGGCAACATCTCTTTGTCGGCAATCGGCGGTGAACCCTTATCGGCAATCGGCAACTATCTTCCATCGGCAATCGGCAACGAGCCCTTGTCGGCAATCGGCCACGAGCCCTTATCGGCAATCATCCTTCATCGGCAGTTGGCGACGACCCCTCATCGGCAATTGACAAAGACTCTTCATCGGCAATCAGTTTTAGCAATACTTCATCGATCTTATCGGCAAAGCTTATCAGCTTCCATCGGCAAAGCACTTAGTCTTCCTGCAGCACCCTCCCATCGGCACTATCGACTCCTGATACCGATGGAGAACGGTCGCTGACCAATCAAGCCTCAGCCCATTTGACACGTCAAAAAACGGGCCTCAGCCCATTTGACACGTCAAAAAACGGTGTCAACAAGTTAAAAATGAGAAAAAAAGTCAATATCCAGTTTCATTGAGATGGGGATAGGAGCATTTTACGCTACTACCCCGTAAAATGCTCTCACTTTTTATGCGTGGAAGTAGTTTATTTTGTATTGCTTATAAGTTTAATCCTCCTTTTTAAAATGAAGGAAAACAAATGATTCAAATTTCTTTTGGTTTGTAGGAATTGCACGTAGAGAAAACTTTTCTTTTCCTTCCATTTTTTTCTTCAAGAAAAAAACAATCCACTTAGGCCCCATAAAAATTTCCTTCCTATGGAGAAGCAACAAGGCAAACAATGAATTCATGGAAGCAACTTGTGTCTAATCATCTAAGTGGAATAGAATAATTTAGTAAAAAGGCAAGCACTATTTTCTTCAAAACATTCCTTTTAAGATTCCCGTGTTTCTACTTTGCATATCAAACTTATAGGTATATAAAATTCCTATGTTTTTTATTCATCTGTTTTTCACTTGCTCCTCTATTTTATTTTTTTTAATTTTTATTAATGTTTTTTTTGGGGAAAGTTTTAATGTTTTTTCATTCATGCGTTTGTATACATCTTTTACTGGTCCGAGAGAGTACAATCGGGATCGATGTGCTGTGCTGCCTCCTTTGTCGTTGAATTTTGGCTGGTGGCCGAAGCCAAGCCCAACTTGACCACCCCACCCCATCATAAACCTAAACTAAACAAACATCACTGACGCCTCGCGCCCCATCCACCCCGCGCCTCCCTCCTCTCCTCGTCCAGTGGGTCCTCGTCCTCCGCATCTCCCATCTCCCATCTCCCGTGTTCTCCTCTTCCGCCTCCCCTCCGCCTCCGATCTCCTCCGCCGCATCACGTCCCTCGAACCCTAGACCCACGCGCGCGCGAGCCCATTGTCTCCGGTCGCCATGTCCGCCGCTCAGCTTCTCCGTCACTCCCGCAAGGTCTGTGTACGCGTCCCTCCCCCTTTCTATGGTATAATATGCAATTTCGTGCCATAATAAAAATGTGTTCGATCTGTCCGATCTTATGCGGGCAATCGCGCCGATGCTTCCCTCGTCGCGTGCTGTAAATGTTGATGGATTTTGCAAGTGGGGGAGGGAATAGTGATTTGTGGATTCTCTCCCCGGACTGCTGCGCTGCTAGTATCACGGCGCCAATCACTCGTGGATGTGGGCTTACGTGCGGATGCATTCTGTAACTAACCAGGCTGTTCGATCCGTGCTGCATGTTTGGGTAATTACGTGCACACGATCCTAGGAAAGGGTACCAGTCGTTGCCTCTTGGCTGGTTGTAGTTTATCATGTCATAAACTGGAGATTCCAATCCTGTTTTGCCACCCCCCGCCCCCCCCCCCCCCCCCCCCCCCCCCCCCCCCCAAAAAAAAAGGGACAATTTGAATTTTGCAAAGTTGGAGATATGCCACTGGTATCTCACTGACATGTGAAAAAGAATGGATTGTAAAGTAGAGCTGTAGAGGTGTTGCAACTGTCATGACATCGACTGGTTGTTTTGACATAAACCTAGTCTATGACTGCACCCTCTTATATCTAAGGTAGGAGCTGTTAAACTTTGGTTGAACTAGTAGGAGCTTTTCTTTTCTGATCCAGATGATCTTGTTTTCGTTAGGTACATGTTGTTCTCACTTTTCATTTATTTCTGCACCCCTTTTATGGGTTGCCATCGCTCCAGCTAGGTCTCCTGAGAACTTTTTCTGCAGTTAGTGTTTTTTTGGGCTGCCGTTGCTCTAGCTAGGTTTGTTAAGAACTTATTCACATTCAACAGCATAGTGTGCATCACTCAGTTTGGTAGATTCCATGAACCCTGTTTCATGTGTTTTTATACTGAATTGAGTTACCAAGTAATCTACCATTCTGTTTCTATCTAATGTTTCTTTCTTACTTCACTTCTACAGCTGCGGAGTTTGCAAAATGCTGTGGGTTGTGAGAATTTTAGTCTTGTTCGACATTTCTCCAGCGGTTCTGGATCCTTTATCACCAAGGAAAACGGTATTTGCTATCATTCTCATCTTTCTTTTACCCCCGCCCTTTTCAGTGACCCATTTCTGAGGTCAATAGCATCTGAAATGTGTCCACTGAACTAGATTGGGGAATTCAGATGCTTGTTCAGGCTACATGCTATCTGATAAACTACTTATTCTATCCAAAAGGCTCATTGCTTTATTTATCGATACACTTGTGCTATTGTTTTGATTATTGTTCATGCCTTGTAATATCATTGATGTTGACACTATGTCACCTTAGGTACACTTATATTAGATACTCTAGAAATTCATCTATGCTCTTTTCAGTCAGCCTGGATTCAAATATGTGATATAGAAGCATCCTTAATTGATTTTTTCTCACATTTGTGCAAATAACATGAAGTGGTAAAACTATATTTTGGTTTGGCACTTTCATTTTCTATTATGTCACCATCTTTATCATTATTGTTATTCACACCAAGCTTTGGATTATGGCGTTGCTACTTGATACTTTCATTTCATGACATGTGAGTGTCTGATTCATCACTATATTATTTTGGACTTCCGGTGCGAACCTGTTTCATCAGGAAGTAGTTGTTTTGATTTCTGAGGGAATGTGTACAGTGAGTAGTTCTCATTTATTGCATGCCCTTCATTGTTGCCATTGAAATGTCATGCCTCTGGTTGTGTCAGGTGTTGGAAAAAGAACCAGAGGTACCAGATTTTCCCAGCATAACCAGCATGCAAAAGAGCCCGAGACATTCTCACTCGGAGTAAATGGAAGCTGCACTTGGAGAAGAGCATCCAACAGCCTTACCCCAAGTGCTGCTAGCTGGCTCAATGGTCCATTCTCATGGTATGTATCTCTCTAACCTGTTATTCTTAGCTTATAGAGATGTATTGGAATACATCAAATACAAACTACATTAAAGTGGAAAATTAGAACTAGAAATGTTGACCATTGGATCTCTCATGGAAGTTCATTAAAATATTTGAAAATGCCCCTGACTTATTCCACTATACTTCAGAATGATCCACAATTTAATGCACACATAAATGACAATCTGCTCTGTTGTAGAACTATAGAACTCAATCTAATCTGATGAATAATATTGAAGTTCATAATGCTCAGTATTAAATTTAGTTCCCTTCAGATATGCCCTGACCTTGATGTTCCAGTCAGGTCTTGGTAATACTCTGAAGCTGTTTTGACATTTTTTTGGTTGTTTATTTATTGGCAGTGGACAGGTAGTTTCAGCACGTCCATTCTCAAGTAGTGCAGGTACTGTCTGTTTGTTATACTTTTTTATGCTTTTAATTGGGAAACCTTATTGTTATCACTAGTATATCTTTAAGTGGATCCAGTCCCTTCAGGAAATGTTTGCAAAAATGCAGGGTTACTTTCAAATGCTTGTGCAGAATGGCATCTGCTGGCATTCTGTTTTACTTCTTTTATAAACTTGCTCCTCTCTGTATCCTGTATTTTCAGTGTCTCATTTGTTCATTCATTCATGCACATGTTGATCTGTATTTTGTCACTACAAGTACAATACAGTCAGATGACTCAGATCCCTCACCGCATCCCACCCACCCATTTTATCTGATGAGCTTTGGATGCATTTCTGTACTGCCAGCAAAGTTTTTAACTTGTTTGCATTGCATTGGCAAATTTGAATATCTTTTAATATTGGATGTGGTGTCTGCATCTCTTTGTTTCTTTTCTTGAATGCTTGAATTCCATTGGGAAAAAGCATGGTCCTATGCTTTCTGTATTAACATACTGTGCTTATTCCAGACCTGCCTCCACATCAAGAAATCGGGATGCCGTCTCTTTCGCCTACAATGACTGAGGTATATTTGTTACCCAAAAATCATTACTATAAACTGAATGATAGCTGAACTGAAACCTGCATTGCTACTTTTCTTTATTCTGTAAAATTCTTTGCAGGGAAACATTGCCAAGTGGCTTAAGAAGGAAGGAGACAAGGTCTCCCCTGGTGAGGTTCTCTGCGAGGTGGAAACTGTAAGTTTCTTAATTTGCAGAAGATATGGAACCTATGTTATTTGTATTTATTTTTACTTAAAGCTGCAGCAGGACCAAATAACCTTTGAGTGAATTTCTGTGATCAGGATAAAGCCACTGTGGAGATGGAGTGCATGGAAGAGGGCTATCTCGCTAAGATTATTCAAGGAGATGGTGCAAAGGAGATTAAAGTTGGCGAGGTACATATTTACTGACTAAAGAATATATATGATTTTGTTTTTTGAAACATCAGTTATCAGTGTGGATAATAATTTGGCCCATTCTTTTCCCTTAGGTCATTGCTATAACTGTAGAAGAAGAGGGTGACATTGAGAAGTTTAAGGATTATAAGCCATCATCTTCAGCCGAACCTGTAGCTCCTGCTGAATCAAAGGCTCAACCAGAACCTTCCCAGCCGAAGGTGGAGGAAAAAAAGGTTACCCAGGCTCCTGAGGCCAAGGCCCCGAAGATTGAAGAAGCTTCTCAATCTGGAGATCGCATATTTGCCAGCCCTCTTGCCCGTAAACTGGCTGAAGATAACAATGTCAGTTCTTGTTATGTCAGCTGTATTGATAGTTTTGATGAATATAGTAGTTAATATTGAGGGTTAAACAGGTCCCACTATCAAGCGTGAAAGGTACTGGTCCTGATGGTCGTATTTTGAAGGCAGACATTGAAGATTACTTGGGTGAGTTATTACTTCTCTGGTTGAAAACATTTGATCTCTTGTAACTTATGCGTTTGTACTGCCAAGTTAAATTTAAATGTCTTCCCCATGTAAGTACCTGCCATGATTATATATAGTGTTCTGTTTAGTTGGCTGGAATTTTTCTAGATGGCCCAGTATATATTCCCCTTGCTAACTGCCTGTTGTTGATTGTTGTATATGGTGTGTTCTAGTTGAGTACTTGAGTCTGATTCTTTAGATTATAACCTTTAAGGATTGATACTAGAATTTTGAACCGCACAAGTCTGAGTCTCTGCTTTGGCATTGTGGTTTATTGTGGTAGCCACACTTGCTGGAACCACTTTTAACAGTTCATTGTCTATTTAACGAATTTTTAAAACCATGTTTCAAATCAAGTATTTCTGCTTTCTAAATAGTAACTGGAATGTGATAAGAGAGAATTTTGTGTGGGAAAAAATAGGGAAAGATTGACCTTTGCATGACAGGTTTTACTAGAGTTTAATCTGATTTGCCAAACATGGTGCCAAGAATTTCAAGACTGTGCAGCATCCTGGAAAAATGAGCTCAACCAAGTGTAAACTGGCCCTAAGTTGCACCATCACATGCTTTTGTTTCCCTGCAGGGTTATGCTTGTTAGATTCTTCAGAGAAAAGTTCAATTCACTCAGTTGTTTCCCTGAATCCTTGTTACACTTGTTTAGTTACTTGATTATTTGACTTCAGGCTATATAAATGTTATTGCCTCGCTACATAATGATCTTTGCATCTTATTTCATTTGTGTAATAAACTTGTAATAGTATCCCATGTTTTCGCATTTTGGCTTCATTTAGCTGAACTAACTGCAATCTAACATCTGTTTCTCCCTGGTGTTAATGAAACTTCTGTAGCCAAGGGTGGGGCGAGTGAGGCTTCTGCAGCTCCAGGGTTAGGTTATATTGATATTCCAAATGCACAGATAAGAAAGGTATTTTTTTTATGGCCAGAATGTTAGGCAGCATTTTCACATTAGATGTTAACGGCCTGAGAATGTGTTGACCTTTTGTTGTCTTCAGGTTACTGCGAACCGCTTGCTAGCATCGAAACAGACCATTCCTCATTACTACTTGACAGTCGATGCACGTGTTGACAAACTTGTCAAGTATGTTTTTTAACCTAATTTGTGATTTACAGAGCTCTTTTCATTGGTGGAACAGCACTGATTCCTTTATTACTTCTAACTATGAGTTCCTTGTGTCATTCTAATCCACAGGTTGCGAGGTGAACTGAACCCACTGCAGGATGCTTCTGGTGGAAAGAAAATATCTATTAATGATCTTGTCATCAAGGTAATTGTGGGTTCTCCCTTTTGGTTTGGTATTCTATTGTGCACTTAGGTGTTCGCTTGGCTTATCAGCCATGCTACAGAGTTTTTCTCTCACAACAAAACAGCCAAAAACAGCATCAGCCGGCTTATCAGCCGCACAAACGATCAGCCGAACATGCCGGTGTTTTTGTTATTTGTACTGATATTCTATTAATTTCCTCTCTGCTGTGCAGTAATGAATGTCTTTATTTGATAAGCAGGCTGCAGCTTTGGCACTTCGAAAGGTCCCACAGTGTAACAGCTCATGGATGAATGATTTTATTCGCCAGTAAGTTCCGATGGTTCATTTGTACTTGGGAAGATATCTTATTATCTCATAGCCTAGAACAGTTAAATAAGGCACCTATTTCTGGTACAGATACCACAATGTGAACATCAACGTGGCCGTACAGACTGAACATGGATTGTTTGTTCCAGTAATTAGGGTAAGCTACAACAAATATCTCCCATGTGTTCTTTTCTTTCTGTTCTTTGTAAATTGGTACTTCTTTTGGAGAAATTCTAACTTCTACTTATGCTGCAGGATGCAGACAAGAAGGGACTTGGTACAATTGCTGAGGAGGTGAAGCAGTTGGCTCAAAAAGCAAGAGATAATAGCTTAAAACCAGCAGACTACGAGGTATGTTGTGCATACTAAGTGTGCTAAGCTGGAAAGTAGAAATGAGAAAAATTCATGACATATTGGTGCTGCATTTTCAGGGTGGCACCTTCACCGTATCAAACTTGGGAGGTCCCTTTGGAATTAAACAATTCTGTGCCATCATAAATCCTCCTCAGTCAGCAATTTTGGCCATTGGTTCTGGTAATGAGTTCTAGAACATTTCCACTTATATGCTAGCACTTCTATGTTTTTTTAAAGCCATGTTATCTTATTTGTGCTAACCTGGCTTATAGCACTTTGACCAAGAATCATACATAATCTTGAATATAGTGCCGCTGAGTGATTAGTAATTCAGTTCTTCAAACAGGATGTTTAACCTAAGCATTAGTTGGCATGTGTTTTGTTTCTATGCTATATTTGCTACTTCAGAACGATTTTAATAGCTCCTTGTCTTGCTAGCAGTGCCTAATGTTCTTTCATGGTTAATTAATTGCATTCTTTTGAGCAGCTGAGAAGAGGGTGATACCTGGTTCCGCTGACGGTCAGTATGAATTTGGTTCATTCATGTCAGCTACCATGAGCTGTGACCACAGGGTTATAGATGGTAAGCCATTGGTCTTTGTGTGATGTCTCCATGGACTGGACAAGTAATTAACTCTGCTGTTCCTGGAAACTATGCAGGTGCAATTGGTGCCGAATTTCTGAAAGCATTCAAGGGCTACATCGAGAACCCGACTTCAATGCTGCTGTGAAGTTAGGATGGATGACCTAACACAATTCTTGTCAAGTTGTTAAATAACCAGGCCACCGTCTCCAGACCAATAGCACAGATCCGTCTTCTCCGTTTTGTTATTGCCGGTGTTAAGTAGGATCAACGTATACAGGCCTTATTGAGGTCATTTTTGGGTTTGTCCTCACGGACAATTGATGGGAATAAATATGAAAGAAGCCGACGTGGCAAGGAACTCTTTGATTTTTCGAACATTGTGACAAAAAAAACTGTAAATTTTGTTGAGGTTCTCCACAGTAAGCGTGATTTGATGCGTTGATGATATCTTGATAAGGGTGGTAGTCATGGATTCGGTTAAGATGGTTTGATGCATGGTCGTCAGCTCGCGGAAGGAAAGGGTTGGTCAGAAAGGTGCTAGCTAACAGCTCCCTAGGAGCACCTCGAGCAGTCCTCCTTTTCTAACTCAACGAGTAAAAACTGTCATTTTGGAGATTTTGTAGCTCCAGCCGTTCTCCAAACCCAACCTTAATAGGATTTTTGTTCTCAGTCGAACTCTCACCCCTCAAATAAAGGAGAGACCTCTCCTCTAATTCAAATAGAGGGGATTGGATTTTTTCTCATTTCGTTGGAGAGAAGACCTTCAAAATAACTAGGTTTTAGGGTTGGATTTTTCTCCTAGTGTTGGAGATGCTTAAATGGGGTTGTACCAATAGTAGCTAGTAAAGGACTTCTCTACATTGACATTTTTAAGGATGCCAGGAATGGCGGCGGACATGAATGGTGTGCATGTGATGGACTGTCTCCTTGGATCAGGGGAGCGGCAAGGGCATCCTTCAGGGTATCATATCAGTATCAAGAGGAGTGCTCTGCCCTTCTTTGTATTTCCTCACCATCTGTGTATCTCGGGATTGCCAAAGGGGCTGTATTTCCTGGTGAGGAATGAGGAGCATTTTGATGCATTGCAGCATGCCATGATGCAGGACTTCGATGAGTGGGTTCAGACGGAAGGATGCCTGATTGTAAGGGGATTGCAAGAAGTTTGCGATGCAGATCTCTAGCTCTTATATGCATTCGTAGCTAATTAATTATATATTCGTCGTTCTGATGTACAGTTTCCATTACCGTAAGGCACAAATGTTAACACTGTTATTAGATTTCTCAACGATGGACAATGATATATTTTTTCCTTAATTCCAACCGATAGTAGCAATATGACATGATTTGAAATTTTTCCTGATGTGCATAAATTTTCTATTAAGTTTTTTTTTTTTTACTTTGATTGATCATTTCTCATAAAGATTAAAACGGATCTGCAAGGCGAGGAGGCCCACCAGCGCTCTTCCAGCGGCTTCCGTGGGCTTCAAGTGTGGTTGACAAGACGGCCGGGCCAGGGTCCGACCTCTGGGGTTGCGGCCGGCGGCCCTGACGACGGCACGCGTTTCACGACGAGGGCCCACGGCGCCAGCGCCAGCGCCAGCGCCGACGCACTTGCCAATCGCTATGGAGAAAGCAGAAACGGACAAACGACGAACTGGGGGCGCGCCCACTGCCCACAGGCCACAGCACAACCCACTCGAGCGTGTCGACTCTGCCATGTGCCTGCCTTCACGTACAAGCCGTGTGGCGCTGCTGGCGCAGCCGCGCAGGTGCGCGCACACTGACACATACACACCGTCGTGCTCGCTGGTGGAGGCACGGCGACAGCTGAACGACACGTAGGCACCGTTGGAGTCTTGTTTGTTCCAACTTTATGCGGCGAAGAAGAGGTGGGAGGAAAAGCTGGGAAGGACAAGTAAGGAATTCGGACACCATGCCATGCAATGCAAGCAGCATGACAATCTAGCTATTGTAGAGTAGAGTTACAAAACTATTAAAAAATAACATCAGTCAGTTTATCAACCGCTCAAACGTACATGAGATAGAGGGAGTGTGAAACTCACTGGCCACAGGCTTCAAGTTTCCTTGAGAAATTTCTCGATACTAGTACAGTATATAGCTAGCCAAGCCAAATGTTACGGTTGTTGGCCGAACAGAAAACGTACGTAATCATATATTATGTGAAACAGTAAAGAAAGGCATAACAGAACAGAGAGCTCAGGAGAATCCGAAGCTCCTGAAACTGCAACTGGCCAACAACAGAACAGAGGTTGGCTCATGTCATGTGTTGAGCGCCCACGCGCTACTACTCTTTTGGCTCATTCCTTTCCTTCACACGCCGCGTCGAAACGTCGGCCGTGGGCCACCCGGACCCACACGTCATCCTCTCCTAAACCCTGCGCCACCTTTCCTTTCCCCCGAAAGCCCTGCTGTCCTTTCTTCTTCTTTTATTTATGCCCATCCGGGCATCCGGACGGAGGACACCGGGAGCCACCACGGCAGCCACCACCCACGCAGAGCGCAGAGCACACACAGCCTGAGCCACCCTCGCCAACCATGGCGGTGAGCAACAACATCACGGCGTGCGTGACGCTACTAGCGCTGATCTGCGCGGTACCAGTAATAGCATCAGGGATCTGGTTCGCATCAGCGCAGGGTGAGGAGTGCGCGCGGCTAGCGCGGTGGCCCGTGGCGATCCTAGGAGGGCTACTCCTCCTGGCCGCGCTGGCGGGCTTCGTCGGCGCGTACTGGAACCGGCGCAGGCTGCTGGCCTTCTACCTCTTCGCGATGGCGTCGCTCGTGGTGCTGCTCATCGCGCTCCTCGTCTTCGCCTTCGCCGTCACCCGCGGGTCCGGGTCGTACCCCGTGCTCGGCCGCGCCTACGATGACTACCACCTTGACGGGTTCTCTATGTGGCTTCGTGGGTATGTCTCTGATGACCCTGGTCGGTGGGAGAAGATTAAGGCTTGCCTTGCTGTCTCTGACACCTGCAAGAAGCTCGCGCGACAGGCTGCTTTCACCAACGCCGAGCAGTTCTATCAGTCGCACCTCTCCCCGCTCCAGGTATGTTATCTTGAACATCCATTATTATTATTATTACCATCTACTTACCATCTATCTATCAGTAATCACCTCCTCCTAAGCTTACTGTTCATTATTGAGCTCCATTTTCCGAACGTACAAACAAACCCTAAGCATAGTACTTACATACAGGATGACTAGTACGAGTAGCTTCTAGTGAGTAGTGACACTTGCTAGCTAGCTGAAGAGACAGAGATAGGGAAAGAAAAAGAAAAGAGGAATTTTTTAATTGCTTTAGGCTCAATCAATCAAACGATCTGGAGCCCTCCTCCACCCAGAGATGCTACTACTACTAGAGAGAACGGGGATAGGAGGAATCAGATTACAAACTTTCTGACAGGGCTTAGCAGAAAGATCATGGACAGCATCTCTACCGTCACTGTGGCGTGGGCCTCCCCTCACCTTTCCCCACGATGCGAATGCCAAATGGTGGGCATCCATGTGTAGGACCGTGTCGCCACAATACTTGTTCCTTCCTGGATCAAATCAAATCAGATGCTGACATCGACTGGGTAGTGGGGGAACTTTGCTGCGTGGTGGGCGATTTCTTGGTCGGAAACGCTAAGCACGTTGTCATTAATTAGTTAACAAGACGGTTTTGAACTTTATTATTAGTATTAGCTTCTCTGAATTACGGAGTAAGACCCATCTCGAGCTTGGAATTTGTTTGTTATCACGAAATAATCATGCGAAATTCGTCCCCGTGTCTCGAGAGGGCAATTGCCGATTTCTTTTGAGTTTCTCTGGCTATGAGAACAAGGAACAAGGTCGGAGACTGACAGCAGACAGGGGTCTCATGGGACGGTGCATTGGGAGTGATACAGATACTCCTTTTATAGTTTTGTTAGCTGTGGATCTCTGTGTAGTGAACCAGTGATTGTAGTTCCTGTTTGCATCACCTCGATCTGGGGTTTTGGTCTCCTTGACAGCCGTGTTCTTGGCTTGGCGTGACTCGTGAGACGTGAGTGCAGCTAGCAAGCATATGGGTACAGTGATTGTATAGCAGATACCAGATAGGATAGTATTTTCGTCTTGGTGTCCTCATCTGCGCAGAGTTTTGTCTGTCTGTCAGATTACACTAGACCACCCCGGCGCCGGCCTGTTCCGGCCTGCTGGCTGTGTGGTTCATCTGAACATCCCTCTAGGAACGATGCATACATAGTAGTATGTTTCTCTCTCTATATATCCATCCATCTTTGCAGTTTGCACCCTAATCAAATCCAACAAACTGTTTATTAAAACAACTCCACCTGACGACTGACGCTGCATCACGGTGCAGTCTGGGTGTTGCAAGCCGGCGTCGGTGTGCGGGTTCAGCTACGTGAGCCCGACGGTGTGGACAGCTCCGGCGCGGCCGGCGGCGGACCCGGACTGCGGGCTGTGGAGCAACGACCCGGGGCAGCTGTGCTACGAGTGCGAGTCCTGCAAGGCCGGGCTCCTGGAGGCGCTCCGGGACCAGTGGCACAAGGCCAACATCGCGCTCGTCGTCGCCACCGTCGCCCTCGTCATCCTCTACCTCGTCGGATGCAGCGCATACAAGAACGCGCAGGCCGCCGCCATCTTCGGCCGCTACAAGTACTAGTAAGTAAGCTGCAGCCGCTGCCGAGGATCGATGGTGTGGTTAATTAAGGGGTTTTATGCTTTTTTTTTTGTTTCATATATGTGGATTGTGGATTTGTGTGTCCCGCGGAGAAAGTGGTGGTGTGTTTCCGGACTTGTTCATCAATCATCGTCTTGTTTGTTTGGCTTATCAGTCACCGCAGAAAAACAGCCAAAAATAACATCAGCCGGCTTATCAGCCACCAAAACGGCCAAGCGGACAGGCCGCGTGCTAGTGGTAGATGTGTAAGGAGTTCGTAAGGTAGAGGAGATGTGTAAGGTTAGTTAGTTATTAATGGTGTTTTTCGTATTTGCCGACGAGTAATGTATGTGGTTTGATCTGAACAAGTGGCCAAGTAAGATGTGCTACTACTGCTAGCTGGATCATGGCTGATTGATTCAGGTTCGTACGTTTGCTTACTGACATCCGAAAGATTTCAGTCTCAGATTTGTCAGCATGTTCTTGGACTCGATCTCTGCATCGATCGTACTCGTACGCTGCATTGCATTGGTCATTGGATGCCAATGCCATTGACCCATTGTAATAGAGAAGAACAGTAACGGGCTCCGACAAACGACAAGGCACGCTGCTTTACCACATGGTTGCATGCCCGCCTGGCCTGAACCAGGTCTCGTACGTGTCACTACACTATGGTAACGATTTTGCAACAAGAAGAAACGTTCGCAGAGAGAACCTAGCTGTATACAGTCAAATGCATGGCATACTTATTGGACTGTGCAAAGATATCGATCGTATCGATTCGATCGATGCCCTTTGGTAGTAGTATACTCCGTATATCATTAAAAGAACGCAACACTGCGCATGAGCTAAACGGTCGCTCACTGTCACTGCTGCTGCACACAGTGTCGAAGTCAGTCGAACACCACTACTGTACACCAGTAGCAACGTACATACACGAGGAGGATTGACAGTCGAGGGCAACACCATGAGTTCTTGGTACTAGTACCTCCCTTGCTCCTCTGCCTGTGCTGCGTGCTTGGGTTGGCCGTCAGCATCGCCGTCTGCAGGCGGATGGCAGCATCTGGTGCCGCTGAACACCCTGAATGCGGAGAGGAGGGAGAGCGCGACGAAGCAGGCGAGCGCGGCGGCGTGCAGCGCCAGCGACGCCGTGGCCTTGCCGCAGAACCCTCCATAGTAGGAGCACACCTCGCCCCACGACACCTCCCGGTCGCCGCGCCGCGCCAGCTGCAGCAGCTCCGCCGCCGCCGACGCCGACGTCACCAGAAGGTACGCCGACGCCTGGTCCATCACGAGGATCGCCCAGTCGTTGAGCCAGGACGACGGCAGCACGATGGAGGCTGCCGCGTACGCAGCGGTCACGGCGTTGATGCCCACCAAATAGCTGACGAAACAAAATTGTTGTTGTTTTTTCTTCCTTTAGCGTGAAGATGCATGCGCTTTCTTTTAAGGAGAGTAATCCAAAATCGCATTACAAATTTTGAAAGGGAGAGGTTAAACAAGGGTGTCAACAGTCCTAAACGAAGAGTTTCATTAATTCTCATACTTACTCCATCTAGTCACTGCAGGTCTATGGCAGGGAGGTTGTTTTGAAGCAGACAGCAAATGAGCTGAGGGCCGGTGGATGCGTACCTGAATCCGGAGAGATCGGAGAACTTGACCTCCCCGTAGGTGTCGTCTGCCTGCGCGTTGGTGGCCATCTCCCACAGGGAGGCCACGGCGAGCGGAACGACGCAGACCCTCAGCGCCATCTCGGGGACCTTGAGGGCCGCCGCCATGGCCCTGGACTCGCGTGCCGTAGAGCAAGGGGAAGAAGATGGTTTGTTTGTTTGGCGCACTCACTAGCGTCCAAAGCGTGGCGAGCTACTGTTATTTATAGATAGGACCCGTGTCCTTCCCAGAGAAAAAGGGTGCAGCGCAGCGATGAATGCGCTTGGGCTGGCCTGGCCCCCGGAATGTTGAGAGGTGGAATTGGAATGGAACTGTTTCGGTTTCGGGTAGTGCGTTCACATGTTCAGAACATGATGGGGGCATTGATTGGTTGCACTGCAATATCTTGAATTGCAATCTTCTCTTCTGCCTTTTTTTTTTTGTTATTTTTTAAAAAATGACAAGGATTTCCAAACATTTGCATATGCAAAATTTGTGTTATAAGTAGCTGCATTTTTTTTTGCGAGCAAAGAGATAAGCTTTATTAGCTAGACACCGGTACATTACAATCAACACGGATGGAAGGACAACGCACATGTAGGCACTTGTCCTAGCCAAACTGCGGAATGATTACAACGTCTAGCTAAAGAAGCTAAAGCATCTGCTACCTGATTGCACTCTCTCTTTACTTGGGAACACTTCCGGTCACTCATCAACCGAGTGAGGCCTCTCGCCTCCTCTATAATATGTCCAATCTCGGACCTATCCGGCTCTTGAAATTTCAACGAAGACATCACACGTGCGCAGTCGGACTCAATAATAACCTGGGTAAGCCCCCAACGATTTGCCCATCAAAGTCCCTCGACACAAGCGATAGCTTCAACCTCAGCTGCACTTCCACACCTGTGGAGACAATTCCAAGCTGAAAAAATGATATTCCCCTTCCAGTCTCTTGCAATGGCACCTACCCCTGCTTCGCCGGTCTGCTCAATAAATGATCCATCCACATTTAATTTAAACCAATTCTCTGGTGGAGTCTCCCAGTGCCTTAATAGTTGGACAGATGGATATTCGTTAGTAGCTCTATCCTCCCCAACCTGGACTACAAGTAGCTGCATTTGCTGCGCAATAATGCAAGTTTGTCATGCAGAATCAACTGTGTCCAGGAGGGACTAGTACTAGCAGATACTATTATTATATATATGCAGCATCGTCACGTTTGCTTTAATTTTGTGTCTCGTTGTGTTGTTACGTGGTAGTTGGCGAGGTTACATTACATTTTGGTTTTTGGCCCATTTCGTTAGTGGGGCGGGCTATGGTGACGCTGAAGCATACGCCCAGTGTGAACGCTGTCATGAACGGAGATGCGTCTGATCATGGAAGGTTGATCTTGATCCCCACTAACCACTAGACGCAGCAAAAGCTGAGCACGCGCCGTCACAGCACCACCGCTCAACGGGCCTACTTTTACGTACTTGACTGCTTCACGCGCGGCTCACGACAGCGCCCGCCCGCGGTGACGTCGCTCCAGCCTCTACGGCAACTCTACATCGGGCCCCGCAATGGGCTGCCGACTGCGCTCGCTCTGCTGGGCCTATTCTCGGTCGCTGCTCACGGGGGCCTCTTTCATCCACTCACTTCGCTCCATGTGCAGTGCCTCCTATTTTTTAGGACAAGGGAGCGCACTATTTTGGGGTTTAATCGACACCAAGTTAATGCTTTAAAATCTTCATATTCAATAATGTTTGGTGATTTAAGTGACATAACATATAATAATACTAACAAGTGTGTTAACATGCCAACCTACATGTATTTAGGTCCCATAAATCATAAACGCAAGGTGAGAAGATAGCGCGAAGAAACTGATGAAATCAGCCAATACTTGGATAAAAGGGATTACTTGACCAGAAGGTTTGATCCCTATAAATGGCATATCTAGAGTATTTAACAGAGCTATGCAAAATTAGTGAAAGCTTAAAAAAAATAACTTGACTACATGATTTGGTGGTACATAAACGAACTGATGACTAGAGTAATTATCCCAAATCAATATTTTATCTGGACCTTGTTAATGGGTAATTTCAAGGAAAAATAATTTATTAAAAATAAATTGGAAAGAAGATGAGCAGTGGTTTTTTTTATAGTTTTGATAATAATAAGGAAACCAACCGACACCTCTTCTAAAGATGTAGTCGATTATCATGTTGCGACATTTGTTTAGAGTTTTTACTATGCATGTTATTTAGTTTGCAACCTCCTAAAGATGTGGTCGATTTATTTGGAATATAGATTTGATAAATAGCTATGCCAGCATATGTGTTCTTTAGTTTGTATGGAAGCAAGTGCATTTTTTTTTATTTATTTGGCTTTTGTAGAAATGATGCACCATTTGATAAAAAAATATTATACTCTTATTTTTAAGTTATTTCTAGGGGAATTTCCTAAATATATTTGAAGCATCATATAGAAGGAGAACAAAGTATCACTTTTAAAGTGGGCCTATGCCCTATGGCACATCAGAGGCTAGCTATGGAGATCTTCGCTAAGTATGTACAGGTGGTCTCTTCTTTTAAGAGGATTGTTTCTTTAGTAGTCAATAATCCTTTGTTTGGTTTCATTTCTGAGAGCTTTTCGTAAAAACATCTGAAGGCTGGAACTATAATAATGATTACTTCTATGCAGAACTCTTATAAGGTATAAATATGTATTTTTTATTATATAAATAAAAAAATAAAAGTTCTATATGTGACTAGATTCACCCCTTTCATGGGTCACCATCACGTGCCCAGGTGGCAGTAGTACCCTACAAATATCTTAAATACAAAAAAGAATGTTAGAATCCCGAATTAGAGTTCATTATTATACCGGATTTTGGAATGTCAAAGCTTCCTACCAGTAACAATAACTGATTATTTTCTAAGAACTTTAAATGACCTAACGTGGATAAATTATCTCTCTATTTTACTATGAAATTGCAAAATTACAATTGAAGTGGTGCAATCATTACTTCATTTGTCAACAATAATATCTTCTATATATCTAATGCCACAACTATATATGTACTTCTAAATTCATAAAATTTATGGTTGATTGACAGCGAAACATATTTCTATTCTTTGTGTTACACATATATATAAGATGAACAAAACAGAAAAAAAAGAAAAACATAAGAGAATCATGAATATGAATTTTATAAAGCTTAGTGGCATTTATCTAAAATCTCTCCAATACTTGTCAGTTCTGTGCCCATTGGATCGAATGCAATTATGCAATATAAAAAATTATATAATGATGCAGCATGGTTCGGTTTGCGTATGAGGCCTGCGTTTGTTGGGCTGCTCTGGTGTTCTTACCCTGTAAACGAAATGAGGTTGAGCTTTGTCCATTGCCAATAAAATAGAACATGCACGCACAGAAAGTCAAAACATCCACACAAAAAAAGTAGCCCTAAAAAAACGTGGGATTGGAGGAAGAAATATGTGCCTTACTCAGCATATATAAGAGAAAAAAATTACAGATAAAAATGCACTAAAACCGTTGACCCAATACATCAAAATATGAGGCCTGGCATCAATCAAGGTAGTCTGAGCCCGTGCATGAACCATCAGGTAACTTGGCCTTTGTTTTTCTGGCCTTGAATCTTCTTTAAGGGGCGGCAAACAGTGAGGTGTCCACCACTAACCCTTGGATTGGATATTATTCAAGCAGTTGACAAATCTGCAGATTTGATTTGGTCTGAAAAATATATAGCCCCTCGACATTCATGCATCCTTGCAACCTGCAAACGTATACTGTTTCATTCAGTTTTTTTAATACCTTAGTCGTGCCGTCAGAAGGATATATTTTTCTTCACACATGGAGTTTAAATTTGCGATCTGACTGCACGCATGAACTGACGAGTGACGACTATAATAAATCTATAATATCGTTGAGTTCATTTTTTTTTAGAAAAAAAACGGGTGCTTGCATACCTGTCACTCCCATGCCGGACATCAACAAACAACCGGAAATGTCAATGGAACGAGGTGGCATCATGAATAGTTCAACGCTTCAACTCATGCCGTCTTACAAATTAAAGTGGGAGTCAATTCCAGTTTACCTGCCTGCATCATTAGTTGGTAGTGGTAGTCAGGATTGTTGCCATGTGACAAAACCTCCTGCCGTCAGTTGATCACTACAGCCACATGCTTTTCTTGCCAGATTACTGTGAAGCATTATCTTCCAGGTGGACCCAAGCTGTACAATCTGGTGTAATCATCTGAACTATA
The DNA here is from genome assembly GCA_022036555.1 of Microstegium vimineum. Taxonomy (NCBI): domain Eukaryota; kingdom Viridiplantae; phylum Streptophyta; class Magnoliopsida; order Poales; family Poaceae; genus Microstegium; species Microstegium vimineum. The sequence goes on along the minus strand of CM039121.1, from coordinate 39,001,466 downwards.
TTGACCTGAACATTAGATAGAGTAATTTTCGTAGGACTATAATTATTTGATCTAATGGTCACATAATCATGACTATGCAGAAATATTTTTCTAGAACTACAACTATTTTTTACATATAAATTATTTTATTTCTTTTTTTGCGAGAAATTATTTTATTTCTTTGATATACACTAGTTTTTAATTATTTTATTTTAAGATATATGTCAAAAAAAATGTAGCTATGCATGTTTTAGTTCAACATAGTTGATAGTTGTAGTTTTGTGAAATCTACTTAAACTAAATTTGTGCTATATGATGGTGAATGGAAAGAAAAGCTTTACCTTTATTTTGAGTAAGAAAACTATAATAAAACTTACAATTTGGCCACTATGTCCTCCTAAGCTGGGAAAGGCAGAAGAAGATTTCCTCTGAATCTCTGACCTTTCATGATCTTTTTAAAAAAACAAATAAAATGCTCTGACCAATAATCATTTGATGCTCCCAACAAGTCAACATCTCAAAACCAGAAGATGGACCTACCAACATAAGTTCACCAGAGTGTCGCTTCAGGTACATTGCTCCTTTTTTTTTGTGGCAAAAGTCAATCAGCTTAAAAATATTCAGAACAATTTCAATAATCCCAAAGGCTGCTGTACCGCCATTTGTCAACGTTTGCGAGGCCGAGTGCGAATGGTATCCCATAAATACCATGTAAGTTCTTGGCCTCTAGGACACACAAGCATTCTCTTCTTCTATAGTTTCTATAATCCCCAAAGCAGTCAGGTCTGCAGATCAAATTCGCCACCTCCAATTGCATTTCTGCAGCAAGACAAGCATGACAAGGACACGTTTCGTGGCGATCGCCCTCCTCATCAGCTTCCTCTCCGTCGCTGCCGGCCAGCTCCGGCCAATGCCTGCCGCTAGCCTCCCGAGCGATCTTTTCGGCCTGGGCATCGCGTCCAGGATTCGCACAGATCGCAACTCGACGGCGAAGGCGTCGACGGACTTCGGCCAAATGGTGAAGGCTGCGCCGGAGGCCGTGTTTCATCCCGCCACGCCGGCGGACATCGCCGCGCTCATCCGATTCTCCGCATCATCGGCATCGCCGTTCCCCGTGGCGCCGCGCGGGCAGGGCCACTCCTGGCGCGGGCAGGCGCTCGCCCCGGGCGGCGTTGTCGTGGACATGAGCTCGCTGGGGCGCGGTCACCGCCCGCCCCGCATCAATGTGTCCGCGGACGGCGCAGAGCCGTTCGTCGACGCCGGCGGAGAGCAGCTGTGGATCGACGTCCTCCGCGCGACGCTGCAACACGGCCTGGCACCACGCGTGTGGACGGACTACCTCCGGCTCACCGTCGGCGGCACGCTCTCCAACGCGGGTATCGGCGGGCAGGCGTTCCGGCACGGCCCTCAGATCGCCAACGTGCATGAACTCGACGTTGTCACAGGTATCGATCGTTACAGATTTACAGTAGTAACAATAGTAATTATTCCCAGTGACAATTATATAAGCAAATAATCAGGAGTAACACACACATGTTTGTAATAATAGTTTATACATGATGGCCAATGCAGGAACAGGGGAGATGGTGACATGCTCCAGGGACGTGAACTCGGACCTGTTCTTCGCGGTGCTGGGTGGGTTGGGCCAGTTCGGGGTCATAACCCGGGCCCGGATCCGGCTTCAGCCGGCGCCCAAGAGAGTGCGCTGGGTCCGGCTTGCCTACTCGAATGTCGTCACTTTCACCAAGGATCAAGAGTTTCTCATATCAAATCGGTCTGGTCAGGTCGGGTTCGACTATGTTGAAGGCCAGGTCCAGCTCAATCGGTCCTTCGTCGAAGGTCTCAAATCAACACCGTTCTTCTCTCGCACCGACCTTGCTATGCTAGCTAGGCTCGCTTCAAGAACTGGATCCGCTGCAATCTACTACATCGAAGGTGCCATGTACTACACCGAGGATACGAGAGCATATGTTGACAAGGTACACATTAGTCAGAACAAAAGTCAAATTTAAAATTATCATGATTAAACATTGTCATATAGCTTTGGATGAAAGAAACTCATTGGATGTTGCTATATATTGTTGCAGAAAATGAAGGCACTTATGGATCTACTCAACTTTGAGCAAGGGTTTGTGTTCACCAAGGATGTGATGTTCGCACAGTTTCTCGACCGGGTGTGCGAGGAGGAGAGGGAACTCCGGTCAGCCGGCGTGTGGGAGGTGCCACACCCATGGCTGAACCTCTTTGTTCCGCGGTCTCGTATCCTCGACTTTGACAATGGCGTGTTCAAGGCTCTCCTCAAGGATGCCAACCCAGCTGGGATCATCCTCATGTATCCCATGAACAAGGGTCTGTGGGACGATCGGATGACGGCAATGACCCCAACCACGAATGACGATGTGTTCTATGCTGTGAGTATGCTCTGGTCGGCATTGTCCACGGATGATGTGCTGCAGCTCGAGAGAGGAAACAAGGCTGTGTTGGACTTCTGTGATCAGGCAGACATAGAATGCAAGCAATACTTGCCACACTACACATCTCAAGATGGGTGGCAACAACATTTTGGGGCAAAATGGAGCAAAATCGCTGAGCTAAAGGCTATATATGACCCCAAGGCAATATTGTCACCGGGCCAGAGGATTTCCCAAAATCAGTAGAGGCATCTGGCATTGCTTCTGCATGACTGTCTGTTCTCATAGTCTTAGCAAATAGAAATGATTTTTCTTATGTAGAATGTATATGATAGGTGTTTCATAGCAAGATAGGTCTAGTTGTAATTAATTTTTTTTTGGATTGTTAGGAGGCAGTTGCAGATTGACTTCAATCTTTTAGAGAGGTCTATTTGTACAACTTTTTGGGTTGCTAGAGGGTAAATACCAACCAGTTAAGCTTTTGCTGGAATGCTCAAATATTGGTTGTAAACAAAGACAATTCTATATTGCTTTTAGATAAAGGAACATGCATTGATCTAAGGTAATTATATTAAGATGATACCATTGATCTAATGACTTCTGGTTCCTACACTGTTAGGATGCACACAAGCTACAATTATTAAATGCTAAGGACATGATATTATGCTATGGCGAGTTACAACTTAAAACACACAACACAGTCTTTTGTGCACTGCAACAATGCATGGACCTCAAAGAAAAACCACCAAAACTAATGCCGGAAGTAGAAAACGACATACATGCACACATTTATTTCCATGATCCAATTAGTTTAGGCTAGGCCATTGGTTTTCAGCATGGAGAGCAATTCATAACTCCAGACAATGACCAAAAAGGAAGCAGAAGCAATAGCATTAGTTCCATGTACTTGGTAATCAATATAAATTGACTATGTATCTCTGATGAGGTAAAGTACTTGGTAACATAGTAGAATTCACTAACAAAATTATGGAAGAGCTTATAAGAGTAGTATATGGAGAAGTCACTAGCAAATTGGTGGTTACTAAAGCATCAACTATTTAAGGAACACATGGAGGAAGCTATACAATTTGTTGACCATCTAAATGCATTCAACAAGCTTGTCATACAACTGGTTTGCGTGGATGAGTAAATTGACAAGAATGATAAGGTCGTCATATTGGCTTCATCCTTACCACCACTATGGGAGCATTTAGTGATGAATATTCAAGTCAGGAAAATCATTCTCACCTTCAATGAGATATTTTGCATACCTATTAAAGGCAGAGTCCTTGGTAGTAATCTTCATTCTCGAGTCATCAAGCTTCGAGTGTTTCAAGTGGAGTAGTAAAATTCAAGAATCATGGAAAGAAGATTGATCTAACGCAAAACTTATACCCTAACTTTAGTGATGCCTACTAAGAATATAGTCTAAGGGGCATCCAAGGAACCCTATTCGCATTCCTAAGGAGCCCCAATGCATTACAAGGCCAACAACCCAAAAGACAACAACACAACACCCTAATAGATTCTAAATATCCACTTGATTTGTTGATTTCCATTGATTCTAAAGGAATTTTGATGTAGGACTAGTTTTGTTAGTTATCTTATCAAATTATCTTTCCATCTGAGATGGATTCAAACTTGATATGGATTGGGAATGAAACTTTACTTGGACGCCAATGATGGCCTCCTTAGGTGTTTTCCAACAAGGAGGATGTCCTTGGACATATTTAATGTGTTCTCAACTTGGGCCAAGGTCCTACAGGTGAATATGAAGCCCAAGATGACATCACAACACTCGATAGAAACAACAACAACATGTCTTAATGATTTTGAGGCCTTTCTGATGTAATAATGAGGTGAGGTAATTTTCATTTTAAAGCTTATCAAACAAGATTTGCATCAAAAGCTCATTTACCTCAATTGCATTTTGAATGGAGTTGTGAAGGATTGTCGAGTGGCTATCAATGGATTGAATGTTGTGCATTGAAGGTCTTGTACCCCAAGATGGGTCTTGAGCATGGTGCATCCACTTCTCATGAGTTACATAGGCCATGTACCTACAAGGTTCATAGCATCCTCAATTTGTTTTCTAAACAAATTGAGTGTCAATATTATGTAGCATCAAGTTCTTATTTATATCAATGCAATCATAGGAATGAGCTCACATTGTTTTTAACTTTCATGGGCGTATCGATAGGTGTGGTGTACATCATTATCCCCTTCTTGATAGCAAACCATCCTTGGTTTGACCTTAGTTGTAGGTAGTAGCCAACATTGCTTCCCTTCTTGTGAGATATTCTATTTCTTTAAAACAAGACTAGGGAAACTTGAGATGACAAGAGTGGTACTACTATTTCCCTCTAGTTGATCATATTGTTGCACAACAAAATGAGATTTCAGTTTGAAGAAATGTAACACAATGCACCATATACTCTCCTTTACAATTATATTGGCCAACAAAGTGATATGTAATGTAGATAGCCATGAGATTTCAGCGAATAGAAATTTCTTCTTCAAATTACTTACCACGCACAAAGTATCAAATTCGATATAACCTAAAGTATTTAAATAAGACATAAATTTTAGTTCATCCTTTTTGTTAGCAATGGCAAGAAAATGTTTATTTTTAGTACAAGTATTTGGTCCAAACCAAAAGAATTGTTCTCATTCACTTGTTATGCTTTGAAGGCCGTACCCCAAGATGGGTCTTGATCATGGTGCATCCACATACCATGAGTTACATAGGCCATGTAAGAAGCCTATGTAAGGCTCATAACATCCTCAAATTGTTTCCTAAACACATTGAAAGTACCAACATACCAACATTAGGTAGCATCAAGTTCTTAATTATATGATTATGCAAACACAGGAATGAGCTCACCATGTTTTTAAGTTTCATAGGTGTATCCATAGGTTCCATGTCCTCATCAAGATGCATGATCAAGCAGATTACACACTGGCTAGAATTTTGTATCTATCCATACTCAAAGTAGAATCTAATATATGTGAGTTCATATAACTCCAAGGTTGTAGCTTATCAGTTCAAGGTGGAATCATGCAAGTTCATTGCAAAGGGTAGGTAATTGTGAACATTATCTGTTACCTAGTAATGGAGGTTTCCAAGTGCTAGATAATATTATGGGCGGTGCAACCATGGGGAAATCTGGTAATTCCTAATCAGGAGAAGGAAGTCGTCTCGTTAATGGTAGATACCTACTAAGATGTCAATATAGTGGTGAAGTGCAAGGCTTCAAAGATGGTTGCAAAATCTAATATATAGTCATTGAAGTGAAGCTACCAGCTATTAGAAGAAGGAAGACATGGTGAGACCAACCACACATTACCAATGGGAAAGTGGAGCTTGGAGGTGGTACAAACCTATGGCATGGAGGGCAATAAAAAAGGTGGTGTGGTTAACCAAAGTGCACAATGAAGGAGCTCTTAGGAGGAATGTTCAAGAACTTGAGTCTAAGCACTAGCACACATATTGTGTGATGTACATGAGCCCCTGTGGTGGGCACTGTCAAGGTTGGAGTATATATTTTTTAAAAAAGGATCCAACTTGGAGCAAATTCAATGGACAGGCATAATGACTTAAAAGGATTAGGGTCAAGGTGATGATTACTGCTGCATGCGATGATGGTTGTCATCCGTGCATCATCATTGTTGTCATCTCCAGCATGACCTTGAGGTGCTATTGCTCAGGGGTAAGGGTTAGATCACATCATAGTACCTCTACTACATACATGATGTTAGCCGTGGGGTGTTGTAGAACTTGTGCCCTCTAACCATATCATAGTCAAATTTGAGATTGCGCATAGTCGAGCTATTGTGACAATAATGTTCTAGATCTCTGTCTTCCTCAAGACATTGTTGTTTGGTGTCATATCACTCCTATGCCTCGTGGTAATGTCAGGCACAAAACAATGTTGAGCGCATTGCCATTTCTTCTTTAGCTAACTAGCCTTATAAGCTTTTGTCTTGCTATTTACACTAGACTTGTTGTTGGAGATGTCAGCTCAATCTCATCATCTTAATTAATGTCGAACATGTAGAAGACCTCTCGGCTATGACCATGGCTAAATATGATATTGTTGGTGCATAACTAAGTGGTCATCATGCTAGTGCAAAGCTCGATAGTCGTTGCCTCCACAATGGCTAAAAGGATGATTTCAATTTGATATGGTAGCTTCCCTATCATGGCGACTATGCGGGAAAAATCGTACTAGTTCATGAGTAGAGACTCTTGACCAATGCATGATCTTCCCTTCTGACATGGTGAGAGTTCCTCATGTGTTTGGTTTTGAGTAATTGATGAAACCTACCTAAGCACTAACCTTGATCTCTAAGTGTGAATCATGAGATAGGTTGGTACATACCATGTGATGGAGCTAATGGATCAATGTGATGATGGCAAGGCTCTAGCATGGTGGTGCAAAGGAAAATGGAAAAGGATTCAAGGCAAAGGTGAAATAGGAATCCATTTTTGGTTTGGTGATCAAGACACCATAGAGGGTGTGATCACATTTAGGATAGATAGTCGTACTATCAAGGAGGGAGCTCTTAAGTATGATTGCGGTTATCATGTGCCACTAGGTTCTTTGCATTGCATTTAAAATCAATTGAACCAAGTGAAACAACCAATTAATTCCAAGATAAATGTGAACTAAAAGCTAACACACGTGCACAAGTGTTGGGATCACTTAGTGTTAGCTCCTTGGAAGCTTGAAAGAAGTTGGAGGCTGTTTGGACCAAGTTTGGAGGTCTGGACGTAGGGTGTGTGGTCGGTCCGGACCATCGGAGATGGGTCCGGAGGCATACCCTAGGCAGTTGCGGCTGAGGAGAGGAGTCCAGACGCTGTTGCTCGTCTGGACGCTGGATCCAGACATGCGTCCGGAGTCTCTGCGCTCTCTGTTGGTTCTGTGTGAAAGGAACTGGACGCAGGTGATGGTCCGGATAGAGGAACCGGACATGCGTCCGGAGGTGCAGAGGAGCTGAGGGAGCTCTCGGGTGCGCTCGGGGTCTCGGGAAAATATTTTCGGACCCTATGAGCAGTGGAACCGGACCCTGTGAACAGGCGCGTCCGGAGCCACGTGGTGCGCTGTGGCGCGAGCGGGAAACCGAGCCGTTTGAACTGGCGGGCGACCGGACGCAGTCGCGTTGGTCCGGACTGCTCGTTGCGAGCGACTGGAGGCTGCGTCCGGAGGTGGAAACAGAGGGGCTGTCTCTGCGGTGTGGGGGCATCCGGACGCTGCTGATGGTCCGGACCCCCACTGTTCCTTGCGTCCGGAGGTGGCGCAGAAAGCGTTTTTCAGTGGGAAAACGGCTAGTTGTGAGTGGAGGCTATATATTGTTGTATGGCTGGCCCAAGGGGCAATCTCTTGCACTCCTACTTCACTCATGCACTTGTGCTTGCTTGAGATAGCTTCCACCACTCATCCTCTTGACATAATTGACATATTCATGAGAGATTGAGTGAATCCAAGTGCATTTCTCATTGATTGCATACTAGTGGCACTTGGTGATTGTCGTCGTCGCGAAAGCTCTTGTTATTCTTGGAGGTTGCCACCTCCTAGATGGCTTGGAGTGACGAGGATCGTTGAGCGGAGGAAGGTGATTGTCTCCGGCTCCGATCGGTGGATTGTGAGGGGTTCTTGAACCTTCCCCGCGGGAGTTCGCAAAAGGTATCTCTAGTGGATTGCTCGTAGCTTGTGGATCCCTATCTTGCGTTGGTTTTGCGGCACCCGGTGACGGGTTTGGCGTGTGATGCCAATTAGCGCGTGAACCTCCAAGTAGGTGAATCGCTACAACGAGGAGTAGCTTGTTGGCAAACAAGTGAACCTCGATAAAAAATATTGTGTCTCATTATCTCTCTACCGAGGATTCATCTTGTGATTGATTGGTTATCTCTTTGCTACTCTTCTCAGCGGTATAACCTTCCTAACTCTAGCTTTGCATTTACATTCTTACATTCTTACAAAGTAGAGACTCTAGTTTAAGCTTGTGTAGCTTAGCCTAAGTAGCTTCAGTTCTCTAACTCTTGTGTGTGACATAGGTTATCTTGCTAGTGACTAGTATTGTGGTAGGTGGCTTGCCAACCCTTGTAGTGCTAGTTCTAACTTGCTTTTCGCCGTGTTTTATTCTAACAAGTTTGCTTAGTGTTGTTGTAGAATTTTTTAATAGGCTATTCACCCCCCTCTAGCCATATCTAGACCTTTCAAGTGGTATCAGAGCTGGTACACCATTTCTTTGAGGCTTAACATCCCACGGTGTTAAAATGGCTCTTATCAACAACACCAAAAGGCCACCCAAGTTTGATGACACCGATTATAGCTATTGGAAGGCATTGATGACCACCCATATCAAATCAATCAACCAGACGGTATGGTTGGTGGTCGACAAGAAGTTTGAGGTGGTAGATGAGGAGGCACCCACCGCGGCCGAGGAGGAGAAGCTCCAAAACAATGATATTGCATTGAGTGCCATCCATGATGCAATCTCAAAAGAAGTCTTTGATCAAATCAAGAACATTGAGAGTGCTCATGATGCATGGAAGAAGCTTGAAGAATCTTATGAAGGGACTCAATCCATGAAGGGGGCCAAGGCATACATCCTAAAAGAGAAGTTTGCTAGCTTCAAGATGAAGGAGGATGAAAATGTGCCAGAAATGTTCAATAGACTTGAGGTGCTTGTCAATGACCTCAATTCACTTGGTGAGAAGGTGGAGAACAAGGACTTCTCCTTCAAGTTCTTGAGAAGTCTACCATCAAGATTTGAGATGCTAGTCACTCTATTGGTGAGAAGTGGATTGGACACAATGACACCAAACCAAGTTCTTGGTGAGGTGATTACCGATGACACCTTTAGAGAAGACAAGGACAAGATAAGAGAGAACAAAGAAAAGAAGGATGAGAAGAAAGATGACAAGAAGAAGAGCTTGGCATTCAAGGCCACATCTTCATCAAAGGGCAAAGAAAAGATCAAATATGAAGAATCAAGCTATGATGAGTGCACAAGTGATAGTGATTAAGATGACTCTATTTGTCAAGAAATTTGGAAAATTCATGAAGAAAAAGGGCTATAGAGCAAGAAGGAAGAAGAACTCACACAAGTTCAATGAGAAGGATAGAAGATGTTTCAAGTGCAATAGCAAGGACCATCTCATTGCGGATTGCCCTCATCATAGTGACAATGAAGATGAGAAGAAGGGCAAGAAGAAAGAGAAGAAGGAGAAGAAATAGAGCAAGATGACTCCCAAGAAGAACAAGAAAGGAGGCTCATATGTTGTCACTTGGGATAGTGATTCTTCAAGTGATGATGATGACTCAAGTGATGATGAGAAGAGATCAAACAAGAAGAAGGCTCTTGCAAGTATTGCTATGAAGAATAAGATCTCACTCTTTGACACTCCATCTACATGCTTCATGGCTCGGCCCACTAAGGTACAATCTGATGATGAGAGTGATTCTAGTGATGATGATGATGATGAACCCACTAAAGATGAATTAATTGAAATGTTGGAAGATGCTAAGACTCACTTTGACATCAAGAGAAAGGAGTGCAAAGCATTGCAGAGAGAGCTTCAAGCTCTCAAGCAATCCTTTGATGAGCTCAATATTACTCATGAGAGGCTAGAGGATGCCCATGAGAAGCTTGGCAAAGCTCACTCTAAGCTTGAAAAGGCTCACTCATCTCTTGTTGAGCAAAAGGAGAAAGAGCATGTTCAAACAAGTAACATGGGAACAACTTGTGACATAATCAATGAATCTTTCTATGAACCCATCATCATCACTCCAACTAACCCTTCTTGTAGCACTTCTAACTCTACCTCTTCTACTAGTGATGTTGTCACTTGTGATGCTTCACTAATGGTTGAGAATGAGAACCTTAAGAAGGAGGTTGGTAAGCTCACTCTAGCATTAGGCAATACCTATGTTGGAGATGCCCGCTTGCTTAAGTGCTTGGGTAGCCAAAGGTTCTCCTTTTGCAAAGAGGGACTTGGCTATACCCCCAAGAAAGGCAAGGCGGCCTTTGCAACTCCAAAGCTTCATTTTGTGAAGAGCAATGGCCGGTTTTGCTCAAGTTGCAAGCAAGTAGGGCATGATGAGCAATATTGCAAACTAAATCAAAGCAAGATAAAATTTACACATGCATCTATTCGCTTTGATTCTAGTTATTTGCTTACCAAGGGCAAGAAAGGTGTGATAGCTAAGTACATGGGTACACCCAATGAGAGCTCAAATAAGAAAGCTATTTGGGTACCTAAGTCCTTAGTCACTAACTTTGGAGGACCCAAGCAAGTATGGGTACCTAAGAAGAATTGAATTATTTTGTAGGTCAATTATAAAGCCGGAGGGAGGCATTGGGTGCTTGATAGTGGGTTCACTCAACATATGACCGGAGATTCAAGAATGTTCAACTCTATCAAACCAAATGATTACAATGGGGTTGATTCTATCACATTTGGTGACAATGGCAAAGGCAAGGTCAAAGGGCTTGGTAAGATTGCAATATCGAATGACATGAGCATATCCAATGTGTTGCTAGTAGAGAGCTTGAACTTCAACTTGCTATCCGTAGCTCAACTTTGTGATCTTGGTTTCAAGTGCATATTTGGGGTTGATGATGTAGAGATCATAAGTGTAGATGGCTCTAACTTGATATTCAAAGGTTTTAGATATGAGAATCTATACTTAGTTGATTTCAATGCCAAAGAAACTCAATTGTCAACTTGCTTGCTATCCAAATCTAGCATGGGTTGGTTGTGGCATAGAAGGCTTGGTCATGTTGGTATGAGGCAATTGAACAAACTTGTCAAGCATGATCTAGTTAGAGGCTTGAAAGATGTGGTCTTTGAGAAAGATAAGCTATGTAGCTCTTGTCAAGCCAGAAAGGAAACACTCACCCTAGTAAGAGCATGATGAGTACTTGCAAACCATTTGAGCTCTTACACATGGACTTGTTTGGACCAACCGCATATACAAGTATTGGTGGAAACAAGTATGGCTTTGTGATAGTTGATGACTTCACTAGATATACATGGCTATTCTTCTTGAGTGACAAGAGTGACACATTTGATACATTCAATATCTTTGTCAAGAGATGCCAAAATGAATTTGAAACAACTATCAAGAAAGTGAGAAGTGACAATGGTAGTGAATTCAAGAATACAAGAGTTGATGAGCTGTGTGATGAATATGGAATCAAACATCAATTCTCGGCCAAGTATACACCTCAATCAAATGGGCTTGTTGAGAGGAAGAATAGGACACTCATTGACATGGCAAGATCTATGCTTAGTGAATACAATGTGAGTGATTCTTTTTGGGCCGAAGCTATCAACACGGCTTGCTATTATAGCAACCGACTCTATTGCCACAAGATGCTTGAGAAGACACCTTATGAGCTATTGAATTAAAGAAAGCTAAATATTGCATAATTTAGAGTGTTTGGTTGCAAGTGATATATCTTGAAGAAAGGTGAAAGATTGAGCAAATTTGATAAGAAATGTGATGAAGGTTTCCTACTTGGCTACTCAACTACAAGCAAAGCATATAGAGTATATAATCTTACTCATGGCATAGTTGAGGAGGTACATGATGTGGAGTTTGATGAAACCCAAGGCTCTCAAGATGAAAATGACAATCATGATGATGTGAGAGGAGAACAATTGACAAATGCAATGAAGAATATGGATATTGGGGACATTAAGCCGAGGCAAGAAGATGAAGAGCAAGACAATGACTATCTAGTGCATGCTCCATCCAATGAGCAATCCAATAACAATCAAGCTAGTTCATCCTCTCCAACTCAAGATCAACAAGAGGCTAGTTCATCATCTCAATCCAATGACCAACCTAGTACAAGCAATCAACTTTCAACTCTCCAACCTATCCATTGCAAGGGATCATTCTTTGGATCATATTATTGGAGATATCACAAGAGGTGTGCAAATAAGATCAAGATTGGCTTCATTTTGTGAACATTACTCCTTTGTGTCATCTATTGAGCCAACCAAGATTGATGAAGCTTTGAAAGATATTGATTGGGTGAATGCTATGCATGAAGAGCTCAACAACTTCACTAGAAATCAAGTTTGGGAGCTAGTTGAGAGACCAAAGAATCACAATGTTATTGGCACAAGATGGGTCTTTCGCAACAAACAAGATCAAGATGGCATAGTGGTGAGGAACAAAGCAATACTAGTTGCACAAGGGTACACTCAAGTAGAGGGTCTTGACTTTGGAGAAACATATGCACCGGTGGCAAGGCTAGAAGCAATAAGGATTCTATTGGCTTATGCTTGCGCTCACAACATCAAGCTCTATCAAATTGATGTGAAGAGTGTATTTCTCAATGGGTACATCAATGAATTGGTATATGTTGAACAACCACCCGATTTTGAGGATGACAAGAAACCCAACTATGCGTACAAGCTTAGAAAGGCATTGTATGGTTTGAAGCAAACACCTAGAGCATGGTATGAGAGGTTGAGAGACTTTCTCCTCTCTAAGGGATTCATTATGGGCAAGGTTGACACTACCCTCTTCACCAAGAAGATTGGCAAGGACTTGTTTGTGTTGCAAATCTATGTGGATGACATTATCTTTGGATCAACCAATCAAGAATTTTGTGAAGAGTTTGGAAATATGATGGCAAAATAGTTTGAGACGTCTATGCTTGGTGAACTTAGTTACTTCCTTGGTCTTCAAGTCAAGCAAATGAAGAATGGCTCATTTGTAAGTCAAGGCAAGTATATCAAGGACATGCTCAAGAAGTTCAATCTAGATGAAGCAAAGTTAATTAGCACACCAATGGATACAAATGGTAACTTGGATAGTGATGCTGGTGCCAACATGGTAGATCAAAAGCTATATATATCAATGATCGGTATTCTACTCTATGTGACCGCATCAAGACCGGATGTCATGTTTAGTGTATGCATGTGTGCAAGATTTCAAGCATCTCCAAGAGAGAGTCATTTGAAAGCCACAAAGAGGATATTGAGATATTTGAAGCATACACCAAATGTTGGGTTGTGGTATCCTAAAGGATCAAACTTTGAGTTACTTGGATACTCCGACTCGGATTATGCGGGTTGCAAGATAGAAAGGAAAAGCACATCGGGCACATGTCAATTGCTTGGAAGATCACTTGTCTCATGGTCATCAAAGAAGCAAAATAGTGTGGCACTCTCTACCGCCGAAGCCGAATATATTAGTGCGGGGAGTTGTTGTGCACAAATACTTTGGATGAAAGCTACTTTGAATGACTTTGGAGTCAAATTCAAGAAAGTGCCCTTGCTATGTGACAATGAAAGTGCAATCAAGCTAACCAACAACCCGGTCCAACATGCAAGAACAAAACACATTGATGACCGCCACCATTTCATTAGAGATCATCAATTGAAAGGGGACATCTCTATCACAAGTGTTGGCACCGAAGATCAATTGGTCGATATCTTTACCAAGCCACTAGATGAAAAGAGGTTTTGCAAGCTAAGGAATGAGTTGAACATACTTGACTTCTCCAACATGAGTTGATGCACCCCCACTTATATGACATGCCTCTACTCCAACAAAGCAAGGTACAAGTTGATTGAAAGCATTCATGCATACCTTGCTAGGACTTGTGTAGAGCATATAGACATCACTCATGGTTCTAGGCTCATTCATTAAAATCAAAATGTTTTTGATGATTATATGGTGCCACTATTGCTTCTATGACTTGATATGATCTAGTGGTAGCATATGACATGTTGATGGACTTGCAATCCTAGTGTTTGATCTATGTCTATGAACTTAAGTATTTAATTCAACATAGGCAAGATAACCATCTTAGTATGTGTGAACAAGCTTGTCTATGGTTTAAACCGAATTAAATATCTTGGGCAAGTAGCTTAGTTCAAACCAAAGTTGAAACCAATCTTTCACCCTATCTCTGTCACACCCGGTTTTAAGAGCAAAACTAGATATACCCTATATGTGAGCCCAGGAAGTCAAATCCCACATATAGTCACAGAACAAGGTAATATCAAAAGACAATACTTAAGTATATAACATATATGGTCAAAGATATAACCTTAAGAGAGCAAACAGCGGTAAGACACTCCGAACTTCAGGTGAAGACTCCACTCCACAGGGATCAACTGACTGGTTGATCACAAGCCTATCTCTTCCCACTCTTGCAAACTGGTACCCATCCGGGATTTTTATCCAAAGAATTGAAAAGAAAAGAAACAAGCGTAAGTACTTTCGTACTCAACAAATAAACATGGGGTTCATGAGGCTCAAGAAGGTATGACTCTGGTATAACCATATCAGCTTTTATGTTGTCACAATTTTAGCATTACAGTAGCATCAATGTTAATAATAGCCCAATAACCATATGATCAAGTTAACAGGATGTAATGCTTATATGAACAGTAACAATAATAAATCATCAACAACAACAACTGATGAGCCATGACATAAGAACATCACATAGCAAGGAGCCCAAGCCACTCATAACCGTGAGCACGGCTATCATGATAGTTTTTAACTACCCATAAGTCGTGAATTGCCCTTTCTCCCGAGGTAGCTAGTCTCTTACCCACTTCCAAGGTGGGCCGGCAGGGTTCACTACGAGACCTTTCACAAGTTCCACTATAAAGTAACAACCCGCTACAAGTTCCCTCAATGAGATCCCAGAAGTCACCACATCACACCTTCCAGGTATCTCAGAGCACTTGTTGCGCCCTCTTAGGTAAGTTGCCACAAGCTAGCAAAAGCCTAATACTGAGTCAAGCCAGAGCCCATTAGCTTATGGTAGTACTGTTTTCTCGAGGTAATCTCTTACAGAAATATCCCTATGAGTGAGAACACAGGTGTGAGTTCCTGACGTTCCACCTATGGTCCACGTTGCTAAAAAGTCATCTTTTATTGTCGATTCACATATTCATTAATCAAGTTTACCTGATCATAGTTATTCTCAAAGAGCACTAGCTTGATCTACCCAAATGCATAAATTCCCAGGGTAACAAGGTATAAGGTACAAAACTAGGATAACCTCATAGGGTAACAAGTAAACACATGCATATGATTACTGAGTGATTATCATGAATAGGACAACAAGGATAATCCCATGTAATACTTGCCTTAAAAGCTTAGATCCTTTGCTCAACTGCTTCTCAACTTCAGACGACTTCTTCTTGATCACCAACGCAAAACTCACCGATTGGACGACAATTAACCAATCACCACACAAGCAGTTGGACAAACATACATAGCATACAAAAATGGCTAAATTAGAACAATACACCAATCAATGAAAAGGATTTAAAAAGAAATCTACGCAGCTTTACGATCACACAGTCGCGAAGAACACGCTAAACGGAGCTACGATGATCGGGATACAACTAACGGAAGATTTACTTTTATAAAGGAGAACTATGAGCTTTATTAATTTTATAACTATATAAAAGAGTGGATAAATTATTTCAAAGAAATACTTTATTTAGATTAGGTCAAAATTGTATTTGGATTGAAAACGGAAATTGAAACTGTCATCATTTCATGTATAAAACAAGTTACAAAGTGGTTAATCAAATTAGGATTTGAACCCATGAAAATACAGAGCTATTAACATGGTATTAAAGATCACTAAAGAAAAGGTTACGCCGATACGAAGCCAACGCAACTTGAACGGATCGAAACAGATTTAAAACAGAGGAGATATGATTTAAACAAGATTTTGAAAAGAGCAGGTTAAAGCACTAACAAATTAATTAACTTTGATTTTCAAAAGTAATTAACATAGATGAAATCTATACTACTAGATAGATTATGAAATTACGAATCTAACGCAACTCGTTTGGGTCAAAATGGAGTTGAAACAGAGAAATCATAAGCATTTGAAAAGGGAGGGGCAGATATGTAAATAGAGAGAAAGCGTATTTGGGTTAAACAGAGGGGGTTTACGTTTTCAGAGAAGGGAAAGCGCAAAGAAGGAAAGCGCCAAAGGATCTGCGGTGGGGGCTGACGGGCGCCACGTGGCGGCACGGGATAGGGCAGGCGCATGGGAGCAGTGTGGACCGGGCGCTGGGACGCGGTCCACGGGTCCACGGTGGACCGGAGGGCGTACCCCTTCGGTCCTTCTAATCTAAACCGTCGGCGCGAGATCGGACGGTCCAGAGAGAAGGGGAGAAGGAGAGCGGGCGTGAGGTCGCCGGGGCGGCGCTCCCGCGGCGGCGCCATGGCCGGGATGCGGCGGCGCAAGCCAAACCACGGCTACGGTGCGCTATTCGCGATGCGGAACGGTCGGGGAGTGAGAGGGAGAGACGGCGAATGCGTCTGGGGCACCGGTTGAACCCGAGAGGGGGCCAGAGGAGTGGTCCTCGTGTGGCGGTGGCACTACGGCCCTGGTGCGCGTGAATAGAGATGCAGAGGGTGAGAGAGAGAGAACGAGGACGGCACCGGGAGCCTTCTTACCAAAATCCGAAGCTCTGAGAGCGCTTGGATAGAACGGAGGGGCCTGGCAGCAGAGGGACGACGGCGGCGGCGGTCTGAGTTCGCGGGTCGTGGCGGTGGCGCTCTGGTGGTTCTGCGGGGCTCGGGAAGGGCGCACTGGAGGCGGCGGGTGGGGTACTCGGCTATTTATAGCTCTCGGGGTGGTGCAAGGGTGGAAGGGGAGGATCGGGAGGCGGATTCGCGCTCGGCGGAGGAAAACGCCGGCGACAGAAAAGGAAAGCAGAGGGGGGAGGGAAAAGGAAAGGCCGGTGGGCGGCGGCCAGGTGGGCCATGCCCGTCGGGGTAGCGCGGTGCTGAACCACGCGCGATCGGGGACGATGCCCTGCTCCAAACGCGCTCGACCGAGGAAGATTTCGTCGGCGCGGGAGAAAGGAAAGGGGAGAGAGGAAGGAAGGAAAGGAGGGAGACGGGTCTGCCAGGTGGGGTCCACCTGTCAGCGTGGGAGGAGGCGAGGATGGCTGTCAGCCAGAGAGAGAGGAGCGGGGTCGGAGGGATGCTGGCGAGCGGGGCCCACATGTCGGCGCGTCCACACTGGGAGCAGTGGGCCGTCTAAGCGGGCCTGCGCGCGTGGGGAAGAGAAAAGGCCGAGGGGGGAAAAGAGGTGGGCCGGGGGGGGGGGGGGGGGAGAAGCTGGAGCAGGCCGAGGGGGGGAGAAGCTGGGCTGGGTGAGCAGGCCCTCGGGCCAGAACAGAGGGGGGGGGGAGTTTTTGCCTTTTCTTTTTATTTTCCTTTTTCTTCAAAGCTCAATTTCAAAACTAATTTGAATTCAAACCTGAATCCTCATTTGAAAAGGCAGACAATACAAGTAACCAGATGCAAAGGCATGAGTGCTCAATCATGTTTGTACCTAATAAATTTTAATTTCACAAAAAGTTTTTATTTGCTATGATTTCATGAGCACCAAATTTCAAAAATAAATCATTTTATTTCTATTTTCCATAAAGTAAATTTTAGGGTGTTACAATCTCACACTAAGGGGGAGTAAAACTTGGATATCTATAATCGGTCCCACCTTTTTGTGTCAATTGGATGACAAAGGGGGAGAAATTGTAAAAAGATATAAAATGAGCAATGTGTAAGGGAGAGAAATTGAAAGATAAAGGGGAGAAAATGAAAAATCTTTTTGAAAAGAGAACACACAAGTAGGGGGAGCAAGCTCATGAACAAGTTGTTGCATTTGAATGCTTGCATCCTCATATGTATTGTTGCACAAGTACTTAAATTCAAATATTCTTGCTTGTATGGGGTTTTCTTGTGATCCAAAATGATTGTTGATTGATCAACTAGCATGCATAGGTTGATTAGCTCTAACCCATGTATTTTCATGTGGTGTCTAGCTAATCATGGTGCTAAGGGTGATTCAAATTTCCGCACTTCGATGGTATCACGCTTCAAAGGTCTACTCTTAAACCTTAGCATCATTTGGTAGATATTTACTCTCCCACATTGTCTATCCATGCATATGTGCTAAACCTAAACCAAACTCTAGAAGCACATATGTTGGGGGAGCTAATAACTACCAAAACCGAATTTGTGTAACTTGTCCAAATCTTGAATCTTTGATTAAAATGCTTGGACAAGCAACTCAAGTTCAAAATGATTATATTTCATATCGTTTTGGGAAAGGTTATCATCAATTACCAAAAAGGGGGAGATTGAGAGTTCCTCATGTGTTTGGTTTTGAGTAATTGATGAAACCTACATAAGTAATAACCTTGATCTCTAAGTGTGAATCATGAGATAGGTTGGTACATACCATGTGATGGAGCTAATGGATCAATGTGATGATGGCAAGTCTCTAGCATGGTGGTGCAAAGGAAAATGGAAAAGGATTCAAGGCAAAGGTGAAATAGGAATCCATTTTTGGTTTGGTGATCAAGACACCATAGAGGGTGTGATCACATTTAGGATATATAACCGTACTATCAAGGAGGGAGCTCTTAAGTATGATTGCGGTTATCATGTGCCACTAGGTTCTTTGCATTGCATTTAAAATCAATTGAACCAAGTGAAACAACCAACTAATTCCAAGATAAATGTGAACTAAAAGCTAACACACGTGCACAAGTGTTGGGATCACTTAGTGTTAGCTCCTTGGAAGCTTGGAAGAAGTTGGAGGCTGTTTGGACCAAGTTTGGAGGTCCGGACGTAGGGTGTGTGGTCGGTCCAGACCATCGGAGATGGGTCCGGAGGCATACCCTAGGCAGTTGCGGCTGAGGAGAGGAATCCGGACGCTGTTGCTCGTCCGGACGCTGGATCCGGACATGCGTCCGGAGTCTCTACACTCTCTATTGGTTCTGTGTGAAAGGAACCGGACGTTGGTGATGGTTCGGATAGAGGAACCGGACATGCGTCCGGAGGTGCAGAGGAGCTGAGGGAGCTCTCGGGTGCGCTCGGGGTCTCGGGAAAATATTTCCGGACCCTGTGAGCAGTGGAACCAGATCCTGTGAACAGGCGCGTCCAGTGCCACGTGGTGCGCTGTGGCGCGAGCGGGAAACCGAGCCGTTTGAACTAGCGGGCGACCGGACGCAGTCGCGTTGGTCCGGACTGCTCGTTGCGAGCGACCGGAGGCTGCGTCCGGAGGTGGAAACAGAGGGGCTGTCTCTGCGGTGTGGGGGCATTCGGACGCTGCTGATGGTCCGGACCCCCCACTGTTCCCTGCATCCGGAGGTGGCGCATAAAGCATTTTTCAGTGGGAAAACGACTAGTTGTGAGTGGAGGCTATATATTGTTGTATGGCCGGCCCAAGGGGCAATCTCTTGCACTCCTACTTCACTCTTGCACTTGTGCTTTCTTGAGATAGCTTCCACCACTCATCCTCTTGACATAATTGA
Organism: Microstegium vimineum; assembly: GCA_022036555.1. Lineage (NCBI taxonomy): Eukaryota > Viridiplantae > Streptophyta > Magnoliopsida > Poales > Poaceae > Microstegium > Microstegium vimineum. The sequence continues at coordinate 38,981,732 of CM039121.1, read as the reverse complement.
CACTTCTTAGCGTCGTACCAAAAATAGAGATAAATCCCTATCCCGGCAATGGCACCAGAAATGCTTATGGGTATTTCTTATGACTATTCGATAAATCCGCAAGCGCACAGATTATACCGCTGTAGCACTTCACCTAGGAGTATTCCAAGGTATCGTAATTTTATTTATCCTAAGAGAAAGCTGAGTTAGAAATGATAATTAGAGAGAGATCCTAGAAAGTACCTTAACTGAGTACAACCTAGTATAGGGGGGTAAATGATAAATGTGATAGGAAGGGGTTGATGAATGAAAGAGCCTAGGTAAATGATACTTAGAACGGACTAGACAGATTAGCTAGGTGGGAGGACAACGAGAGAGTACAAGGGACTCCTAAGCAATTCACCCCACTTCAATATACTTAGCTAATTAACTAGTCCTAAACACTATAGTTTGCCTCCTCAATACAAGTATGCTAGGCGAGGGGATAGATCAGTAGAAGGACAAAACTCCTACCGGACCGCGCCTCTTCTTATGGGGGCCTTACCTTTTAAGAACTTGCCTATAAACACGTGGTGGAATACAACGACTAGACAAGGCTGTCACCTCTTGCTAGCTACCACAAACAATCCGTGTAGCAAGCGATAACCAAGGATAAGTTAATGTATAAGCACCATGCTTACACACAACTTAATACTTTGACTACGATCACTAATCAAAGCACCCTATGACAGACAATGATCGCATACAAGAACGGTCACAAGGATCACATACTATAAATGTAAAGGCTATTAAAGAGCAAAAGCATATAACAATACTATATCTAGTATAGTAATGCTCAAAGTAAATACTAAGTAAAGTAAAGGGAAAGGATAATATATTAATAAAGATAAAGTCTTACAAAGAAGGAAAGATACAAGAGCTATACTAGACTTCCCAGAAGACAACTCCAAAATCCCAAGCAAGCTCGACTCAACTCTAAGGAATGGAGCTTGTAGGCTTCTTCACCATGTCTAGAGAGGGGGGTATGACCCTCTATTTATAGTGGGGGTGGAGTAGGGACTACTCCAGCGCCACGTCAACGATCCAGAGCCTTCCATCCTCCACCGTTGGATCCAACCGACTTAGAAACCGACCAAGGCATGGATGGTGGTGATCCAACATGTGGGGGAGGAGTATGGCGGTTGGGGGGAGCCAACCGACCTAGGGGGTGGATCGGCCGATCCCCCCCTATGGCCAGTGGGCCCTCTCTTGCCTCCTTGGATGAAGTCCCACTGGTCAGGGACTGAGTGGGTCCTGGTGGGCCCAGGTGTGGATCGACCGACCCCCCTCTTGGGGGTTCTGGCCCACCTCTGCTGTCCTGATGTTGGCCCCACTTGTCGTTGATATTAATTGCTGGTTCTGAGGTGGTTGTCACGTTTATCTCCTTGGTGTGGGCCCATGGATCCATGTGCTTTGCTTGTGAGCCGTTGAGAGAAAGCACTGAGTGATCCAAGGGTTGGAAATCACTCTGGGATGCTTCTCTTGGATCATGGCTGGGAGGGGAGCCAAGTGGGCCCATAGGGTGGTCGGCCGACCCCCTATGTGGGTCCCACTGGCTCTCACTTGCTTCATTTGTTCATTCCTGCACTCAAACACTCATGGACATGTGGAACTGGTTATTTGATAAAATATGCTCATGATGTGTTTGTTTTATCCTTGATCCAGAGGTTGGTGGCAACATTTTAGATATGTAAAAGATAGTCATAACTTGTGCCAACACGCGTGAACCTCCAAGTAGGTGAATTGCTACAACGAGGAGTAGCTTGTTGGCAAACAAGTGAACCTCGGTAAAAAATATTGTGTCTCATTGTCTCTCTACCGAGGATTCATCTTATGATTGATTGGTTATCTCTTTGCTACTCTTCTAGGTGGTATAACCTTCCTAACTCTAGCTTTGCATTTACATTCTTACATTATTGCAAAGTAGAGACTCTAGTTTAAGCTTGTGTAGCTTAGCCTAAGTAGCTTTAGTTCTCTAGCTCTTGTGTGTGACATAGGTTATCTTGCTAGTGACTAGTATTGTGGTAGGTGGCTTGCCGACCCTTGTAGTGCTAGTGCAAACTTGTTTTTCGCCGTGTTTTATTCTAACAAGTTTGCTTAGTGTTGTTGTATAATTTTTTAATAGGCTATTCACCCCCCCTCTAGCCATATCTAGACCTTTCAGATGGTAGTAAGGACCAGGCCTTACTGAGTGCTTTTTAAAGGGACTTCTTCCTCCTCTAGAATAAGAGTAGATGTAAGAAGACTTGAGAACACTATTTGATAGATAGAGGCGGTGTTCTTGAGTCTAAGTGGGAGTCGGGCTTGCCTTTGACCATATTTGTCCGATGGATTAGGCCAACTCAAAGAACTTGGTTGTGTTTGAGTAGGACTTAAACATCTAGAGTTGACACTGTGCCTGAGTCAGGCTAGAATTCAAAATTCGATGAAATTCTTGACGAGATCTTCCAATACATTTTGATGAAGAGCTAGAGAAGCATGATCCGTCATAGTCTCGAGGAGGCAAATATAGAACTCGCTGGAGTTGTCCACCATGAAGACCTAGGAACTAAAGATGAAAGTCAATCTCACCGAAAACATCATGTCGATCTTGAGATCCATCGAGCATCTGATCACTTTTTTTGCAAAAATCCCCTACCTGGCATGCAAGCTGTCGATGTCTGATGATCAACATCCTTGCTATGGGTTACTCAATGTGAGGATTGGTTGGGTTTTGGCATAAGATGAGCATGTTGTTTAACACTAAACAACAATTTATATAGGTTAAGGCTGCTAAATATTTAATACTCTACGTCCTGTATGGTGTGTTGCCTTGCATTGGATTGCTTTGTATGATATGTTACAAGTGCTCTTGCCTCTCTTTATATAGTCTAGAGGTTAGGCACATAATTCTAGTCCTAGTTGATTATACTAGAAGAGTTCTAATCCTATTATAGAGATAGACTTTCCTATAATTTGAATAGGTCAGCTCTTCTTGCCTTGGATGCCATGCTATCTTGTTCCATGACTTCTTAGCAGACCATGGACTGGCCCATCTCCATGTCGGGTAGTAGGACCTATGGATAACCCTTAGGACCTTGGTCCATCAAGGTATGGTGGCTCAAATACTACTCATAATATGGCTTAATATAGGTGTGCTATTACAACTAAAAGTTTTATTAGAACTTGAGTGTAGAATTTTACTAGGAGCATGACTCAAACTTGCATGTATGAGGGTCTTGAGAGGGACTATATAAACAAGGTGAAAGACCTAGTTTGGTTTTGGTTAATTGATGAAACCTATTAGACTAACCCTATGACTAACCTATTAGACTAACCTATGACTAAGTTTGTAAATAAATTAGGGTGGTCCAATCCAAATGGTGGAGTTAGATGGTGATGACCATAAGACGGTGAACAAGTGCTCTACATTTTGAAAAGAAGAAAGATAAAAAAATGGATTGTAACCATAGGAGCCATTTTTGGTTTGGTGATCAAGACACTATAGAGAGTTGATCACATTTAGTATTGATAGCTATACTATTAAGAGAGGGAAATTATTTGTGATTGCGGTTATCAAAGTGCCACTAGGTGAAGACATGCATGTATATGCATTAGGACGTAGTGAGCCAACATAACCATTGAAAATACTTTAGAAAATGCTAACGCACATGCACAAGTGGTGGAATACTTTGATATTAGAATATGAGAACAAGGGAAGAATTTGGAGGTAGAAAGGAGTTGAGAAAGTGCTCTGGTCCTTAGGGTCAAGGGTGGTCTGGACCATAAGCATGGGTCGAGACGCTTACCTAGCTCTGCATAGTATCTTCTTGGCCACACCCATTGGTGATTGTGAGGGATTCTTGAACTTTAGTCCCAGTGGGAGTCAAAATAGTACTCTAATACATTGCTTGTGACATTGAGTGCCCTCATCTTGTGTTGGTTGTGCGGCACCCTTTGTGGGTTAGGCTTGTGTATGCCTTTTAGCACGTGAACCTCCAAGTTGAGTGATCATCACAACATGGACTAGCTTGCTGGCAAGCAAGTGAACCTCGAGAGAAAAGTCGTGTGTCATTTGTCTCCTTGGTATTCATTGGATAATATTGATTGGATCGCTTGCTAGATCGGTATCACCCTCTCTACTCTCTTTTATATTTGTTTGTTATCACTTGTGTAGAGTGGCCCTAGTTGCTAGTTGCAATTACTGTTTGCCTTTCTGTTGTTACCTCACTAAAGTAGAATTAGCAAACTAGACTTGTAGATAGGTGGATTGCATCACCCTCGTAGAGCTAGCACAACATCGCTATTATCGTCATTTAGTTTACTAACCATTCGTTTTAGTGTTGTTGTAGAAAAAAAATTATAGACTATTCACCTCCCTCTAGCATCTAGGACCTTTCACAAGGGGTAAATGACATAGACATCAATCAAGCCAACACATATAAGGGTCTCGTCCAGGACTTGTAAGGAACAATTAGGAACACTCAAAAGAATATGACAAAGTTATGGGACTTTTATAAATATTTTTTTTATGATAAATGTAACATGAATTTTATCTTTTCACAAATATGTAAATCAACTATCAATAATAAAATAAACTTTTAAAAGTATATGAAACCTAGATATAATATTTGACTATTCTCTTTAAACCAGAAATGAAAAAACAAGGGAATGAAACCAAATAGCTATATTTTTTCTCTAGTTGTCAAGTACATTCCTTATCTAATCTGCCAAAAATCCATAAGTTTCAAGGTGTTAAATAATAATAATAATTCGAAGTTTACAAGTTTTATAATCCTTCAATTTCCCTACATTTCAAGGATAAATAATGACACCTCCATATACTTTAAGAACGCACATTCAACATCTCTCTATTTAGAGGCATTAATTCTTCACTCTCACGGTCTCACCAGCCACATGGTAGTATTCAACCAGTTGACATATATCTGCAGATTTGATCTGGTTTGATAAATTTAAGTCCCCCACGTTCATGCATCCTGCCGTCGAAAGGATATGTTTTTCTTGACATCGAGTTTAAATTTCTCATCTGAGCGCAGATCAACTCACAGTTATAATATCATCATTGAGTATTTGAGTTCAAAAACAAAAAAGTGCTTACGTTCCTGCCACTCAATTATTTATTCCTGCCGGAAATTAACCAACCTCAATGTCAATGAACATAGCAATCTTAGTTACAAATTTGATTTTATCAAGCGAAAATTTTTATGATATGATGCTGAAAGTGAGTTAACATTTTTTAAAGGAAACACAAAGTGTTCAAACTGACGAAACACATTTATTTTAGTTATTAGACCAACCGGAGGCTTACTGTTCGGCCACTATGTTATATAGATTATTATGTATTTTTCAGCCAGCAAGGCAGAAGACATATTTCTTTTACTCCGTATATATTCTCTGAAGAAGCATGATCTTCAGAAACCAAGAAATCAAAGCGACGATAGAAACAAATTGGTCTGACCGATAATAATCATTAGGATACTCTCTACAAGTCAAAAGCTCATCGAAGCCAGTACTAACATAAGTTTTACCCAGTCATGCGTTTCAGGTGCATTCCTATTTCTTTTTCCCGAAAAGTCAATCAGTTCCAAAATAAATAAATCAACAAAGCTCTGCTGTAGCCCCATTTGTCAACGTCTGCAAGGCTGAATGGTGTCCTATAAATACCTGGGGAGTTCTTGACCTCAAGAAAACACAAAAAATCTCTCCATTTCGTCTGGTTTCTGATCACCAAGGCAACTCAAATAGTCCCCCGCCTCAATACAAGTTCAGTGTTGCAGCAAGAGAAGCATATGGCGAACACTTGTTTCTTGGCTCTTGCCATTCTCGGCAGCTTCCTCTCCGTCGTTGCCGGCCAGCTCCGGCCACTGCCTATTGCTGGCCTCCCGGGCGATCTTTTCGACCTGGGCATCGCGTCGAGGATCCGCACAGATCGCAACTCGACGGCGAAGGTGTCAACGGACTTCGGCCAAATGGTGAAGGCCGCGCCGGAGGCCGTGTTTCATCCCGCCACGCCGGCGGACATCGCCGCGCTCATCCGATTCTCCGCATCATCGGCATCGCCGTTCCCCGTGGCGCCGCGCGGGCAGGGCCACTCCTGGCGCGGGCAGGCGCTCGCTCCGGGCGGCGTTGTCGTGGACATGAGCTCGCTGGGGCGCGGTCACCGCCCGCCCGCATCAATGTGTCCGCGGCCGGCGCTGAGCCGTTCGTCGACACCGGCGGAGAGCAACTGTGGATCGACGTCCTCCGCGCGACGCTGCAACACGGCCTGGCACCACGCGTGTGGACGGACTACCTCCGGCTCACCGTCGGCGGCACGCTCTCCAACGCGGGCATCGGTGGGCAGGCGTTCCGACACGGGCCTCAGATCGCCAACGTGCATGAACTCGACGTTGTCACTGGTATCGATCATTACAGATTTACAGCAGTAATAATAGTAATTATTCCCAGTGACAATTATATAAGCAACTAATCAGGAGTAACCCATGCGTGTTAGAGCAGCTCCAGTGTTGCTCGCAATCGAACCATACTCTGACGTGTAAGTTCGCTGAACGAACCAAATACATTGGAGCGAACGAACCAAGGGAGGTCAGACAAAAAGCGAACTATGTTTGAAGTGCGAACCGTGACGAATAAAAAATTGAACGAGAATCTCTCTCATCTCCTGCGCATGTGAACGGTAGAAGACAACAACACGCCTTTTAATGTATCATGGGTCCCATGTATCGATGTTCACGTTGGAGGAGACGAACCATGTTCCAAATCGATTTGTGGCTGGCCTCGGTTCGGAGCTGACACTAGAGCTGCCCTTAGTAATAGCAGTTTATACATGATGACCAATGCAGGAATAGGTGAGATGGTGACATGCTCAAGGGACGTGAACTCGGACCTGTTCTTCGCGGCATTGGGTGGGTTGGGCCAGTTCGGGGTCATAACCCGGGGCCGGATCCGGCTTGAACCGGCGCCCAAGAGAGTGCGTTGGGTCCGGCTTGCCTACTCGAACGTCGTCAATTTCACCAAGGGTCAAGAGTTTCTCATATCAAATCGGACTGGTCAGGTCGGGTTCGACTATGTTGAAGGCCAGGTCCAGCTTAATCGGTCCTTGGTTGAAGGTCCCAAATCAACACCGTTCTTCTCGGGGACCGACCTTGCTAGGCTAGCAAGGCTCGCTTCAAGGACTGAATCTGCTGCAATCTACTACATCGAAGGTGCCATGTACTACACCGAGGATACGAGGACATCTGTTGATAAGGTACAAATTATTTTGAACACAAAAGTCGAATTTAAAATGAACATGATTAGACATCATCCTATAGTTTCGGATGAAAAAAACTAATTCGATGTTGCTATTCATTGTTGCAGAAAATGAAGGCACTCATGGATCTATTTAGTTTTGAGCCAGGGTTTGTGTTCACCAAGGATGTGACGTTCTTTCAGTTCCTCGACAGGGTGTGTGAGGAGGAGAGGGTGCTCAGGTCAGTCGGCTTGTGGGAGGTGCCACACCCATGGTTGGACCTCTTTGTTCCACGGTCCCGTATCCTCGACTTTGACAATGGTGTGTTCAAGGCTCTTCTCAAGGATGCCAACCCAGCTAGGATCATCCTCATGTACCCTATGAACAAGGGTATGTGGGACGATCGGATGACAGCAATGATCCCAACCACGAATGATGATGTGTTCTATGTTGTGAGTATGCTCTGGTCAGCATTGTCCATGAATGATGTGTTGCAGCTTGAGAGAGGGAACACGGCGGTGTTGGACTTCTGTGACCAAGCAGACATAGAATGCAAACAGTACCTACCGCACTACACATCTCAAGATGGGTGGCAACAACATTTTGGGGCAAAATGGAGCAAAATCGCTGAGTTAAAGGCCATATATGATCCTGAGGCAATATTGTCGCCTGGCCAGAGGATTTTCCCAAAGCAAGTAGAGGCATCTAGCATTGCTTCTGCATGATTGTCCGTTCTCATAGTCTTAGCAAATAGAAATGATTTTTCTTATGTAGAAGGTATATGGTAGGTGTTTAATAGTAAGATAGGTCTATTTGTACTTATTTTTTTATTGTTAGGAGGCAATTGCAGATGGACTTCAATCTTTTAGAGAGGTCTATTTGTACAATGTTTTTGGGTTTCTTTTTGGGTTGCTAGAGGGTAAATGCCAACTAATTAAGCTTTTCCTAGAATGCTCAAACATTGGTTGTAAAGAAATACAATTATAGAAAATGCTTTTATATAAAGGAACCTATATTGATCTAAGCCTCTAAGTTAATTACATTAAGATGATACCATTGATCAATGACTTGTTGTCTCTACACTATTATGCACACAAGCTATATCATCAAAGGATAGGTGACATGATATTTTGCTATGGCGAGTTACAACTTACAACACACACACACACACACACAACATAGTCTTCTTTTGTGCACTTCAACTATGCATGGACCTCGAACAAAAACAACAAAAGTAATGCCTGAAGTAGAAAATGACATACATGCACACTGTCATTGCCATGATCCGAGTAGTATAGGCTAGACCAATGGTTTTCACCATGGAGAGAAATTCATAACTCTTGATAATGCCCAAAAAGGAAGAATAAACAATGGTGTTAGTGCCATGTACTACCAACTAAGTCTAGACCTAGGAATTTATCTTCTTCACTTATATTACACTACCTTTGTTATTATTGTTGCCCCCATATAGAGTGAGAGGATTGTATGTAATTTAGTCATAAAAAACATATCAATCATTCATACTAGACATACACTTTCCTTGAGGATGTAAATACGATACTCAGAATACTCTCGTGTGAAGTTCTACATCAATATTTATGCACTTGCGTAAATTTCCAACTGAGCATAAGAAATATCAACATCTATTTTGGAGTTGTGCTTATAGAATTTGCAGTAGGTTTTGCCAAAATCCTAATATCTTATCTTGATTTCTTTAACACCATTTCTACACGATTTGACTACATCATTCTTAATATGGTGCAAGCTTGTGTCATACTCATGATATCCTTTCAAAGATCCATGGGCTGCTGCATATAACTAAGGGGTATTAGATTCTAGTAAGTGATATCAATAATAAGATCAAATTGATTTGATTCTATGAGATAATTGGTAGGGCTAGGAAGTACAAAATGAAAATGATGTTAGGGATGTGGAATCAAGTAGAGAAATTTTATGGCAAAGGGAATTTTAGTGTGTGGCAAGGCGTGGTAACGTGTGTGCTTGTCCAACAAGAATTAGTCGATGCTCTTAAGGGGCACCATACGAAACAAGACAACTAATGAAGATTCAAAGGTGATGGAGTGGAAGGTTGCCAATAGAAGTCGACCATGTCTCTCTGATGAGGTAATGTACTCGGTAGTCAAGGAGAATTCACCGTCAAAATTATAGAATAGCTTAGAAGAGTCTTATATGGCCAAGTCAGTGATAAATCGATGGGTACTAAAGCATCAACTATTTAGGTTATGCATGGAGGAAGGCACGATTTGTCAACCATCTAAATGTCTTCAACAAGCTTGTTACACACTTAGTGAGAATGATAAATTCATCATATTAGCTTCATCTTTACCATTATTGTGGGAATGGTTAGTGATAAATATTCTCGTTGGGGAAACCACTCTCAACTTTGACAAGATAGTTGCATACCTATTAGAGGTAGAATCCTTGAAGAAGTCATAGTAATCTTTATTCTCAAGTGATCAAGCTTGGAGTGGGAAAAGTTAAGAATCATATGAAGAAGAAAGGAAAGATAAGGGATAACACACATGCTATCTATGTGACAAGGAGGGTCACATGATAAAGTATCCTACAAGTTTGAAGGCTTTGAGAGGAGCATGCTCAATGGCAAGTGAGGATGAAAGTGTAGTTATCAGTCAACCAGGTACTATTCATGATTGAATACTAGATTTAGAGAGTTGCTTCCATATATGTTCAATGAGGGTAGTGTTTGACTAAGGATCTCTACGCGTGGCAAATGGAATTGTTCACTTGGTGGATTGCAAGGAGTTTCCTATCACTAAGGTGGATACAGTTCCATTAGAGATACATGATGGAACATATTGCACATTGATAGGAGTTTGTATCTTGGGTTTGAAAAAGAATCTAATATCTATGAGGTCTTAGAACTCCAAGGTGTGGCTTATCAATTCATATCAGTTCAGTGTGGAATCATTAGAATTACTTCCAAGGGTCAAGTAACTATCAAAAGTATTTGGATTAATGGAGGATACTGTGTGCTAGGAAATATTATGGGTGGTGCAACCATGGGAGATCTGGTAAAATTACCAATCAGAAGAAGGAAGTTGTCTCATCAACAATAGATAGTCAAATCTCAATTGTGGTCAAGTGCAAGGCTGCAAAGACGGTTGCAAAATCTAACATCTGTAAAGGTGAAGTTGTGAGCTATTAGAAGAATACATGGTGGGGACCAACCACACAGTACTAGCAAGCAAGTGGAGCTTGGAGGTGGTATAAACCTATGTCATGGAGGGCCATAGGAGAAGGTGGTGTGGTTAACCAGACTACCCGATGAAGGAGCTCTGAAGTGGAAAGTTTAGGCACTCGAGCCTAGGCACTAACACACATATTGTGGTGATGTGCATGAGCCTCTTTGGGGGGCACTCTTAAGTTGGGAATATAAATAAAAAAGAGCCTACTTGGAAGGAATTCTTGGAAGAGCATAGTGACTTCAAAGGATTAGAGTCAATGTGGAAGTATATGGTGGCGCAAATCCTACTTGTAATAGGACTCGGTAGAGGTGTGCAATTAGGACTTCTAGTTCTATTATTACTGGATTGCAGAATTCTACTAGGAGTAGGATGCCTACTTACACGTATAAAAGCCTTAGGAGAGACTATATAAACAAGTAGTAGAGGCCATAGGCATCAACGGAACCAATACAAGGGCCATCCAAAATTTTTAACTTGTAAGGAGCAATTAGAAGCGCTAATAAGAATATTACAAAGTTATAGAGGGGTTTTTATTTTTTTTCATGATAAAGGCAACTTGACTTTTATCTTTCGAACTAAATATGTAAAATCACTAAAAATAATAAAATATTTTTTTAAAGCATATGAAACTTAGATATAATCTTTGACTGGTCTCTTTAAATCAGAAACATAAAAAATCAAGGGATGAAACCAAATAGCTATAATTTTTAGCTAGTTGTCAAGTACATTCCTTTTCTTCTCTGCCAAAAATCTATGATTTTCAAGGTGTTAAAAATGAAAATAATTCAAAGTTCATAAGTTTTATAAAGCTTGCATCTATCAACATTTAGAAGGATAAATAATGACACCCCCATACATATAATTTGAGCTCTTGACTTTAAGAACCTGAGTTTCTTGTGGTGGAACGTGCTCATCCGGGTTCAAGTCATCGACTTGGAATAAGTGCTCGTATTTTTCTGGATTTCTTTTAGAATTTAACGGCGTTATGCTTCCGTTGATAGCAAGGCGTAGTTCTTTAAAGATGCTCATAGGAGTAGGGTTTGTGTATGTGTGTTCATAGGGGTGAGTGTGCATGCGTGCTTTAATCATCGTTGTTGTACTGTGTAATTTAAAAAAAAACACACATTCAACACCTCTCTTTTTAAAGAGATTAATTCTTCATCCTCACTAGACACAGGGTAGTATTCAACCAGTTGACATATATCTTCAGATTTAATTTGGCCAGAAAAATATAAGCCTGCTGTCGGAAGGATATATTTTCCTTAGACATCGAGTTCAAATTTCCCATCCGAGCGCCTATCAACTCACAGTTACAATATCATTAAGTTCAAAAACAAAGTGCTTATGTTCCTGTAACTCCATTATTTATTCATGCCGGGAATTAAATGAACAAACCCCAATGTCAATGCGGATGTTATCATGATTAGTTAGATCTATATATGTTGTGATAGAAAAGCGCGAGTCAACTTCCCGTTTACCTACTGGCATCATTGGTTGTTACCAAGGGCTATTGTCGTGTGGACAAAATCTGTGAAACTCTCCTACCGTCAGTTGATGGCTACGGTCCCATTTCTTTCTTTCTTTTTTTTTTCCAGATTGCTGCGACGATACACATGTTTCTAGTGGAACTGATGAGTTTGAAATTTTTGTTTACAAATTTGATTTTGACAATTTTCAAAGGAAACACGAGGTGATTGAATCAACGAAATGCATTTATTTGAGTTTGACTAAGTAGGCTTGCTGTTTGGCCACTAATATATAACTTATGCATTTTTCAGCCAGCAAGGCAGAAGAAATATTGATTTCATTCTCTGAAGAAGCGCGTGGTCTGCAGAAAACAAGAAGGCGAGGATGAAAGGAATTGATCTGACCAACAATCGTTAGGATATTCTCTACAAGTCAAGCTCAAAACCAGTAGATGGAACCCTGTTATCATAACTTTTCCCCAATCATGCTTCAGGTGCATTCCTCTTTCTTTTTTCAAAAAAAGTCAATCAGTTCCAAAATATATATTAGGGGCGAATTACGTGGAGTGGAGTCGCCGGGATCGCGTGACCTCGATGGTTTTCTAGGGATCCATTGTACGTATATTTTTTCACCTATGAAGTCACGTTCCGACTATGAAGCTGGAAATGTCCACATAGATTCGCCCCTGGGTAGTACATCGCGTGACCCCGGTAAAATATACGTATACCGTGTGACTGGTAAAAAAAAATTTTTTTTGGTGACTCTCTTCGTGTGATCATTTTAGTGGCCGATAAATTAGGATATAGTTTTGAGCTATTTTATTGTGACAGAAAAACATTGTTTTAGTGACTAATAAATCAGCAGATAAACCAAATAAATAAGATGATAATGACCCATCAGCCCAGCAACAATAGCACTATAGCAGCCCAACCAGCCCAAGAGACTATGCCGCAGCTGGCTTTCAACATTGGACGATTCATCTACCATCGTCAGACCTTCCGCCTTGAAGTTGGAAACGTCCGCGTCGCCGTTCCGTGATCGTTGCCGGCCAGCCGTGTCGCTCGGTGTCTTGGTGTTGACGGCAACGACAGACGGGCGGACGATCGCCGTTGCCGCTGCTCTACTACCCTGCTCAAGTACGAAACATATATCTGCCCCTACAAGTATTCTACCGAGGTAACCTAAAATCCCTAATAATCCTATTTCAAAATTAGGCAATGCTACGATACTCACTTTACCTCCTAAGAGGTAATACCTCAAATTAAATTGTTTTTTTAGATTTTACAATTAATTAAATAATTAACCTAAAAAAGAAAAAAGAATATTTGTCAAATCCCCTAAATCATGGGAGATACAAAGCGAGCGCATGTGACCCTTCCATTTTGCTGAATCTTCTTTTTTTTAACCTTCCTTTTTCTATTACGTACGTAACTATGCATAATTAATTTTATCCTACTAAAGTGGCCATATATCAAAATATAAATTCAAACAATTTATTTTTAGTTCACATACTCAACTAAAAAATATGTTATATTTATGAAGAATATCAACATCTAACACGTTAACTGAGCTACGAACATTCATATCGATTTCATGTACATATTTAAGTGTGTAAATTATTCTAACTCGATTAAAACTATATTAAATAAAAAGGTTAAGCACAAAAAATATTAAGCATACATATATGTGAAAAAAATGTTACAAAAATGTTTAAAAAACCATCTTAACATGAGATATGTCACGTTGTCACAAATATAGGAACATTAGTTTGTTGATTACAATGTACATCATGCATGTAAGTGAGATCTAATATGATATGGAATCAGATCTAATTGAAAAATATTTTCCGTTTGCTTCTATTACCTCCTAGAAGGTAATATGTGATAAAAATTAACTAGATCGACGGCTCATAGTCATTTGGGAGTACCGTAGCAAAGCCCTTCAAAATTATTGTTTGCTCCCATCTTACCGTTTATGTTTTTTCCAGTGAAAGATAATTTGCTTGCATTCTAACACAGTAGATACTGGACAGTACGTTCAAGGTCGTTCATCTGTTCATCTTGCCAGCAAACATGTCATGTAAGTAAAATATTAAATTAGTGACTCTGTAATCATAGCGTAGCTAATGCCTAACTATGCACTCAATATCTACTTGTGTGTTTAATTTTCTTGATTGAATAATTTGATAGACAACCAAAGTACAATGGATCGTTTTTTTGAAAAGGAAACACATGGACCGAGATCTTACAAGAAAACACGCTCAAAGTGACACGCAAAAGTTTAGACCACTTAGGACTAATCCGACTAGTAGATAATCTTCCATTTGACGTAAAGAAGTGTAAGGCGGACTCTTCAAGGAGGTTACAGACATGGACGAGTACATTTCTATGTCGCTCATGGTGCTGTAACTGCGCCCACACTCGGAGCCCTGTGTTCCCCTAAACAATACTTGCAAGAAAGATTTAGGTCTACAATTATCAAAAGCGACTTCGTTTCTTGTAAGTCATATTACCCAATGCAACATAATGATGCTGCTGCAGTTAGTAATAATAAGTTTGGTTTAGTCTTTCCCAAATTACAATAATGATGAAAAATATACTGTACATGCTTATTGGTCTCGGTATCCCAAACACTAAGGCTGAATGGTGTCCTATAAGTATCTGGGAGTTGTTGATCTCAAAAAACACAAACAATCTCTCAATTTTTTGTTTCACCGCCTCAAGACAGGTGCAGCGCAGTGTTGCAGCAAGAGAAGCTAGGCTTTACAGTACTGCAGACTCGATCTCATACCCAAATCGAGAGCAAAAGGTCGGCTACAGGGACTTGTCATCTTGCCTGGTTCCTGTGTGATGAGTTCAATATATGTTTCCATTTGAATTTAGAAGCTGATTTTGCTCTTTTGCTTCTTTTAAGTTGGCAAATGGTTTCCATGCTTGATGAGGCCATTGAGTACGTGAACCAGAGTTCTTCATCAGCTCCAGGCGCGGATGACCAAATGCATGACACCGCGCACTGCATGCTCCTCATGGTAGTGGTACTTGTAGCATCGAGACATGCATGGCCGATCGGGCATGGGGAAGACAGGGCAACGAAGGCAGGCATGCCACGACAACCTTGGTCAGGTGCATGGCCGACGCAACGCGCGACAACTCTGGGTGGCATGCCACCGGAGGCACGCTAGCTTCTACAAGCGGGCTCCAGGAAGGCAAAGGACAACTTTGGCCAGGTGAGCCGGGGCCGGGGCGTCGCCAACTTTGGGTAGGCAGGCGGCGGGGATGGCCGGATGGAGCAAAAGCACGGGCAGCAAATCACGTGTTTGACTTTGACGAGACGAAGATTAACAACTCTTCGATTAGATTTTATCACTGAAATCGAATCAAAGTACTAAAATAACCTTAATTAGGGTTTGTTTCGAAGAGATTCACCACTGCAAAAGCGAATCGTTTCACCGTGGATCTACTAAGAAAGTCTTTGGCTAATACAGTAGCTATAGATCCACGTAAGGGCATTTTTGTTGCAATGGCCAGATTTGCCCTTGGGCGATAAGACTTCTCTCCGCCTCACTAATACTCGGCCCACGTGTCACCGAGAGAAAAAAGATTTTCTTCTTTTTCTTCAGTACGAGGGAGCGCGAGGGCAGAAAAGGGCCGGACGACCATGGCACGCAGCCACTGGGGCAGGGCCGGTGGAGGGCTAGAGCGTGGCCAGCCCGGCTGGCGCGGGCGAGGCGCTCCGACGGACAGGCATGTGGAGGTGTTCTAGTGGCTAGGCGCGAGCGCAGGGGAGGCGCTCCAGCGGCTAGGCACGTGGAGGTGCTCTGGTGGCTAGGCGCGGGCGCGGGTGAGCCGCTCCAGCAGCTAGGAGCCTTGTTAACTAGGCTAGGGAGAGGCCGGAGCCTCTCTGCTGGGTGGCACGCAGTGGTGGGCGGTGGCTGTTCCACGCGGCTAGCCGAGCTCGACCGGTATGGCCGCGGGGAGCTGCGGCCACTAAGGGGCTCTGGGGTGGTGTGGTAGTTGGGGGCAAGCAAGCACGACGGAGAAGAAGATGCGAGGAAAATAGAATGAACTGTTTTTTCTATGTAATCAGTGGATGCGTGGGTACTTTCTTCCAAATTCACTAAACTCGGTTTGGTGGAGGACCTCATGAGGAGATCCACGAAAAGTGAATCCGAATCTAGTAGATTTAGAGCGTTTGTCAAATATTTTGGTGAATTCAAGCTCCTGAATCCAAATCCCTACAATACAGGCTCTTAGATACCATTAATCAAAGTACTAAATTAACATCTCTAACTTTTGTCAAAGAGAAATGTACCAACACCTGCCGATTCACTATGTGCCACTTATTTTCTTGATGGAAACTCTATTTTTCCTATGTGCCACTTATTTTTCTTGATGGATATAAAAAAACCCACAGAAAAAATGTAATTAATTTGTGCATCATTGTATTAAAAGTAGAAGAATTTGTTTAACAAGCACACAACCAGAGCTCACACATTTAGCTACAATCATCATGTATTCAAGGTTATCTCCTCATACTATCTATAACTACAGCTATAGCCTGCTATAGTTTTTTAAGCTGGCAAATCAATCTATACTTATGTCCATGTACAATTTATTGGCTATAGCCCAATATAGTCTCATTTAACTCCACTATTTCCTATTATTAGACCATCCGCTAAATGATTTAGCCAAAGATTTAAAACAATCATTTACTTCTCGTCAAACACACGATTGTGAATGACCAATGCTACATGGCAGCATTTAGATGTACAACCGAGAGCCTACGATGACTAGTAGCCGATCTTCACAACCTAAATTACCATTCTCCTGCCTCAACCTATGCTTCACCCTCTCACTAGATCCCCAATAGTACTTGGTCTATCGATGCATGGAAATCTCTAAAGATCCTGTTATTCCTCTCCTTCAGAATCTTGAAGGCGGTCAATGCAAATATGATACAAAATCCCTTGCATCGATCACCTTGCCATTGGTGCCTTAGTTGGAACCACATATCCTACATGGAGGTATGTTGATGGTTGTGGCCTTGTACTAACACCCTATGGTTGAAAGCATCTACCACCAGACTTCCATTTTGTTAAAGCATGAGATGAATAGGTAATCACATGTTTTGGGTTCCTAGTCACAGAGGGAGCAATAGACATTAGCTCCCAATCCATGCCATTACCTCCATTGTCTAGTCCCTACGCTTTAATCCGAGCAACTGGACAAACTTTGGGGTGCTCATTTTTTGAAATGAGTTCAAATAAACATGCATGCACACCACCATGAAGCTAGAGGATATGCCGACCTTACAAAGTATTGTCCATCAACCTTATATAGCCTCAAATCACTTTGTCCTTCATGCCATGTGTTGAATAAATAGGCAATTTCATGACTGATTTCATAATATAAAAATTTGATAAATACACTGAACATCATCAACATGGGAAGCAACATAATACAAGCAACATACATATTAAAGTAAAAATGGCATAAGTACTTTTCATTTGCAGATGAAGACGACGTGACTGATGTAGGAGGAGCGATGATGTTGTTGACAACGTTGGTGAAGATGGGTTGAAGGAGTCAGCCGCGGAGACAATGGCATGTGACTAACTTGGATATGGAAAATGAGTCGACGTGGAGGTCAGGAGCAATCGAGCAAAGACAATTCCCCAAAAAAACTTATTTCTCATCTCCAAGTGCAGGATCTCAAGGATGAGCGGTTTTGGAGACCTGCTCTCCCAATTTTTGGTGCACGCAGATCCTCAGGGTGGAGAGAACTAAGACTGTTGCATCAGCAAAAATAGAGGGAAAATCTAACTCGAATAAGTGTGTAACCATTTAGGTTTCCTATTTGTAGACTAAAAGACCAAGTAACCAAAAACCAATCGTAGGTGGACATAGGCACTCGAGGTGGAGAGGACTATGATCGCGGCCGTTAGGGATTCAACCTCAAGTAACGTAGTCCCCAAAGCCGATTAACAAGTTTCTAACCATTTCCAAGTTGCAAAAGTGTCTTTGTTAGACATGTGGGACTTCATGTTGGTATACATAATGGAGAACCTATAGAAGTGTACGTTAGGTGAAGTCCAAAGAGCAAAGTCGGAGGTGGAAATGCAAAGTCAAAAACAGGAGACTGAAGGTTACAACCCACTTCGCGTTGAAGTGAAGTCAGAGGGAGAAAGAAGCGAAGCCAACATGGCTCGAGCTCGCGAGGACTCATACAGTCATACCCAAAGACTTGTCTCGCGAAGCCTGACGAACGAAGTAGAAATGTTGTTCCAACTATATAAGGACCAGATTGACCTTCAAAATAGAGAAGCCTCTGGTTGTATGTAATAAACAATATAAAGGGAGATTGTATTAGGATTATTGAAGACTCCACCCCCTATAAATACCCCCTAACATGTACCTTTTTTGGACATAAAATCTTATACGATAGAATTAAATCTACCTTTTGATGATTGAGTAATTATTCACCCACATCTGGCGCCCACCGTTTGTGTATTCTCGAGAAAGTTAGCGACCACAAGGAATCAATGGCTAGACTCGCAAAGGAAACACAACTAAACAATGAAAACGATGATGACCCACCAAAAACTGACGAAGTGTAAGATGGCACCCAAGCAAGGCAAGAACTGATGAACTACAGGACCAGCTTCGAGCTAAGCAAAAAGAACTTGAAGAACTCCGAGCTAAGGCTAGGGAGAAGTCACTGAAATGAAGAATATAAGAAATCAAAGCCTCACTTCGCCGCGTAAACGAAGACATCCACAGTGCCAACCAGAAGTGATACAAACTTGATATATGACCCAAGTTTAGTACAACAACTATCAACAAACCTCCAGTTAGCATAATGGCAAATTGGATACAAATTCAATATGCTCCTAACATACAATGGAAAGTCAGACCCAACATAATTCTTAATGATATTTGAAGTCTCTAGTTATATCTGGAGGAGGGGACAAAGCCACAACGGCGAAATCACTAATCACGACAGTTAAAGGACTAGCTCAACAATGGTATTCGATCATCACTACGCCCACGATCAATTCAACCTTGGGATCAACTCAAAGCAAATCTCCTGGTAGATTTCCAGGGGTTCCAGCCCACGGGCCTTACAATCGCAGGTCTCTTCAGCTGCAAGCAACAATTAAAAGATTCATTCAAATCAAAGCTCAAGTACCAAAAATGTCCCAAATGATGTTATTATCATAAGAACGATTAAGGCGCTTCGTGTGTGTGTGGGACATCAATTTTGAAATGGAGTGGTGGCCATCATTTTCATTCTTCGCGTATCCCTATCTGTGGGGGTAAAATTCTCTCCCTAGGAATATTTTTGTCCGGGTCGGATTAACCATATGCATGGTTACCAGATACCAGGGGAAAAGAGGCCACAAGCGCGCAGTGCATGGCTGAAGAAAACGCCAGTCTTTGTCTAGTAATCGGTACAGTTACATGGTCAGCTTTTGTACGTCTGAGTTCTGACCGGTGTTAACTTTTACTCTTTGTACTAGTATACACATGAGACGTCAGACAGTCGCGCGTTTCGATCATCTCCCCGGTCGAATAAGGCCGGGGCTTGTCAGGATCGATTCGGTAATACGTACTACAGTAAAAGATCGAGCAGCTGCAGCAAATGCATGCTCTCTTCATATGCATGGAAGATAGAGCGCAATGGGATTTGCCACGCACATGAAACAACATGCATGCATGCATGTATATAATAACTAATCATGCGTACTACCACGTAATAATGTTTGTCTAGCTGCTAGTCAAGGAGAAGACGAGAATCACGAGGTGCTGCTGTATAGTAGTATCTTTAGAGACATTCACACATATATAGTAGTATCTTTAGAGACATTCACAAATGATATAATTTTCATAGACAGTTTTCCTAACAGTCTTCATAAACCAAGAGTCCCCAGAAATTGATTCCGAACAATGGACATAATTATTCCTAGACATATTTTCAAGAATGGTGTAAAATGGCCTTAAAAATAGCAAAAAAGAGAAAGAAAACGAGGAGGCATGCATATAGCCCTTTTCTAAGAATTAATCGAGATATACACTCTCAGTCCTAAAATAAATATTACTAGTGCGGTTTTCAAAAGATTTAGCTAAATTTAAAATAGTTTGGCCGAGGACAATTTCTAGATAGGTTAATTTAATTTGGGGTCGACCGGATACATGCATGCATGTACCTACCTTTTTTATGGCACGCATTTTTAACACCAAATAAACTATTATTGTCGTAGAATCTGCAACATGTGGGAAGCTAGGGAACGTGTGGAAGGAAATGAATAGAGAAGTGTTCATGAACTCTCTGGTGTGTTCATATATGTTGGAAGGGTGAGGTAAACGTGGCCGCCGGTCGCTCAAGTGCTGGACAGGCGCTGTCGTCGTCGTCGTCCGTGAATTGAAGGCTGCCGCCGCCGCATCTGGCTGAATCAAACACTAGCTAGCTAGATTTTTTTGTTGCCTTGCCTTGTAGGTTCGGAGTGTACTCACAGGTTCGTCACTGGGTATAGCTAGTGCTCTTTAGTTTTACCCACAAATTATCGATAAATGATAAATTAAGGAGAGAGAGCTCTATCTTTAGTAAGTGTATGATTGCATATTTAGTACTTAAGATAATAAACATCGTCACCGTCATCATCATCGATACTTAGTTACCTAATGCTAGTGTATAGTGCAACAAATGAAACTTAATGAGATGTTTGTTGCAAATTAAATATACATGATTGCATGAGGCACTACTGGAAACAGGACGTTTGCCGAGTGCCCAAGGCTTTACCGAGAGCTTTTTATCGGGCACTCGACACTGAATTCTTTGCCGAGAGCAGCTCTTGCAACATAAAGAACTCGACAGAAAACACGTTGCCTGCAAAGCAAAACTCTCGGCAAAGAATTCTCTTTGCCGAGAGCTAGGCCGTCGGCAAAAAATGCCTCTCAGCAAGCGAGACGGCAGGCTTATCCGTTAGCCTTTGCCGAGAGTCGACCGTCAAGCTCTCGGCAAATCTTTTGAACGGCGTGCTGCCGGTCTTATAATTTTTTTGCCGAGAACCACGCCACAGGCTCTCGGCAAAGAATCTTTGCCGAGAGCTTTAGGGTTACTCTCGGCAAAGAATTTGAATTTTTTTTCCACTCATTTTTTTTGCTAGCTTCTTACATTGCTAGTGACCTAATCTTAGAATTTGGTATATTTTTTAGTAGTTTTGCTATATTTCTTTGGTTTTTTATTTAAATTGATATTCTTTAAAAAAACAACTTTGAATTGCAGGTGCATCGAATAATGGAATTTGATGACTGAAAAAAGATATTCGTGATTTGTAGCGCACTTTGAGTCGGTATTCAAGGACAGACGCGAAAGTTTAAACATCTTATTCACCAAACTTGACCAACAACTTGCGTGTGACTTGTTTTTAAAATTGTATAAAATACAAACGAATTCCAAAAATCACAAAACTTGTTGAGTGGACTTGATATCACATGTGTAGGCCTGGGAAAAAAATTGAGACGATTTTGAAACGTTGGTGACGTAGGATAGTCATCACATATGATATCCAGCACATATGATCATATGTGATGATATGAGATTTATAGTTTTCTTCAATCCTACGTCACCAATGTTTCGAAATCGTCTCAATTTTTTTCCCAAGCCTACACATGTGATATCAAGTCCACTCAACAAGTTTTGTGATTTTTGGAATTCGTTTGTATTTTATACAATTTTAAAAACAAGTCATTCACAAGTTGTTGGTCAAGTTTGGTGAATAAGATGTTTAAAATTCCGCGCCTGTCCTTGGATACCGACTCAAAGTGCGCTACAAACCACGAATATCATTTTTTCAGTCATCAAATTCCATTATTCGATGCACCTGCAGTTCAAAGTTGTTTTTTAAAGAATATCAATTTTAAAAAACCAAAGAAATATAGCAAAACTACTCAAAAATATACCAAATTCTAAGATTAGGTCACTAGCAATGTAAGAAGCTAGCAAAAAAATGAGTGAAAAAAAAATTCAAATTCTTTGCAGAGAGTAACCCTAAAGCTCTCGGCAAAGAAATTGTATTTAAAAAATAAAAAATGCTTTGCCGAGAGCCCCCGATCTAGCTCTCGGCAAAGAAAAATTCCGGGACTTAGGCGTTTTCGGCCATTGCGCTCACTCTCTCACTCACTCTCTTTCTCACTCTCTCTGTCTCCCTCAGCTCTCACTTGCACCGCCGCCGCTCGCCGCGCTGCCGCCTGCCGCGCCACCGCACCCCGCCCGGCCCTCCGCGCCGCCGCAGCCCCCTCCCCCCACACCCCTTGCAGCCCCCTCCCCCCACGCCCCCCGCGCCGCCGCCCACCCGCCGCGCTGCCGCGGCCCCCTTCCCCCGCGCCCCCGCGCTGCCGCCGTCGGGCCGTGCCATACAGAGAAGGAGGAGGCCGGAGGAAAAGGAGGAAGAGGAGGGGGAGAAGAAGAAGGAGGGGGAGAAGGAGGAGGAGGAGGAGAAAAAGAAGAAGAAAAAAATAGGAGGAGGAGGAGGAGGTGTCCGCCCACGATCTTCGGCCAAGCTATCCACCGTCACCGGCTCACCTAGGTATGCAATTTAGTTTCAATTTAGGGTTAGTAGTTATGGTGAAGGTAGTGAGTTTAGTCCTAAATTAGTTAGATATTTAGGATGCTTGTGCTAGGGGATTTAGGGTTTAGGTGGATTTAGGGTTAGTAGTTATGGTGAAGGTAGTGAGTTTAGTCCTAAATTAGTTAGATATTTAGGATGCTTGTGCTAGGGGATTTAGGGTTTAGGTGGTGGTGGTGTTGGCGGCGGAGACTTGTTATATATGTGGTTGTCGGCCATCGAGCTGCTAATTTCTTGCATGTTATTAATATCACCATGTAGGGGAGATGCTGTCGAATTTTTTAATTGACTTAGAATGTTTTTTGAACAGCGGAGCCCATCGAGGCTTATCCGGTGGACCTCGGCGACCCCGTTTGCATTCCTCGTCGTTGCGGGTCTTCCTGCACCGCATCGACTCACCACAGCCCCGACTCGCCACGGCACCGCTAGCCTGACTCCACCGCCACCCACGGTATAAATTTTCTTTCCCGCTTATGGTCGTAGGTCACGTAAATCAGTTAGGCGTCTCCCATTCGAAAGAGGCACGGTTAGACATATGCAGAATTATGCATATGTATATTCGTATCTGTTTCGAATTGTCCACATTTTTTAGACAGCCTGTGGATGCGTAGATGTGTTAGTTCCTTTGGCCTTCTCCGATTCGAAACAACGTTTTGGCATCACCAACCTGTTGTTCTCTGCATACACACTCTCCTTGCTAGGACGTGTATGGAGAGAACAGCGGGGAGGTGCTGCTGAAATTTTATCTCGAATAGGAGTAGGTCATAGGAACTAACACATCTACGCATCTACGGATGGGATTAGGACCTATCCTCACCTATTAGATAGTAGGAATGTTATGTATATGCAATTGATATTTACTTTGGTCACAGGTATATATCTTAGAGGATGGATGACCGTGAGTGGATGTACACGGGGCGCTCAAGTCCGAATGATTTCACCCCTGAATGGATGATGAAGACCAATGCTTTCTTAGAACATGCATTTGGCCAGTCTGGTAAAGGAGCATTTCTAGTTTTGTGTCCGTGCCAGAAATGTGCAAACAGAAAAAGGAAATACAAGGTGGACATGGGTAAACATCTAGTGTTGAATGGATTTTCGTCGGATTATACTCGATGAGTATACCATGGTGAATACAATCGTTTAAGAGAGGAGGTGGTGAGACCCCGCGTAGAGGATTTTGATGATGATGCAGGGGTAGCAGACATGTTAGATGACTTTCACGAAGGACAATATGCTGAAGAATGTGCTGAGGAGGAGATGGAGACAACCGCAAAGGCCTTCTACGACATGATGTCTTTAGCCCAGAAATCCCTTCATGATCGGACAACGGTGTCTCAACTAGATGCCATTGGACGCTTAATGGGTTTCAAGTCCGAGTGTAGCATGAGTCGAGAACACTTCGATGGTATGTTGACCGTGATTGGCAGCCTCCTTCCGGATGGCCACATTTTGCCAAAGAGCATGTATGAGTCACAGAAACTCCTTCGTGCACTCAAGATGCCATATGATCAGATAAATGCTTGTGAGAATGGGTGTGTCTTATTTAGAAAAGAACTTAGTGCTGCAGAGTACTGTCCAAAGTGTAAATCCTCTAGGTATCTTGAGGTCGACTCTGGTGATGGCTAGAAGAGGCAGCTTACGGTCCCCATGAAGATCCTACGGTACCTCCCGTTTATACCGAGGATCCAACGACTATACATGACCGAGGAATCCGCAAAACAGATGACATGGAATAAAAATGGAAAACGATATAATCCTGACAAACTAGTACATCCATCCGATGGTGAAGCATGGAGACACTTTGATGTCATTCATCGTGACAAAGCCGTAGAGGCTCGTAATGTACGTGTTGCTTTGGGAACTGATGAGTTCAATCCTTATGGAATGATGGCGTCCCCATACACATGTTGGCCCGTGTTTCTTATCCCCCTCAATCTGCCCCATGGCCTATGCTTTCAAAGGCAAAACATGTTCTTGTCACTGATAATTCCTGGACACCCAGGGAACCATATGGGTGTGTACATGGAACCTTTGATTGATGAATTGATTAGTGCTTGGGAGGAAGGCATATGGACATATGACCGAGCTACAAAGACAAACTTCAAAATGCATGTTTGGTACCAGTACTCACTGCATGACTTCTTAGCCTATGGGATATTCTGTGCTTGGTGTGTTCACGGGAAGTTCCCATGCCCATTATGCAAGGAACAACTGAGGTTTATTTGGTTGCAGAAGGGTGGCAAATATTCATCATTCGACAAACATCGTCAATTCCTCCTTCTTGACCATCCATTCAGACAAGACATAAAGAACTTTACAAAAGGTGACATAGTGAATGACCCTCCACCGCTGAATGACCCTCCCCTATTTTGATGACCTTCTTCTGCCACATACAATTGATGTAATGCACACTGAAAAGAATGTGGCCGAGGCGCTATAGGGAACCCTCATGGAAACTGAAAAGTCAAAGGACAACCCTAAGGCCAGAGTAGACTTGGCAACGTTGTGTGATAGGCCACATCAGGAGATGCAACCTCCTGGCAGCGGCAAGACATGGAAAAGGCCTAAGGCTGATTTTGTCTTAGCCAGAAAACACAGGAAAGAAGTACTTCAATGGATACAGATGCTAATGTTCCCTAATGGGTATGCAGCAAATCTGAGGAGGGGAGTGAACTTATCTACTCTGTGAGTCCACGGTATGAAGAGTCATGATTACCACGTATGGATTGAGTGGCTTCTTCCGGCGATGGTTCGAGGTTTTGTCCCTGAGCATGTGTGGGTAGCGTTGGTAGAGTTGAGCTACTTCTTTCTCCAGCTATGTTCGAAAGAGTTATCTTGGACCGTGATCGAGGACCTGGAAAACGTGGCGCCAGTGTTGTTGTGTAAGTTAGAGAAGATCTTTCCACCCGGTTTCTTCAATCCTATGCAACACTTGATATTGCACCTGCCTTATGAGGCAAAAATGTGGGGTCCCGTCCAATTCCATTGGTGCTATCCACTTGAGAGATCTCTAAAGACTCTTCGCACGAAATGTAGAAATAAAAGCAAGATTGAGGCTTCCATTGCTGAGGCATTCATTCTAGAGGAGGTGTCGAACTTCACAGAGAAATACTACACCGAGAATCTTCCAAGCGTGCATAATCCACCTGTTCGTTACAATGCTGGTGAAAATGAATCAAACCTCAGTCTTTTCCAAGGGCAACTTGGAAGCGCAAGTGCAGCTACCACGAAGTCCTTGACACATGAGGAGTGGTGTTTCATCATGTTATATGTGTTTACCAACCTTGACGAGGTGGCGCCGTACATTGGGTAAGTTCAGCCTGATCTTGTTTCAATATGGCATCAATTTTCCTCTGCCAACCCCTTGTTTCACGTTGGCATAGGGAATTCCTTCATCACTTTTGGAATCAATCACGGGATCCTACCCCGCAGGAAACAGATACCCTTCTTGTGAAGGGTGCTGGACAAGGAAGGCCTGATTTCATTTCTTGGTTCAAAACCAAGATAGTTTCTAATTTAGCTTGTACCCACTTTGAATTTTCAGGTTGTGGGTATGTTTGCATAATATAACGATCTATCTTGAATGCAGGCTCAAACCGATGACTCTATTAGTAACGAGTTGAGACAGGTTGCAAATGGTTGTGCCTATAGGATGAAGTCATTTAATAGTTATGATGTCAATGAATATCGTTTTCACACAACAAGCTATGAGCAGAGTCGACCCAATCGACGAACCATAAATAGCGGTGTTTGTACACCTAGAACTGATGGCCTAGACTATTATGGAAGATGTGAAGGAATATATCAACTTTTATTTGCAAATTCCATCGGTACTAAACCTCTTAGACCTGTCATATTCAAATGCCATTGGTTTGATCCTAGAGTGACGAGACAGACCCCTCATCTTGGCCTAGTTGAGATTCGATAAGATTCCGTCGATCAAGAAGATGATGTCTACATTGTGGCTCAACAGGCCACACAGGTTTACTATACCACATACACATGCCAAACCAAAGAGCATCTTAAGGGTTGGGCTATTGTGCACAAGGTATCTCCACACGGTAAACTACCTGTTCTGAACGATGAAGATTACAACTTCAACACAAACACATATGATGGAGAATTCTTTCAAGAAGATGGGCTACAAGGGAGGTTCGAGATAGACTTAACCGAAGCGGTAGTAATGGACATAGACAATGAGTTGGTTGATGACGTGGAGGAAGGACATGAGGTGCAAAATGTGAAGGATTTAGAAATGCTTGAACGATTACATGTTGGTAATGACAACGAAGACAACATTACTCCTTCGGATACAACTAATTATTTGGATATGGTTGATAGTGATGATGACTCTTATGATCCAGCTAATCCGGATAATGCAGATTATTTCTAAAAACATGTAATATTTAGTAAATATATGTTGTTTGTGTCTATTTTTAATTGCATGTTAATTAATCTAATTATTTACTAATTATCTATTGTTTATTATTTCCAATTGCAGGTGATTGAGAAAAGATGGTGGGAGGACGTACGAGGAACGTGAACTCGGTCTACGCGAGGTCACGTCCCATGGAGGGGGAGTCGTCGACCGGGACCGGCAGGGGTCGCAGGAGGAGACAGCCTCCTCGTCCTCCCACGCCGGTGGAGGAGGAGGTCGCGAAGGAGCCCCAGTAGGAGCAGCAGGAGGACGAGGACGAGGACGACGACGACGGGCGGGAGCAGGACGGAGACGACGGGCAGCCTGCCAGTTCCTCTACTGGAAAACCTCCGTACCTGCGAGGTCCCGCGGTCCTCCCTTCTCCCCTGGCGTTTGCACGGCGCCCAGTGATTCGTCCTGAAGGTCAAAAGTAAGTAAATTTATGTGTTTTCAATACTTGCTCGTATGATATGTTGCAAAATGGAAGTTGAAACTAATGTGTTCTCAATCACTTATGCAGGAACTGGACGCTTGTGTCGGGTGTTGCTGCTCAAGTGCGGCATATCAATGGCATCCTCGGTCTTCTGTGCAAGACACACTTCCCTGGCTTGGTTGAGTTTGCCGGGAAGAACGAGCCAGCCTACACCTTCGAGCACTACGCCAGCGCCCCGACAACATAGCTGGAAACAAGAAGGTGCGGGTGAAGCATGACTTTTGGGTAAGTGTTCTTCGGACCACTTTGCTCAATTCATTGCCTTTGTCTTCAAATGATTCTCTAGACATATGTGTCTCTATGCAGCTTTATTTCAAATGCGAGGAGGTATATGAGGACAGGGCGGATGCGGTGCTTTCAAAAGCATGCAGAAAGCTCGTAGTGGACACCCATTACGAGTCAAGGATCCAAGCCATTGTCAACTACCATAGGTCCGAGCTCGGAGAAGCTCTTAAAAAGAACGATGCACGAGACAAGAGGCTTACACATGAGCAGTACACGAAGGTAGATAAACAATATTAATATTTTTTTCATGTAATATGCAAATAACTGATGATGTGTAGATGTGTCCCTGGTGGTGCGCCAATTATCCCGAGTGTTGGCGGGCGATTGTGGACAGGTGGTGCTCCGACGAGTGGGTTGCAACGCACGAGGCTGCTCGGTTCCGGCGTTTACAGATGGGAGGGGCATCACACCATCAAGGCAACCGCAACCTCGCCTCATTCGGCAAAGTTTGGGTAATTCAATTCATTGTTTAATTTCGACATTCAATTTCATATGATTTCTAATCTTGCTGATGTCTATCTCGCACTCGGATTCACATGGGGGCGCGCCGTGCAACACCTTCCAGGCGTTTGCTTTGTCCAAAATGGGGATGGCGACATCCAACATCTCCTACAGCGCGGACGCACCACCCTCTGCGTACTGCAGTCCTACCGCCTACGCCCGCATCACCGAGTACACCTCTACGGCAAGGTCAAAGTATGGACAGGACTATGACCCGGGCTCTCAGGACCTAGATCCAGAGATCATGATGAGGATTGGAGGTGGCAAGAAGCATGGGCGGTACTATCTTGGTGATGGCATCATCGACCCGACGTCTACTCCCTCCCTCTCTCAGATCCGGGCTCGGAGCAATGACTCTAGCATTCCCATACGCCCACGGCCAGAAGCCTCACAGCAGCATATTATGACACTTCAGGTGATTTATGTTTTTTCTTAGCTTAGTTCAGCCTCTGAGTTGTTGCATAGCTTACCTTTATATTATTTAACCAATTGGTGAAATTTGCAGGTCCAGATTGTGGCTATGGACGTCCAGAGGGAGGCCAATCGGCAGATGCAGGAGGCTAAGGACGCCGAGCGCGAGGCTAAGGAAACCGAGCACGAGGCCCTTCTACTTAGGCAATAGCAGGAGCTGCAAAGGATGCATGAGCATATGGAATCCATGCTCAAGTACATGCAAGGGCTTGGGCAACACTCGGGTTATGGTCCTCCGCCCTCTCCACCGCCACCACCGCCACCTCTACCTCTACCTCCACCGATCGGGCTCGACACTCCTGTAAGTAGACTATGATTGCTTAAGGGTCAAGCCGACATTCAAAATTAAGCTACTTATATTGGATTCCTTGTCTGACACATCCAACGTGTTTGTATTTGTGCAGCCTATATCGGCGGGTTCGAATGCTCCGCATCTTCCGTCAGACGCACCCCAGAACGATGCAGTCAGAATACGCCGCC
The DNA here is from genome assembly GCA_022036555.1 of Microstegium vimineum. Taxonomy (NCBI): domain Eukaryota; kingdom Viridiplantae; phylum Streptophyta; class Magnoliopsida; order Poales; family Poaceae; genus Microstegium; species Microstegium vimineum. The sequence continues at coordinate 38,952,512 of CM039121.1, read as the reverse complement.
ATCTCAGAGGGGTGGTTGGAGTGGTTGGGGAGTTTGACAGTAGTTGTCTTTATCTCTGTGGTTCATTTGTTAGACTTGATATGAACTTGTAGATGTTTTTGTGAACTTGTGGATGGACTTGTGGACTTGTGCACTTGTGTATGGACTTTGGATGGACTTGTGGACTTGTGTATGTCACTTGCAGGTTGTTTGTGATATAAGTGTTGAATGTGAGATAGATATGATGAATGTGAGATATATATGATGAAATGTGTGATATATGTGATGAATGTGTGATATATGTGATGGACATGAGGTATATGTGATGGATATGATATATGTGGTATATTGTAGTGAAAAATGAAAAAAACAGAAAAATCAGAAAAATAGGGTTTATGGTCGCTTTGCCGAGGGTAGCTCTCGGCAAAGGGGAAAAAATGACCCCTTTGCCGAGAGCCCCTCTCGGCACAGGTGCCAAATAGAGGCCAGGCATAGGCCATATTCCCAGGATTGCCGAGAGCCTAGGAGGGGGCTCTCGGCAGAGATTTTTTTTTAAAAAAAAATAAAAATGTATGCTTTGCCTAGAGCCATGTCAGAGGGCTCTTGGCACAGAATTTCAGGGGAAAAAATATATATTCTTTGCCGAGACACTTGTGTTGGTATTTCTTAACGCAAACAGATAAATCCGCAAGCGCACGGATACCGCTGTAGCTTTCACCCGTGAGTATTCCAAGGGTATCGATTTTCACGGAGAACGTGAAGTGTACTAGATAAGAACTAAGAGCATCCAAGGGTAGATAAGATAACTGGGTAGAGAGATTTTAGAGTTTTCTAAGGGGGATATCTAATCAAAGGTCCACGATACTCTACTTACTTTAGAGCAACAGTACCTTCCCGACTCTCGACAAAGACTGGGAAAAAGGTAGTCGGGGGAGGTTGCCAAAAGCTCTACGAAAACACAAACCCGAACGTGGTGGACTACAAAGGCCTTACAGAGCTGTCACCCCTGGGGCTACCACAACTATCCGTAGGATTGGGCGCAAACTCAGGTAAACTCTAGTCTAGACACCACGTCTACACTATCGCTTACTACTCTAATCTGAATTCAAGACTAGAGCACTCGATACGAGCGGAGATCCTGTAAATAGAATAAAGTAAGAACTGAAATAAGATACTTAAAAATAATAAATGAAGAACCTGGAGATTGCTCCGAACCAGATGCTGCAAAGGTACAATGTTGAGGAAGATCCGACAGATCCGGCTCCTCCTAGCTCTCTCCTCCTCTCTCTCACCTCTAATTACAACTAGATAAACTAGAACTAGAAGAACTAGATCTAGACAACTAGAGGGACCTCTCTCCTTCTCTATATCTAATTGAAACCCTAGCTTTTGCTCTGGAGAAGAATAATGAGATGAGATGATCCTCAGGGGGGTCAGGGGCCTTGCTTATATAGCCTCCTCAAATGAACGTCGGTCGTCGAATCAAACTGACCTTAGGCGAAGGGTTTAAATTGATCCTCAAAGGCGGTGGAGCATGATCCACGAAGTTGGCTCTGATTGGCCAGAATAGTAGGGCAGGCGCCCTGACTCCGGGCCCATTTCGCCTCTCGTTCGTTCTAGTGTCTTCTGGAACCCTCTAGAGTATAGAAAATTGTGAGGTTTATAATTATCTCTATGTAAACATGACATGTGGGTCTTTTCTTGGTATTTCCTGATAACCCCCTGCAGAAATAGACATTCACCAAAACTTGTGGAATTCTGTTAGTATAAACCCTAGTTTTAGCTATTGGTTTCATTTAGATCCTTTTCCTTGTTTAGATGACGATTAAAATTGGTACTTAAGGACCGTCAACAACTCCCTCAAGCTTACCTTTTGCTCGTCCCTGAGCAAAGATGAACTCAATGATGGATCAGGAGTTGCTACAATGCTTTCACGCCTTAAAGGTACACATGCGTTCAAACAAGAATTCTCCTCTGGATTTAGAGTAAACTATTCTGACTTTCAAACTTACACATATTACCTTTAACCATGGGCTTATAGCCATCACTTGGGTCTTGAGTAATTGAAAAGTAGAATGATCAAGCCAAGTACTATGTCTCAAGCTCTTCACTTTACCTTCATCCTGGAGTTTTGCAAAGTTTTCGAAATAAAACTCAAAGTCTCTTTTGTATGAACCTCTCAAGTCTCTCTATATGTGGTATTTGTGGATCCTCACCAAGGCAACAATGGTGTTATGCCTTCTCTCAGAATATTATTTGGAACAGGCAAAGTAATAATGTGCCTTTTCTCTCTCACCCTATAACTAATAGGCAATATATGGAGTTCATAGGTGGGGAGAAACAACGCATACATACTTGCAAAGAATATATTGTAAAGTCAAACAATGGATCCAGAGAAATAGGGCATACAATCAAATCAAGATGTGCATGTGTATGGGATATATGGTGGATATGTGGTGAATATATAATGGTGTATGGTGGATATATGAGGGTGTATGATGGAAACCTAATTCTACTCTGCTCCTTGAATACATATATACATACATCTCTCTTTTGGAACTTGGAACTTGGAACTTTTGAGAGAACTTGGGATTGCTCTTTTTTTTAGAGAGGCGGGCATCTAAGTACCCATTGTTTTGATAGGACACTTGTCCATGTTTTACTTTCTTTATAATATATATATTTTTTTGACAACCCCAAGTCTCTTTCTATAATAACACTTTTGAGAGATGATAACAAGGAAATCCTTGGAGCAGTTATATTTGTGGTAATGGAGTATATGGATAGGTGGAGAACTGAGATATTTTTGGTTACTTACTCCCAGGGTAGGAGTAGAGCATTTTTTCTGGTGGATCTGAATGGCATATATGTGGATGCGTACCTCCGGGATAGAAGTAGCATGTACGAGTGGAGTGTACGTGATCTTGATTTTAAAAGCATGACAAGTCTCTAAGGGTCAACAAAGCTTGACAAAACTCAATGCAAATACAAGCAGTAAATATGATAGTGAATGTTTTCCTAATCTACAGGGCATGTATATATGGTTGTGGTAGGAATTCAAGCTCTCGTCATACAGAAACTTATCATGTCATTTTCAATTTTCAAAAGATAAATTCTCTAGAACTCTAGTATATCTAGGAACAGGATAAATAGCAGCTCAGACTTTTTCATATCATACCTATCAACTACCAGACTTAGGTCAAGCATTCGCAACCCACAAGTTTTAGGTTCAGAGTAAATCTTATGTCAAAATAGTTGTGTCTAAAACTCGGGAGAATTCAAGGTTGAAAACTAGGTACTTGAAAGGAATTACGGCAGAGCAACTATTCATCATTTCCATAGAGAGATAAACATTCATACGGGAGTATAGAGAAGTCTTTTTGTTATATTTAGAGAGATTTTTTTTAATTACAAGCAAAGATAAGCAAGATAATGCATGAATGTAAATGCTGGAATTAAACACTTACCTTAGTGGGGGAAGGAACCTCCCCCAAGCTTATCCTTTGCTCAATAGTGTGGTGGCTGATATGGATGTTGTTGCCACCACATCCCCCATCACTGGATTTCTTCTTCTTGAAGTGCTTGGAGTTGTTCGGTGTTTTGCTGGACTAGACCTGTTGTCACACCATGCTCAACGCGAAGCTCGCCTATGGCATTGGTGAGATTGTCCATTTGTTTCCTCCGCTCACGATGCTCCCTATCTCGTGGGGACGAGAAGGATGCTCGTGGTCTTTGAGGACCTGGTGGTCGAGGAGGCATGCCACTCGAAGTGTCCATGGCATCGGAAGTTGCGTCGTCTTCCTCCTCACCAACAACTCCTCGGGGAGGATCACCTTGCTCAAAATGAGCAAACCGTGGTTCCTCATGTGCTCTCCTGCTGGAACCTGCAACACTTCTTTGCCTACGTCCTTGATCTAAATCAAGGGTTAGTTGGCGGGTCCTATACAACCAACGTTTCTCATTTGGAAGAGGAACCTCAGTTGTATGGCCATGATAAATCATTTTGAGGTCACCTCTTGGATCTCTTTTGAGCATTTGAGCATGTATAAGATATTCTTTAGAGTTCTTCATTTTATTATTAGCAACTTCTAAACACACCTATTATTATTACTAAATAGGAACCTCTATTAAGGATAAAGTAGACAATGAAAAATCCCATAGATATAGTGAGCGTCTAAGTTGTCACTTTTATGATTCATAATTATTTAAGTGTGAACCTTCACGTGCTCACATTTTTTATTTGAATTAATCTATGTAATATAAAAGTAAACCTAAGTGGGTAATGATACTTACCTGGATACATGGGGGTGCTCTCCCCCAAGCTGGATGTTGACATAGTCATTCGTTTGGACAATGCAGAGTTACTTCACTTCTCTGAGACTTCAAAGATGATAGTTGATGTAGTTGTACTTCTCAAAGTAGATAAAGTTATCTAATCTCGTCTAGTCTTTCCAAATCCTACTAAACTCAAATAGACAACAAAGCTCGTGGAACATATTAAGCGTTAGCGGTAAACCATTTATGCCTTGATTGCCTAGAGCCTTGCAGAATTCGAGTATTCAAATATAATTTTATATATTTTTTTTTCAGATTTTCAATTTTGTATGCAAATGACTAATGCAATAATTTTTTATGCCTCCACAGTAAATAGTTAGAAGACTTATTCACATGGGGCTTAAAGGTTTTTATTTTTTTGAATGCAATGCAGTGCAATAATATAGATATGTCATGATTAAGATGATTATGCAATGGATTATACTAAGGATGATATAGTACTAAAAATATTTATGGAAAGTAAATATGCTAGAGTGAAACTAATGTAATGCAGAGGAAAATAAATATGCAGATAACTTACCGAGTTTACCTTCCGGCTGAGGTTCGGAGATTTAGGTCCGTCGAACCGGACCTCTCTTCTGGTTCAAATGTCTTTAGGAGCATGGCCCACTCCTGATGAATACTTGGATGTTTGCTCTTCTTGTGTTGGTGTTTCCGATGAAGTCTCTTTCCTCTTCCACACTTCCTTAGTCTGAGGTTCTACTTCTTCTTTAATCTGTAGAAGGTGATACATCCTCTGCTGGTGGTACAACTTCTTTCTCAGGAGAACTCTTATCTTTATTATTGAATTGATCTTCATAACTTGTTAATTCTCCCAGATAGTATGTTCATCCATCCTTGGTGTCTTGTTTCTTCTCTTCAAGAATTTGGAAGTGGATCTCTCATGATTTCATGGAGATGATTGCGCTAGTGGTGTTGAGGAAAGATCTTCCTCGAATGAGGTGGACTTCATCTTCATCTCCCATATCTTGAACCATGAAGTTGGTGGGAGCATAGTGATCTCTGATCATGATGTCTTTTGTTATTCCTTCCAAAAATCAGAATGATTGGTCTGCTAGCTGTAGCTGCACATATGTCTGGTACAGTGGTCTACTGCCATATAAATGTTGGTAGGCCACCTTAGACACTATGTCACTGCTTGATCCAATATTGCAGAATATCTTGTAGAATGTACTTTCCTTGATCTTGCAATCAATGGTAGGTACTCCTGGATCTCCCAGCTTAGCGAGGTATTGTGATAGAAGGAGTTGATCATACCCTGGATCAATAGTGCTAATTATCTGGGTCTTCTCTTGGTTGTTGAGCTTTACTCTTCCTCCTTCTATTGTTGATGTTCTTCTTTCTTGTAGCAACAGTTGTATCCTCGCTCGTAGATGTATGGCCTCTTAGGATGAGTAAGAGCCTTGAGTGTATGCTTCATGAAAGTGAATCTCTCCTTCTCATCCTTGATAGTGAAACAGATCTTGGCGCTATCCGTGTAGATGATGGCATTATCTGTTCTTACGAATGAGCATCCCAAGATAATGAGTGCTTACGCATCTCCGCTTGTTTCTTCAATCACAAGGTTTTACCCGTACGAATGAGTGTCCAACTCGTATGCTAACATATTAAGGAATTCCTTGGGGTAGCATAGTGTCTGATCTGCAAGCTTCGCATGATGTTGACACTTGCTCCAAGGTCACAGACCACTTCTTCAAAAACTCCCTTGGGATAGCATAGTATCTGATCTGCAAGTTGACATGATGTTGACACTTGCTCCAAGGTCACAGACCACTTCTTCAAAAGTGTAAGCTCCAATGGAGATTGGAATGACAGGTCTCCCTGGATCTCCTTTCTTCATTGGTAGGGTGTCATCCACCCATGGTCTTGATGGCATGGTGAAGAAGTGTTCTGCTCATAGAAACAAGGCAGAGATCAAGTGCATGGGCTCTGCTAGTGGAAAAACACCAGCAGAATCAAAAGTTTATTCGTTCTTCTCTAGCCTAAACATATTGAGCAAAATCGAATATTTTGTTTAGCCATGACATGAGTGATATGATCAGAGGATGAGCATGAATGTAGCATTTCATAAACACTTAGCATATTAGATTGCTTTAACACATGGAAAGATTATCTAATTTATTTTTACATCATTGAGATTATCATCTTCCAAGGTTGGATGTGCAACATTTTAGATGGTTAAGACTGTGAGATTAAGAAGTGATACTAGGATCAAACTTTAAAGAACAAGCATGTTGAGTTTATGAGGTTGGATCATGGAAAGTTGCAGCTCAAACATGTTTAGATCTTTATTTATGTGAATGCCAGAATCAAAGAAAAACTTTTAGAGTGATGATTACTTACCTTTACCTTTGTCATTGAAGAATGATGCCATCGTAACCCTCATGGAAGCTTCCCTTGATCAACTGGTTGTGCATTAACGACTTGTCTTCTTGTTCCACTCCTCTCTCATCCTTATTTTTTTGATCTTGAATTTTTTGTTGATCTTGTCTTGAAGTTTTGTTCACCCTCTTCCATGGATTGAGCAGATGTAGAATTTGTCCTTTGTCACTCGCCTTCTCCTTGCTCCATGGAATTCATCATGATGAATTAGCTACCTCCCTCTTGTGAAGGTTGTTGAAGTTCATGCGTCTTTCTTCATCTTTAGTGTGAGTTCATCTCAGGACTTCTCAATTTGATATTGAAAGTTTTCCTGCAGGGGTTAGTCTAACAAAATATATATCCAAAATCTACTCTAGGATACTATCGGTTCAAAAATCAATCTAGACACCACGTCTAATTTGATTTAGGAGGACATTTTAACCTAAGCACTACACTTAAATTAAAAAGCCTTTAGAAGTAATATCCAAATACCTTTAAACTAAGCACCATGCATAATTTAAAAGGTGTATGAATATACTTCAAAACCTAAACATATACTATAGCAGACAAAGGTAGCATGAAAGTATTATGGAGATTTACTCAAGTGACGATGAAAGAGCATGAGTAGCAATTTTAGTAGTTTGAGCATGCTTTAAAGGTAGGTACAAATAAGATGATGTAGCAACATGGCAAAAGGTGCTTTTACGATGGGTTATCCCCCAAGCTTGAATTTTGCAAAAATCAAGATTGGATAAAATTCAATGTTGCATGATGATTGTTGGACATACCATGCTTGTCATTCCTTCATTCTTTCTGCTCTATACCTAGAAAGGTTAGTGACAAAAATACCCGAAGGAATATAATCATATAATTCTATGCTCATTTCACAAGGGTAGGCAACAAAAAGGTGAAAACTTATGTTAAGATCTGAGAGGTGCTTGTTTTAAGATACTAAGCTTGTTCTAGGGAAACCTTTCAAGATATGTTTTTAGTGACATGGTTTCCCTACTATTACCTATCTCAAGATTTACACAATGAGATCTGCAATAATTATGATAAACATATGCATCAACAACCACCCTTTTGAAGTATTTGCAAAAAAAAGCGAGAGGGTGTTGAAGATGTCATGCGTGGTAATAAAGAGACCAAAGGGTATGGGAGATGTCTCATATGAGCATGGATTTGAAAAGATATTTATGGGATAGAGTCCATGCTCACTGATATCATCTTCCTCTCCAATCTCTATGGTTGATTCTTCATGTAAGTTCAAAATTCCACTTGGATTGGTAACTCTCAAATTGGTCTTGTTTGGGCTCTCCTCTATACTTGGATAATTCATATTTTCAAATGAAGTTAAAACTAAACCAAGTCTAGAGAAAGATTGCTCCCAAACCATGGCTATCCAAGCAGGGCGAAGCTCATAGCCATTTATAAGAATGTGGGTGAAAAGATGGTGGAGTCTCCAACAAGTCGCCCTTTGGAGTAAAATATTTTTGAATGTGTTAATAAGAAAATGGTAAGGTGAGAAAGATGAAAAAAAGGAAAAAGGAAAAGTTAAACGGATGAACTCGGTTCGAAACTAGAACAGCTACCGTTCCCCGACAACGGCGCCAGAAAGCTTGTTGGTATTTCTTAATGCAAACAGATAAATCCGTAAGCGCACAGATACCGCTGTAGCTTTCACCCGTGAGTATTCCAAGGGTATTGATTTCCACGGAGAACGTGAATTACTAGATAAGAATTAAGAGCATCCAAGGGTAGATAAGATAACTAGGTAGAGAGATTTTAGAGTTTTCTAAGGGGGATATCTAATCAAAGGTCTACGATACTCTACTTACTTTGGAGCAACAATACCTTCCCGATTCTCAACAAAGACTGGGAAAAAGGTAGTCGGGGGGAGGCTGTCAAAAGCTCTACGAAAACACCAACCCGAATGTGGTGGACTACAAAGGCCTTACAGAGCTGTCACCCCTGGGGCTACCACAACTATCAGTAGGATTGGGCGCAAACTCAGGTAAACTCTAGTCTAGACACCACGTCTACACTATCGCTTACTACTCTAATCCGAATTCAAGACTAGAGCACTCGATACGAGCGGAGATCTCGTAAAAAGAATAAAGTAAGAACTGAAATAAGATACTTAAAAATAATAAATGAAGAACCTGGAGATTGCTCCGAACCAGATGCTGCAAAGGTACAATGTTGAGGAAGATCAAACAGATCCGGCTCCTCCTAGCTCTCTCCTCCTCTCTCTCTCACCTCTAATTACAACTAGATAAACTAGAACTAGAAGGACTAGATCTAGACAACTAGAGGGACCTCTCTCCTTCTCTACATCTAATTGAAACCCTAACTTTTGCTTTGGAGAAGAATAATGAGATGAGATGATCCTCAGGGGGGTCAGGGGCCTTGCTTATATAGCCTCCTCAAATGAACGTCGGCCGTCGGATCAACCCGACCTTAGGCGAAGGGTTTAGATTGATCCTCAAAGGTGGTGGAGCATGATCCACGAAGTTGGCTCTGATTGGCCAGAATAGTAGGGCGGGCGCCCTAGGGTCAGGGCGGGCGCCCTGACTCCGGGCCCGTTTCGCCTCTCGTTCGTTCTGGTGTTTTCTGGAACCCTCTAGAGTATAGAAAATTGTGCGGTTGATAATTATCTCTATGTAAACATGACATGTGGGCCTTTCCTTGGTATTTCCTGATAACCCCCTGCAGAAACAGACATTCACCAAAACTTGTGGAATTCTATTAGTATAAACCCTAGTTCTAGCTATTGGTTTCATTTAGATCCTTTTACTTGTTTAGATGACGGTTAAAATTGGTACTTAAGGACCGTCAACACCTTGTCAGAGGGCTCTCGGCACAGCAATCGTGAGGACGGACGGCGACGGAAGACGCTGTCTCGTTACTTTTCTCTGCCGAGAGCCGGAAAAGCTCTCGGCAAAGGCTTTGCCGAGCGCCCGATAAATAGCTCTCGGCAAAGGATCCTTTGCCGATTGTCTTTTTGCCGAGATCGGCAAAGCCTTTGCCGAGAGTTTTTCCGCCGGTGCCGAGTGCTCCAGGCACTCGGCAAATCAGGCGAATCCGGTGGTGAGGGGGCTTTTCCATTTTTCTTTGGCATTGCTATTGCTTTAAACCACACATACGCACTATATATATACTGTAGCAATAATAGTAAGTTTCCAAACATCAAGACATGCGCTGGTTGTCCCACATTTACCATATAGTAGCTGACATGCATGATGATAAATAAAAGGGAATGTTTGTCACAAAAAGTGAGAATAGGCATGTGGGATATACCTGGCACAGGAAGTAGCTAGACAGACTCTATTCCTACCTCAGCGGCTCAGCCAAGTAGCAGCTGACATACACATATGACAGAGAGAAAAATGCAGGCCATAAAACCACAGAGACGACAACCAATCAACAGCTAGTATTAATTATTATACTTAAGATTTTAGTGTTGCATTGTTTCTCCTCGATCAAAATATATCCTCAACATTTTTATTAGCTCCGATGGTCCAGTACATATATAACTCATACAAATAATTAAGGAACAAAGAAAGTTACATAGCAAATAGTGGCTTGAATATATAATATAATTAGCCGCAACAACAACTGGTGGAAAAAGGGTGAAATTAAAAAGGCTCACTCTTATAGCAAATTAAATCCTGGCCGGTACTAATAATTACTGGCTAGCGAGAGTTTTTCGCCTATTATTCTTCCTTGGACATGTGATCACTCTATATGTCTCCTGGTGATCTGATCTCCTTCCTGTTCCTCAACACAAAATCAAAAAACAAGAAAGCACATGCAAGCGACATATATGAAGATAGATAGAGGTAGCTATAGGGTACTTAGGGCCGCATAATATATAATCAGGGTTGCACTCATGCATCTCGGGGGCTACTCACTAGCTAGCAGTGATCGATCGATTTCTCAGCAGCTAGCTAGCTAGAAGCCATGGCTAGCTGCGGACGAACGAGCCCACAGGACAGGGTCATGAGCAGCATGGCGGCGTCAGTGATCTCATCAGCCGGGAAGGCATGAAACGACGACATCGCCTGAGGAGGAATGGCGACGATCTTGTGCTTGGCACTGGAGACGTGATGATCCACCTGATCCTTGGTCGGAGCAGCGGTTTCTGGCGTCGTCGTCGTCGTCGCTTCAGTGGCTGCTGCACCAGCAGCAGCGTGATCGACAACTGCCATCGTCTTGCACCTCTTCTTAAACGGCAGCGACGACCGGTCGACGACGTCCGACCTCTTCTCCTTCTTGGCCGGCTTGGCCGCTTTAGGAGCGCCTCCGTTGCTGGCCGCCGCGGCCGCCGCCATCGCCCGCCTCGCCTTCCTTTGCCTTATGCCACATGCGTTGCAAAGAGACTGCACCATGCAAAATGCACAACGTACGCACATTAACAAGAGAAATTAAACACGCTAGCTCATGAATGTGTAATATGTAGTACTAGGTTGCAAAAATGTAACAACTTGTGCTGAGAACCTCAAAAGAATTGAGCACAGATCAGGGCTTTTTATTTCCCAATTGGTAATTCACGCACCTTGGGGCCACAAGGACCACTCCTCCACAAGGGGGTCTTTGTGGTGTTGCAGTCGGAGCACACTCTAACGACACCCATAGCCTGATGCTGCTGCTGCAGTAGCTGGCTCTCAGCATCTTGGTGCGCTTGTGGTCTTCTCCTTGGCTTTCTTGCTGCCCCACCGCCCTCGGGATACTCGCTCGTTGCCTTCTTCCGCATGATCTTCATCTTCGCTGGTGGTGACGACGATACTGTCCAGCCGCCGCCGTGCAATCCTTCAGTATTCTTATTATTCTCCATATCATATGGATCATAAGCAGATCGCTGGATCATGTCACCATCGATGCTTTGGATAGTCTGCCGAAACGGCGATGGCCTAGTAGGGAAGACTTCTGATCCGCTCAACATCATCCGATCGGTAGTAAGCTGACAAATTAAAAATGACAACGAACAAATTAAATATATTATTGTCCTATAAGATAAGATATATATACAGTAGCTTTCCTTGAACGATGCATGCTTATGCATCTATATATACTCTACAGCAAAAGTTGTGATCCGGCCCCTAACCTGATGAGTAGATTCAGACAAAACATGCTGCCTCAAGTGCTGATCTCCATAGCTGCTGCTTTGCCCTTGGAGCTGATGATCCGCAGGGTTGGTGATCATGAACGGGAACAAGATGGGAGGGTCCTTTGCGACATGGAAGGGCGCCGGAAACAGTCCCACCTGATCCTGCTCTCCCTCCATCTCCATTAGGGGGAGAGTAGACAGTTGGCTCATGTAGATGGTAGACATGTACGAGCTAGCTAGGGGAGAGAGAGAAGAGAGCTAGAGAGACAGATCTATAGCTACAAAAGGGCCGGCGGGGAAGATGAAAGAGATCAGGGATGATATGTGCAGTTGGAGAGGCAATTTACAAAGGGCCCAGGGTGATCATGGGCCTATCCTTTTTTATAAACAGACGCAGGATGGAGGAGCAAGAGCTGCTATCAGTCTCTCTCTTGCTAGGGCCCTAGGGGGATTTAGAGAGGTGTCATGTGTGATCTCTTTCCTAGGGCGTGAGAGAGAGAGAGAGAGTGGCCACAGGCAGCACACCAGCACAGGAAAAGGATGAGGAACCAAAGGGAAACAGTTGAACAAACACATTGCACACTGTGGGTGCAAAACATTATTCATCCCAGATCAAGCACACAACTATAAGATCTGATGCAACTCCACCATGCATGTGGCCCCAAAACAAGATAGTACAGATGTCGTGCAATGATTGTTTTACAAAATCGTTTTTCCATGCATATGGAATTGAGAAGAACGCTATTGCATTGTATTTATTACTATATTACAGACTATTTGATTATTATGATCATATTAATTGCACTTGCACCATGAATATTGTTGTATTATATAACCATATGCTCGAATTGCACCCCAACAGCTTACACGAGAAGTATTAAATTACTTCGCAAAAAAAAAGAGAAGTATTAAATTAGCAAATTATTGCATCCAGATATAATTCAGATTTGCACCAGATCAATGTTTCCCTTGGGATAACATAGTTAGTTAATTAAGTAATACCTTTGGACTTTGGAGTAGAATTCCTATATATAAATGCCAAATGGCTTGTATTCAAAATAATGCCAAATGACTCTTCACATAGGAAGTAGGTAATAATAAGGGTTCAACTGTTCGAGTCACCAAAGCGACGAACATATATATCCAACAGTGCCTTAATTAAGTATATATATGTATGTTCCACGAAATAATTAATGGTGTGTTTCATAACCTAGATACCTAGTTTTGCAAAAACTAGCATATACACTTAATTTAAACAGTACTACTACATCAGTGTTGTTTTTGGAGTGTAACTTGCTAACTGATTACGCTAGGTAAATCTAAATATTTTATTAGCTAGTGAAATGAAATTTCTACATTCACAGATTTCATGGCTTGTATGTAAGCTATGTTATTTACCCTAGAAAGTGGTCTTCTGGGCCATGCAAACAAAATAGTGTTTTCGTTGCAAAGCCAAACAAAAATAAAATGGACTTTTGCAATGCTTGACTAGCCTACAACAAACTAAGGGCATTTTTGAATCTATTATTACTAAAAATTAGAGCTAAAATTAGAATAGTGGATCCAAGCAGACATGCTAATTATTAGTTGGAGGGCTGCCCACTATTATTTCTATTAGCATGTGTGTTTGGAATTGCTAATAATAGGTGCTAATAGTTCATATGCACTTCAACTCACTATCAATAACCTATTCATTAGCAGGTGGATCCAAATAACCCCCCACTGAAAATTAGTTAACTAAAAATTAGCAACTTATTAGCTATTAGCCAACTAATCTTTAGTGTTAATGGATCCAGAGACCTAAATACCTAGAAAACTTACACTTCTAGCTTGTGGGCACTGGGTTACATGCAAGTATGTGTCGACATGTACTTATATGGCTTCTAGTATTGCAGTGTTTGGATCTAGGGTAAAGTTCAATCCGTGTCACATTAAATATTCGTATGCTAATTAGAAGGACTAAATATGAACTAATTTAAAAACTAATTACAGAAATTGTGACTAATTTATGAGACGATCTATTAATCCATCATTAACACATATTTATTGTAGCACCTCATTGTCAAATCATAGACTAATTATGTTTAATAGATCAACTCATAAATTAGTCTCTGTATGTGCAGTTAGTTTTATAATTAGTCTATATTTAATACTATAAATTAATATAATGTTCAAACTTCTGATGTCATATCAACTAAAATTTAGTCATTCTTTTTGGGGTAATGTGCATACAAGTACTCCCTCCGTCCCAAATTATCTGTCTGGTTTCCGTGTCACAAGTTTGACTCGATTTGTAGAAAATACGTATAACATTTTTATCTTGAAATAAATTTATTAAAAAACTAGATCTAAAGATCTTTTCAATGATACTAATCATGTACCATGAATATTAACCATTTTAAATATATATTTTTTCAAAGATTTTTCTTGGGAAGCGAAAGCAACAGATATTCTGGAACGGATGGAGTATCTAGCTAGGTCTTATCTTTTAGGTGCTAACTGCACAATGACCTACACGCCGTTATGTTCCTACTTCCTATACACCTACTGATAGCCTAATTAGTTTCATTGGCCCCTGCTAGAATTTGGCTCAAGCTCCGCCAGTGCGTTAGTGGATAAGATAGCTAATCTATCAGCAATCATTGCTCGTCTAGTAGGTCACCAGTACCATGACATGGTCAATCTAGGGCTAGATAGGACTAACTCACATGCCATCGATGTTCTCCTGGCTCACTTGCATAAAGTTCCATGCAACATTCCCACACTGTAGTATAAATGACATCTTTTTTTTACAAGAAGGACAGGTCTGTTAAACAAAAGCTGGAGCGATAGGAGGGAGGCCTGTGTAGGATCTGAGTGATTTTTGGCAGTAGGATCATGGATAGGTCTTAGTGCTCTATTTACTTGAATTTATCAGTAGTTCTCCCGTGACAAAATCAGTCGATCAGTCGCAAAAACCATCAGCTGAAGAGTCAAGTCTCTCTCAATAGAGACAAAATCAGTATTGAAGGTGTTGATTGGCAACATTTCTCAATGTTGTGGTTGACTGCACACACACTCTCTTTTTTTTTTATTCTCACTATTTGAACAAAGATCCTTTATAAATATTGCATTTGCACCAACGTTCTCCCTTAAGATGGGCCAAAAATTCGCCATATGCTAATCGATGTTCTCGTGTGTTGCTGCGCCGAGTGGCTACCCGCCACTCTAATCCTAACCCTAGCTTTGTATACCATGTTGATTGAGAAATTTTTGTGTTGTGCTTGACTGCACACTCTCACTTCTTTTTATTCCCACTATTTGTACAAACCATTTACACCAACAGAAGATATGAGCAGGCAACGAGACACTTCGTGTGCCTTGGGACCCATGCAAGCATAGCTTTTGGATTTAGTGACAGCAGCAAACAGAATAGAACACTAGCTTTTAATTAGGAGAAGCTAGTATTGGACTATTATTAGGAAAAGGGAAGATTGGGTTAGAGCAAGTACCTTAGGATTAGAGACCTACCAAGGAGATGTGATGAGGGGTTTATAATTAAACTTCACACAGGAATCAGGCTGAGAGAACGATGGAGCTCCTGAGGCTAACCTGCACGATCACAAGACAGCACCCAGATGTTGTACTAATTAGATTAATTCCAAGCAATTGACAAATCAAACACAAATGATTTGATTAATTCTACGGATCACGTTAGTTATGGCCAACTATGCAGTGTATATGTGCCAAAACCTCACCATGAATTTGGAACAGGACAGAGTACATTTGCTAACCGATCTACATCCCCCGCCTCTGAGGCTCCGACAGTTCAGCCAGTAGCTTGCATTGCCCTTTCATCACTCGAGGAGGCAAAGCTCATTAGCTATAACGACACCGCAGCATCTCCGTAGCATGCAAGAAAATGACCATACCTGGCTTTTGTTAATCTCACAATCACACATGATCCAGCCAGCGCTCCCTCCCTCCCTCTCTTATTGCTCTGACTGGGCAGGAGACAAGCAGAAACTGCTTAAGGATGAAAGCGACGGCTCTTCCAACATTACATGACAAGCCCACGCCCTTCCATGGGTGTTCGGCCAAAATCTGGGCAACTTGTTTCCCCACACTCTCGTGATCCCCATTGGGGACAAACCGCAGCGCGGGGACAAGCAGGCTAGATAGATAATGGCGCAGATTTATGCAAAAGGAGGAGGAGCAGGCAGGCGGGCAGCAACAGCAAGGCCGTGCCCACTGATGGCCTCTGTATGTATGTACGTGCACCACGCTCTCGGGGGTCAGATGAATTGTATAGATCATCACAGCAATACATGGCATACATTACATACAAAAGAGTGAAGAAGTCGACAAGCCTGCGCGATCGACGGATCGGCCTGCAATGCAGACAATCAGAGATCTTCAGGCAAGAGGTAGAGTGGAGCTGGGAATTTAATTTCAAGAGCATCGGTATCGAGAACTAAATACCTGCAGTGAGCTCTGGAAGAAGTAGGTGTAGAAGGATCCATGGTGTGTGCCAAATATCAGCAGACTGCTTACAGTTACATTTGGAGAGGAACATATGGTTTATCGTGTTGATGAGCACATCTCTCCAGCTGACCTTTCCACTTTGCTCTGCACAAGATTTGTCAGGCATGGTTCCAGAGTTCTGAATCATCAGAATTTCAGCCAGAGCGCAAAGGATGTCTTTGAAACATTGGATCCAGCGCCGCCCACGCCCAGAGATTACACAGAGGATCCATGAACGAGCTGATCTAGTGCAAGAAGAATTCTTGCAGCTATGATCCATGGACTGATTCAGAAATTTGGTCAGTTTGATAAAAGCAGCATAATGTCATCTTACGAAATAGCATCT
Source organism: Microstegium vimineum (assembly GCA_022036555.1). NCBI lineage: Eukaryota > Viridiplantae > Streptophyta > Magnoliopsida > Poales > Poaceae > Microstegium > Microstegium vimineum. The sequence goes on along the minus strand of CM039121.1, from coordinate 38,935,878 downwards.
TAATGGACTATTAGCAGCATGCAGCCAGCTCAAAAGGTGAGCAAAAAGATGCTCCAATGCAGTGAACGGTATAGTCGCTTCTTCGTTCATAGATCTACGGAATCTGGCAGAAAATGACTTACATGTCCATGGGATGAAATCTCACTGTACGCCGCATATTATTGTCTCACTTGAGATGTCCATTAGAAATGCCAGAAAATCATGCCAAGAATAAGTGCTATAGATGTAGTATGTAAGCCAAATAACCGCTTTTTGCTAATGTCACTTCAGATAGGCCATACTACATGTTCACAGAAGTAGATGAAATTTTCAGCCTGCGCTCAAACTACCATTCGTACCGATGGATAATGTTCACTCCAATAGAAATTAGAAAGCCAGATTCTGGTTGTATGATGGTTAAGATGCATACGTATATAGTTTTTCAATCACTCCTAGAGAGAGTGAGTGTGAAAGTTATTCACTCACTGTCACATGATGTAAAGGTGCCCAGCTCAATGATAGACTTGTGCCGAACAAAAATGTAGCTTTCTGAAGGCTCTGCAAATCCAACGGGATCATGGCTTTGTGCAAAAAGACGCGGTGCTCCATGCTACATGGACCCCGTGTATGTGGGAGGGGGGTGGGATCATGTGAGACGTATATTCGTACAATACAACCATGCAGCCTACACTTGGTAATATACAGAAAAAAAAGCAAATGGCATGATCAAGCTACGATGTCAAACAGTAAAGTGTTTAGTTTTGAAGGGTTGATGTCACAGTCTAACATCATTTTAAGAACAAAACCAGAAGATGTACTATTAAAAAAAATTTGATCCTCAGGGGCAAGAATTTTTTAAGATCTTCTCACGCAGGTGAAGAAAACCCTAAACTCATGCCACAACCACACGCAATAACACTATAGTCCGAAGTCATGCCCCACCCATACACAGCAGCACTGTTGCTCATGTGAGATCTTTATTAACAACGGCCTAAAATTCGCTCCCACGAGGAGTCAAAACCATGATCCGAGGGGAGTGGTACTGTTATGTGGCTGCTAGGAATTGAGAGGAGGGAGATTTGAGGGAGGCAACAGTGCCTGCTGCGCTAAAGTACCCGCGGCGGCGCTACAGTACCACGGGTACTGTTCACATCGTGGCGGCTAGGGCAATAGAGAAGACGAGGGGATTTTTTTTTAACACCAGTTTGAAATTTGCTCCCATGAAGAGTCAAACCTATATGACCTAAGAAGTGCTAGTAGAGCCACCAAACCAACCAACTAGAGGTGCAGTAGAAGATGTGCTATTAACTAGATCAAATCGTTCTTATTAGAGATATCTATAGTTTAAAACATGTGTATCATGTTACGTATATACTTGAAGTTGTACTTGACTATATATAGTAGAGCCACCAAACCAACCAACTAGAGGTCCCCTGCCCTAGCTCCTCTTGCGCATCGCCGACTCCACGAACACGTGACCCCCTGCGCACGAAATCTACTGTCCTGATTCTTTGTAGAGGCAGAGTACTGAGCTATCGCTCATGTTGTTCCTGAGTGTTGTTGGTTGCAATATTTACTTTAGGAGTTTCATATCTTGATGCCCACGGCAACCATTGTCTACAACACAATGTACATGACTGCCAATTCGGTTCATCTTTGGAGCACGAAGCATATTGAGATTGAAATCCACTTTGTTCGTTAGAAGGTGACTTTGAGGAAGTTCAAAGTACTCCATGTCCCCTCAGCTCATCACTTCGCAGATATTATGAATAAGGGACTGCATGTACAGTTGTTCAATGACTTCAGGTCCAGCCTTGTCCAACCTCTATGTCTAGTTCCCTCCCCTTGTGATTGTGATTGCGGACGGGTATTAGAGATATGTATAGTCTAAATGTCTAACACATGAATATCAAGTTACTTGTAGTTTTAACTATATATTGAAAGCCACCCCCTAATTGGGTGTGAGGTGGTCTCCTAATTCTCTGCAGTTCTAAAGATTACATCTAGTGCAGGCTGAACTGCTTAAGATAATCAAATTTTAAGGTAATCGCTTCTAACAAAAAGCAGAAAATTGATTGCATAGTCAGTGCATAGTGAATTGATCTGGTCAGTGGCACTCAGTTTGATAAAAGTAATAGGAAGATCCAAATTGTTGCTTCCTTGTCTACTCTTGCACCTTTCTCTTAATTAGGAAAATGATAGGACAGGATATTTGAGAAGAGTATCTCTGGAGTCTTCCATTGTCAAAAAGGAGTTACAAAATATGATCAATACAAACATCCACTAAGTGAGAGAAATCCTACGGGAACATTGGCATGAAAAGTTTATTTAAAAGATCTATCACAGGTCAAAATGCAAAATAGCAAAACACACACAAAAAAAGCTAGAATGAAAGTTGCTACTTTTTTTAGATATGATCTAATTTAGGTTTTCAAAGTGGATAATATCATAAGATGCAGATGTGATCACCAGAACATACCCTAAGTGGGCTGCAGCACATGCCTGACGCCTGCAACAACAGTATGCATTTAAAGAAACAACAAAAAGATCAAAGAAAACAGAGAATTCACTAACTCTGAGCTAGTGGATAAGGTAACCTAGGGGTAGGATGGAGGGTTGATCCACAGCCACTTATTTTGGAACTAAATGCCATGCCACAAGATTTCGAGATTATGTTAGGCATGAATGACAGATCAGGTGACGTTAGAAACTAATATGAGTATGGAAAACATTGATTGCCAAGCACGAATATATCAGTCGCCATAATTTTTTTTCATTTTTTCTTTGAAAGGGGCACACTGCCCAATCAATTAAAAGAGAAAGGTGAGGCTGAGGCACCTGCACCAGACACCACTCGGACGCGGGTTTGGATGCCTGAGCACCATGTGAACTAGACAACTGAGCCTCCAGTCCTCCACTAGGTCCTGATCAGTCTGCATTGATTCTCTCTGCATCCAGCCTCTCAGTTGCCATGATGCACAAGAAATCAAAATGGATGCGAGAGTGAAAATTTTTACAATGTTATTTACTTCTCTTAAGTTTTTCGAGCTACAGTTGAAATGGCTTTGTATTAATAAAATTAATATTTTACACCTTCCAAAAGTTTAATCTGTAAATTCAAAAAAATCAGGAACAAGAAACATGAAAATATGCTATTGGTCTGTAGTAACTAGGTGATGTTATTCATACTTGTCTGGAGAGCATCCTTCACGTGCCACATGTTTCTTTGGCATCAGGCCATAAGAACCATTTATATGGGAAAGAAGAACCAGCTTAATACTAGGATACATCACAAATACTTCTCTCCTGCCAAACAAAATTTTCAGACCATTCAAATATTTGAAGAAATGAAAAATTTTAGTACAAGCAGAACCAAGATTTGAATTTGCCAAATACTTCTGAAACATATTGAGGCCCTCATGTGCTAGAGGCCTAGAGCCAAGTTTGTATGTACTTGTGTCGGATGGTAAGCCGAGAAGTGGGCAGTTTGCTGAGAAGAAGCATGACGCTGGCAAGTCCAGCTAGTGGATAGGATAAGGAGAATCGTCAGAATTTTAGTTTCCCAGAATATAATATAATGATAGGAATTCAATCTATGAATAATTCTATTTTCAGATAGGCTAGTACGATACTATATATACATCTTTCCATTTTGGTATTTGTATCTTTTTTATTTTTGTTAAAAGGGGATCTGGGTACTACCCTCTCCCCCCAAATCCCCAACCCAAACACTCACGCACAATATTTTCAGCGAAGGTAATTATGCATTCTGCTTTTGTCTGGTGAGTTGCTTCAAGCTAAGACAATACACAACGGGAAAAAAAATATGCTCCTACTTTCTATCATGAGACGGAGTGAAAGATTTTGTGCTTACCACGTGCCACTAGTTGAAGATGTTGGAGATAAGGTTGATAAGACACCAGTGGCTTTGTTGGTAAACTGGCAGATAACTCACCGTTGCCAGATTTTTGCAGTAGCAAGTTGTAATCATAGAAAGTTGCCTTCTCTTGAGCTCTGAACCATTGCTTTCTATCTACGCTCTGCCAAATCTTCACAAACAATCCAGACACAGCCACAAAGGTCACTGAAGTTTCATAACACTGTATGGTGTGTACAAATGAGCAATGCTATAATATTGATGCTCCAGCATAGCACGCGTCATAGATCAGTTGCTATTCCAGCACAAAGCAGCTTATTATATCATGCTCCAGTGACCACTCACCAGGCTTGTACGTGAAACCAAACCTAAGCGCGCACAAAATTGACTAAAGCGAAGATCTCGCGATTCGATTAATCGTAAGACGTTGGAACCTGGGAAACCTCAAAGCTTCCAGGGCGCATTTCCTCGAACACATGGTGAGCGAGCGGCACACGACTCCCGATTGCTCCGATGGGCCTAACCACCCCCAGTATAGGCGCGAGGAAGCGGAGATCCCTTGCCTCCGTCCGCCGGATTATACGTATCATGCGTCGCCGCCTCTGCCTCTGCCGCCGGCGCGCGCCGCAGAGAGTGAGAGAGCCAGGCGCGGCAGGGAAACCGCGACTGATCGATCAACGAGCGGAATATATTGCTTTGGTTTCGTGAGCTTTCTATTCATTTTAGGCCCATTATACCAAGCTCAGCCCATAAGACTACTCAGTCACGTGTGGGCTATTGGACCAAAAAGGAGCCCAACTCAGTCCACAATGGATGGATGGTGATAGGCCCTTACCAAGCGAGGCTTTAGTAGCCCATTCTTGAGTGAAAGTTGGGCTTCTGACCTTAAAAAATAAATCAGTTTTTTTCTCTATCCAACGGCTGAGATCGCGTGCGCGCAACCCTAGGCACGAGATCCCAAGTGTTGCGAGCTGCGCCTCCATAAGTAGACGGCTCCGCTAGGGTTTTTGGCTCCTCCGCCTCTGCTCTCCCCTGCTGCGCTGCTCGCCCGATCTCTCGCTGCCGGCAGCGGTAAAGTCCACGTTTTATTAGCGAGAGAAGGATTCGTGTGATTTTCTTGATTTATAGTGTTCGCCCTCTTTGTGTTTGATGTCACTGATTTTTTTTTTTGTTTTCGTTGCTGGTGTGCAGATCTGAGATCGAGCGAAGCTAGCTTTTCATCGAGATGGCGCTTGTAAGTCTTAGCTTGTATTAGCGAGATTAATTTTATTGTAATTTCAACTTGTGGTGTGGCACGCTATTCTCTGGTAGATTGATTTCCATTCATGGGTTTCTGTGGATTCCTACTGTACAGCCTAAATCGTCGATATATGTCATCTCTCGCATTAACATAAGATTTGGTTACTAAATCATTTGTCCATGGATGCATATTGCTGATTACCCTTATCTTGTTGCCTTAGCTGCTTGGTTACATGTTTTCCGTATCTTAGAGGTTGTGAATTCATTTAGATCCTTACTGAAAGTTAGGAAAATGGAAACACTTAATAAGACTTAAGTTGTGAGGTAGCAATTACCTCCTATTTGTTCAGATTATCAGATGGTATGATAACAATGAAATTGTGAAATGGCAAGCACCTCTGTTTCACAGGTGATTTTCATAGTAGTTTTATTTAAACATGTGGTCTGCCCTTGTTGCACTTTTAGGCATTCTTTGCTTTTAACATTAGCTAATCTCTGATGAAGTCATTGACAATAGAATCCTTGCTCTGAGTTATAATTTTGGGTTAATATCTTTGGTGTTTCCAATACAAAAGAGGTTGTTTCAACTTTTTCACTGAGCTGATCAGCACCAAGTGATTGGCAATGTAATCCTTGCCGATGCTAAGCAGGATACAGTTTAGTTCTGGTTCTTGGGAGCACAAAAGGCATATTCACCTTTCCATGCCTACTTGAATTTCTATTTTCCTAAGTTGCCTACTAGAGATAGGCAGCAGTATAAGCATCATTATTGCTTATATCATATTGTTTTTTATTGATTACCTTATGTAGTTGTGGTCTTCCCCTTGTGATTCCACACTGTTATCAGTTTGCACCAATCGTCTACTGACTTAGTTGTGCTAGACTAGACTAAAGTTTCTATTTCTTCCCTTTTATTTTATTTTTTTCTGATTTTTTTTTCTAATATTCCAGATCTTGTTATGCTTTGTATCGGTATGTATGCATATGACCAACCTTCTGCACTGTGTAGGTACTGCATGCTGGCAGTAGTAACAAAAATGCATTCAAAACACTAATTGCCGCGGAATACAGTGGCATCAAGGTTGAGTTGGTGAAGAACTTTCAAATGGGTGTCTCCAACAAAACTCCAGAGTTCCTCAAGATGAACCCTATTGGGAAGGTATGAAAAAATCTCTATATGTTAAGGTGATAAAATAGTCCAGGGTGTAAATCGGGCACTTCTTTGCAGGTTCCTGTCCTGGAGACTCCTGAAGGACCTGTTTTTGAGAGCAATGCAATTGCAAGATATGGTAATTCAACAACTATTGGCTTGTTTAGTCTTCTGTTTGCATTCATTTGATTGAGCACTGAATTCTGTCATCTTCCTGAAGTTACTCGCTTGAAGGCTGACAACCCACTTTATGGATCTTCACTGATTGATTATGTAAGTGATGTTCAATATTTCATTCAAAATCATTTAGGCAAATTTTGCTAGAGGACATCGCAAAAAAGTATAATTGGCTAACACACACCGCAACGACGAGTTTTTGCCCAGTACCATTATAAATTTGTGGTTATTTGCCATAGGACACCGCACTGAATATTTTATTAATTTCTTAGTTTTGGAGAGAGAAAGTGGGGGAAATGACTTTATTACCCTCATCTTCAACCTTCAGCCGCGCACTAATTTTTGCCGTAAGACACTGCCACCACCTACTCGTGCCTCACAGCGTGCTGCTGGATGAACCAGTGAAGGGCCTCGCTGCTGCCGCCGTCATAAACCAGGAGGGATGTTAGCGTGCGACAATGAAAGGAAAGAGGAGGAGCACACGGTCGGCGACAGCACGGCAAGCACGAAGCTCAAGCGCGAGTAAGCCAGCGAGGCAACCTGCGAAGGCCAGCGACGCGGGCCCGTCCTCGGTGCCATCGCAGGTGCGCAGCCTCAACCACTTGAGGCTCCCCCACCGCCGCCACCGCCGTCCAAGGCCGCGGTCGCCGGAGCGGATGCCGCAAAGCGACAGCTTGTCGAGCGGCAATGCCCTTGTGACCTCGGAGAGTGCAGTGCGAGCAGCGTGGCAGGAGAGACCGCCTAATCGGGTAAGAGCCACAGCGTGGAGAGCCGGCAAGCGACCTGCTCTCCCACGTGACGAGGTCGCCATTGACGGCATGCTCGAGCTCTCCGCACCCAGCCCTCTCCTCCTCTTCTCTCTCCCTCTAAAGGGCGCCCGAGCTCCGTAGAAGCACGCCGCCACCACTCCGCCCATCCCCATGCCTCCTCCATCTCTCCAACGCCCCAAGCCGCCGCCGCCGCCATTACTGACCCAAGGTCGAGCTCTGATCTACAAAATCCGTTCATCGCTTGCTTATTTTTTTTTCCTTTGTTGACATCACAGTGCCACAAAGAGGCCATAACCTCACCCCTCGGTGTCGATCCATGGCTGTGTCGTCGAGTTCCATTGAGCTCCGCCACTACCATTCGCCTCAACCCGACACCGGCGCCTCCCGAGCCGTTTCCACCAAAGAGGCCCCCACTAGTGTTTTCTACATGCTCTCCTCTACCTCGTTTGCCCCTCGCAGAAGACCGCCGGCCACCAAACCCGTACGGTGTTGTGGTCACGGGCGCCGCCGGATAAGAGAAGGCGGCAACAATGTATTATGGCAAAAATAAACAAACGACCGAAGGTTGAAGAGGGGGTAAAAAGGTCATTTCCCCAGCCTTCTCTCTCTACGAATCTGAGAAATGAATAAAATATTGGTTGCGGTGTGTTACAGCAAAGAACCTCAAATTTATAATGGTACTCGGCAAAATCCGTTCGTTGCGGTGTCTACGAGCATATTATGTTATTTAGCGATGTCCTGTAGCAAAATTTCCCAATCATTTAATATATTTTCTTGCATGCATTTGTTTGCTTAGATGTTTCTGTCTGTTTGAACCTGTGCTTGTTTCAGGCCCATATTGAGCAATGGATGGACTTTGCTGCAACAGAGGTCGATGCAAACACTGGAAAGTGGTTGTACCCACGTATGGGGTTTTATCCCTATGCTGCTGTGGTATGTATTGCCATGTGGCTAACATTTGTTTTCTCAATAGCTTCATTGTAGTCTTATATTCTCATTTTGCCCAACAGACAGAAGAAGCAGCCATTGCTGCCTTGAAGAGAGCATTTGGTTCCTTGAACACCCATCTTGCATCAAACACATTCCTTGTTGGCCATTCAGTTACTCTTGCGGATATCGTGCTGACATGCAATCTTTACTTGGGCTTTAGCCGTATCTTGACTAAGAGTTTTACCTCAGAGTTCCCTCATGTTGAGAGGTACTTCTGGACCTTGGTTAACCAACCAAACTTCAAAAAAATCATTGGTGACGTGAAGCAGGTAGAAGCTGTGCCAACTGTTCCAAAGAAGGCTGCTCCAGCCAAAGAGCAAAAGCCTAAGGAAGCCAAAAAGGAGGCTCCAAAAGAGGCCCCGAAGCCCAAGGCAGTTGAGGAACCAGCAGAGGAAGAGGAGGCACCAAAGCCTAAGCCAAAGAATCCCCTTGATTTGCTTCCTCCAAGCAAGATGATTCTTGATGATTGGAAGAGGCTGTACTCTAACACGAAAACCAACTTCCATGAGGTTGCTATTAAAGGTATGTTTGCTTGTTCTTAAATACCTGTTGAAGTTTTTTCAACAATGATTATGGTTGCATAGTGTTAACAATGATGATCATTGTTTAAAGTTTTAACAATGATTATGCATGGTTTATAGTTTTAACAAAGATTATGGTTACATAAGATATTACTAATTAGAAACATAAACTTTAGTAACTTTAAGCAAACATGTGCCTCAAGTTAATAAGACAGCTGGTCAAGTTAAATAGAGCAGCTGGGTTTGGCATATTCTTTTGGTGTTTTTAGCAGTTCCAAAATTTTGTTTTGATATGTTAGTAGTGCAATGTACAAGTCAACTGAACTCAACTCCCATGTATTTTCAGGTTTCTGGGACATGTATGACCCAGAGGGCTACTCCCTGTGGTTCTGTGACTATAAGTACAATGATGAGAACACCGTTTCATATGTGACTATGAACAAGGTTGGTGGGTTCCTGCAGCGGATGGACCTGTGCCGCAAATACGCCTTTGGCAAGATGCTTGTGGTTGGCTCTGAGCCACCTTTTAAGGTCAAGGGCCTCTGGCTCTTCCGTGGCCCAGAAATCCCCAAGTTTGTCATGGATGAAGTCTATGACATGGAGCTCTATCAGTGGACCAAGGTTGACATCTCTGACGAGGCTCAGAAGGAGCGGGTCAATGCCATGATTGAGGACCTGGAGCCCTTTGAGGGCGAGGCCTTGCTGGATGCAAAATGCTTCAAGTGAGCAACATTTCTTTGAAAGGTGCTGAGCAAAGAGTCGTTTAGGTTTTTTGGGTCCAATTCTAGAACAGAAATGAATGTTTATGGGCGTACTGGTTATTTTCTGTGCTATGTTGGGGAGTTTTGGCCGTGGTAAGGGGAACTGGGTAAGGTTGTGCTCGCGTGCAATCTATGGATTATCGCATTGGAATCGTTCATGATCTCATAAACGTGTCATTTTACATATATTTTTTCATTTACCATGTAACTAGTTAATCCAGTTGTCTGTTTTTTCTTTTGGGTACAGCACACGCGCCTGGTGTTTTTATATATATAGTTCCTCGTCAAATTACGCACATATGCTCTTGCGCTTAGCAGAAAAGAATCTAATAGTAAGAGGCCTACGAATAGTAAGCGATGCCTGCGAAACGCGAGAACAAGGAGCTCCGTCGCCTTGTTCTTAGTTCTCTTCGAAATTGAATGCCTATTAATATAGGTAAAAAATAATTAACTATTTGACTCCAGTTATTTCATGATTAAATAATAATTAATAAATATAAATCAAAGTGCTATAGTGTCGTTTTTTAAAATTTTGTTCGTCTAAACAAGGCCTACTACTGTGCTAGGGGTTCCCTCTTCTGATTTTTTTTTTAACTATAGTGCACTGCTGCATAGAATTTTTTTCCTCCGCCTTCCGTCTTGTATATCAGTTCGAAGAGTAAAAGACTGTTTTCTCTGTTTTCTGGACGGCTGAAAATAGAGTATTAACAACAGCTTTTAACTGTTATCATTGAACACAGTGAAAGACAGTTTTTAACTGTTAGGATTCCGCTACACATAGATGCGTTTGGTTGGAGAGCTGGATAGGATGGAATTATATCTGTGATTTTGAGAATTCCCTGACTTCGAAATAAAAGGTTTTAAGAATTTCCATCTTTGACTTCAAGAATAAAAAGTTCTTGTTATGTGTTTATTTAGCTCAGTATCAGAGGAGATTTTCGTGATGTTCTTGAAAGCTAAGCCACTTAATTTGGTTTTTACAATTAATGAAGACTAATTATTGTGACTAACGTATGTATTGCAGAGGTACTACTGGTGAGTTTTATGATGTTGTTTCTAAAATTGTCATATCATATGAAATGAAATGAAATTTAGATGAAACACGCACTTTCAATGAAGAGTTTAATTCTATGCTTTCATATACATTTAATTCTTTCTGTGACTCGTAGAGAGTTAGTATTTGTATTAAGAGAGTTTCATCTATATGAAATATTTTTTTTCTCTTCTTAAATATGCTATTATGTCATAAAAAATGTTTATGTGATAACATATTTAATGTGAATGAAACTTAAATAAAACTCCCACTAAGACTTTGATCTAAGTTAAAATTAAGTCGCAATAATGATCAATTAATAGATAATCAGTGGTTTGTATGCCTCCGTTAATAGAATTTGCTAGGAAGGTGGACAAGGTTATGTTATAAATGCTGTCTAGTGTCGATAGGCACTCTCTTTGCTCAGCAGCTCTCCGGTCTTTCTTTTGCATACACAGCATCTCACTTAGTTGTTATTCTTTTTAAACACTAATTTAGATACTAACTCTTCCACAATATATCAAAACAACTAGAGCACTGGAGTTAGCTTTTCACAAATATAGAAAAGGGGTTTTCTTAGCATCTCATCGTGTCATTAAGCGCAATACATATGCAAATAAGGCTCCGTTCTTAACCAATATAATTTTCTTGTGTCTTGAGTGTTTGCCGCCAAATTCTGGAACAGCATGGCGCTAAATTTACTGGTAGGTTCACGAAACAACGACAAGAACAAATTTAATAGCTTATATAAATTTACTGGTAGGTTCACGAAACATGAGTTTTTATTCAAAATGGTCTATTTTAGACCTCTACTTGGGCATCCAGAGAAAAACCGAAATCTGAAACCAAACCCAATAAGTTACGAATCCACAAACCTGATAATCACGGTAAATTGAACCCTAAGCCAAACCCGCTAGACCTGAACGATTCAATTACCGCCCCATTGCCATCCCTAGCAGGCTATTCAGATAACAAACTGGCCTACCCTGTCATCAAATAACGATTCAACTATGCAGTTGTCGCTTCTTATATGAATATATTGCCCTCGCATTCCGTTCCATATTATTGTTTATCCTAAGTTTTTTTTTAAAAAAAACAATATTGTTTATCATGAGTTAAACTTCTCTAGTTTTAGTTAAATTCTAAATACATAGGTGTACAAACTTATATTTAACTAAATGCTCTATCAAAACATATTTAATGTTGTAATGGTGAGCAAAATTAAAAGAAATCTAACTTAGACAAGACAAAATAAATAGATGTTACTCCCTCCATTCCAAATTATAAATTGTTCTGTACATATAGTCTAGATATAAGGCATCTAGCTATATAGTAGAAGTTATATACCTTAAAATTATTTGGAACAGAGAGAATTTAGTAAATGGAAATAATCATAGGGAATCAGTTACTGTATGGAGTTCACGTGTAACATGCAAGGGTGGCGCAATATCTTACTGCAGCGAGCTGCCGACTACGATCATCCAAATGAGATGACGAGGACCTCACGCTCAGACTAGCTATAGCACTTTTTCCAGTCGAAATGGGATTGAAACCATTGAACCAAATTGTACTTGAATTCAACCAGAACCCAAGTTCTAAACGCCTATCCAAAAAGACGCTGAATTTTATGTTTACGTTTCCAAAGCAAAATTTATGCGAATCTATAGTATGATAGTGTACTCTTAATCAGGTATCCTCTTAAAGAGAACCAAAAGTATTAAAATGCACATTCACAAAGATGCAAGGTAGCATCAGTATACATGATATACATTTGCACGTGGCATTGGGCTGCAACTTTTTGCAGACACCATGAAATTTTGACTTCTCTTTTCATCTTTTGTGAGGCAGGGGAAAAAAACTTCAAGATCCTATCTTTGTGGTGAATTCCGATTTTCAGAATCACCGTTCAAATCCAGAACTGAACAGTTATTTACCATGGCACAGAGCACTTTGTGTCGCACCACTTTTCTTCACTTGAGACTACACACTACGCATTCTCCAGCAGCGCCTTTGCACAGCTTCAGAGACTCGCATTTTCACAAGGTGATGTGTAGAACCTTCGCCCAAACACATCTATACCGCAGAGATTCTGAATATACCTCCACGAGCTTCAAAATGAAAACATTAGCCCTGTGACAGAGCTTAAATACCTGAATATATGTGTCCTGAGATTTGTCTCAGGAAACGTATGTCAGCAGCTTTCTGTAACAACTAAACGCTGCAGTTGCTTTAGAGGGGACAAGAGCTGGGAGAACGCTGGCCTTTTGCTCGGATCGCTGAAAAAAAAAAGAGTTCAACAACACTGGGGCGAACAACAAAAGGGCGGGGAGGGGGGCTATAGACTAAATGAGTCTTACTTATCCCAACATGAAGATATTATGCTAGCCACCTGCGGATCCACGTCCTTGGGAATGTCTAGTCGTCTGTTCTGGAATCCAACTGCTCCTACCACTTGCATTGGATTCAACCCACTCCATGGTACACGCATGGTTGCTAGTTCCCACAGGATTACTCCAAAACTGTAGACATCACACCTAAAGCCAGCCAAAAACCATTCAATTTTCGCTGAAACAGTAGCAATCGAAAAGAACAACATGTCCGTACAACAAAATTACTCACTTCTCATTAGATGGTTCATTTCGTAGTACCTCAGGTGCCATCCACTCTGGCTGCAGGCCAACAGAAAATGCTTCACAAAGATGTGATTATAGGTTTAATTATAGAAAACATGCGATGCAGAACAAGAAAACAAACGGAAGGCAACATTCTTGTAGAACATAGGACATCAATAACAAAATCTGGAACCAATGTCTATGTATCTGCTTGTTTTTCCATGGTTTTAAGTTAAACATGAAATTATGCTGAGGATTAAGTCCCCATTGGACAAGCTGGAGATTTTAAAATCTATCTTGTAAACTGTGGATTGTTAAAAGCTGGAAAAGGTGAAGGGAAGATGGATTGTAGGATTGTCAGTCTGGACTAGTGTTGAAAGCTGCTTGGATAACTAGAGCTTGTGGAATAAAAGCTGCTTCCACAAGCTGACCTGTTCGGACCTGAAAGCAATAGGGATTGCATGGAAATAGCAGATTGATTAATCAAGGTACAGGGGTACAACATGTATATGTAGTCCAGAGATCTTGGGTTTATAGAAACATAACCAAACAAGATCGCATCCCCCATTCCTATCCATAATCAACAGAGGAGAAGGCCAGCGGGCTATAGGAGGGCAGGTGGCACAGGATCGGCTAGAGCTTTTAAAGCCACAATACACAAGTTCTAGCTGATCCAAAGAGGGCCCCCACATAATGCATGATGCAGCTTCCTGAGATATGTTACTATGGGAAATATTTCACTTGTGCAGATTTGTGTCCCTATGCAACCAGAAATCAAGTTAATTCCAATATAGCTTTGCTATTTGCAAAAGAAGATGGTCATTTTCTGTAGTCATGTATTAGACCTAGATCAAGTGCATGTGCATTTTGGATTGCATGCTCAAATTATGTGTTTCGGAAAGTTTGTCAGCACTATATTGCCGCTCGGAATCAATTCCAATGTGAGTACTCTAATGCTCTAAAGAATAATGGCGTCTCCCTTCCTAGCCTATCCACATACAAGTACTCTAAAAAAACTCGACCTAGGACCTCATGCAGGTCGAGAAAACCCCAGACCCCTGTCCCACCTATATACACAGTGGGGAACGTATCCCATGTGGGAAAACCATGACCAGGGCTGGACCTTAGACCAGTGCTTTGGCGTGGGACAGACGAGAGGATTTTTTTTAACCCCATCTTGAAAATTCGCTCCTATGGAGAGTCGAACCGACCTGAGGAGTGCTACTCAAGCTACCTAACTAACTCAGCTAGAGGCCCTTTTTGCCAAAAACAAGTACTCTAATGCTTTACAAAAGAATTCAGTATCCCTTCGTAGCCAATTCCAAAACGAGTACTCTAATTATCTACAAAACAATGATGCATTTTTACGTAGAACATGTGTCATGTTTCAGTTGGCAATTTAGCATTGAGCAAGAGGATAGTATAATCAGAATCTGCTCATCATGAATGCCAACTACAATTTTCTCAATTTTTGTCTTAATTGAGTTTGTGTAAATGAGTTGTGTTTGTGTTACTCTCTTTCCTCACTATGTTTATCCTCCCTCCAGTCACAAATAAGTGAAGTTTTGGGCTTATCTTAAGTCAAATATTTCAAAGTTTGGTTAGAAATTACTTCTATTGGGTTTAGATATTTGAAAATGACACAAGCAGAATTGTCTCAAAACAGAGTTTTATCGAAGTACATTTTCACTAAGCTTTATAAGTATTTTGCAACAAACAAGTAATAGTCAAAGTTGTCTTCCAAAGGTTGGAAGTACCACTTTTTTGTGATTAGGAGTGGCATCTCAAATAATAAAACAATCCATATGAACAAAAAAAACATTAATGGATGAGAGGTATTACTGTTCCAGCAGTTGACTTAGAGGAAAGAAAAGTATGATGTTTCAGCCTTGACATGCCAAAGTCAGACACCTGACAAGAAAAGGTAGATATGCATATTATGTTGAGCTCCACAATGAAGTTTGGTGATATAAGTGTAAAAACGAATGCAAAGTGAAAATGGATTCTTCCAAAGCAACTACTTCAGAGAATCTGGGGAAGGTACGGAACAAATTACTTGTAACTAATAATAATAATAAAAGGTAAATAAACAGTAACAATGAACAATGCATGTCTTGTTCTAAACTGATATACACAATCCTCCCTCTGTTCCAAATTATAGTTCACTAAGTCAAACTTCTCTAACTTTGACTAAGTTTTTAGGAAATACATTACTTATAAATGCACTATAAATATATTAGGAAAAAGTCTACATAACCCCCTCAACTATTGGGGGTAGACTACTTAACCCCCTGAATTATAAAACCGGTTATTCTACGCCCTGAACTATCAAAACCGGCCAAATAACCCCCTCTAGGCGGTTTTGAGGGTGGTTTTGCCTTTTTCTTTTTTATTTATTTCGGTTGAATCTTTGAAAAAACATAATAAATTATAGAAAAATCATAAAAATAGAAAATTTAATTTTGTTGGACTCCACATGAGTAGATCTACACATTGAACATATAATATGATATGCTTTAGTAAAAAGTTTTTGCTGTAGAAATATATCTATGTTTTTCTATAATTAATTATAAAAATTCATAACTGCAATTTTTGTGGTCCAATTGCGGTGAAATTTTTATGGTAGACTAATTATTATATGCTTCAAATGTAGTAAAAATTTCATACTCATTGGATCACGTATAACTTAGTTATAGATTTATATATGTTTATACCTTAGTTAAATTCAAATAAACTTGTAACTAAATTATACATGATCCAATGGGTATGAAATTTTTACTACAGTTGAAGAATACAATAATTAGCCTACCATAAAAATTTCACCACAATGAGACCATGGAAATTGCAGTTATGAATTTTTCTAACTAGTTATAGAAAACATAGATATAAATCTATAGCAAAAACTTTGTACTTAAGCATACCATATTATATGTTCAATGTGTAAATCTACTCATGTGGAGTCCAAGAAAATTAGATTTTATATTTTATGATTTTTCTATGATTTATTATGATTTTTCAAAGATTCAACCGAAATAAATAAAAAAGAAAAAGGCAAAACCACCCTCAAAACCGCCTAGAGGGGGTTATTTGGCCGGTTTTGATAGTTTAGGGGGTAGAATAACCGGTTTTATAGTTCAGGGGGTTAAGTAGTCCACCCCTCATAGTTGAGGGGGTTATGTAGACTTTTTCCAAATATATTACATGGAGAGTTCTATGAAACTAATTTGATGTTGTAGGTGCTGGTGCATTTTTTCTATAAACTTGGTCAAAGTTAGAAGTTTGACTTAGGACAGAAAAGTGAACTATAATTTGAAGCAGATGGAATACTATATTACATATTGTAGACAATGCTAACAAGAAATACCCCACAGCTAATGTACATGGAACTCAGTATTTGCTTTACTCCAAAATCATAATTCAAAGGTTCAGGTGCGTGTATGATTGAGATTGGATAACTGTGCACCATGCAAACTGATCATTGACACTGACTATTAGGAAGACCATTGGAACCGTGCAAGGAATCAATCGATTAGTTACATACACAGAAGCAACAAGCTAAGTGCACTCTTTAAATCAAACATTTATCACCACAGTATTTCTGATCTGCTATGACCAGTGTGGTGAACAGTAATAGGTCTCTCCAGATGAAACACCCTAGCAAGAAAATAGCTGTGAGATGGTATAGAGGGGGAAGTCACCTTAACAACCCAATTGTTATCCACTAAAAGATTGGGGGATTTCAGGTCACGGTGAACAATGGTAGGATGGCTAGAGTGCAGGTAATTCATCCCTTTTGCCTGAAAGAATATACAATATTAAACAGCTGCAAAGAACAAGCCACAATGTATGTATTAAACACAAAAACAACTTGCCCAAGTTTTTACCACATCTAGTGCCATTTTTAGCCTCCGTACTTCATCAATTCGACTATTTGGCCTATGCAACAAGCGATATAGGCTCCCCCTAAAAAAAATTTGTTGTACTGCTGTGAGAACTCTTCATATTCATAATATCATGCCAAGATAGGTTGAAATTATCATTTTCCATTTTGACTAGAAATAGAGGAGCTTGTACAAACCTTGGGAGGTACTCAGTTAATATAGAAAGATTAGGAGGTTGTGTCACATATCCCAAGAAAAGAACGACATTGGGATGCCTTAGCCTTGACATTATTCTCACCTAAAATGTAACAAATATAATCTTAGCTGAGGGAAAAGAACCCAATAACCATTAAGCTCCAGTTGGAACAGAAATGCATGTGTTAAAATTTAACTTACTTCACATTTAAATTGCTCTAGTGAAACACCTGATAAATCCTGGTCAAGAAATTTCTTCACTGCAACCTCCTGGAATTTACAGGAAAATACATCAGAACGGAAACTCCCTAAGAATCAGAAGTCAAGGGAAGACTGCATATGTTCCTCCATAGAATTGGCTAGCTGAAGTATGTATTCTTGAAGATAAGAAAAGACCTTTTGAATGTTTAATCTGAAGGTTCCTACTTCCTAGTAATGTAAAAGCATATGGACTACAGGTCATGATGATAGATCAATTTGATACACATGCAACATGCTCATAATTATTGACTTGTGAATCACATGATTCCTAGTTCAGTTTTTTTTTTCTTTTTTGCGTGTGCCAATTCCTAGTTCAGTTTTCTCTATACGCTAATATGTACATAAAGGTAAACTGGTGCAGGCAAACTTAAACATTTTTTTCCTTATTAGGAGCAAAACCTGATACACAATGCTTGCCTGCTATCAATTAATGCTTATCCACATATGATATAAAGATGGCACTGTTTAAGAAGGTTATCAAACTTTACAGCTACAGGAATTGCTCAAACATGTAATCCCATTGCATAATGTATAATCATGTCATTCCATGCTTGGGTAGATTTGGTGGAGGGAAGAATGTTAATACAAAAAGTTAGTATGTGTGAGTTCTTCAGAATCATATCTTCAGCAGATATCACAGTTACAATAGAGAGAGAGAGAGAGAGAGAGAGAGAGAGAAGAAAAAAGAATGACAATGGGGAGAACCATCCTTTGGCTTTGTCATAATAAGAGAAGTGAATGCCTAACCCTGCAGGTAGGTACTCACGCAAAACCTACAAGAGCCAGGGTTCGAGCTCCAGTGGACGGTGAGCAGCCTCGAACTGGAGGCTCTATCAACCAGACAATCAAGCCATCACTCGGTTCTTAATATTATTTCAGCAATTTTGTTTGCCTTGCTCAAAGGTTCAGTTTACACTTTACAGCCATCAACAATCCAAGCAATAACTAATCAGGAAAATGAAGGTGAAATGTTCAATTAGCTACCAGGTGAAGAGTAGTGATTTCCCATCACTTGCATGGATTTGTCAGTCTCAAAGATATGCTAAACTTCTAATGTTTCCAATGCCTGTAGCCACAAGCCACAAACTTTGTGTGCCCATCAGCTATAGATAGCACACACTTTTATATTCACTAAACAAACTAAAACTAAAGCATAAGGACAACTATTAGATAACAAATTATCAGCATAAGCAACTAAACTATCTCTTATCTTTTTTTTTTCTCGAAGAAAAACTATCTCTTATCTTATGATCAACAATGTTTATACTTTATAGTACACTATGTTCAATCCCTAGCAAAATGTCATGCAAAAATGCTCTATCAGAATATCTGACTTACTGTGCCATTCCAGTCCGCATGATAAACTTCCCCATAGGAACCTGCAATGATATATCATCGTAAGTTTATGACATGGGATTGCCATAGCCAAGAAACAAATAGCACACGGAAATAAGAAAACAAATTAATTGAAAAAATACAACACAAAAATAAGTTTACTCTAACAATAACAGTAGTAAATTCCAAAATAAGAGGAACTTGAAAGGAATTAACATGGGGAGCCTCATAGTGAAGTCTAACTAATTATTTTTTTATCCACAATAATTCTTATTTACTTGTGCTTTTCATGGCCTCAAAGATAAATTTTGAAAATTGATTGTTGGCTGTAGCTTTATTGATAAAAGTTATTAAAAATATAATGCAAACAAAAGTGTTGTTATTATGTGCCATTTAGGTAACTTTGCGTAGTTGTGAAAATTATAGGGAATTTCCATATTGTAAAATTGCACTAATCTAGGAGTGGAGGAGATAACATTAGCATGGTAGTATTTTGTATGCCATAGTCGCCGTGTTTTCCATGGGGATTCTCGTAACTCATCTAGAGTGCAGTCACTCGCTAGTAAGTGGCTCAATTTGTGGGGTTTGGCCAAAGCTAGAGGTGTTTCACATCTCCTTGCTCTGATGCCAAACAGAGGACTAATGTATTTTGGTCATGGTCATGCTTTTATGTTTTCATAGGTGTGCCATATGCTGTTTTTCCCCTGGGTGGATGGGTGGGTGGGTGGGTGTTGTTCAGGTTTCTCTGTATCCATTTATTCTTCTTAATCTAATGATATGCAGCTCTCCTGCGTGTCCAAGAAAAAAAAAAGGAGTTTGCATGCCATTTAGCATTCACAAGGTTTAAAAGATGACCAATGGGATTATGGAAGTGAAATCAGAAAACAGCAGTAAAGCTTCAAGAGAATAAGTACAGGAAAGTTGCCAGCACTTAGTTTCAGTAATATAAATAATCAAAATAACGGTGAAGTCATAAGAAATGGTTCCACCGATTTGTATTAAGAGGAAAAATTAACAGTCAATTATTGTGAATCATATTTTTAGTAAACATTATTGAAATGTACTAATTTATAAAGCTTGGCTTTGCAATTAAATAGAAAAAGTACTCTTGACACTGGTGGAAAGCAGTATTTTATCTTCAAGAAGGTCTCTATTAACTAGTACTTCACTGCCTTACTGGTAAAGGGCTATGAATTAGGCACATACCTAAACCAATACGTTCTCCAATATCAAGATCTTCCCATGGTATTTCATCTTCAGCAATGTCATCTATAACAGAGCTGATAGTTTTCGCACTTGACCAGCTCAATTTGTCCAAATTTCCATTGCTACTTCCTGACATGTTCACTGAAGAACCTTCAGCAGCCCTTTGATCCTCATTGGAAATAGCACTGGCAGTATGACCATGCAAGTCCAAATCTCTGATGACTTCTTCTGTATTTTCCGCAAGGTGTTGTGCATCTTCATCAGGGGATGAAGAATCTTTAGCTACAAAAGCATTTGGCAATTTTTGCGTTGTTTGAGCAATTAATAACCATCCTGTACTTTCTTTCTCATGACTGTTGTGACTATTTTGATCAGATAATAAATCGGAAGGTAGCAATGTGCCACTCTCCAAAAGTAAGTCATGCAAATTTTGTGCAAGCTGTGGGTCCACTACTTCAGGCACAATATACTTGGAAACATCATCGACTTTAACATGCTCAGAAATATTCCCATCATTTTTTTTCTCAGAGACAACGTTTTGTTTAAATTCTGTATGAGATAAATCTCCCAGGTGTGAAGTTGTGAGCGCTAAAACAGAACTGTGACCAGATGAACATCCTCCAATGGCACTTTTGTTCTCATATCCACCATTAATCTGCTCAAGAGCTAAGCACAACTCAGCGACACTCTCTTCAATGGCATCACTGCTCAGTTGGCTATTGTTGGAGTCCTGAAACTGACTCCCAGAAATGTCTGAAGGGATTAAGGTTCCTGGAGCACCCATCAGATCAATAATATATTCCGTGCTGCAAGAATTACAGTACATATGGTTAATAGCTGTGAACAATATTAAAAATATGCAATGCTGCAACAGTTTCTTTTTTCTATTTCTTTCCCTTTTTTGTTGGTCACTCACGTTGGGTTTCAACTCTAGCCTACCCCAACTTGCTTGGGACTAAAAGGCTTTAGTGTTGTCATTGTTGTTGTCAATCTTAAAATGTGTAAGATCAATAATTTGAAATATGGTAAAGAAACATGCATATACCTGTCAAAATCAACTTTGACCAAGTTAACAGCTCCTTCATCTGTTCCGGTATAACATATTCCTTTCACAAGCTTACATGGTAGGTTAACTCGGTCAGCAAGTACCTGAAAACAATTTTGTTAATTGTTGTCTGTGGTATACAGTCCTACCCAAATCTCTACTTTTAAGCAAATCAAATACATTTTTTTAGAGAAACACTTTGGTTATGTATATGGCGGACTGGCGCTCTGTGGTAGATAGTCCCTACCCAAATCCTTATTTTTAAGCAACCAAATAAATTTTATGGAGAAACCCTTTGATTATGAACCTGGTGTCACAAATACACAATCCACTGGTGCAAATTGACAAAATAGGCTGGTTTCTTGAGTTGACTACAACATAGGACTTAAATAGATTATCTCAACTGCAACACGTTAGTGCTACACCATTAACCATAAAAAATCATAACTATAAGTGCTCCTAGCAACAAAGCTAAGAACACGAAACCCGATGTGTTCAAACCTTCTACAAGTAACATCAATCCTGCACAACAATCATGATCGTGCAGAATGACACAAAGAACACATACGAAAACATCTGGTTGTCCTCTAATACAGCATTCTTTGTCATTCTCAATGTCAAATATCTTCTCCTGTATGCGCTCATGTTAAGTCCCAAATGTCAACACCGACAATGCTGATAATTTAGCACAGCCACTGCAACATTATCATCTCAGTCCACCATCACTGACCAAAGAGCAGTCAGGAGCCACCACACACTGGCTGAATCAACTCACTGACTAAACTAGGATCGGGCAGCCACAAATAGAAGCTACCAGCCCTGGGAC
Organism: Microstegium vimineum; assembly: GCA_022036555.1. NCBI lineage: Eukaryota > Viridiplantae > Streptophyta > Magnoliopsida > Poales > Poaceae > Microstegium > Microstegium vimineum. The sequence continues at coordinate 38,914,020 of CM039121.1, read as the reverse complement.
ATAACTTGGTTTGAAAAATCTTTCTATCCCACTATTTAAATTCTTAAACCCGAAGTTTGAATGTCCAGTTATATGCAATCCCATTTGAAAAGATTACATTCAAATTGTAAGTTCTCAGCATGAGTAGGACAAGGTTTAAAAAAGTTATACACAAAGGGTCAATCATAAGTTCTGAGAAACCAATTCTAAGTTTCTTAAACCACAGTTAAAGTTCTATTCTTTTGTCTTGAACCTTCCGTGGGTAATCTAACATTCAATTAGAAATATTGGAAAGAGTGAATGTATAGGAATGATAATAGCTGTGCACAAAGCACCAAACTATTGTGCATTGTCATATGTTAAAGATCCAGAAATAACCATATGACAAGTTGAAAACTATTAGCATCCTTCCCTATACTCTTGTGCTATCTAACATCATAAGACAACTATCAGATTAAACATAAAGATGATGCAGGATGCTAAGTCACTAACCTTAAATAGCAGTGATCTATGCCGCGACAGCCCAACCCGAAGTGAACCAAGCGGAAGAACGACACTGTTTAGCTGGAGAGAGAGCTCGCGGCTCTTGATGTTCCATTCCCTGTTCATACCATCCGCATCCTCAACCAGACCGCCCATAGCATTAACAATGAGACCCACAATCTTCTGTGCAAGGCCAGCTGAAGCAGCTCCACCTTGTTGCCCCCTAGTCTGCGCGGCAATCTGTGCAGCCCTATCTTCCAGTCGTTTTAGGGCAGGATCGTGCTCTCGATCCACCAAGATGGCCAGGAACGGGACATGACCCCGGAGCGGGACCGCCCTAAGGTAGTCGAGCGAGGGGAATTTGGCCTGGAAGCCGGGATGCAGCTGCGCGCCACAGACGTCGTAGAAGCCGTCGGGGAGCTGCTCGTCGTAGTTGACGACGCTGTGGTTCCAGTACCGCGCGGAGAGGGCCTCCGCGGGGCTCCGGTCTTGCCCGCACCCGGCGGCGGCCCCGAGGCTGATGAGCTCGGCGGCGCGGATCTGGACGGAGTCAGCGTCGACGAGCCCCGCGTGGTCCGACGCGGAGATGGCGAGCGCCAGGCGCACCTGGTAGTCCTCCTCCAGCCGCGTCGTCGCCGCCTCCGCCTCGAGGCCCCTGGGCTCCTCCGCCGCTGCGGGGGCGACCGACACAGCCGCAGCGGCGGGAGTAACCGCCGGCTGCGCCGGTTCGGGGTCCCCCGCAGCGGCAACGACGACAGGCGGCGGCGTCGGGTGCCCCGGGCGGCGGTGCCTCGGGCGGTGGTGGTCGGGCGCCGCGCCCGCGCCCCCGCCCCCGGCGAGGTGGAGCTTGCGTAGCAAGTGCTTCATGCGGGACATGGGCGGTGGCGCGGCGGCATGCGAGGTAGGAGCACCGAACCCCCGCACGCCTCCTCCTCCTCCGGCGCCGATCCAATCCGATCCGATCCGATTCCGAGGCAGCTACCGAATGAACTGTCGGAGCCCGATTATTATTCAATCGCTTCAAGCGATCTACCTATCCATTCGCGAGTCGTGACCTGTGGGGTTTTTTTTGTATTCCGTTGGGGGCGTGGGGGTCGTGGATGCTTCGCGCTCGGGGTCGACGCGGCTGGAGAAGCCTGGAAGAGGAAGGCAGACGACGCAGGCGGCCAAGCGACAGGGAGCACCAATACCTTGCTCTCTGTGCGTTTATTATGTCTTTTATTTACTATATTATTTACTGTTAATTAATAACAGCACCGTGTCCTGGCTGGCACCCTGCCGCTACAAGTGGTAAAATTGAAAGGTTTTTTTTATTCATGTCATTACAATTTTGCAAGTTTGGAGATACGCCATTACAATTCGTCTATTCGGAGAACTGCCATTATAATTTCACCGTATCATCGTCCATGTCATTTTCTACACTTACCGCATACACTGGGCCTACTGTCAGCTGAGAATACGTATGGAAACGTGTATGGACGTCAAATTACTGCCTCCTCCGTCTAAACAAGCCCGCCTGCGGCGGTCAGCGCGCAAGGTGGAATTGCAGTGCTTGCCCGCGGCGGGCTGCACGCGAACGAAACATCGGCGAGCTCGACGAGCACCTACGGTGGCCTGCGCGCGAGCGGCGAGCATGCGAGGTGGAGAGCGCGGCGAGCACGCTGCGCTGGAGAGCGTGACGACGAGCACTCGTGAAGGCGAGCACGCTGCGTCGGAGAGCGCGTGATGAGCACCCGCGGCGGCCTGCGCTCGCGGCTCCTTTTGGCTGGGACCGTGAAGCAGAAGCAGCTGTCGCACCCGACCACCGCCGCGGGCGTACGCCGCGTCTTCTTCGTCCCCTGCTTCGTCAGCGGGTGCGACGCATAGGAGTGATGGCGGCCCCAACGTGGCTACGTGGTCTGACGCCGAGCTCCTGCTCCCCAACTCCATCCGGCGCAACCGCCAGCGACTTTGTGTGCTCTGCCGAGCCCTCCCCCTCCCCGACTTGTTCTCCACTAGCTGGGCAAGAATCCTCGACGCGCACCCTGTCGAACACGAACAGGAGCCCCGCCTAGCCGCTGCGCGCTGAAATCTCAATTCAACAGCTTCTCCGTTCACATGCAAGAGGCAACACCGCCAACACAAGCAGGGAAGGGCCAGAGGCAACACCGCCAACACAAGCAGGGAAGGGCCACCGCTCCTTGAGCATCCGCTGCCATCCTCCAGGCCTATCACGAGCCACGATAGCCTGAGCTATTCCCATGGCCACGGAAGAAAAGCATGAAAGGCAAGAACACCTCCATCGTGGGCGACACACATGTGCTCCAATCGGCAAGTTTGGCATCACCTCGGTGTGCTGCTGTCATTCTTCAAATCAATGTGCAAGAACGACGTAACTATCAGATGGGTCTCGTCTACGAGCTGGTGCGCAGCAAGGAGGCATCCCTACCTCCATCCCCGTGAGCTACTTGGGGGAAATCCTTCACGGAGAGGACGTTGAGTGCTCGGATCGAGAGTGGGCCAACAACATGTGCCCCTGCGCCACCAGCGTGCATACTAGGAGCTCACGCTCGCCTACCATCCGGCCATCGGCGGCGTGGCACTGGGCTCAACGTCCGCGCCACGAAGGTCACGGTCCGCCAGGTTGCCGGCGGGCGACGCTTACGCGAGCACCGACCGCGTCGCTGCCGCCGAGGGCGCGCACTTGACGGTGTGCGGCACGGCCGACGGGGAGGAGGAGGTCGCGGCGAGGAGGCCGACACCGAGGCACATGGCGCACAGCCATCTCCTCACCCCCCTGCTTTTCCTAACGGAGAAGACGGGAACTTAACGCTCATACGTGTTCATGTATACATACTTATCTGACTGTGGGTTCATATACCTAGAAGACATAGAAAATGGCATGAACAAGAAAGAGATGAAATTATAATGGTAGTTCTCCAAATAGACGAATTGTAATGACGTATCTCTGAACTTATAAAATTGTAATGGTATGAATAAAAAACCAAATTAAAATGGTTTGACCGGCGTGGAGGCCAACGCAGAGGGGAGCCAGGGAGAAGAAATGGATGCGATTGGGATAGATGAGTCATGAGCGCGCTGACGTGAAGAAATTGATGGATGAGCGTGACGTGGCTGGTTGTGTTGGGTCGGATCAGGTCCGCTCGTTCAGCCTTTTTAACTGTCATCATGTCACTTAAGTTTGATTTATTTATTAAAAACATTTATATTATTTATATTTTCAAATAAGTATAATATAAAAAATAGTTAATCTACAAATATTAATATTTTTATATATATTTAAACATGATGCTAAATAATAAAGATTTAGGGTTAAAGCTAAAGATTAACAGTAATTTAAAAACTAAGCAATAATGAGGAAAATCAGTCTCATAGAGGGCTGCGGCCCCTCTCTTGAATCTGTCTCTGTATTTGGTCAAAGTTAATGGTCTGTTTGGTATAACTCAGCTTTATTAATGAAGCTGTTTTTTTAAAAAATAACTTTATGAGTAATTTTTTTAGTGAAGCTGAGCTATTTTAGAAAGGATGTTTGACAAAACAACTTTATTAATAATTTTATACATGGATATGAGAGAGAAATAGAGGAGAGAGTTGAGATAAGCTACTTTTTTTAAGCTTCATTCCACTTTATGTCTTTGTGAGAGAGGAAAAAGCTCACAACAGTTCATAAAGTTATTATGAGCTATACTAAACAGATCTAAATGTAACTAGATATGTTAGAACAACAGTTAAGAAAAGATACACTGAGTGCTTTTGAATGGATCATACTCTAGACTCTATTTAGCTTGAATAGTTCATTTAACCCATCTTGCACGTCCAAAAAGTAACGAGTATGGCGAAGCATCTACAACATCTACGACTCAATGCCAAACTTCAAAAGGTGACGAGTTCGAGAATATCGCTTGATTGTTTTTTGGCTGATAAGCTGACTAATGTTGTTTTTGGATGTTTTTCTATGAGACAAAAACACTATTTAGGATATAAGTTAGTCACAACATAAGTTAGTTATGTCATCGTTTTTAGGACTATAACTTGTCACAACATAAGTTAGTTATGTTATCGTTTTTAGTTAGTTGTTTGATTTATTGTTATAACTATAACATACCATACTCACTTGATATGTCTGTTTATTTGAGCTTATCAATCAGAACCAGCTATATTATTTTTAGCCATGGAACAATGTTTTCTTCCTAGTAACAAATCAGCTCTACAAAATCAGTCGTAGCCACAATAAATCATGCATAACAGGACCAACATGTCCCATATGTTATAGATTTGTTTATTTTTTTTACCAAAACTTTACCGTAAGTGTACTTTTAATTTTACTCGCTACATTTTGTATGGCATTTATAGTGTATCGGTTGGAAAATGCCCTAACTCGTCAAACCTCGCACCTCGGTCAGTTTTTTGGTGGATTATATACGCTTCTGTTGCTCCACGTGGAACTAAACAGCAGTATAACCAATCCTTCTGCTGCCCCCCGAAGAGCTGAGAAGAGCAGCATTCACCTTCTCACACACACTGTCCCGGTTCGTTCCGTCAGCTCGGTATCACGGCCCAAAGCAAAGCGACAGAAGAAGCCCAACAACAAATACGCTGGCCCAAGCTGGAGCAAGTAACTCAGCCGCTGCGTCGGCGTATGTGCGGCGAGTCCGCTGTAAGGGATAAAAGGGAGGGGGCAACGGACGGGAACCTTCGTCTTGGTTGGCGTCGGAAATTGGTGGCGAGCTGCGGCTCGAGGAACCGACGACCATCAATTCTGCCATCGCTTGTATTAAGCTTACCCAGTTCTAAACTCGAATACTATACTACCTAGAGATTCCTCGTTACCTGTCCATCGTTACATCTGGTATCAGTTAGCCTTTCGATCCTTGATTGGGAGATTTTCCGATTTCGCCACCTCGATCGTGTCCGTGATCCCCGTCGGCTGAGTACACAGATCGGTGCTTCGGCGTTGCTCGTGTTGCTCATAGGTCCGAGCCGAGGTTGGACGGGTCGGTAGCGGAGTTGGGGGATTCAATCTGGCTCACGACCACCGCACGCGTCTCCAAGTCACGATGAAGGTTGAGAATCAGTTGGCGTTGATCCTGACGAAGATGGATCAACAATCGAAGACCATCTCCGACGACAATCGGGAGCTCAACGACCGCATCAACAACGTCTTCACCGCTGTCGATGATCTTCGTGCCGTGAAGGAGGATTTCCAGCGTTGGCGCCCGCAAGTCGAGCAGCAAGTCGCAGATCTCCGCGGCTGTGTCACTGATCTTCGCCACCAACTCGATGCGCTCAAGTCTGCGAAGTCCGCGTCTGAGTCCCTCGAGGGGAAGGTGTCGGCGTCTGCCCATCTGGACGCGTCCTTGTCGCAGGCGACACTGTTGACGGTAATTACGAGCTATTTTGTCACCATCAAAATACCGTCAACATCCTCATATTCAAAGGAAAACAAGCATAACCTGAACATATTGTGCCAAATAACTAGTTCCACATGTCCCATGATTATTTGTTGCAGGTAATGACAAATGGGCACTTTTGGGAGCTAGTGGGCCCACTTAGGGGGTCGGCCGACCACCCTGTGGGGCCACTAGGCATCCCAAGCCTCCATGATCCAAGAATCACCCTCTAGAACACTATCTACCCCTTGGATCCAAGGGTGCCTCTTACCAACGGTCCAGATTCACATCACAAGGATCCATGGGCCCATATCAATGAAATCATCGTGACAAATCAACTCAGAACAAATATCCAACACATATGACAGGTGGGACCAGCAGCCAAGAGACAAAGGTAGGCCAAAGACCCCATAGGGGGTCGGCCGACCTATAGGTGGGCCCACAGGCCCCCATTTGGTCCCTTACCAGTGGGCCACCACCTAGAAGAGGCAGAGGTGGGCCATAGAACACTATATGTGGTCAGCCGACCTCAAGGTGGGACCCACAAGACCCCACTTGGTCCCTGACCAGTGGGCCACCATCTAGAAGGTGCAGGAGGGCCCACATGACAACATGGGTGGTCGGCCGACCACCCATATGGCGGTTTCACCCCTCTCAACCGCCTCACTCACTCCCAGATGGTGTAAATCACCACCATCCATCATATGACAGTTCTAAAGTCGGTTGGATCCAACGGTGGTTGATGAAGGTGACGCGGATCACTGACGTGGTACCGGAGTAGCCCCTACTCCACCTCTAGCTATAAATAGACCCCTAGAGCTCCCTTCTCATTCATGCCTCATTGGAGAAACACTACTCCTTAGTCTCTTAGCGGAGCTCTCTAGTAGTGCTATGCTGGTTGGAGGAGAGTGAAGGAAGTCTTCTGGAGAAAGCCCCAGGCCTGTCGGGAAGCTTCTCCGGAGTTCTTCCTCAGCGGATGCGAGTCTCTTGTAAGTTTAGCACTTGTAAGTGACTTCTTCTGAGTTCTTTATAGTATTCAATATTCTAAATCTAGTTTAGCTGTTATACAACTTTTCATGCTTGATCATCGCTTTGCTTTGAGTGAAGTGCTTTAATCTTAGGCCAAGGTTAAAGTAGTAAGAATAGTGTAGACGTGGTGTCTAAACTAGATCTTACCTTTGTAAACCGCTTGTCGCGCGGATTGTTTGTGATAGCTAGTGGAAGGTGACAACTCTATCTAGTCGTTGTATCCCACCACACGTGTCAGACAAGTTCTTAAAAGGTAGGACTTCAATACAACTTGACGGCGCGGTCCGGTTAGAGTTTTGCCCTCTTTCTGATCTATCCCGTCGCCCCCTTCAAGAGAAGGGCTGATAAAACCAGTATAACCAGCTATACCTTGTTAGATATCTTAGCTATATCGAACCTCTTTACCCAGTTATCATAGTCTCCCTTGATCCATCATAGGACATATCCATATTCCTAGTTAACTCCTCGCTAAGGAAAACTCGATACCTGGAATACTCCCGGTGAAAGCTACACTTGACAACCGTACGCTTGCGGTCTTTTTCCGTTTGCCACCTTTGGTGTCAACAAGCTTTCTGGCGCCATAGCCGGGGAACGGTAGCTGTTTTAACTAGTACCCTTTGGTCCTATTTTATCTTTGTTTGAATTCATCCTTTCCACTCCATATACACATATGGATCAAACCCCACTTTTCGAATATGGTGCTCCAACGGGCGCTAGCTTGGAGCCACCTAAATCATCTCAGGCCGTTTTGGCCATTCGTTATGAGTTTCGCCCGAGTCTCATAGCGATGGTTCGGGAAAAACCATTTTCTGGGGACGAAGACGAGAATCCCTATACTCATATACGTGACTTTGAATAACTTTGTTCTTGTGTCCAAATCCATGGGATGAGGCTAGGTACCCTTAAGTGGAAGCTATTTCCGTTCTCTTTAACGGGAATAGCCAAATGATGGTACGCTCACCATGTAAATGATGCAAAAGGAAACTGGGAAAAATTGATGTCTAAATTCTGTTTAGCATTCTTTCCTATTCCTTGTGTCATTCGTCTTCAAAAAGAGGTCATCAACTTCTCACAAAAAGAGAAGGAGCCTCTAGGAGAAGCATGGGCCCGTCTAGCAAATCTAGTATCTTCAGGCCCTGATCTTGCTATAACCGAGCCTAAATTGTTACAACATTTTTATGGCGGTCTTAGCAGAGATTATGCGCAACTCCTTGACATATCTTCCGGGGGAGCCTTCCTATGTTTACCCATTAGTGCAGGGAAGAGTCTTCTCACGAAGATTCTTGATAACACCCCCTATACTAACGTATATTATGAAGAACCCGCGGAAGAAGAAAAACCAGCCCCCAGAATAGAAACAACATCAATAGACAAAATTCTTCCTTCTACATCCCAGAATCCGGCCATTGAACCTGGATCACCAAGGGAAGAAGAAATTCATCCCTTGGAATTCCCCCTTGATATCGAGGCTGATTTCTTTTCCGATTTTGGAAATGCCTTGAATCAATCTGTGCAAAAGAAGTCGTTTGCTCGAAAAGCTCCGAACCTTCATATTCCTAGTCACATAGATGACGCCTATCTCCAAGAGACGGTTCAAGAGCTAGCTTCTATCATGAGCAATGAGTGGTTAGAAGAGGCCGAATCTTCATTCGAGCCAATTCGAATTCTTTCTTCCTCTACAACTATTCCTTGTCAAATCAATAGAGCAAAGTTAGACTCTCTTTATGATCCCGCCGTAGGAGCAAGTATTATGTCTAAATCTTTAGCTAATGCTCTCCTAGGCGAAGTAACTCTAACTCCAACAAACAAGTTCTTGAAGCTTCCTTCAGGACAATTGATTGAGAGTTGTGGTATTGCACATACCATTCCTACGCTAATTAACAAAGTCAATATCCTCTTGAATTTCTTCATATTTGATATAGAGAAATTTGACTTGTTAATTGGACATCCACTCATGAGATTCCTTGATGGATCTCTTGATGCAAGCCTTAAGGGTCATCTCGGGAGTAACATCAAACTCTCGATTCCGCTTACCAATTCTATGAACACTATGATGGAATCGCTCCCAGAATCTGACCCCATAGAGGAAGTGATGGTTGCATATCTTCTAGAATCATCTCATCCTGATCTAGAAGAAGAAGCTAAAGATTTCATCCAGGAAGAAGACGATCTAGAAGAACCCATAGAACTGGAGAAATCCGAGCCTCCGTCTAAGCCCTCTATAGAACTTAAACCCCTTCCAGCTGGTTTAAAGTATGCCTTTCTAAATGATGATCGTGAGGCCCCTGTAATCATCAGTGACAAACTCTCTCCTGAAGAGTCCTTCAAACTCATCACCGTCTTAGAAAAGCATCAGTCAGTCTTAGGCTATTCTCTTCAAGATCTCAAGGGCATTAGTCTCGCTCTTTGCACACATCGCATCCCCATAGAACCTGAGGCCCTTCCATCTAGAGGACCTCAGCGTAGACTAAATAATGCGATGAGAGAAGTAGTAAAGAAGGAAGTCTTGAAACTCTTACACGCGGGGATCATCTACCCCGTTCCTCACAGTGAATGGGTTAGCCCTGTGCAAGTTGTGCCTAAGAAGGGAGGTATGACAGTCGTTCGAAATGACAAGAACGAGTTGATTCCTCAACGAACCGTCACAGGGTGGAGATTGTGTATAGATTACCGAAAACTTAATAAGGCTACAAAGAAATATCACTTTCCGTTACCCTTCATCGATGAGATGTTGGAACGGCTTGCAAAGCATTCTTTCTTTTGTTTCCTTGATGGTTATTCGGGATATCATCAAATACCAATCCACCCCGATGATCAAAGTAAGACCACCTTCACATGCCCCTATGGAACATATGCATACAGGCGAATGTCTTTTGGCCTATGCAATGCTCCTGCTTCTTTCCAGAGGTGCATGATGTTCATTTTCTCCGATGTGATCGAAGAAATCATGGAAGTTTTTATGGGCGACTTCTCCGTCTATGGAAAGACTTTCGATGATTGCCTTGAGAATCTGGATAAAGTCTTACAGAGATGTGAAAAAAATCACTTAGTCCTAAACTGGGAGAAATGTTACTTCATGGTTCGCGAAGGCATAGTGCTAGGACATAGAGTGTCCGAACGTGGGATAGAAGTGGATAGAGCCAAGATAGAAGTTATAGAACAACTTCCACCTCCCACGAATGTCAAAGGAATTCGTAGTTTCCTAGGCCATGCTGGCTTTTATAGACGGTTCATACGAGATTTCTCTCAAATTGTCCGTCCTTTAACAAACCTGCTAGCTAAGGATGCGCCCTTTGACTTCAATGATGAGTGCTTAGATTCTTTCTACATCCTCAAGAAAGCACTCATCTCAGCTCGAATCATTCAACCCCCTGATTGGAAGCACCCCTTTGAAATAATGTGTGATGCTGGTGATTATGCTGTCGGTGCGGTGTTAGGCCAAACCAAAGATAAGAAGCATCATGCTATTTCATACGCCAGCAAGACCTTGACATGGACACAGCTAAATTATGCAACAACTGAGAAAGAGCTGTTGGTCGTGGTGTTTGCTATAGACAAGTTTAGATCTTACTTAGTAGGAGCAAAAGTTATTGTCTACATAGATCATGCTGCTCTTAAGTACTTGCTCACTAAGAAAGATGCTAAACCCCGTTTAATAAGATGGATCTTGCTACTCCAAGAATTTGATCTTGAAATAAAAGATAAAAAGGGAGTAGAGAATTCTGTTACCGATCATTTGTCTAGAATGCAATTCAAAGAAGCATAGAATTTTCCCATCGATGATTTCCTCAGAGATGACACACTCCTCAAGGTAACAGACTCCAACCCCTGGTATGCAAACATAGTCAACTTTATGGTTGCAGGCTACGTCCCACCAGGGGCAGATGTAAAGAAACTAGTTCAGGAGAGTCGAGCGCATCTCTGGGATGAGCCATACCTCTATAGAGTATGCAATGATGGATTGTTAAGAAGATGCGTACCTATGGAGGAGGCAATCAAGATTATGGAAAGATGTCATAGAGCAGAATACGAAGGTCATTATGGAGCATTTAGAACTCATGCTAAGATTTGGTAGAGTGGGTTCTTCGGGCCAACCATGTACAAGGATACCCATGATTATGTCAAAAGATGTGCAAGGTGCCAGAAGCACGGGAACATCAATGCCCGTGATGTCATGCCACTCACCAACAACCTACAAGTCGAGCTCTTTGACATATGGGGCATCGACTACATGGGGCCTTTTCCTCCATCGAAAGGTTATGAGTATATCTTAGTAGCGGTGGACTATGTGTCCAAGTGGGTAGAAGCATTACCCTGCCGCAAAGCTGATGCAGCCAATTCAAAAAGAATGTTCCATGAAGTGATATTCCCTAGATTTGGAACCCCAAAGTTAGTCATAAGTGACGGGGGATCTCACTTCATTGACAAAGGCTTCTGCCAGTTCCTCACGAATCAAGGGATCCGACACAATGTTGCAACTCCATACCATCCTCAAACAAGTGGTCAAGCAAAAACATCCAACAAACAAATCAAGAACATTCTGCAGAAGACATTGGAGGCGATGGGTACGGCTTGGAACCACAAGCTACTAGAGGCACTTTGGGCATATCGGACCGCATACAAGACTCCAATTGGTATGACACCATACCAACTTGTATATGGGAAGACATGCCATTTGTCTGTGGAATTGGAGTTCAAAGCACATTGGGTAATCAAGAAATGGAACATGGATTTGTCAGTTGCTGGAAAATTCAGAAAGATGCAAATCTCTGAGTTAGAAGAGTGGAGAGAAAGAGCATATCACAATGCTAGGATATATAAGGAGAGAACCAAGAAATGGTATGACAAGAGAATCAAGGTCAAGGAATTCAACCCAGGGGACAAGGTCTTGCTATTCAACTCAAGATTCAAGCTCTTCGGTCACGGGAAGCTGAAAAGCAAACGGGAAGGGCCATACCTTGTCGTCAACGCCGCAATTCACGGAGCAATCACACTCTAGGACGACGACGGCAAAATCTTTAAGGTAAATGGTCAACGTCTTAAAATTTTCCATGAGCATGAAACTCCTGAGCAAGAAATTGATATGATAGATTTTGTTCTAAATCCAAATTAGAACTAAAATCTACATGCTTTAACTTTTTTTGTTCAAATTTCAAGAATGACCTTGGAAATAGCCTAGAAATAGCCTTGACTCCCCCCTCATGAAAGGTCAGCCCATTCGGCCTCTAAAGACGGTCAGCCAACCGTGCTTTTGGACCAAACAGCCTGAGGCTTCATGACCTGACTCACCTGACCCGAACAAGTGCAGAACCTGGCTCGGTCGGACCATAGCTTTTAAAAAGCGATCGGCCGACCGTGGTTTGAACTCGTTCAAATGTCCCGTTGCTCAGGAATGTTGAGCCAATGTTCTCCCTCGGTTTTCATCACGATCCGAGCGAGAACGAAGGCCCTGCACGTTGGGTTTCTCCTTCTTAACCCCCTCTCCTTATTCTTCCTCCTTCCACCTTGCTCTCCTTCACAACCAGCAGCACTAGCACCACTCTTTGCACTCATTCACATCCACCTTGTTCACCACCATGGCTCCACCACGAAACAATGGCAAGGCACTGCTCGTTCCTTTCGGCGGAAGCCCTTCCAAGGTCCAAGACCCCACCAACGTCGATGCCATGGCCGTCGAGATCCTCGACGTCGACCCTCTCGCCTCGGCACCACCACCGGCCTAGCTGAACTACCCTAGGGGGGGTCGGCCGACCGGGCAGTGGAGCTCGAAGCGGATGCGGAGCATCGCCCGATCGATGTCTCCATGCCGCAACCTCAACAAACCAGCAGCGCGAGCAGTGACGCCCAAAGGGCCAACCACCGGCTAGTTGGGGGTGAAGAAGGCCGCCGTCTCCACCGCCGAAGGTGACATGAGCACGGGCAACGTTAGCTCGTACTCGCCGTCGACGCCGACTTGGATGCGCCTCCAAAGGGCGCATGGTGGACCGGGCATCGGCAAGGTGCTCATCCCTCCTCTCACCTCCGAGGAGCGGAGGGAGGGGGTGCGCAGATCCCTCAACACAGAGGAGTCTCGCAAGTCCGTCTGGTAGACTAGCAACCCGCCATCGATCTCCGGCCCTCCTGGCTAGTACGAGGAGGAGGATGAAGAAAGCGATATGGAGAAGCTGCTGCGCGTAGTCGCTAGGCTTAGGGAAAATAACACTAAGCTAGCAGAGCGGGCAACAGAGGAGAGAATGGCGCGCCTGGATCTAGAGGATAGCTTTAACGATCTTCGCATTACCACTAGTGCGAAGATCAAACGTTTGGCCCAAGCGATCAAGAGAGAAGATCTCTTTGCCCCTCCATCTCCATAGATCACTAGTCCACTAATAAGTTAGGCACTTAGGTTTATTTTGCAATCATTTTGTTCATTTTCCTTTCATCAATGTAATGTGTACCTACCAAAAATTTGAATTGAATAAAAAAGTTTGGTTGTGCTGGTATTTTTCCCAGCAGAATCCCTGCATTTGATGTGTCTTTGTCACTGAATTCAGCATGCCCCGAAACATGTATGGGGGAGGTCGGTCGACACTCCAACATGTCAAAACACCAGAACGACCACTGAATCATGATGCACACATCCATGACACGTTCCACAAAAAAATTGGACCGAAACGACCACTTTTGTGCATCGGCCGATGCACTTTGGAGGCTAAAATTTAGAATAATCAGAGTACATCAACATTCAGAGGTAAGGGATCTGAATGCAGAGTTCGAAGTGGCCAAATGGCCCCAAGGAGCGGTCGACCGACCGTGCTTCTAGGTCCTAGGCCCACCAGCCAGCGTCCACTCATCTTCAAACGTCTATCCTGACTGGTTTGCAACATCTCTCCCTTTTTCCTCTATGATTTTCATTTGTTTATTCTCTTTCCCTTCAAAAATAAAAATGAAAATAAAAATGAAATTCATCACTTAGTTTAAATTCCTTTTAATATTGAATAAAACAAGAGATCGTATCCAAAATTAAAATTTTGAAAAGTGACATGATCAATGACATTTAAAGGGCAAAAACGTCATAAAGACAAATTCTTGCTTTTTGCTTATGCTAGTGGGAAAATATTTTGATAGGAAGATCATATGGACTAAGTTGTTGTTTAATGTGATATAGTCTCGGCTCATGATTCATACCCTTTCTATTTAAAGTTCTTGGAGATTTGTTTTTGAAAATGTCATAAAACCATAATGTCACTACTCCTCTATAGTGAGAAAATTCCTACCAAAGCCATAAATGTTTATACATGTTCAAAACCTTCCTCATATGCTTCTTGTAATTACTTTGAGTTTTGTCAAACCTTGTGGCCCTTGTTGAGAATTATGTCATAGTTTAAAGATCAAGATCACGTACACACCATATATTTTTGCTGCTTCTACACTGGAAGTACGCAAAAACATGCCTTTCATTTACATGATCCATGTTCATCCAATAAATACTTTTGAAATAAATGTTATGATCTCTCCCTTTATTCTTCCAAAAGAGACATGGCTATCATAAATGAAAAATGATGATGAGCAAAGCTCACAAAAAAACCTTATCATGATAGCCATGTCTCAAGCAATTCTAAAGTTAGAGAGATCATATACATGGTTAAGGAGTACATGTTAGTCATATACCTTTGTCCACACACATGCACATCTTGATCTAGGATTATGACATTCTTCTCCTTGGATCATTATTTTGGCTTTACAATATAAGTAATGCAAGTTTGCTACATTATCTATCCCTAACTAAGCTCCACATAAGCCATTTAGAAATAGGGAGATACAAAGAAGGCAACCTCTTTATGCCTTGGTAAGGAATCATACACTTTGAGTGACTTAGAGTGCTATAAGAGGAGTAAGTTGACTTATGAGCTTTCTTTTGAAAAATTTATCAAAAACTCCAAGTACTAAAATATGAAATGGGAAGATGACTTTGCCTTGAAGATCTGTTCCATTTCTCAACTTCTCAAGGATATATGTTAGCTAGTACCACATATCCCATTGGTATGACAAAATGACTTGAGTGAATCTTTATGCTTGTTTTGTACTTTGAATAGCATAGTCTTGTTATCTTTTAACCTTTACTCGAGGACGACCAAAGAGGTAAGTATGGAGGATCTTGTTGACGGTAATTACGAGCTATTTTGTCACCATCAAAATACCGTCAACATCCTCATATTCAAAGGAAAACAAGCATAACCTGAACATATTGTGCTAAATAACTAGTTCCACATGTCCCATGATTATTTGTTGTAGGTAATGACAAATGGGCACTTTTGGGAGCTAGTGGGCACACTTAGGGGGTCGGCCGACCACCCTGTGGGGCCACTAGGCATTCCAAGCCCCCATGATCCAAGAATCACCCTCTAGAACACTATCTACCCCTTGGATCCAAGTGTGCCTCTTACCAACGGTCTAGATTCACATCACAAAGATCCATGTTGCCACATCAATGAAATCATCGTGATAAATCAACTCAGAACAAATATCCAACACATATGACAGGTGGGACCAACAGCCAAGAGACAAAGGTAGGCCAAAGACCCCATAGGGGGTCGGCCGACCTATAGGTGGGCCCCACAGGCCCCCATTTCGTCCCTTACCAGTGGGCCACCACCTAGAAGAGGTAGAGGTGGGCCACAGACCACTATATGTGGTCGGTCGACCTCAAGGTGGGACCCACAAGACCCCACTTGGTCCCTGACTGGTGGGCCACCATCTAGAAGGTGCAGGACGGCCCACATGGCAGCATGGGTGGTCGGCCGACCACCCATATGGTGGTTTCACCCCCTCAACCGCCTCACTCACTCCCACATGGTGTAAATCACCACCATCCATCATATGACGGTTCTGAAGTCGGTTGGGTCCAACAGTGGCTGATGAAGGTGACGTGGATCGCTGACGTGGCACCGGAGTAGCCCCTAGTCCACCTCTAGCTATAAATAGACCCCTAGAGCTCCCTTCTCATTCATGCCTCATTGGAGAAACACTACTCCTTAGTCTCTTAGCGGAGCTCTCTAGTAGTGCTATGCTAGTTGGAGGAGAGTGAAGGAAGTCTTGTGGAGAAAGCCCCGGACCTGTCGGGAATCTTCTCCGGAGTTCTTCCTCAGCGGATGCGAGTCTCTTGTAAGTGACTTCTTCTGAGTTCTTTATAGTATTCAGTATTCTAAATCTGGTTTAGCTGTTATACAACTTTTCATGCTTGATCATCGCTTTGCTCTGAGTGAAGTGCTTTAATCTTAGGCCAAGGTTAAATTAGTAAGAATAGTGTAGACGTGGTGTCTAAACTAGATGTTACCTTTGTAAACCGCTTGTCGCACAGATTGTTTGTGGTAGCTAGTGGAAGGTGACAACTCTATCTAGTCGTTGTATCCCACCACGCGTGTCAGACAAGTTCTTAAAAGGTAGGGCTTTAATACAACTTGACGGCGCGGTCCGGTTAGAGTTTTGCCATCTTTCTGATCTATCCCGTCGCCCCCTGCAAGAGAAGAGCTGATAAAGCCAGTATAACCAGCTATACCTTGTTAGATATCTTAGCTATATCGAACCTCTTTACCCAGTTATCATAGTCTCCCTTGATCCATCATAGGACATACCCATATTCCTAGTTAACTCACTTCTCGTTCTCTGAGGAAAATACGATACCTGGAATACTCCCGGTGAAAGCTACACTTGACAACCGTACGCTTGCGGTCTTTTTCCGTTTGCCACCTTTGGTATCAACAGACACCTGGGCCATGTGGCCACCGTGAAGAACCATATCACCGGGGTGCTGGTTCGGGGATAGTCTTCACGACTACTCCTGAACCACCTCCGATCACAGGTATCAAGACCGATCCTCCACCCCACTCTTGTGGCTTTGATTTCAGTCATATGACATCATACTATGCTCGTTCCTCGTTAGGCCCTGCTATGCCTCAGCTAGATTTTCCGAAATTTAGCGGTACCAATCCTAAGTACTGGGTCCAACAATGTGTTAATTACTTTGACCTCTATGATATTCCTCCTGCCAATTGGGTCAAGCTTGCAACCCTTAATTTCACGGGTCCTGCAGCCTTCTGGATGCAAACCATCGAGTTAAACCTTAAGAAGTGCTCGTGGGAGTCCATTTGTGAGTTGGTGGTTGAGCGTTTTGATAGGGACCAGTTTAACCACCATATTCGTCAGTTTTTCCACACCAAACAAACTGGTTATGTCATTGACTATGTTACCCAATTTGATGATCTTATGCACCAGTTGCTGGCCCATGGCCCACTCATAAACCCTATTATTCTTACTGGTAGATTTGTGGACGGTTTGAAGCATGACATTAGAGCTATTGTTTTATTACATTGTCCCAAGGACCTCGATACTGTGAGTTCTCTTGCTATTTTACAGGAAGAAGTTGGACCTTTATTCTTCTTATAAAGGGCAATCCAGGACTTCCACAACAATTCCTCCTTCCACTATTTCGACAGACAGTTCCACAACTACTCCAAAAGCACCAGCTGATGAAAAGCTAGCAGCCCTCATGAGATACAGGAAGTCCAAAGGTCTCTGTTTCAAATGTGGGGGTAAATGGGGTCCTCAACATAAGTGCCCTTCTCTTGTTCCTCTCAATATGATTGAAGAAGTCTGACATATGTTAAGTGATGGTTTGGATGACACAACTGTTGATTCTTCAGACTCTGATCCTATGAGCTTATGGCCCTTTCTGATCATGCTGTTAATGGTAATACTGCTGCTCACACTTTGAGGTTATATGCATATATACAGCAGAAATCATCTATCATCTTGGTGGATTCAGGGAGTTCTCACAATTTTTTGAGTGAACGTGTTGCTGCCACTTTATCTCCATTGACTCCATTGAAACAACCCTTGTCTGTTCGAGTTGCAGATGGCTCTACCTTACCTTGCACTCATGAGGTGTCTAACTATTCTTGGCCTGTTCAAGGAGTTATGTTTACAACCACATTCAAGGTTCTGCCCCTTTAGTGTTATGATGCCATTCTGGGCATGGAATGGTTGGAGGCTTTAAGTCCTATGCAAATTCAGTGGAAAGAGAAGTGGCTCAGTTTCCAACTGAACAATTCTACTGTCAAGCTAAAAGATATTCCTGATGCCACACCTTCTTGTCAAGAAGTTACACTTCATCAGCTCTCAGCTCTGCAAAAGAAGGAAGAAGTCTGGCAGACCATATGTCTTTATTCAGTTGAGTCTGTTTCCAACACACCTCCACTAGAGATAAGTCCTGAGATACAACATCTCATCAATTAGTTTCCTGAACTTTTTGCTGAACCTTCTGGCATCCCTCCTTCTAGAGATTTGGTGAAAGCCCAAGTTTGGTTTTGGTTAATTGATGAAACCTATGGACTAACCCTATTGCTAAGTGTATGATCAAGATAGGGTGATCCAAATAGACAAGTGGAGCTAGATGAAGGATCATGATGGATCAAGTGCTCCATAACTAAGGAAAAGAAGAAAGAGAAAAATAAAAATGGGCCCAAGGCAAAGGTATATCATAGGGACATTTTTGGTTTAGTGATCAAGACACTATAAAGAGTGTGATCACATTTAGGATAGATAGTCGTACTATCAAGAAGGGAAAACTCGTTTCGATTGCGGTTATCATGTGCCACTAGGTTTGCATTGCATACATATAAAATGAACCTAAGTGACACTAAAACCTGAATTAATTCCAAGATAATTCAAAGAAAACGCTAACATAGGAGAACAAGTGTATGGATCACATGGTGTTAGCACTTGAAGACTTGGAGAAGAAGAGGCAGCTCGATTTGGAACGAGACAGAGCTCCGGACGCAGGTCCGAACGCTAGGAAGATGTAGTCCGGACCAATGCGTATGCGTCCGGAGGCATACCCTGCCTCGGGTTTCACTGGACAAAGTGTCCGGACGGTGACTCCGGACATGCGTCCGAAGAGCTAGACCTCTTTGTTGTCTCTGGAAGGTTGATCCGGATGCTAAGTGCAGTCCGGACGCGGGACTCCGGACCACCGTCTGGAGGTTTTGAGCTCTCGGGGAGCTCTCTGCTGGACTCCGGACGCAAGGCGTGATGGTCCGGAGCCTCTACTATTCAAAGCGTCAAAGGGTAACTCTAATGGATTGCTCGTGTCTTTGAGTTACTCTCATTTGGGTGGATTCTTGTGGCGCCCGGGTAGTGGGCTAGGCTTGTGATTGCCTATTAGCCACCGAATCACCACTTGAGTAGTCCACACAACGGGGACTAGCTTGGTGGAAACCAAGTGAACCTCGGGAGAAAAATCTTTGTGTCATCTTGTCTCCTGGCTACTCTTGGTATTCATATTTTGATTGGTTCTTCATATTGACATCCTTACATCACAAGGCATCGGTATAATAATCACCTCTATCCATTGCATTTACTTTATTCCTTATTTTGCCTAGTTAGCTTGTTAGTTAGTTTCTCTTGTTAGTTGTTCTAGCTAGCTTGTGTTAAGTGCCTTAGGTTCTTGCTATTGTTTGTTAGGCACTTAAGTAACTAGAATCGCTTGGATAGGTGGCTTTGCATCCCTAGTAGAGCTAGAGCAAAAAGCTTCGCTTTAGTGTTTTACTAACCTTTGCTCTAGTGGTTTGTAGAATTTTTGTTAGGCTATTCACCCCCCCTCTAGCCATCTAGGACCTTTCAAGTGGTATCGGAGCCGTGGTCACCGCTATTATCAAGGCTTAACAACCTTCGGTGTTAGTGATGGCTCAAATACAATTCAACCATGTTGGAAGCAAACCACCAATGTTTGATGGCACATCCTTTGATTATTGGAAGAGGAAGATGAAGATACATCTAGGCTCAATACATGAGAAGGTGTGGAGTGTGACCGAACATGACTTTGTCATTCTTGATGAAGCCGCTCCCACACCTAGAGAGCAAGAGAACCGACAATGCAACACCATGGCACTCAATGTGATCTACAATGGCATTGATTCCAAGGTGTTTGAGCAAATCAAAGATATTAAGAAGGCAAGTGAAGTGTGGAAGAGACTTGAGGATACATATGAGGGCACCGCAACTGTGAAGAATGCCAAGTTGTATATGCTCAAGGACAAGCTATCTCACTTCAAGATGAAGGATGATGAGCCTATCTCGGAGATGTTTCATAGGCTCCAAGTGATCATCAATGATCTCAAGAGCTTGGGTGAGAAGGTGAAGGATGAAGACTTCTCAAACTGGTTTCTTGGTTGTTTGCCCAAGAAATACAAAACCTTGAGGCAAATAATTAGGAGAGATGGTTTGGACAAGATCACTCCAATGAAGTGATTGGAGAAATCATGACCGAAGAACAATATAATGAGGAAAGTGAAGAAGAAGAGGTCAAGGAAGAAAAGAAGGAAAAGAAGAGCTTAGCATTCAAGGCATCATCATCCAAGAACAAGGGCAAAGCAAAGAAGAAAGAATCAAGTGATGATGAAGAGGCTAGTGACATTGATGATGAGATGATGGATCTCTTTGTGCGTAAGTTTGGCAAGTTCATGAAGAAGAAGGGCTATGGTGCTAGAAAGAGAAGAGATAACTTCAAGAGCAATGAATATATGAAGAGATGCTACAAGTGCAAGAGCACCGATCACATGATTGCGGATTGTCCCAATCATAGTGATGATGATGAGAAGAAGAAGAATAAGCATGACAATAAAGAGAAGAAGAAGAAGCTATCATTCACCAAGAAAAAGAAAGGTGAATCCTATATGGTGAGTTGGGATAGTGATGATTCTTCCAATGATGACTCTAGTGATGATGAGAAGAAGAAGTCCAAGAAGAAGGCATTGGCAAGCATTGCTATCAATAACAAGCCTTCTATCTTCGACACTCCATCATGCTTCATGGCTAAGCCATCTAAGGTACAATCTCATGATGATAGTGATAGTGATGATGATAGTAGTGATGATGATGAGTACTCCAAGGAGGAAATCATAGATATGATGAAGCAAACTTATGCTTGCTTTGAGACAAAGAGGAAGGAGTGCAAAGAATTGAACAAGAAGCTTAAGGCTCTTGAACAATCCTTTAATGAGCTCAATGGCTCTCATGAGAGGCTAATGGAAACCCATGAGAAGCTTGAGAGGACTCACAAGAAGCTTGACAAAGCTCACTCCTCCCTCCTTGATCAAAATAAGGATAAGATTGTGCATCATGTGATATTGGAGTCACTTGTGACATTCTAGATGAATCATTTTTCACTCCTATCATTGTTGCACCAACTGACACTAGCACATCCACTTGCACATCCACTAGTGAGAGCTCAAAGGTTGATGCTACACTAGTGAGAGAAAATAAAAATTTGAAACAAGATGTTAATGAACTCACTCATGCTTTGGGTAAGGCATATGGTGGAGATGCCCGCTTGCTAAAGTGCTTGGGTAGCTAAAGATTCTCCCATTGCAAAGAGGGATTAGGCTATACCCCCAAGAAGGGCAAGTCAGCCTTTGTGACTCCTAAGCCTAGCTTTGTGAGGAGCAATGGTCGTTATTGCAATAGTTGCAAGCAAGTGGGGCATGTTGACCAATATTGCAAACTTAACATGAGCCAAACCAAGTTTGCTAAATCCACCTCAATGCATTTGATTCATGTTATATGCTTACCAAAGGGAGAGATGGTGTAATGGCCAAGTATGTTGGCATACCCATTGTTGGCCTAAAGAAGAAGGCAATTTGGGTGCCAAAATTCTTGGTCACTAACTTTGGAGGACCCAAACAAGTGTGGGTACCTAAGAAGAACTAATTTGTTTTGTAGGTCAATTACAAAGTCGGAGGAAGGCATTGGGTGCTTGATAGTGGGTGCACTCAACACATGGCCGGGGATTCTAGAATGTTCAAATCAATCAACTCCAACACCAATGAGGGCATTGATAGTATTACGTTTGGTGATAATGGCAAGGGCAAGGTCAAAGGTCTTGGTAAGATTGCAATATCCAACGACTTGAGCATATCAAATGTCTTGCTAGTTGAGAGCTTGAACTTCAATTTTCTATCCGTGGCTCAATTGTGTGATCTTGGATTCAAATGCATATTTGAGGTAGATGATGTTGAGATCATTAGTGTGGATGGTTCAAACTTGATCTTCAAGGGCTTTAGATATGAGAACCTCTATCTAGTTGATTTCAATGCTAGTGAGTCTCAATTGTCAACTTATTTGCTCACTAAATCAAGTATGGGTTGGTTATGACATAGAAGGCTTGGTCATGTTGGAATGAAGCAATTGAATAGATTGATCAAGCATGACTTAGTAAGAGGCTTGAAAGATGTTGTATTTGAGAAGGACAAACTTTGTAGCTCTTGTCAAGCCGGCAAACAAGTTGGAAACACTCATCCAAAGAAGAGCATGATGAGAACTAATAGAGCATTTGAGTTGTTCCACATGGATCTATTTGGACCAACAACATACACAAGCATTGGAGGCAACAAGTATGGCTTTGTGATAGTTGATGATCTTACAAGATACACTTGGTTATTCTTTCTCAATGACAAGAGTGATACATTTGCCACATTCAAATCTTTTGTCAAGAGGTGTCACAATGAGTTTGAGACCACCATCAAGAAAGTGAGAAGTGACAATGGTAGTGAATTCAAGAATACAAGAGTTGAAGAGCTATGTGATGAGCTTGGAATCAAGCATGAATTCTCGGCCAAGTACACTCCACAATCAAATGACCTTGTTGAGAGGAAGAATAGAACATTGATTGATATGGCAAGGTCTATGCTTAGTGAGTACAATGTGAGTCACTCCTTTTGGGCCGAAGCTATCAACACCGCTTGCTACTCTAGCAACCGGTGAGAAGCCCCATGTGTTTGGTTTTGAGTAATTGATGAAACCTACCTAAGTACTAACCTTGATCTCTAAGTGTGAATCATGAGATAGGTTGGTACATACCATGTGATGGAGCTAATGGATCAAAGGTGATGATTGCAAGGCTCTAGCATGGTGGAGGTGAAGTGCAAAGGAAAATGGAAAAGGATTCAAGGCAAAGGTGAAATAGAAATCCACTTTCGGTTTGGTGATCAAGACACCATAGAGGGTGTGATTACATTTAGGATAGATAGCTGTACTATCAAGGAGGGAGCTCTTGTGTTTGATTATGGTTATCATGTGCCACTAGGTTCTTTGCATTGCATATAAAATCAATTGAACCAAGTGAATCAACCAACTAATTCCAAGATAAATGTGAACTAAAAGCTAACACATGTGCACAAGTGTTGAGATCACTTAGTGTTAGCCCTTGGAAGCTTGGAAGAAAGTTGGAGAAGTTGGTGGCTGTTTTGGCAGCAAAAGGAGGTCTGGACGCTAGTCTGGACGCTAGGGTTTGGCTGTGTCCGGACCATTATGTGCGTCCGGACACACACCCTAGCTTGGCAGTTCTATGCGCAGGAGTCCGGACGCTAGTGTGTGTTCGGACCGGAGGATCTGGACAACGTCCGGAGTGTTTTGGGGCTCTCGGGAGCTCTCTGCTGGGGTTCGGATGGTGTGCGCTAATGGTCCAGAGTGGGACTGTGCACCGCGTCCGGAGCCACGTGGCAGGCAAGGGCAAAGGCGCGAAGTGGCCGTTTGAATCGGCTGGCTGACCGGACGCACAACCATTGGTTCGGACGGCGTGTTGCGCGCGTCCGGAGGCCGCGTCCGGAGGTTCATTCAGAGGAGCTGTCTGTGCTGTGAGAGGGTGTCCAGGCGCTGTTGATGGTCCGGACCCTCCACTGTTGCTAGCGTCCGGAGTGGGCGCAGAAAGTGTTTTTCAGGGGCAAAACGGCTAGTGTTTGAGTGTGAGCTATATAAGGTGGTATGGCCGGCCCAAGGGGCACTCTCTTGCACATTTTCATCACTCACACACTAGTGCTCATTTGTGAGAGCCTCCACCACTCATCTTATTGATACACTTGCTAATTTCATGAGAGATTGAGTGAACCAAGTGCATTGCTTGATTGTTTGCATACTAGTGGCACTTGGTGATCGTCATCGTCGCGGGAGTTCTTGTTATTCTTGGAGGTTGCCACCTCCTAGACGGCTTGGAGCGACGAGGATCGTTGAGCGGAGGAAGGTGATTGTCTCCAGCTCCGATCGGTGGATTGTGAGGGGTTCTTGAACCTTCCCCGCGGGAGTTCGCAAAAGGTATCTCTAGTGGATTGCTCGTAGCTTGTGGATCCCTATCTTGTGTTGGTTTTGTGGCACCCGGTGACGGGTTTGGTGTGTGATGCCAATTAGCGCGTGAACCTCCAAGTAGGTGTGTCGCTACAACGAGGACTAGCTTGTTGGCAAACAAGTGAATCTCGGTAAAAAATATTGTGTCTCATTGTCTCTCTACCGAGGATTCATCTTGTGATTGATTGGTTATCTCATTGGTATTCTCTTCAAGGCGGTATAACCTTTCTAACTCTAGCTTTGCATTACTTTCTTACATTTTTGCAAAGTTGAGTAGCTTAGCTCTCTAGCTTGTGTAGCATTGTTTAGAGTTTTCTAGGTTGCTAGCTAGTTTGTATGCTCTAGTATATATCTTGCTAGTAACTAGAATTAGTAGGTGGCTTGCCGACCCTTAGAGCTAGTGCAAACTTGCTTACGCCGTGTTTTATTCTAACAAGTTTTCTTAGTGTCGTTGTAGAAATTTTTAATAGGCTATTCAACCCCCTCTAGCCATATCTAGACCTTTCAACCGGCTATATTGTCACTCATTGATGGAGAAGACACCATATGAGCTATTGAATGGAAGAAAACCCAACATTGCATACTTTAGAGTGTTTGGTTGCAAATGCTACATCTTGAAGAAAGGCACAAGACTTGAGAAGTTTGACAAGAAATGTGATGAGGGGTTCTTACTTGGTTACTCAACCACAAGCAAAGCCTATAGAGTGTGGAATTCGGCTAGTGGTATACTTGAGGAGATTCATGATGTTGAATTTGATGAAACCAATGGCTCACAAGTTGAAAATGAGAACCTAGAAGATGTGAGTGGTCCTCAATTGGCCAATGCTATGAAGAACATGGATATTGGTGACATTAGGCCAAAGCAAGTGATTGACATTGAAGATGACAAAGATCAAGTGCTCAACTCACCCAATGTGCAAGCTAGTGGTTCTCAAATGCAAGATCAACAAGTTGCTAGCTCATCTCAACCAAGCTCAAGCAATCAAGTTCCTATCCTTCAACCAATCAACATTGCAAGAGATCACCTCATTGACCAAATAGTTGGTGACATTACAAGTGGTGTGCAAACAAGGTCAAGATTGGCATTCTTTTGTGAACACTATTCATTTGTATCATCCATAGAGCCAACTAAGATTGAAGAGGCCTTATAAGATGTTGATTGGGTCAATGCAATGCATGAAGAGCTCAACAATTTCACAAGGAATCAAGTTTGAGAACTAGTTGAAAGATCCAAGAACTACAATGTGATTGGCACAAGATGGGTATTTAGAAACAAGCAAGATCAAGATGGTATAGTTATGATAAACAAAGCAAGATTGGTAGCTCAAAGTTACACACAAGTTGAAGGTCTTGACTTTGGAGAAACTTATGCATCGGTTGCAAGATTAGAGGCAATTAGAATTCTATTGGCCTATGCATGTGCACACAACATCAAGCTATACCAAATGGATGTGAAGAGTGCTTTCTTGAATGGCTACATCAATGAGCTAGTATATGTTGAGCAACCTCCCGGTTTTGAAGATGACAAGAAGCCCAACCATGTGTACAAGTTGAGAAAGGCTTTATATGGCTTGAAGCAAGCACCTAGAGCATGGTATGAAAGATTGAGGGATTTCCTCTTATCCAAAGGGTTCATTATGGGGAAGGTTGATACTACTCTCTTCACCAAGAAGCTTGGCAAGGATCTATTTGTGCTCTAAATCTATGTGGATGACATCATATTCGGTTCAACCAATCAAGATTTTTGTGAAGAGTTTGGCAAGATGATGGCAAATGAGTTTGAAATGTCAATGATTGGTGAACTTAGCTACTTTCTTGTACTTCAAATCAAGCAATTGAAGCATGACACCTTTGTGAGTCAAGGCAAGTGCATCAAGGATATGATAAAGAAGTTTTGCTTAAAAGATTCAAAAGGCATTAGCACTCCAATGGGAACTAATGGACACTTGGATAGTGATGCTAGTGGCAACATGGTGGATCAAAAGTTGTATCGGTCTATGATTGGAAGTCTACTCTATGTGACCGCTTCAAGGCCGGATGTCATGTTTAGTGTATGCATGTGTGCAAGATTCCAAGCCTCTCCAAGAGAAAGTCACTTGAAGGCTACAAAGAGAATATTGAGGTACTTGAAGCATACACAAGATGTTGGATTGTGGTATCCCAAGGGGTCTAACTTTGAGTTGATTGGATATTTGGACTCCGACTATGCAGGATGCAAGGTTGATAGAAAGAGCACATCGAGCACATGTCAAATGCTAGGCATGTCACTTGTATCTTGGTCATCAAAGAAGCAAAATAGTGTTGCACTCTCTACCGTCGAAGCTGAATACATTAGTGCGGGTAGTTGTTGTGCTCAATTGCTTTGGATGAAGGCAACTTTGAATGACTATGGGATCAATTTCAAGCAAGTGCCATTGCTATGTGACAATGAAAGTGCGGTGAAGCTAACCAACAATCCGGTCCAACATTCAAGAACCAAGCACATTGACATAAGGCACCACTTCATAAGGGATCATCAACAAAAGGGTGATATCACAATTACAAGTGTTGGCACCGATGATCAACTTGCCGACATATTCACCAAGCCACTTGATGAGAAGAGATTTTGTAAGCTAAGGAATGAATTGAACATTCTTGATTTGCCAAACATGTGTTGATGCACCCCCATATATGACATGCCTCTCCTTCGAGCAATGCAAGGTAAAAGTTGTTTGACATGTCATACATTCAATATTAGGACTTGTTAGTGCATCTAGACATCAATTCATTAGGCTCATTCATGAAAATCAAATGTTTTGATGCTTATATGGTACCACTATTGCTTCTATTCTTGATATGATCTAGTGGTAGCATATGACATGTTTGTAGGCTTGCAATCCTAGTGTTTGATCTAGAATATGAACTTCAAGTATTTAGCTCAACATGGGCAAGATAACCATTCTAGGATGTGTGAACAAGCTTGTCCATGGTTTAAACCAAGTTAAATATTTGGGGCAAGTAACCTAGATTGAACCACAACTAAGCTTCTCTCCAATAATCAACTCTTTGAGCACATCTTTTATGATAATAGATGACAAAGGGGGAGAAGTAAGTACCACAAAGAAAATATTTTGATTTTTTTTGAAAAATGGAAGCACACAAGTAGGGGGAGCAAGCCTATGAACTTGATTGTTGCATTTCTATGTGCATTCATAAGTGCTTGCTTGCATATGTTTTTTATATCATGACATGCTTGTGTGGTGAATGCTAGAAACATAAATGATATGATGCTTGAAGAACTAGTATGCTTAGGTTTTTATATCTTCAAGTGGTACCTAGTTCTCTCAAGTTGTTTTCAAGTGGTTTCTAGGCATTCATGGAGCTAAGGATGGTATAATATGGCTCTCCGATTGGTATCACACTTCAAAGGTCCATCTCTTATACCTTAGCATCATTTGGTAGCATTCACTTTTCCATAATTCTTATCCATGCATATGTGATCAAAATGAACCAAACTCATATATCACAAATGTAGGGGGAGCTAATACTACCAAAGTTGAAGTTTTCATTCAATATATTCATTTGTGAAAGGTTGTCATCAATTACCAAAAAGGGGGAGATTGAAAGCCCAAGTTTGGTTTTGGTTAATTGATGAAACCTATGGACTAACCCTATTGCTAAGTGTATGATCAAGATAGGGTGATCCAAATAGACAAGTGGAGCTAGATGAAGGATCATGATGGATCAAGTGCTCCATGACTAAGGAAAAGAAGAAAGAGAAAAACAAAAATGGGCCCAAGGCAAAGGTATATCATAGGGACATTTTTGGTTTAGTGATTAAGACACTATAGAGAGTGTGATCACATTTAGGATAGATAGCCGTACTATCAAGAAGGGAAAACTCGTTTCGATTGCGGTTATCATGTGCCACTAGGTTTGCATTGCATACATATAAAATGAACCTAAGTGACACTAAAACCTGAATTAATTCCAAGATAATTCAAAGAAAAGGCTAACACAGGAGAACAAGTGTATGGATCACATGGTGTTAGCACTTGAAGACTTGGAGAAGAAGAGGCAGCTCGATTTGGAACAAGACAGAGCTCCGAACGCAGGTCCGGACGTTAGGAAGATGCAGTCCGGACCAATGCGTATGCGTCTGGAGGCATACCCTAGCCTCGGGTTTCACTGGACAGAGTGTCCGGACGCTGACTCCGGACACGCGTCCGGAGAGCTGGACCTCTTTGTTGTCTCTGGAAGGTTGATCTGGATGCTAAGTGCAGTCCGGACGCGGGACTCCGGACCACCGTCTGGAGGTTTTGAGCTCTTGGGGAGCTCTCTGCTGGACTCCGGACGCAAGGCGTGATGGTCCGGAGCCTCTACTGTTCAGAGCGTCCGGAGGCTACGTGTCAACAATAGAAAAGGGCGCCAACGGCTGGATTCAAAACGCAGAGGGTCCGGACGCGCGGCCAATAGTCCGGACCCCTGTCTGCGAGCGTTCGGAGGCAGTCAGAAAGCTGAGATCAAGGGGCAAAATGGCTAGTCTTTGATGGAAGGCTATATAAGTGTTTTGGCCGGCTCCTAGGGACCTCTCTTGCACCTCACATTCATTCTCACTCTTTGTGCTTGCTTGAGAAGACCCCCAACTCATCTCTCTTTGCTTTGCTTGCTAATCCATGAGAGTTTGAGTGAACCAAGTGCTTGATCATTGCATTTCATCTTAGTGGCACTTGGTCATCGTCATCGCCGCGGGATTTCTTGTTATTCTTGGTGTTTGCCAACATCTAGACGGCTTGGCGATTGAGGAGAAGCTTCGGCACATGTTGGTGATTGTTCGTGGCCGACTTCATTGATTATGAGAGGGCTTGTACCCACCTCGACGGAGCGTCAAAGGGTAACTCTAGTGGATTACTCGTGTCTTTGAGTTATGGATTCTTGTGGCGCCCGGGTAGTGGGCTAGACTTGTGATTGCCTATTAGCCACCAAATCACCACTTGAGTAGTCCACACAACGGGGACTAGCTTGGTGGCAACCAAGTGAACCTCGGGAGAAAAATCTTTGTGTCATCTTGTCTCCCGGCTACTCTTGGTATTCATATTGACATCGCTACATCACAAGACATCGGTATAACAATCACCTCTATCCATTGCATTTACTTTATTCCTTATCTTGCCTAGTTAGCTTGTTAGTTAGTTTCTCTTGTTAGTTGTTCTAGCTAGCTTGTGTTAAGTGCCTTAGGTTCTTGCTATTGTTTGTTAGGCACTTAACTAACTAGAATCGCTTGGATAGGTGACTTTGCATCCCTAGTAGAGCTAGAGCAAAAAGCTTCGCTTTAGTGTTTTACTAACCTTTGCTCTAGTGGTTTCTAGAATTTTTGTTAGGCTATTCACCCCCCTTTAGCCATCTAGGACCTTTCATTTGGTTCACACCATTCCCCTGATGCCTGGTGTCCAACCGTTCAGACTCAAACCCTATAGATACACTCCATCATAGAAGGATGAAATTGAAAAGCAGGTGACACATTTGCTCAAGGCCAATATGATCAAAGAGAGTACCAGCCCTTTTGCATCTCCTGCTCTGTTAGTTAAGAAGAAAAATGGTGAATGGCGCTTGTGTGTGGATTACAGAAAGCTGAATGCTTATACAGTAAAAAACAAATTCCCTATGCCTATTATTGAGGAATTGTTTGAGGAATTACATGGCGCTTGTTGGTTCTCCACGTTGGATCTTTGGTCTGGCTTTCACCAAATCATGGTGGTCTCTAAGGATCAGTACAAGACTGCCTTCCAAACTCATAGTGGTCACTACGAGTATGCTGTCATGCCTTATGGTCTCACTGGAGCTCCAGCCACATTTCAGTCAGTCATGAATCGTGTGCTAGCATCTCTTTTGCGCAAGTGTGTGGTGGTTTTCATTGATGACATTCTCATTTATAGCTCAACCTTCGCAGAGCATGTTCACCATGTTAGACTTGTCTTTCAGTTGCTCCAGGAGAATTAGTTCAAGGTCAGGCTGTCTAAGTGTTCCTTTGCCCAGAAACAGCTGCACTACCTCGGTCATGTGTTGTCTCCAAATGGGGTATCTACTGATCCTGCCAAGGTTCAAATCGTTCAAAAATGGCCATCACCTCAGTCTGTCAAAGAGGTATGAAGTTTTCTCGGTCTTGCTGGCTACTACAGGCGGTTTGTGAAACACTTCGGCCTCATAGCCAAACCCCTTACTGATCTGTTAAAAAAGGGAACCATGTTTACCTGGACTGCTGCTTGTGAACAATCATTTACTGTGCTAAAACAAGCATTACTTACTGCTCCTGTGCTTGTTGTTCCTAATTTTGCCAAACCTTTTGTTGTTGAAACTGATGCTTCAGATAAAGGTATTGGGGCTGTCCTTTAGCAAGATGGTCATCCAGTGGCTTATGTTAGTAAAGCTCTGGGTCCTAGAACCCAGGGACTCAACACTTATGAGAAGGAAAGCTTAGCTATCTTATTAGCTATTGAGCAATGGAAGGCTTATCTCTATCCTGCTGAGTTTACAATTCATACAGACCAGAAGAGCCTTGTTCATTTAACTGACCAGAGGTTTCATACATACTGGCAGCAGAAAGTGCTCACCAAGCTAATGAGTTTCCAGTACAAAATCACTTACAAGAAGGGTACTACCAATTGTGCAGCTAATTCTTTGTCTAGAGCCCCTCAGGTTGAGCCTTCCCTCAATGCTATCTCTTTAGCCCAACCACTTTAGCTTCAAGACATTTTACACAGCTATGATTCTAACCCTTTAGCCATGAAGATGTTGGCTGCTTTGGCTATTCATAACCCTGCATGCCACTTTTCCTTGCATCAAGGGATTATCAGATACAAGAACACCATTTGGCTGGCACACTCCGTTGCATTACAGCAGAGAGTTACTAATCAGTTACATTCTACTCCAGTGGGAGGCCATTCTGGTGCTCTAGTCACCTTTCAAAGGGTCAGTAAGCTGTTCTATTGGCCTCACATGCAGGACACTATCAAGGAATTTGTTTCTTCTTGTACTGTATGTCAACAGGTGAAGTCTGAACGAATTCCCTATCTTGGACTACTTCAACCACTTCCAGTTCCCACTAAAGCCTGGACTGTGGTCACCATGGACTTTATTGAAGGATTACCATCGTCAGCTGGCTACACTAGTGTTCTCATCGTGGTCGACAAGTTTTCCAAATACTCTCATTTCCTCAAGCTGAAACATCCCTTCTTTGCCCTTCAGATAGCTCAACAATATATGGAGCACATTTATAAACTACATGGTATGCCCACCGCAATAGTGTCTGACCGTGATAAATTTTCACAAGTCTCTTGTGGAAGGAGCTCTTCAAGTTATCTGGCACCAAACTCTACATGAGTTCAGCATACCATCCCCAAAGTGACGGTCAAACAGAGAGGGTCAATCAGTGTATTGAAAACTTTCTACAGTGTTTCATTCACGCCTGTCCCAAGCAGTGGCATCAGTGGTTACATCTTGTGGAGTTCTGGTACAATACCTGCTATCACTCTGCTCTCCAACATACCCCTTTTGAGATTCTCTACGGGTATCACCCTACACATTTCGGCATTGATCCTGATCAGGATTGTGTGGTGCCCAAGTTATCTGACTGGCTCCAGAAATGGCAGTCCATAACCACTTTAATCCAGCAACAACTGCTCCGCGCTCAGCAGCGGATGAAACACCAGGCTGACAAGCATCGGTCTGAATGCACTTTTTCAGTGGGCGATCGGGTATGGCTCAAGCTTCAACCATATGTTCAGAGCTCAGTTGCTTCTAGGGTCAGTCCTAAACTGTCTTACCGCTACTTCGGCCCCTTTGAAATCGAGGCCAGAATTGGAGCAGTCGCCTACAAGCTCAAGCTCCCTACGTCGTCAGCTATTCACAATGTGTTTCATGTCTCACTTCTCAAACCGGTGAAAGGTACGGGAGCTGTGCCTTCTACTCCTTTACCCGCTACTGATGTCATTACTCAGTTTCTGTTGGCACAAAAAGCGTCAGATCTGTGAACACCTCGGGCTATTACCCAAAGCTCGATGTCGAGGGCGTGCCAGTCGATTTGACCAATCAATCGACGAGGATGATAACTAGAACAAACTGAACGAGACGACAGCGATGCGCCCGGACGTCAAGGCTCAGATTGATCAGGGGTAACTAGAGCAGAGCTAGACGAGGCAAACTAGCAAGGATTTGACGGAGATCAAGGTGATGCAGCCCGTCGAAAGCTTGAAGAACTCGTTGATAGCTATAACTAATGCATAAAAGGGTAAATTGCGATAAAAAGGTAGAATAAGATAAAATTGGTTTGTTTTTGATTTGGATTGATTTTTTTCATGGCCCTCGGGCACATATTTATACTCCCGCATGGAGAGTTGTACAAAGACACGACACATATCCTTTCTAAAATAAACTCCTACTTCTAAGGAAACTAACTCGCGCAGGAGCCGGATAACAATATTTATTTCCTAAACAAACACACCTATTTTAAAAGAAAATAAACGACCCATGCAAGAGTCGGACTCAAAGTACTATAATAATACTGGTACAAGACACCAGTTTCTTTATACTTTCTTTCGATGGAAACTTTCTATCGGCAGACCCCTTCAATCCGCACCTTCCTTCTTTGCCACTTGTAATCCTCCGCTGCCGCCAAGTGCTAAGTCACGCCCATCGGCATCGGCAATACTTTCCCGATTGGCAATCGGCATCATCTCTTTGTCGGCAATCGGCAATGAGCCCTTATCGGCAATCGGCAACCATCTTCCATCGGCAATCGGCAACGAGCCCTTATCGGCAATCGGCAAGCCATCGGCGATGACTTTTCATCGGCAATCAGTTTCAGCAAGACTTCACCAATTAACTTGTCGGCAAAGCTCATCAGCTTCCATCGGCAACGCACTTGGTCTTCCCGCAGCACTTTCTCATCGGCAACATCGGCTCAAAAATTCTCCCGATGCCGATGGAGAACGGCTACTGACCAGTCAAGCCTTGGCCCATTTGACACGTGTCGAAAAACGGTGTCAACACATGCCCCCCAGTTTTGGAGCGTATAATACTTTACGTGCCGAAATTCTCTCCACTGTAGCCGTTGCTGTAGCCGTTACGTACGGCTTCCTCGATCCCCGCGTGTGGAACTCAATTCAATAATAAAATCCCTCGATTGTAACACAAACAGTTGCAAACTACCTCGATCACCGCGCGTATCTACCGCGGGCTTCTCCACATTCCTGCACAATGTGAAACAGAACCCCAAAATGCCCCTGAGCAGGCTTATAAAAGTTACCGGGATCCACACTACTTTTCACCTTGAGTCCAATTTCACTTTCACCTTCCTGCCGTCGTCTTCAACCTCCAGCCGCTCCGAAGAACACGAACTCGAGCAACAGTACTCTCCCGCAATCCAAGGACGAACTGCAAGCACTCCCTCGACTCCGATGGCAATCCAAGTTGACATCCCCAAGGTGAGACCTATTTCCTTCCCAATCCAACCTTCTGCTGGTACTTTTTTCGCACAAATCTGGATTTATCCCCGTCCCTTTTCTGATTTTTTTTCTCTTCTTTCTTTCGAACTCTAGGAGTTGTACAACAAAGTAGTGATTCCACTTACTGGTTCTACCTTTAGCTGTTTAGGCCCCATGGGCAATCCGGATCCCAGTTACATAATCAACGCAGAAACCAACCGAATCCCCTTCAGATTTGAATGTTTCGGTTTAGGACTGTGGAAGGATGTTTTCCGATCATGGCCCAAGCCCACTAAGGGGTGGAAAAATTGGTATCTTAGGGTTGCCAGGGCGCAACAAGTTTACTGGCAAGAGCGCAGCTTGGACCAATATATCAGGCTTTCTATTGCCGATATAGAGAAGAACGAGAACATGTTGATAGCTGCCTTTTACTTTTGGTCAGACACCTTGAATGCTTTCTTATTCCGACATGGACCAGCCACCCCCACTCTTGCCGATGTCCACATGCTGACTGGCCTAGACATCTCCTCTGCCGACACCTTCTCCTTATTCAATAGGAAAGCTGAGCACAGAGTAAATACTCGGAACATCGGCGGTTGGACGGGTTACATTCAGGAATACCAGAAAACGGGATCGGTAAACCAGAGAGAGCATGCTACCTTCCTGAACATGTGGCTGGATAAATTCATCTTTTGCGGTAGGGCAGTTGGACCTACGACCATGTATCTTCCAGCAGCTGAGCTGCTTGCCAATGGGACAAGACTTCCCCTGGGCAGATATCTTCTAGGATCGGTATATTGTCTTCTCCATCAAGTATCCCAGAAGTTACTTTTAGGTGAGCACATCGGCAACCTTGGAGGCCCCTGGTGGTTCGTCAACATGTGGCTGAACGCACATATGCAGAAAGTACTTCAGCTTGACTTGTTCGCCCAACGTTTCCCGAGAGACATACCAGAAGACCACCAATGTGGGGAGGATGAATCGGCAACTTGCCCTCCACTCAACTTTGGAGAGGCCACTATAGTACTGCCAGGGACCGATGCCGATGCGGAACAATTCGGTCTATTTTTTCAGAAGTTTTACAATGGAATTCCTGCCACAGAACGGCTCTGGTGGCCATATGCCGATGAAGACAGCCAGTTCCCACTATTGTTTAACCTCACCGATGGGAATGTACCTGAAAACCAGATAATCATGAAGGCCAGCATCACTCCTCGAGCTATCCCAGTGAACATCTATGGATCAGGAAAGAATGCCCCTCCATCATTTGAGTTTTACTACCCATCGGTAGCGGCAAGACAACTGG
Source organism: Microstegium vimineum (assembly GCA_022036555.1). NCBI lineage: Eukaryota > Viridiplantae > Streptophyta > Magnoliopsida > Poales > Poaceae > Microstegium > Microstegium vimineum. The sequence goes on along the minus strand of CM039121.1, from coordinate 38,879,218 downwards.
CGTTCGGCCAATTGCCGATCAAGCTTTGTTACTCCAAGGTAGTGCAGCCCAGGCAGACATTCTCCAGTGCTCTGGACTGGAACAAGGTTGTCAATCTTCCTGCCAATGCCGATGTATCAGATCTTGACTTGTCCTCTTGGTCACCAACCTCCTTTATTACGAACGAGTACAAGTCTTGGTGGCAATAATGGAGGTGTCAACTGTTCGCCAAATCGTCGCACTACTATCGGCACATGATCGATGACGATCATATCATCCCCGACGACGCAGTAAGTCCTCATTCCGATGCATTCCTCACTTTTACCTTCGCCATCGGTATTTAACCTTCCTGCGTTTGACAGGTTGATGACCCGATTCCTCCGATGAGCAAGAGCGGCAAGCCCTTCAAGCTTCGAATGATGAGTCCCGTATCACTCATCGGCAATAAAGCCCCCTCGTTAGCTGCCATCATCCCTCGACAGGTACCCACACCGACACCTGCAAAAGCCAAGGCTACATCGGCCGCTGCTGCTGCCCTGACACGGGTGTTTGCAGTAAACTCATCTTCACTCATACCGATTATATACTGTTTAATCGGCAACATTTACTTCGTATAACTTGTGTTGAATATTTTCAGGCTATGAGGTCATCGGCAACTGCCCCAAGCAAACAAGCACCTCCAAGTTCGGCTGCCGATGCCCCCAGTCCTCGTCGAAATGGGCTGGATCTTCTTCCGCTGCCGCGCCAAGGAAGAGGAGGCGTTTGAGGCTAGCTAGCCCATCTTCATCATCGGCACAAGTCGCACCACCAACTGTCGGCGCGTCATCGGCAGAAACTCCAATGGCTCCTATCCCAGATCAGCCGATGGACGACGTCCTCGGTCAGGAGGCAGTTCCATCCGCTGTAGAAGCGGAGGCGGTATCGGCATTAGCACCGTCAGCCGAAGCTCCCAACGAAGAAACACCCACAATGGCGGAGGCGGCATCGGCATCGGCACCATCAGCCGATGTTCCTGATGAGGCGACTGCACCCACTGTAGCAGCCGAGGCAACATCAGTATCGGTACCGTTAGCCGAACTTGCTGATGAGACAGCTCCGCCCATCGTAGCGGAAAAGGAAACATCGGCATCGGTACCAACCGAAGATCCCGATGAAAGAGTGACATCACTGCCACAACCAAGTATCACGCCGGAAGCAACGCCAGCGACAACACTACCATCACCAACGGCGTCGACTGCTCCTCTGGCGGAAGCTCCGTCATCGGCAACCGCTGCCGACGCTCAAGACGAGGCCGGGCCATCTAATATGTCAAGTCCTGGGCAAGAAATCCGCTTCAAGATGGTAAGTTAATCACTTGAAAATTCTAGTATAATCTTTCGATCGGCATATTTCAACTCCCCTGTGTTCAGGCCCAAGATTCTCCAGATAGTCTTTTCTTCTTCAGCCTCAACCCATAGGATGAAGACAGACGCCAAGGCCCCCTCCAAGCAGACAGCCTATTTTCCTTCTCGGTTGACATACCCGATGACGAGGAGGAAGAGAGCTCTGTCCCAACTCTATTGGCAGAGATCAAGACCAAGCTCGAGGCACTGCTTTCCTTGCTGCTACAAGACACATCCCAGCTCATTCAAGACTCATCGGCAGCAAGGATTGCTTTCAAAGACATCCAAAGTCATCTCCCTGCCGATATGGCAGAAACCCTTCTCCAGGCAACCTTCCTCGACATCAAGCAAATTCAATACCAGCGGCTTTCCCGTCGCATTGCCGATAGGGCCGCTCAATCTAAGAGCGAGGAAGAGAAGCTTAAGTTCAAGAATATTGCCGATGAAAAGCACAAGGGCATCGGCCAGGCAGAAGCTTCCATCAACGGCCTCAATCAAGAAATCACTCGGCTATCGGCCAAAAAGAAGACCTGTTGGCCGAGTTACAAAAGGTCGAAGTAGACCTGACCGCAGCCAACCAGCAGAGAACCCAATTATCCGATGCCATCAGGGTTTTGCAGCAAGAGAGGGACCAGAATGCCCGGCAAGCCATCTCGTGGAAGAAAAAGATCAAGCCGGTCGAGGGCTCTGCCGATGCCGACGCCAAGGAGATGAACGAGATAGAACAGATTCGCCTGCGTGCGATATCGGTCATTCATTCCCTACTGTAATTTATTTATCGTATCGGCGAAAATGTAACTCCGATACTTAATTCTGGGCCTTGTAATATAACGTTTACACGTTTTTTACCGATGTATTATAATTTTCCCTTTCCTCGGCACCCAAACGAGCACGTCATGTGTCAACTCCGAGAGTTCCTGGAATGTATGCTTTGCTGGAGGCAGACTGTCTTATCCGATAGGAACTTGATTAAGAAACCACTCCAGGCCTAGAATTCAATCCTGATCGGTAAAATCAATCTCCACGCTAGAGTACCATCGGCAAACTTGTTCACCCAGTCATCGACAATCATCACCGATACCATAACTCATCAAGTCGGCTAAAATCCTGATTAATCCCAACTTATTAACAGACCCTGGCACTTAGCAACACTGTAACAATAATCGGCAATGAGGCTCCATACTTCCATCGGATCAGAATTAGAACAACGCCGACAAACCCACCAAAGAGTATGAGTAACCCCCAGAACGCGTGAACCGCACACTTAGTCATCGCAAGCGTGGCAGAACCATTTTTACAACCATCTTCCGGCAGTTAACGAGTCCATCGGCAATACGGCGTCCCATACACAAACCATCGGTAGGTGCCCCCAAGTATAACAATTGAAATCGCCAGTTTGCCGATTGCAGCCTTCAAGTCAACAAGTCCATGATTGAGCTAGGCCACCGGCAAAATATCGTTGTTCGCCGATGGACCTCCATCCTTGCGCTTTGGCCTCCACTGCTTCTCCCTTGGGAGTTCTGCATCATCGTACAGGTCATTGCGGCGTTGGCGCTGAATTCTTCTTTTCTGGGTTTTTGTTAAACCCTTAGGGCACCACTGAGGGAGTTTGGTTTTCCAGACAGGCTGGTGCTGCCTTTCATTACTTACATCGGTATTGCTTCCGATGTTTGAATTTCTGGAGAGCACTTCTTCATAGGGTGTTTTTATCTTGGTCTGCTCCTTGCTCTCCCCTTGATCAACCTGCCCGACAAGCTTGCTATGAGCGATAAGCTTGCCCCCCAGTTGGTCATGTACCGATCTCCTCTCTCTGAGTGGCTTGGCGCACCTAGATGCCCGATCATCCAAACAAGGCTTACTTGACTGATCGGCAGTGTGATACCCGTTGCATTCAGGACAGTCATCGACAATGGGTAGCTTAATGCCTTCTTCCCAACAGTGAATGAAGAAGGGACACTTCCAATGATTTTTCCGACGAAGCCACTCCCGATGTTCTTTTTCTTCCTGCCGATATCGTTCATCTCGTGATTGCCGATAATTCCGCCTTGGTAGCTTGTGCGTGATTACTATACCAGGAGCCCTGCTAACACAGGCATCTTTATCGGCAATTCTCTCGCCTTTCCTGCCATCGGCAAACTTTCCGACGTTACGTTTAGCCACTTGATGATCAGGATCTACCGATGCACTCTTTCTAGCAGCGTCCGATGTTAGCACCTTAGTTTTTCCACCGGCTTCTACCATATTATTTGGAAACGGGCGTTGATCAATTTCCATTGGCTCTTGGACTTTAGGATTTTCAAATTGGATCCGTCCAGAGTTAATTTCTGACTGCAGCTGCTGCCTGAACACTTTGCAGTCGTCGGTACTGTGAGAAGTTGTATTGTGCCACTTGCAGTACCTGGTGTCCTTGAGCTCCTCGGCCGATGGAATTACCTGATTAGGGCTAGCTTAATTCGCCCTTCCTGAAGCAATAAGTCAAATATCCCATCGGCCTTCGTGACATCGAAGGTGAACTTTCCAGCCCTATTCTGGCTGAGCGCATGAGGCATCGGCTCCCCATTGTTTACCCATTCAACAGTGTCGACATTCATCTCGTCATCTGATTCAGAGCCCCCTTGTCCAACGAAGAGCACCTTCGCGCCCCAAATCTCCCTGGGCTCAAATGATTCAACACCCTGATCGGCTTCGATGATATCAAAGGCGAATTTCTCCAATTCGGCAGTGTCAAGGCTTGGCTCTTCGTCCAGCTCTGAACGTTCTATTTTCTCGGTCGAAAACGCCTTTGTATCTGGACCTTGCCGATGCGCAGATTCATTCTCTAGCGGGGCGGATGGATGTGCTCCTTCATGTTTCCGTAGTGAGCAAGTCGGAGCAATTGACACATCAGCAGCATCAATCTGTTGAACATCATGCATCGGCTGCCTAACCGATGAGCAATTCTGGACGCCTACTGTTTGAGTAGATTGACGCATCTCTCCAGGTCTTTGCATTAAGCAGGCCGGAACGATCGACTCATCGACGGTACCAACCTGTTGAATATCGTGCATCGGTTGATTGACCGATGGGCCACTCTGGATGCCCACTAGTTGCTGTACTTCATATCCCTGTGGCGAGCGACTCGGGGTAACCGATACATCGGTAACACCAATCTGCTGGATATTGTGTATCGGCTGATCAACCAATGAGCAACTCTGGATGCCCGCTGGCTGAGTATGCTGACCCATCTCTCCAGGTCCTGTCGTCAAAGCACTTAGGATGATTGGCGCGTGCACAACACTAGTCATAATAACACCGTGCATCGGCTTTGCTGCCGATGAGTAATCTTGCACCGTTGCTAGCTTGTGTTGTGGCGTTACATTTATTGCATTTATCGGTTGCTGTACCGATGTCTCATTGTACACTCTTTCCTGCGAGTATTGCAGTGTAGTACTTATCGGTTGATGTACCGATACTTCATTCTGAAGACTCGCTGGACGATGCTGTGGAACCCCTGTCATTTGGTGCTCAGGCTGCACATATTGCTGCTGAATCGATGATTGACTGATCCAACCTGCGTTAGGTGTCATCGGTACGTGGTTTACCGATGGATGATAACCGACTGACTCTTGCAACCCTTGTACCTTCGGATGATGGCGTTGATCTGCAAGTACCATAGACTGAGCAACTATTGTCGATGCAGGTTCACTGGCATGTAACACGCCTCGCATCGGCCAGGAATTCGCCATCGATTGATCGCCAGCTGAGATCTGTCGTTCTTGTACCCTAGAAAGATCGCCTTGACCTGTGGGTACCACATCTTGAACGGTCATTGCCGATGCAGATTGATTGGCAATCGGCACGCCTTGTTGCATCGGCCAAGCAGTTGCCGGTGACTGATAGCCAGCTGAGGCTTGCAACCCTTGTAGCCTGGGATGGTAGATTTGATTTGTAACCACCGTGGGTTGAACAGCTACGGCCGATGCAGGCTGACTGGCGCTCGACATGGTTGAACGCATCGGCCAAGAATTTACCGATGTAGGCTGATTAACTGTTGGCACGTCTTGTCGCATCGGCCAAGCAGTTGCCGATAGCTGATAACTGGCTAACGCTTGTTCTTGTTGTACCCTTGGATGGTTGTTTGGACTCACAGGTACCACAACTTGAGCAGTGATTGCCGATACAGGTTGATTGACAATCGGCGTACCTTGTTGCATCGACCAAAAATTTGCCGATGGCTGATAGCCGGTTGATGCCTGTTGCCCTTGAGGCGCCGGATAGTTCATTGCCACCATGGGCTGACTGGCAGTAGCTGGGCTTTGTTGTACTGGCAAGTGACTTGCCGATGGTTGGGCGTACGGTACTTTGGGTATCGCCGTTTGCAGATTCCCTGTCGGCAACTGCACCGTTGGAGAAGACGTAGTGTAATGCATCACTGGGACCATCGGCTGTACGGATGTTGCCGATGCCATAGGAACCTCCCACCCTACATGGTTAACTTGGACCAATCTGGAATCAGCAGATAGACTTGGATACATACCGTATCTCCAGCAGTTAGCTGAAGTTGGCTGATTCTGGATCACGGGTCCAGATATTATTGGGGCCGCCAGATTTGTATTCACCTGAGTAAAGCCTGCTGGGCTCGATCTTGGTGGCATGATCTCATCGGCAGATTGGTTCATAATCGGTGAAGACACCCTTGGAACCGCCGATGGGGTCGCAACAGATGCCGATCTGAGTTGACGATACTCTGGACCAACATAATATGGTGTCTGCCCCTTGAAAGTTTGCTTGACGGCATTGCATACAGCATCGGACAGCACATTGGATTGACTAATTAATACATGATTGAATGCAGAATTAACCATCTCTTGTATTTTACTAGGATCGACGTTGAAAGTGATTTGCCGCGACGACGACGGATCTTGCTTCTGTACTGCTTCGCCGATCCCGTTTAGGCTGAAGGATCTAAGATATGAGCGCTTGTATTCCTCCATTGCCTGCTCCAGAGCCTGTTTCTGATGATCTGTCAGATCTGCTGTGGAGACTTCAATGACACTCCTTGGATTAGTCATGATAAATATATTTATATAATCGGGTCCCACTGGGCGTGCCAAAAGAGGTGTTGACACAAAAAGCGTCAGATCTGTGAACACCTCAGGCTATTACCCAAAGCTCGATGTCGAGGGCGTGCCAGTCAATTTGACCAATCAATCGACAAGGATGATAACTAGAACAAACTGAACGAGACGACAGCGATGCGTCCGAACGTCAAGGCTCAGATTGATCAGGGGTAACTAGAGCAGAGCTAGACGAGGCAAACTAGCAAGGATTTGACGGAGATCAAGGTGATGCAGCCCGTCGAAAGCTTGAAGAACTCGTTGATAGCTATAACTAATGCATAAAAGGGTAAATTGCGATAAAAAGGTAGAATAAGATAAAATTGGTTTGTTTTTGATTTGGATTGATTTATTTCATGGCCCTCGGGCACATATTTATACTCCCGCATGGAGAGTTATACAAAGACACGACACATATCCTTTCTAAAATAAACTCCTACTTCTAAGGAAACTAACTCGCGCAGGAGCCGGATAACAATATTTATTTCCTAAACAAACACACCTATTTTAAAAGAAAATAAACGACCCATGCAAGAGTCGGACTCAAACTACTATAATAATATTGGTACAAGACACCAGTTTCTTTATACTTCTTTCGATGGAAACTTTCCATCGGCAGACCCCTTCAATCCGCACCTTCCTTCTTTGCCACTTGTAATCCTCCGCTGCCGCCAAGTGCTAAGTCACGCCCATCGGCATCGGCAATACTTTCCCAATTGGCAATCGGCATCATCTCTTTGTCGGCAATCGGCAATGAGCCCTTATCGGCAATCGGCAACCATCTTCCATCGGCAATCGGCAACGAGCCCTTATCGGCAATCGGCAAGCCATCGGCGATGACTTTTCATCGGCAATCAGTTTCAGCAAGACTTCACCAATTAACTTGTCGGCAAAGCTCATCAGCTTCCATCGGCAACGCACTTGGTCTTCCCGCAGCACTTTCTCATCGGCAACATCGGCTCAAAAATTCTTCCGATGCCGATGGAGAACGGCTACTGACGAGTCAAGCCTTGACCCATTTGACCCGTGTCGAAAAACGGTGTCAACAGTTTCCGACTAGAGTACTGAACCGTCGGGTTACTACTCGAAACAAGCGCGTGTATCACCAGCTGCTTGTTCAGTGGCGTGATACATCTCCTGAATTGGCAACCTGGGAAGATGAAGATGAGCTCCTCCGCAAGTTCCCAGAATTCACGGTTTGGGGAAAGCCGTTGCTAATGGAGGGGGAGATGTCACGGTTCGTTCCGTCAGCTCGGTATCACGGCCCAAAGCAAAGCGACAGAAGAAGCCCAACAACAAATACGCTGGCCCAAGCTGGAGCAAGTAACTCAGCCGCTGCGTCGGCGTATGTGCGGCGAGTCCGCTGTAAGGGATAAAAGGGAGGGGGCAACGGACGGGAACCTTCGTCTTGGTTGGCGTCGGAAATTGGTGGCGAGCTGCGGCGCCACTCGAGGAACCGACGACCATCAATTCCGCCATCGCTTGTATTAAGCTTACCCAGTTCTAAACTCGAATACTATACTACCTAGAGATTCCTCGTTACCCTGTCCATCGTTACACACACACAAAAGAAAAAAGAAAAAAGAGCAGCAATCACCTGTACAACCGTTCGTCAAATCAACACCGAGCCATAATTAATCTCCTCGCGGAGGCGTGGATGGCGTCGACGTCGGGGGATCCATCGGCAGAGGAAGCTCTCCGCCGCGGCCGCATCCTCTCCAGCCGCCTCTACCTCGAAGGCGTCCCCAGCTCCAAGGTCCGTCACCCCCAACCCCTCTCTCTCCTCCCACTTCGCCGCCGTCGGTTGTAACAACCCAAACCTCATGCCGTTCGCGCAGGCTCCCGTGGTCTACTCGCCGGCGTACGACATCGAGTTCAACGGGATCGAGAAGCAGTGAGTGAGCAATATGTCGTACTTTTCACACGCTTACGCGTACCACATCGCATCGCGGGTCGCAGACTCGCAGCGCTGTAATTCACCGCCACTGCCTCTGTCTGACGCGCTCGTGCAGGCACCCGTTTGATTCGGCGAAATGGGGTCGTGTCCGCAACTTCCTTGTGGACGCGGGGCTCCTCCAGAACGATCGGATCATCGAGCCGCTGGAAGCCTCGGAGGATGATCTGCTAGTGGTGCGTAATAACCAGCCGCTGTTCACTTGATGCCCGGCTGCTTGTACTGTGAGATGCAGTGTAAATTTAACATTAATGGTTTGTGGCCTATCAATCAGGTGCACTCAGAGTCATACTTGAGCAGTCTTAAGAGCAGTGCAAAGGTTGCCCGCATTGTAGAGGTACTGCTAAATTCAGTAAATTGCATATTTCACAGTGTGATCGTTTTGCAAGTTATAAGCCTGTATCTACTCACAAAATTGTCTACTGCATCATAGAAAGCATGATGGTTTCTGAACCATTCGACCATCTTCATACGTCTCTGTTACAAACCAATCTGCTTGGTCATTCATTTTGCTAAAATTATTTTTTATGTTCAAGGAGCATGATGAAGTGAGCTTTTACCTATTATTTAGGTGGGTGGCTCCATTTTATCAGCCAAACTTGCACTAGAAAGAGGATGGGCTATCAACATTGGTGGAGGCTTCCACCACTGTTCGGCAGAGGATGGGGGTGGATTTTGTGCATATGCTGATATTTCTCTGTGCATCCATTTTGCTTTTGTTTGTTTAAATATCTCAAGGTAGGATAATTATTGAACTTCACTAGACATATGCATCACCTTTTCTGTATATTCCGTATGCACAGATAAGTAAGCCGACCTATTGTCAATGCGAATCCAGCTCTAAATTATCCCTGGTGCACCAGGGAAGGAACATATATTATTTCATAGCAAAATATGGCGAATATAACTATATGAGCCTAGCTAGTGCCAAAAATCTTCTACCTGCTCAATGCAGCGTTGCCCCTGCCGATAATTATGTTCTTTTTTTAATGCAAAACACGCAGTTCCAAAGCAAAGCATTATAGTTCTTCGTTACTGTTCTAAAAGTACTCTAATAATAATGAATAGAAACTATTGATATGACAATACAGGATAGCTATTTTGGTTCCATGAGTCACTCATCTCATTTTCAGAGTAATGATCATTGATCTAGATGATCATCAAGGAAATGGCCACGAAAAAGACTTCAGGAGTGATGGTGAGAGGCTGAATGATATATTGTTTTCTTGCGCATATTTTGTAGTTGCTACTATTTCATGGCTTGTTGACATTTATTCTTCGCTTTTAGGGAGAGTTTACACCTTGGACATGTACAACTCTGGAATATATCCTTTTGTAAGTACTTATACTACTTAACCCTGAAATGGTTCCTACATCTGCCAACCAACACCTCCTTTTCATTAATAAAGTTGTTCATTAACTGGTTACATAAAGTATAAAAGAAACAGATGAGTTCTTATGTTTGATATATAGCTAATTGCTGCCCCCTTCCTTTCCATTGGAATTCTTGGTTTTGTTCTTGCTGATACAACATATATTTCATTCTTAGAAATATGTAATATTATCATGTACTTTATTGTGGCACATATGGCATACCTGGTTCTGCATCCATTACAGATGCCAAAAGCTCTCAAGGTAACTTGTGTACTGCCGCAGTATCTCTGTCATTTCACCTACAGTATCAGTGATTATATGTTCCATTTCACCTACAGTATCTCTGTCATTTTCCTTGAGCTAAAATATGAATGCGAGTGCACAGCATTAACTAAAAAGTGTTGGTGAGAATCAAGAATAAGCACATCAAACCAGGATGGACCTTTATTTCAGCACCGACAGTGGCTTTAAGAGCATTTAGGATGTCAGGAAATATGAAGTTTTGGCAATTTTTTTAGAGCAAAAGTTTTGGCAAGTGCTACGAGGGTTCTCTCGTAGCTGTGTAGTGTAATTCATTCCTCTTAATGAAAAACGGGCTATATTCCCGATCGCGAAAAAAAATCCTGCCATAGATCGATTTTACTGCAGTGCAAAATCTGCTGTTTGTTTGTAGTTTGAAGAATCAAGACAATTTTGTTTAATTAATGGAGCTTTCCCTGCCACAAGGATTCAATTCTGCTGGTAGGAAAACAAGTTACAATTATAGATCTAGATCTTGTATATTTCTCCCTCCTGTTAAGATGGTTTAGAGCCATGTACAGCAGGAGAAGGAGATTTACTGAAGGAGCTCTTTCAGTGTTAGTCAGTTACTTTGCTAGATTTAAGCTGTCGTCATGTTTTTTTAAATGAATTATGATTATATTAAAAAGGAGATGACCTAGACTGGGCAAATACAACAGAACAACAAAGACCTGAAAAAAGCCAAGCAACCACAACAACAATAACAAACAAACAAACAAGCTAGCAACTAGACAATTATAGATTATAGATGGTGGTTAGTTGGATTGGCACCTCAACACGCACCACACCACCACACTACATCTAAACTGTCTGACCACGGCCACCCCACAAGCACAGAAGCACCACAACCTCACCTGCCGTAATCACGCTGCAAAAACATCACCCGGATGACAAGTTCCCTCCATAAATAAATTTGTAGGCCTGTTCAAAATGGCTCCACCTGTTTGAAAAATAAATCATGAATGCAAATTTTCTATATGCATCGTTGGCAAGCTTAAATAGCACTATTCTGTTACTCTGCTTTAAACTGGCAAGCCCACTTAGACTGTCATTAATTGATCCTAGTTGTTTGCAGGTAGCTGAAAGTCGATTTCAGCCGCAGTTGATTTTGTACAATGCTGGAACTGATATCCTAGATGGCGATCCTTTAGGCAGCTTAAAGGTATAATTTTCATGCGAACTTCACATTTTCTTGCAGCATTCATGTAACATGTAAATTTACATATCTGCAGTGGTGTATAGGTTGTAAATTTGCAGATGCATGAATGGTTCTATTCTGCTCATATAAAATTTCCATCATTTCCAGGTTAGCCCAGAGGGTGTGATTACTAGAGACGAAAAGGTTTTCAGGTTTGCAAAGGTTCAGAGTATTCCTCTCCTCATGCTGACATCAGGTGGGGATTGTGCTCTTCATTCTTTAAGTTCATCTGCCTTGACCTTAGTGTTATATTCACTGAGACCTACTGACGATGTGTATGTCCTCTCCGAATCTCTATCTCCTCAGGAGGCTATATGAAGTCAAGTGCTCGGGTCATAGCAGACTCAATTATCAACCTCTCGAACAAAAACTTGATAGATATTGGTACACACTGTATAGAAATTGAATAATGGATGCGCCTCGTGTAAAGAAATTTCGTGCTAATTATGTACTTGCACATGTATCAACATGAGAAAGAAAGGGAAATCATATCCATGTGAATGCTTTGACCCATCGACTCTGAGGGAACAAATATCAATCGCTTATGTAAATATCGTGCTCCTTATTTGTCAGCAACCCTATTTACTTGGAAGATGGACCCAATGACATTTGCTCACTTACATGTAATCTCATGCTGCTTGACATTACCATTTGAGGTGCTGTCAATCTTCTATGTTCATACATGAAGTCTGCTGCTTATGTCCAGTGAATCCCTCTTCCCTGAACCTATTTCTGGAGAAATGTCCCCATGAATTGTAGCTGAATTGTGGCTGAGTCTGGTCTTTGTCGTGTAGCCTTGCCCTCACTTCTCTGGCAGTTTCACCCAGGAAAGAAAGGTACACATTTGTTCCTTTTGACCCGTTACTGACTGGTTACTGTACATGATTTCCGTTTCTTTTTCAGCTTATTTTAACTGGGCATCGTTTATGATGTGCAAAATATCCAACCTCTGCCGCGTGTATTCTGTAGAGCTCCACTTGTTGACGTCAACCCTCAAACTCTCCTCCGGAAAGGATACTGACTTGGAAATGGAATTGATAGCTACATTCAGTATGATGTTTTTTCTGATACAAACTCAGATCAACTGATACGTCATTTTCATCTAGACTTTTGAAGTTCTGCATCACATGTTCATTCTCGGTTGGCTCTATGTAAAACTTGGCACATGCTTAGTGAGTATCTGCATGTATATTTTCTATCCATGTCAAGGTTGATATGCCGCAAGTGCAAAATAGTTTGTTGTTTTTTCTGTGTTTTCACTGGTCCAAGAGCAAGGTCAGCAGTCCAAGATAACGGCAGATATGCTGCTTAGCAGGGAGCAGATCGGTCACACTGGGTTGTCACAATCTGTCGGTTTCACTTGTATTGAATGGGTTTGCCCCTCACGTGCCCAAAACCCTCCTAGTTAGACAATTCTTTCTTTCTCCTCTTACCATCTCCAACTGAAAGTTAAAGCTGCAGGACTCCCGGGAACATTCCAAATTATTGAATAGGGTCGCGGTTTGGAAAGCTTCTAGAGTTCTTGGCATCGTCTTCATGATGTGAGTATCACCTCATCTCCACTCCTGCTTTGTTCCCATGCCTTGTGTTTTTCCAGCAAAATTCTACACGTCCTCTAGTTTCCAGGAAAATTCAAGATAGCACACTTGAAGTATGCTGATGCATGCATGGTATGCCTAGGAGAGTCCAGACAAGCTAGATGCCAAACCATGTGTGCTCCCAATATCTAGGCAAAAGATTAATGATGTAGACCCCCCTGTTGACGAGGATTTGACACTGGAAAACGACTACCAAGCGTCCAGTTGTCTGACAACAGACGGCATTGTCACTGACTTCTGCCATTTTTTCTGCTTCTGTGGTGGTGAGAAGTGGAGTTTTAGCGCTGGCTGGTAGAGTGTAGAGGATGATGAATGAAACTGGCACAACCAAGTCGGTAGTAGTGCTGGAGGTCAGAGGACCTTGCCAAACTTCAGGAATGCATATCATAGGGTCATAATGGTATATACTACTTTACCTAAGCTTAGTGCCTAGCAAAATAAAGACATAATATTCTACTTCTTTGCGAAGGTGAGAAGTAGCCAGGCTTATTTTTCTGAGACCACGTCAACAAAAATCGCCTTTTTGGCAACAGAAATCAACTGGAGTATCTCTTAGTGACAACAGATTTAGTGAACTTTTGATCATAGTCATAAGATGTGAGGATGTGCCGTGCAGAGAAAAATAATGCACGAAAAGGGCTTGACGAAATTTGACCTAGCCCACTCTGTGTTCATGCTGACGCGATGAGGACCTCCTCTCTCATAACTGCTGTTCCTTATGTCAGCAGCCCTGTTTATTTGGAAGATTGACCCACTGACACTTCTTCATTGTACATGTGAAAGCTCATGCTATTTGGCATTATCAACCGTGAGTTGCTCTCAATCTTCTTCTAATGTGGTGTCTACTGTTCATGTACTATGAATCCGTTTACCTTTAAACTAGTTGCCGAGAGCAATTCACGGCTCCATTTTGCCGTGTAGCCTTTTCCTCACCTCTCTGCTTTTACCCGGTCCCGATAAGCTGTTGATGACAGCCTTTTCTTCAGGTTTACTGTAAGTGGGTTTCAGTTATTTTCGGCACGTGGCAATAAACTACGCATGATGCAAGTTAAATCTCATGGAGTCTTATTACTTGTTAACCTGAAGAAGATGCTAGCTCTCCTAGTCCTAGCTGCTTTGATTCTGTATGACTCAGTCTCAGTCTACGTGCAAGGTATATATGTCATGTCATTTTCGAGAAATTTGAAGTTTCTTACCAAACCTCATACATTTGGAGTTCCGGGTCTCATTTTCATTCTAGGTACGGTGTTGTGGAATGGAAATCGTGCAGGCTGATCTCTTGATGGGTCTACCTGTACCTGTCTAATACTTTCGTTTGTTTCAAAAAAGTCATTTAAAAAAAAACTAGATATAGAGAAAATATTGTTAATTGTTATATCTTCAAAAAAGTTTATTACCAAAGTATATTCTAGTATGATCAATCTACGTTTTGACATCTTTAGATGCATTCTTTTTACTACGTATCTAGATAAAGATATGTATGTGCATAGCAAAATGGGAAAAACTACTGTATAATTTATTATGGAAGGAGTAATATAATGCTTATTATACATCATAAATATTTAGTTAAACTTAAAAATGAGTTCTTGAAAAGCGAGATGTACACTTATTTTTTAAACGAAACGGCGGCATTTATCGTCTAAATCCTTGGCCGTTTTTCCGTGGGGGAATTTTCTTATGTTTTCTTTCACTTTCACTGATACAATGCTGCTCACCAGGGAACAGACCCGTTCACCATGGGTTGTCAGCCTGTCAATTTCATTTGCCCTGGACAATTCTTTCCTTCCTTCCTTTTTTTTTAGAGTTCAATGGGGACCCCTGGTCCAGCTGCATTCTTTCTTTCCTTCTCTTGCTGCCTTTTCCAATGAAAGACAATTCTTTCCAGGCTAGTTCTTCATATATATGATTGGAGAGATACGGGAAGCTTCTCTTGCAAGTGCATGGCCATGCATTGTTCACAATAACGCGTTGCCAAATCTGTTTGGTTATTTGCTTGAGCAGAACATTCTCCACACCCATGCATGGATCTGTCTGGCCTTCTCTGTAGCATTCATTGCTCATTCCTTTGTCTCCAAGCTTTACATTTTTTCTGCAAAATTCTATGCGCATCAGGTTCGTGGAAAATTCAGGATGGACACGACACGAAGTAGGGCGATGAAAATGAAGCGATGGACAACCCAGATCTGCCGTACTAGGCGAACTGTCCTCCACCAAATCACGGTCGATTTCTCAAATCTATCTAGATTCTAGAATAAAATTTTCAGTCAAAGCCAGGGTATTAGTATGCGTGAGCGTGACGAATCGCACGTCTTCTGCAAACTGACAAGGCCACATGTGTGCATTTCTTCAGCAACACAATTTTTTTGAGGGTAGAGGACACTGACAAATTCTGGAAGCATGCAAAAGGTCTAAACTAGTTAAGGGTACGGGTGTGTTTGGTTTGGGGAATCAATTTATGAATGAAGAAGAAGTAGTCGTAGATCAACTCATTCTATTTCACAAACCAAACAAAAAAAAACTAGATAGTGTATGGTGATGAACCACATTATTCCACCAACCAAAAATGCCAAATCATGTCACACAAGGGGAGTTTAGGTCTTGTTTGGATGTTCATGTCTCCACTTAGAGTGAAATTTAAATGAAACACGATGGAGTTCCAAACTCTCTCTCCTTCCTTTCTTGTTGGCTAATAAGTACTACGATTTTGACTTAGGTTTAGAGTTGGACGGGGATTCAGAGCCCGGTGCACAAAGGTGATCAGCGAACGATGCTGACTTGTTGTGGCCAAGCAGAGCGGACAGTGAAAATGCGGCTTTTCAGGAATATATGGACAGATAAACGCGTGCACCAAATATATCATGTTCTGTATCAATTATGACCAACATCTAGGCCAAATAATAATCAAATGTAGGCCATTGCAAAGAGTAACTATCAAGAATCGTAGACAGACCTCCTGTTAAGTTGACCGGGATTTGACACCGGAAACTGACCTCCCTCCAAATGTATCTCACATTATCGCTAGCTGGTCTCAGCGACATTGTTAACAGTGCCATTTTTTGTGCATTGACATCACACCCTCAGGAAGGAAACCATGAAAAAAACAGTGACGGACTAGTAGTGGTGGATCCGAGGAGACTACATTGTTTTTTTTTTTTGATAACAAGGAGACACATTGTTATTGTTATGAGATCGGCTTGACTCATCTTGGCTACAATCCAATCCACTATAATTTAAGTGGGTTGGAGAGACTTAAAGCTTGTTTGGCTGCACTCGTAGACACCTTATTCACACGTATTAATTAAAGTGGATCGTGATGGAAAATTAGTTAAAATTTTCATCCTCGATACATATAGATTAAGATGAATAGGACAATAGGCAGGATGTTTGTTAAGTTTTGATCTTTTAAAAGAACATGCACTACTTCACCATCTGCCTGTTGTGATGTGGACAATTGTTTTGTAGAAAATACTTATTTAAACAATATAATTCTATGAAAGCAAAATATAGGGTTTAGTGGTCATTGGTATATGTACGGTTGCAACATATGAAACGAGTATTCAAACTTCAACGGCAGTCAATGGTTTGGGCCAAGCTATACACTAACCAAAATTAGTTTACATGCATGCTACTTGCTTTTATTTGTTCCTCAGCGATCCCACTGGTCGAAATGCTGAGTCAATGGCTTGGACTAAGGGCGCGTTCGGCTTCCTCACCGCATCACACCACTCATGCCGTGTTTTAAGCGCCCGTTTGGTGCACTTCCGCACTTGTGGCACGCCGCAAGCCTCGCTTGCAAGCGCTAGTTCACTTCCACAACATTTCTCGCCAAGAATGTAGCGTAAAAAATGAGCGTGCTAGATTTCGGGCGCCACTGAAGCATGGGTATGGTCAACTCAGGTAAGAAAGCAAACAAACCATAAATTCTTTGTCTTCATGCCTATGGCTACATTTTCGTAACGTATTCTCTACTAAATTGCAAAGTTATTTCCTCTTTGGGTAATTAAGCCATGCAAAGATCTCTTCTGGAGGAATGACCTAGGAATCTTAGAACCCCATAAAAGTTAGAAACTAAATTCCGCAAGATGACTATTACTTGTATAATGTCATATCATGTACAATACCATCCTATTTATAGGAATATTCAAGGGCATTGAAGTCTTTACACAACTTTCAGGCTCTAGTGATGCAACCAGGAATTGTAAATAGCTGGCCAACCAAAGATAATTAATAAATAGGGGCTTCATGTTTTCTCTTGAACACTTTTACACCTTGACAATTGAGGCTGACATTGTCCAGAAGACATCAATAAACATGTTATAACATGAGTTATATGTTAGTCTCCTTCTCAATATAAATATAGATGATAAAGTTATATGGGAAAAATGGATGTGATTTGTGGAGTGGGGTAGTGTGTGTGGTGGGTAGGGTCACGTGGCGCATGGCCCCGGCCAACCTATCTCTACTATTGTCGAGGTCAATCCAATCTTTATAGATTCAAAACCTAATATAAGTGGAGCTAATCTAGACCAAAGTCCCTTCTCATGTGGTACCTAGCAGTTCAGAGCTTCACACCCTTCGGTTCGGCACAACTACTTGTCACTCTTGATGGCAGATTTAGATTTCCTCTGACAAAGAGGTAAAACAATGTTGTTGGGCTAACTTCTCGCTTAGAACCAATCAAAAGTCTATAGCCTATTCATTCAAGGTTGTGTCTTTCTCACAATCACTCGAGGAGTTTGGTTTCATCCAAGGATGTCTCTATGAAGTTGATGAATACCATGTCACCTTCTACCACATGACCAATATATATGACCTAGTGCATAAGGAGTTGGATGACAATGGTTACTATTAGGAGATTCAATAACCATTTCTTATGATGTGACGCCTAGTATAACTATTCACTATAACATTAGTATACTTTATGTCCTAGTTGAAATTTCTAGTTTGGTTTTGGTAATTTAGTTAAAACCATAGGCTTGGTGAACTAGTGGAGGAGTAGCAATCCTTGAACTTGCCTCAATCGGGAGTTGGTGTTGGCAAGCCACCTAAACATTGGGAGAAAAATGATGTGTCTCCCTTCATTATGATTTCCATCATCTAACTAGATCTTTGATTGTGTTATCTCTTGCTAATGTAGTTGCTTGTACTAGTGTTGCTTGTTGTTTACCCTTGATCACTAGTATGAGTAGGAGCTCTTGTGCTTTCTTGGTATCCTAGTTTCTTAGGTTGATTGACCTTGCATATTAGACTTTTATAGGAGCTCTTGCTAGTCACCTTAGAATTTTCTTTGCTTATCTTGTGCATAAGGTGCTAGTGTTGTTATAGAAGTAGTGAAGTCGATATTTGACCACTAGTTTAATTTTACATTTGATTTGGCTAGGATTTGCAATTAGTTCTATAAATGAACATTCAATCCTATCTACTCGACCTCCTTTATCGTACACCATTTATATTTATCTCTTGAACCTAATTTCTTTTGCTTGCTTAATACTTAGATTTTTTATCATGGTACATGCTATATGTTGCAGTCTAGTTTTTGTTTCCTAAAGACAACATTATATGCAGACAAACCACAAAGTGCTAACTTACTCCAAACAATAATACTTCCTATACTACTCTAGAAACACAATTCATTGTTGACACTATCATTGGAGGTTGTTGTAGAATGGTAATGTATGACTTATTCACTACTGATTGGTGGCTACAACCAGTACTCTTATATCACTATCGGTTGGTATCAATAACAATTGTAGCCACTATAGAGATCATAATGACTAAAATGAGGTGAATTAGGAAACTTAAAAGTCTACTCTAACTATGGCCTCTAACTCCACCTAGTCAAAACCCATGCGAGAAAATAATCTATCTAGATGTACAATTATGGTTTTGCTAGGTGTGTTGCTATCTCTACCGCAAAAGATTTATGTAACCTAGGTTCAATTCTATGAACAAGCCTATTAAACTAAGCACATAACCAAAATACATAAATTAACTGTAGAAGGTAAGGGGCGATAGAGATGCAAACTCACATTCATTGACGCTTGTGTGTTTACCAAGGTATCGAGAAGCTTCTTGCTTTCCCTAGTCCTTATTGGAGCTGAGAGTCCCCATGTGTTTGGTTTTGAGTAATTGATGAAACCTACCTAAGTATTAACCTTGGATCTCTAAGTGTGAATCATGAGATAGGTTGGTACATGCCATGTGATGGAGCAAGATGGATGAAGGTGTGGATTGCATAAGCTCTAGCATGGTGGAGGAAATGGAAAAGGAATTCAAGGCAAAGGTGAAATAGGAATCCTTTTTCGGTTTGGTGATCAAGACACTATAGAGGGTGTGATCACATTTAGGATAGATAGTCATACTATCAAGGAGGGAGCTCTTGTGTTTGATTACGGTTATCATGTGCCACTAGGTTCTTTGCATTGCATATAAAATCAATTGAACTAGTGAGAACAACCAACTAATTCCAAGAAAATAAGAATTAAAAGCTAACACACGTGCACAAGTGTTGAGATCACTTAGTGTTAGCCCTTGGAAGCTTGGGAGAAGTTGGTGGCTGGTTTTGGCAGAAGAAGAGGGTCCGAACGCTAGGTCCGGACACTAGGGTTCTGCTGTCCGGACTATGTCGTGCGCGTCCGGAAGCAAACCCTAGGGGATCTGTTCTGGCAGTAGTGTGTCCGGACGCAAGGTGGTGTTCGGAGTTGAGGTCCGGACAGTGTCCGGAGCACCTGATGCTCTTTATTGTTTCTGTTGGTGAGGTCCGGACGAAGGAGTTGGTCCGGAGTTCAGCTGCTCTCGGGTGCTTTCGGGCGTTTCCGGTGCAAACTCTGGACGCAGGTGCGCGTTGGTCTGGAGGCATGTCCGGACGCGTTCGGAGCCACGTGGCGAACTGAGGCCCGCGCGGGAAGAAGTTCGTTTGAACTGGCAGGTGACCGGACGCATACGCGTTGGTCCGGATGGCGCTTCGCGCGCGTCCGGAGGTAGTGTCCGGACGTTCTTTCAGAGCCGTTGGCTCTCGGCTGATGAAGGGTCCGGACGCGGCTGATGGTCCGGACCCCCTGTGTTTGCAGCGTCTGAAGTGGGCACAGAGGCAGTGTTTTGGGGGCTAAACGACTAGTGTTTGAGTGGAGGCGATATAAGGTGGTATGGCCGGCCCAAGGGGCACTCTCTTGCACTCTCACTTCACTCCTACACTTGTGCTTGCTTGATATTGCTCCACCCACTCATCCTCTTGATAGAATTGCAAATTTCATGAGAGATTGAGTGGACCAAGTGCATTGCTCCATTGATTGCATACTAGTGGCACTTGGTGATCGTCGTCATCGCGGGAGCTCTTGTTATTCTTGGAGGTTGCCACCTCCTAAACGGCTTGGTGCAACGAGGATCGTTGAGCGGAGGAAGGTGTTTGTCTCCGGCTCCGATCGGTGGATTGTGAGGGGTTCTTGAACCTTCCCCGTGGGAGTTCGCAAAAGGTATCTCTAGTGGATTGCGTGTAGCTTGTGGATCCCTATCTTGTGTTGGTTTTGCGGCACCCGGTGACGGGTTTGGCGTGTGATGCCAATTAGCGCGTGAACCTCCAAGTAGGTGTATCGCTACAATGAGGACTAGCTTGTTGGCAAACAAGTGAACCTCAGTAAAAAAACTTGTGTCACATTGTCTTTCACCGAGGATTTATATTGTGATTGATTGGCTATTCATTGGTATTCTCTCCGCGGCGGTATAACCCCTCTAACTCTAGCTTTGCATTTACATTCTTTACATTCTTGCAAAGTAGAGTACCTCTCTAGTCTTGTGTAGCTTGTTAGAGCTCTCTAGTTTGCTAGCTTGTTTGTGTGATATAGTATATCTCTTGCTAGTGACTAGAATTGTATTAGGTGGCTTGCCGACCCTTAGAGCTAGTGCAAACTTGCTTTTCGCCGTGTTTTATTCTAACAAGTTTGCTTAGTGTTGTTGTAGGATTTTTTAATAGGCTATTCACCCCCTCTAGCCATATCTAGACCTTTTAGGAGCCCATCACAAGGATGCCCTCACAAGAGCCAAACTCCTGGTCGAATAACTCTAGACCCTCCCACGCGCAAATGGATCTCCGAGATGGCCTTTCTCGGTTCGTTCCCTATCTCCTTCACTATCGAGCTGTAAGGAACATGGACCCCATGTCCCATATAGTTTATATTTTGGTGTTTTATGATCAACATAACCAAATTGGACTAACATATTTGCAAGTGTTTATTTTGTAGTCCAATAGGGTGCAATCATGCTTTGGACTTAGGCAACACCACAAGCAAGACATTTGAAGCATAAAGAAGACCTAAAAGATCAAGCATAGTTCAAGCATGGAGGATGGAACCTACTCGGGAGCAAAACCGTGAAGATACAAAGTCTTCCGGACGCGAGGTGACGAGTGTCCGGACTTTTGGAAATCAGCCCGGTAGAAAACAGTGAAGAAAATAGCTCCGGACGCTATGATCAGGAGGGTCTGGATCATTGAAGATGCGTCCGGACACCTAGGGTTTGGTCTGCGAAAGTCAATGTGTCCAGACGCTATAAACAGTGCATGTCCGGACCATTGGTGTTTGCGTCCGGATGCACACAGAGAAGAACCCGAGAGCTCCAAGGACTCCGGACGCTGTCCGGAGCATAAGGTCCGGACCAACAGTGGCATCCGGACTCTATGCAGAGAGGTTCCAGAGGCGCGCGAGGACTCCGAACGCTGTCTGGACTGTGGACTCCGGACCATAAACAGCATCCGGACCCACGAGTCAGCCGTAGCGCACAGAAGACCGTTGGAAGGTCCGGACGCACAGGCAATTGTCCGGACCCCTTTGCTGTCCGCGTTCAGAGGTACGCAGAGGAGCGGCATCAAGGTTCCAAGGGCTCCATTTGGCTTGGAGCCTATATATATGACCTTTGGCCGGCCAAATGAGGCAGTGGAAACTTGAGGAAACATACCAAGGTGTTGATACACAATTCTAGTGTTCTCCATATGCATAGAGCTTAGTGATACACTCGGTGATTAGCATTTGTGCTTTGCAAAGTGCTTAGGCTAGTTAGACCATTGCTCTTGCGCTTGCTCTAGGTGTAAGCCTAGTGTTGAGTGAGGTTTGCATACCTCTTGATCATAGGTGCTTGTGCACACCAAGTTTATACTCGGTGGGGCTTGTAATCTTGTGCGATCACACCAACCGCGTTTGTGGTGTGGCCGCCACCGGTGTACCGAAGGGAACAAGGCCCGCGGCGTTTCAGCCGGAAGCTTGATAGTGAAGACGGCGGAGAGCATCCGGGAGAGGCTTGTCGGAAGGCACATCGGAGACCCACTTGCGCGTGGGGAGAGCCCAAGGCTATCCACGGAGTTACCCGACTGGGAGCTTGGCCCTTGCGCGGGATTCCTCGCGAGGGGCTCCAACGAGGACTAGGGGGAAGCTTGCGTGCTTCTCGATACCTCGGTAAAAATACCAGAGTCGTCGACGGGAGTTTGCATCTCTACCTTGCTCTTTACCTTCCGCACTTACTTTGTTTACCTTGTGTTCTTTACCCTTCCTAGCTTAGTTGATAGGCTAGTTGGTAGGTTTGGAAACTAGGTTGCATAACTCTTTTTGTGATAGAGATAGCAACACTTAGCAAAACCTTAGTTGCACTACTAGATAGTTTACCTTTTGCATAGGTTTTTGCTAAGGTTAGAAAAAGAGGCCATAGTTTAGAGAGTAGTTTTTAAGTGACCTAATTCACCCCCCCTCTTAGGCTTCATGAGCTTCTAGCCAAACCGTCATGGGACTCGCCTCCTTCGGTACATGGTGGCGGCCACACCACAAACACTATTAGTATGGTAAGTCACTCATGTGTACAACAATGGTGCACGCAAGCACCCAGTTGTAAAAGGTATACAAACCTCACTAAACACTAGGCCTAAACTAGAGCAAGCACTAAAGCAGTGGTGTGACTAGCTAACCACTTTGCAAAACACCTACGCTAATCACGGAGTATACCACTAGAATTTTGGGGGCTCGAGCAACTAGAGATGAGCCTCAACTCACACAAATCTACCTTGAGCTCCACACCATCCCAAATGCCTGGCCAATGGGATATAAATAGCCATAACTTCCAATAGAGATGTTGCAACCTACACAAGCTCTCTACACAACCATTGGACCATCCAATGGAGGTCATCGTACAAATCGAATGCATCTTTGCCAGCTAGCCATTGTGATTACAGTTGTTGACCATTGGGCTCTTTTCAAAGCACACCGTACGATGCATATCGTTGGACCAGTCTGAGAGATCTCTAGTGTTTTGGTAATCAATGAAACCTAAGTACTAACCTATCTCTAAGTGGATGAGTAGGTATAGTACACATAATGGATATGATCAAGTGATGGAGCAAGCAAGGTGGCTAAGAGGAAAGAGTCACAAGTTCATAGAAGATCAATTGCTGAGCTCACACTTGGAGAAGGTGACAAAGGGAGAGACCCTAAGCAATACAAGGAAAACTTATAAGCTAGGGCTTCTTTTTTTAGTGATCAAGACACCTAATGGGTGTGATCACATTTAGGATAGACACCGTACTATTAAGAGGGGAAATACAAAAGTGAGTGCGGTTGTCAAGTGCCACTAGGTGCTATCTATCATGCATGTGCATTTAGGACCTAGTGAGGTACACCCTGCCTAATTACAAGTAAACCATGCCAAAATCTGCACACTAAAGAGTACACTTGGTGTTTGGCACCTTGGAGCAAGGGTGGAAAAGTTTGAAGTTGATAGAGCACTTTTCTGGGCGACGGATGCTAGGGTCCAAGGCAACAGACTCAGTCCGTCGCAACGAACTCAGTCCGTCGCGACGAACGGTGCCGACGGACGCTGGGGTGAAACCCTAGTAGCGTTCATCGGCCATGCAGAGAGGTTCCAGAGAGGCTCAAAATGCGACGAACACGTCCATTGGCATTGCATCGGATGCTGGGGAGCGTCCTTTAATTAAATGGATGTTTTTTCCAGAAACCCGAGAGCAACAAGTTTGCATTGGACGCTGCCTCCCAGCGTCCGTTGCCAAGCAACGGTGCGTTCGTTGGCCGTGCAGTTTCCGAGCGGGAAATTTCAGGTTCAAACGGCTAGTTCTGACAAGGCGTCGGACGCTACGACGGAGCGTCCGTTGCAACATAACCAAGCGTCCGATGGGCACGTTTTCAATATAACTGCTAGCTCGTTTGGGGGAGTTCTATAAATAATTGGTGGCCGGCTTGGGGTGATCTCTCTCGCACATTTGATCATCTTGAGACCCTCTAGAGCTGAGCACACTCCATCCCACTCATCTTCATGCTTGGTTAGTGATAATCCAAAAGAGATTGAGTGATCCAAGTGCATTTGTCATATAGCTTGCATCTAGTGGCACTTGGGAGGCGTTCTCGCTGTGGATTTCTTGTTACTCTTGGTGATTGCCATCACCTAGATAGTTTGGAGCAGTGAAGGTGGTTCGGGAAGAGTTGGTGATTATTCTTCACCACCACCGGAAGATTTGTGTGAGGGGTTCTTGTGCCTTCCCCGCGGGAGATCGCAAAGGCAACTCTAGTGGATTGTGCGTGGCTTGTGTGAGCCTTATCTTGTGTTGGTTGTGCGGCACCCGATGACGGGTTTGGCGTGTGATGCCAATTAGCGCATGAACCTCCAAGTGAGTGACTCGCCACAATGGGGATTAGCTAGTTGGCAAACTAGTGAACCTCAGAGAAAAATCAAGTGTCAACCCTTGTCTCTCCATTGATTGATTGTTTGGTCTTCATTGGTTTTCTATCTATGATTGGATCTAGTGGCAGATCTAGGATGTGATCAAGTGGGGGGCTAAGGGCATGTTTGGATCCCCTTGGAAAATTGGCAAAAGAGCAAAAGAATTGCTATTTTTTTGGCAAATGGATTCAAACACGCAAGGCAAAAAATGATAAAAGAGAAAAAATTTGCTATTTGCCATTTGCCACTTTGGAGTGGCAAATAAAGGCAAATAGAAAATCCTCCCACTCATACCCTCCCTCCTATGCATGACATGTGAATGGAAGTGTAATTATTAGAGGTAGAATTGTCTTTATATGTGTCATTTGCCATTTTCCAAGGGATCCAAACACTAGGAGTTGACAAAAGATTTGCCAACTTTATTTGCCATTTGCCATTTGCCAAGGGATCCAAACATGCCCTAAGTAATGGAGATGATGATTGACAATAAAGATTTAATGGCGATTTAAAGCTAATGCTACAGTAATTTAATGGAAAATGGAGGCTCACGAGGGGGGCTGCAGCCACCCCAGCCCCCTCCTGGATCCATCAATGATTGGATCAATCATCTCCTCTATACGGTGGTATATCCATTTTATCCTCTCTAGCATTCATACTTGTTCTTATTGCTAGTAGTTCTTTTAGGGTGTTTAGTAGTTAGTCTTGTGTAGCTTGGTAGTTCTAGTAGTAGTTCTTGTCTTGAGTAGTTTGTGCAGCTCTTGTGTGACTTAGAACTATTAGGTTAGCAATTGTTGGATAGGTGGCTTCGCAACACCCATTAGGCTAGCGTAACACTCGCTTCGCTATCTTTTATTCTAACTTGTTGTTGAGTTTATTTGTAGATTCTAAATTAGGCTATTCACCCCCCCTCTAGCCATCGCATAGGACCTTTCACAGTCTCTTGCCAATTTCCTTCTTTGGATCCTCTTTGCATGTCATTAGACCGAGACACTATGGTCTAATGGTTCCTTCTGCTAGTAGTCCGATGTTATTGCTCTAGTGAATAGGAGGGACGTATGGTGCGATGCTGTACTGCTTCCTCGATCCCATGCCTCTATTGATGTCGTTGCTTAGGGTTTGGTAACCTGTAGTGTGGTGCCCCTTAGGGTCCACTTCGATGTCCTACTAAACCCATTTTCAACTTTTTGCTTCGTGATGTTTGTGTTCGGCTTAGTTTCATCTCGTGTCTTAAACTTTTACATGTATTTGTAAGTTTTTAGCTTAGCTTCTAATATCTTGCTTGAGGTGTTGATTATTCGGATCACCACTTTTCTCTAAGTCGGAGCCAACTTTGCATCCTTTGAACTATATCAAAAAAATACTAGCAAACAAAGTTAGTTCAAATGGTCATATTGATCATCAAACACCAAAATCCAGACTAAATAACACATGGGGTCTATTTTTCTTACAGCTACCAACCAACAGTCATTTATTGTGTCAAATGTACAATAAATTCATAAATGTGAAGTTAAAAGATCAATGCCAAGTATTGTGTAACTGAGATTGTACAAATATTTGGAAGTATGTTAAGGGCGTAGATTTAAATCCTAGATACTCACCTTTTTATCACTACCCGTTCGTGACTCGATCGAACAACGGTGTACATATAGTGGATTAGTGGTAGTAAAGAATCTCGTCACGTTTACAGATCAAAGGCTTAAAGTGGTAAACAACCTTTTCAAAACCAAGAGATTATTAAGAAGGAAGCCACTTGAGTGGATAGTCAACTAATCAACCAACGTATCCAACTAAGATGTTCTCCGTCTCTTTTAGAAAATAGATTATTTTAGTTTTGTCCCGAAGTTTGATTCCACCTTTGATCATTTTGGAAAAAAACCACCAACATCAACAACATTATCAAATTAATTTAATTAAATCTAATAAAAATATATTTTAATCATGTGTTTATTTGATATCGTAGATGTTAATATATTTTATTATGAATGTCTCCAAAGAGACTGACGATGTTAATACATTTTTACATAAACTTGTGAAAATTGAAAGATTCTATTTATAACAGAACTAAAATCCACCGCTTCTTCTCAAGGTGCAAGTTGCAAGGGACAAAATGTCAACTACTTCTTGTTTTTATTACAAGTAAACTAAAATCAACCGCTTCTTTTCATAAAGACATGTTATCAACTCATTGTTGCTTTCTCAAACAGGTTGTCGCTTTTCTTCACCTACATTTATAGGCTGTCAACGAGCATCCAGATTCGTTTGAGAATGTAAGCAAATGCCACCGGAGTAGGAGGACCCGCAGTTTGGCAAGATCTCAACATTGAATAATATTATCTTTTGTCCCTTTTAGTGACAACAGAATTATTAATTTACATGTACTCAATATTCTTACCTCTTCTTAATCATAGGATATCTAGGGTGTAAAGACAGCATAAAGTGTGCAAAAAAGATTGCCAGAATTTGACTTCACCACTGAGTTCCTATTGGTTGATTAGAAAAGGTTTCGTTAGTCTCCAAAGGTTGCGAAGACTTAGAGCGAGAGGTAATTGTATTTTTTCTGCTATTTTAAAATGCCTAGGTAGCGAAAAATCACAATGAACAATGCGGGAGCGCATGGTAGAGCTTCACTTTATTTTATTCAGGATTGAAAGAAACGAGGGGCGCGCTCCGCTGCGCCGGCTCTTGCTAAACATTTGTTGTAAGTGTTAAAGCAAGTTAGTTTTTTTATATACTGAAACAATATATGTACAATAGCATGGATAAGTACTCAAAATTGTTGTTATAGTTTAATAACAACCCAATATAAAGATGCACAGGACTGGTAGAAATATTACAAACTCTTTATTGTTATAATTGATATGAATCACCATACTACACACTTTACGACGTCTGATCGCTGCTTGTATAAAACAAAAGATTAAAAAATAAATAAGAAAAAGAAGAGAATAAAAAAGTTTAAATAAATTTAAAACTTAAAAATAATAAAAGTTTTTGGGAAGTAGAAACTAAAAAAACTTTAAAAACACCTATAACAATTCAATATAAAGCTATACTGGTCTAATAGAAAGACTACATGCTTTTTATTGCAATAAGTGATATAGATTACCACACTACATGCACTCTGATGTGTAGGATCGTATATGCATAAAACAAAATATTAAAAATAAAAATACTACATGCTTTATATTGCTTGCTTTGGAACTAAAAATAAAAAAAATTAAATATGAAATTTGAAAATTATAATAAAAAACTTAAAAGAAAAAAAAAATTAAAATAAAAATTAAAATAAAAAAACAAAAATGAAAAATGTCAAATCGATAAGCAGTGCCAGAGGACCTCTCCCGCCTCCAATTTATTGGAGCATAAGGGATACTAGCACAAATGGGTGCACTCCGCTGCGCCGGTTCTTGCTAAGCATTTGTTGCAAGCGCTAAAGCGAGTTAGTTTTTTTTTGTATATACTCAAACAATATATGTACAATAGCCTGAATAAGTATTCAAAATTCTTGTTATGGTCTAATAACAGCCCAATATAAAGATGCACGGGCCTGATAGAAATATTAAGAACTCGTTATTGTCATGATTGATATGAATCACCATATTACACGTAATTTACGGCGTATGATCGCTGCTTGTATAAAACTAATGATTTAAAAATAAATGAGAAAAAGAAGAGAATTTAAAAAGCTTAAATAAATTTAAAACTTAAAAATAATAAAAGTTTTTGGAAGTAGGAACTAAAAAAGAATAAAAAAAAGCCTCCAACAGTTCAATATAAAGCTATACTGGCCCGATAGAAAGACTATATGTTTTTTATTACTATAATTGATATAGACTATCACACTGCATGTACTCCGATGCTTAGGATCGTAAATGTCTAAAACAAAAAACTAAAAATAGAAATACTATAGGCTCTTTATCACTTGCTTCGAAATTAAAAATAAAAGAAAATTTAATAAAATATGGAATTTCAAAATATAATAAAAAAACTAAAAATAAAAAAAATAAAAAATAAAAATAAAATAAGAAATATCAAATCGATGAATATATATATATATATATATATATATATATATATATATATATATATATATATATATATATATATATACTAGCACAGTATACGCCTCCGCTGCATGCGCGCGATATAAAAAAGAAAAACAAAGGAAAATATGAGGTGGAAAAATGAAGGTCAAATTTAAAAAATAGAAATAAAAAATTAAAAAGGTCACGTTGATGAACAGTAGTGAACAACACATGAGCTCGTGGGTGAGCTCAATTTTATTCACGGTTAAAAGATTGTTTCTATATCTTATCCACATTTTTCAAGAGTAAACAATATAAAACAACCTCTTCTAAAAGTAAACCATATTTTTAGAAGCGGTTACATATGTAGACCTCCCCCTAAAAATAAGTACATTTCTAGGGAAGATTTTGTTAAGCCATCTACTCCTTAAAATCGATTTAAAGGATGGTTTTTAAACTACTTCCTCCGTTCCAAATTTTAAGTTTTTTTACTTTTCTGGTACATTAGTATTTTTGTTGAAATTTGACATCCAAAAATATGGTTCATAACTAATTAAGCAATGGGCAGTATCAAGTCCACAACTTGTCAGGGAACCTCCAATGATGATTTATGAGCTAGCTCTAAACATATTATTTTTATATTTTAATAGAAATGAGAGAAAAGCTATCTCTAATCAAGAACTAGTCCCATATATACACTCTAAGATCATTTGAGATTACCATGTGGGATTATTCATATTATGAGCTACTACTAGTCCATCAACTCGTGTTTTTGTATGGGCTAGAATATTAGAAGACATAAGGAATAGTTATTGTTTAATATCTTTGACTAATAAAATACCTTATATGAAATTAAACATTTTTCTCCATATTTATTTTCTAACAAAAGAGTCGTAATAGATGTAGTCTTTATCCTATTGTGATGAACTTCCCAATTACTGATCTATATGTCTTTTCTACATATCCATAGTTTTTTTTCTTTGCATGGCACCTCTACAGGTCTTAGAATATGTATTTAGTTGAACCTTAACTTCAATTAGGATGGATCTGATGTATGACGTTATGATTCTAAATTTGATTTTAAAATTTAATTGCAATAGACTTTTTATTCTAAGTTAAGTTGAAATTCTAGTGTTTATTGTACAATTTATTCTATGTTTACGTAGACCACACTCTTAAGTACTATGATGACATAAACAATCATTTGAAACATGCACCATGCCATGTTAAGATCCGTGGTAGAACTTGAAGTGAGATCTAGGGTTGGGTAGTGCTATCCTCAAGAGGATATTCATATTTAAGCCTTATAATGATTATTTACTCCAAAGAAATCTCAAAGGATGGGAAGATACAACCAGTTAACCATTTTTGCTCTCCACTGACCTCCTCCATTTCTCAAGTGTTTAAATTTTGTAATCAAGAAATTGTATACTTGATAATAGTGATACTATATCAATACAGTTAGTTACACTATATAAATATATCTAAAGTAACAACTTATATAATTTATATGTTATTGTTATTAGTATAATTTTAAATAGTTTATTAGTATCATTAGTAGATAATAAGTTTTTTAAAAAATATTTTCAAGTTTATTGAAATATATATACACTCATGCATGCATGTGTACTTGATATGTGTGATGGGACAACATGTTGGCTTGCTTTAATTAATTTTTATTTTAATATTAATTTAAGCAGGTAGCACAGAAACATACTATGTCTTATGGTTATTTAAAAATGTATATAATAGACGATTTTGATAATTAGATGTATACTTGAGGGGATATTTTATTTTTAATAATCTCATAAGTGTAAGTTAGATGCAAATTTAAGAGGTTACATAAATTATTTGTCATAATAGTAGGTCTACTGTCACACCCAATTTCAAGGACGAAATAGGATGCATAACATTATGTGTGCCCAGGAATAATCTACACATAAGTTCACAAATTACAAAGTACCATCACAGAGTTTAATACATAACGGACATATATCCATTACAAGAATTGAATAAAACAGACGGAAGATACACTAGCTCTTAAGGCTCCATCTCACAGGGAAGGTCAACTGGTTGACCAAGCCTAGAAATCTTCGGGAAACTCCTCATAGCCTCCTGCTTCTGTTACCCATCCGGGATTTTTATCCAAAATTGAAAAGAAAACAAGCGTGAGTACACTCGTACTCAGCAGTATAACATGGGGTTGTGAAGCTCAAAAGGCTGACACTAGCTTACTACATTTAACATTTTTAGTTGGTCAAAGTTTCATTATTAAGAAGCATCAGGTTATGCTTAAGCCCCAAATGATCCCACTTATACCACTGCCAAAGTCTTAAAGAATCATAACCATCATCATTAAAGTGGTGGCAACAGGAACATAAATGTTGGTCAAGTTAATTAGTTAATCCGTCGGTTTTCCGGGCCGCTCGTGACCGTGAGCACGGCTGATATATCAGTTTTAACACTCTGCAGAGGTTGTGCATCTTTACCCGTGAGTCGTGATGCCCCGAATGCCCGGGTTAATTACTCCCATAACACTGCCAAGGTGAGTGGGCGGGGTTCACTATGAAACCTTTTATAGTATCTCGTCTAACAAGATTAGGACCGCTAGGATTGGCAAGGGGCGATAGAGCTCCCCTTCCGAGTAGCATAAAGACCCGCAGCCTACGCTCAAACTCGGACAGAGGCCGCACTATAACCAGCTCGGCAAGAGCCTAATGCGCCCTTTCGGGTAACCGCTAACGAGCTAGAAAAGAGCCTACTACTGAGTTAAAGCCAGAGCCATGTAGCTCTCACGGTAGCACTATTAGTCCCAGCTTTTGCCAACAGTGAGTATTCATTAAAGGGTTATGTTCCAATTGCCATAACAGGATCACCAATTCATTCAAAGCTTTATAACATTTGGCAGGGATAAAGTATTCATTTATATAGCACTAGCCATCTACCCATATGCATATCCCATAGGAAACAAGGTAAAGGATTTCAATTCTAGGGAAATATACTATGGGTATCAATTTAAACACATGCACATGAAATGATAATTATGGTGAATAGGATAACAAGGTAGGTCCCATGCTATACTTGCCTTGGTTCTCAAAGTCTAGCTGGTCAAAACACTCTTGTTCAAAGAACTCTTGATCACCAACAAATTCCTCACTGCCTGAACTCGATCACGACATTGCAACAACACGCATTCCAAATGCATACATACAAAGCAAACAAGACTAATATTAGAACAGTACACCAATAACAATAAATAGAGTTAAAAGGTTTATAAAAAGATACTACGCATTACTATGATCATTTCAATACGAATTTCACGAAAATTGGATTTAAAACGCAAAAGATATGAATTTAACTGGTTCTCTAGGAGCATTTTTAAGTATTTGAATTATCCTTGAATTTAAATAATTCAAACATGAATAGCAGATGGTTTAACATGTAGAGAATTTCATTACGAATCTAACGCAACTCGAATCGTCCAAATCGGAGTTAAAATAATTTTTTTATAAGCAAAATAAGGCAGTGGCATTTCTGTAAATAGCAAATTTCCATTTTTGGAATGAACCGAAAAGAAATACGTTTTCTGAACCGAGAAAGCGTATACTCAGAAATACGCCAAGGCAATGGCGCGGGGCCAGCGGAGCTGCCACGCGGCGGCTTGGGATAGGGCGCGGTGCACGGGCACAGTCATGAACCGAGCGCGGCCGTGGTCCACCGGTCCACCGTGGACCGGGGCGCATACCCCTTCGACAATCTAATCCCGGTCACAGATCACAGAACGGACGGCACAAAGCTGATCAGAGAGAGAGGGAGAGAGAGTGGCGGCCGGAGCCGAGAACGGCGCGGCGGTGTCATGGCCACAGAGGGCCAAGCTCGCCGGCGATTCGTCAGAACGATGTTCCCGGCCACGATTTCACCATCCAAGGGTAGGGGAAAGGTGAGCACGGCGAGGCGAACACTCTAGTGTGCTCGGATGATCCGTGAGAGGCGAGCAGCGGCGGCGCCATGGATTCCGGTGGCGTAGGCTCGTCGGCGAACGTGGGGAAGTCACTCCCGTCCGACTCGGCTTCAACCTAAGGCACCGAGAGGACCTATGTGCTCGCGCGAGTGCATGAGAGGGTTCGGTTGAGGCGGCGGCTGGCCGGAACAGGGCCATCCACGGCGGCGTCATGATCGGCATGGATCGGTGTACGCGGCCGAGACATTACAGTGCGTTAGAGACCAAATTGAGGACATAGGGACGTGCGGTGTGTCAGTGCGGTGCTAGTGAGGTACTCGGACGCGGTGGAGTGCGACCGGTGTGTGCTGCCCGCGGCAGCGCCATGGCCGGCGGCGCAGGTCACACGCGGCCAGTGCCACAGAGGCCATAGTTCGCCGAAATAAATGCTCAGGGAAGGAGAAGAGGTGAAGGCGAAGCTCACCGCGACTTCGAATAGGACGGAGATGGCTCAAGGTGACTTGACGGCGAGGAATGGCGGTCGGCGTGCGACGGCATTCCGAGGGCTCCGCATTCACGGCGTCGGCGTTCTAAGGCCAAAAACAGGACACAGAGAGATAGATTAGGCTACGGAGGTTCACGGGGAGAATCTGGACGCGGAACGACGCTCACCGAGGCGGATTAGGCTCCGGTGTGGCCTCTTCAGCGACGGCGGCGGCGTTCGGCAGACGGTGGTGCTCGGCGACAGCGCAAATCGATGAAACGGGAGAGAAGAGAGGCGGTGCTCCGCTTTATAGCGCCGGTTGCAGAGCACTGGATGCGGGGGTCGGTTGCGAAGCCGAGCGCGAGGGCGCGGGACGTGGGCGAGTGGGGAGCGGGGCTCGCGGTGGTTGCGGCTCTGCACTTCCGAACTCAGCGGGAGGTGGAAGACGGCTGACGAGTGGGGCCAAGCCGCAACGAGAGAGAGGGTGAGGAACGGCGGGCGGTTCCTGCTATCCACGCGTCCGCGCACGTACTCGGCGAACAGAGCGGGGCTGAGCGTCGCGCGGCGGTTACGGAGCTCTGCGTCGCGCGGCGTCGGCAGAGGAGAGGGGGAGAAGGATCTGACAAGCGGGGCCATCCAGTCAGTGAGTGAGAGGGAGAGAAGAGAGAACGGGGCGGCGCCGACAGAAGGGCCCCACACGGCAGAGAGAGAAAGAGAGAGAGCGGACGCGGGAGCTCGGTTGGGCCGCGGTTCTGGGCCTCGCTGTTAGCTGGGCTGGCAGGAGAGAAGGAGGGGGAGTGGGTTGGGTTCAGGAGGGAAATGAAGCAGGCCAAGCCCTTTTTCCTTTTCTTTTTATTTCATTTTCCAAATTCAAATTCCAAACAATTTTGAATCCATTTGAAAATTGAGTTTTGCAAACTCAAACACCACAACAAAAATTATGTAGCTGCATGAATGCACATTCATGTTGCTAAACTAGAATTAATTTTATTTCTAAGAATTTTTATTATTCCCCTAAATGAAATGCTCATATAATTTCATAATTAAATCATTTTCATCTAATTTAAAAGCATTTCAAATTTGTGGGTGTTACATCTACATATTCAATTATGTTAGACCATATTCTTTAATTTCATATAGTTGGATAACTAAATATAGATTTATGGGTTACTTTACATTGTTTTTTAAAATGTGTAGTAATTGTCCTATTTGTGGTTGCAATTGGTGGGTTTAGTACCACATTAAAAGTTTAGGAGGATGAGACCAACTAGAATCATTGCTGCTACAAGTGTAGCATCTCTAGGCTCTCCCTTTTACATGAAGCAATGGTGAAAGTTGAAGATAGACTTTAGGATGTTTTTATTTGTATATTCAATCATTTTAGAAAGCATGTGGCCCCATACTACATGAGGAGTTAGATAAGTAGATTTTAGAGCGAGGTGTTATAGATGGTGTTAAGAGAATCAACCCTTGTTGTATGTCCGTGTGTTGCATTGTACAATGTGCACTCCTATGTTTCTTTTGGATGGGTGGTTCTAGGTGTCTATTGTTTATGTGTTAAGCTCTCAACTCTATAGGTGTGAATGCCCCAGCCCATTAATAGCTTATAGTAGTTGGCACATGTGGCCCATGTGTAGTTGTAGTTGGTGAATTTGGTACCACCTTGGTATCAATCCAAACGTAGCACCTTCTTAACTCTTATACATGAAGTGAGGACAAAAGAAAAAAAGGTGTTACGTGCATGTGGGCTTGTTCCACGAGAATGTGTAGTGTGCCACTTTACACATTTGAGGATGTAGGTCTGTCGATGGGATATCCTATAGGGTACCCATAGATCAGCTTACCGGAGCCTTGGGCTTCCTTCACTCGGCCCACGAAGGAAGACAAACACGCGAAACCGAATTCTACTCGGTAACGATGACAAGACCGAAGCACAACTTAGGACTCTGAGTTTGTAACCGAGTAGGATTAGAAATAACCCTCGGCTAGATCCTGGACTATAAAGGGCTGGCGAGGGTATCACCCAAATACACCTGAACATATTACGTAACACCCGATACGTAGAGCGACACACAACACCTTGTATTACGAGATCAGAGCAATAAGAAGCGACCCAACTGGACGTAGGGTTATTACTCGACTGTGTCGAGGGCCTGAACCAGTATAAATCGTGTGTTCCTACGTGTCCAACCACTAAGGTTTCACTATTTGCCGAGGCATGAACAATTGTCTCGGGTAACCCCGTGGCAGACTATCGGTGGTAAAACATCGATAGCTGGCGCGCCAGGTAGGGGCTTTCGGTGAATTTTTTCTCGAAAACTTGGTGGACCACGACCTCAAGACAATGAAATCGACGAAATCAACGTTTTTCTTCGGATCATGGATCTGCAAGATCAGTGACTATGGAACGCTTCGAAGCCGACTCCGAGAAGAAGAAGGATTCAACAAAAAGACTGAACATGATCTTCAAGAACTAAACCAAAAGACCAAAAATCTCACAATTTGGAAACCGACCAGGACAACCGAAGAAGACGGATACGAGACTGACTCAGAGAAGGAGACGCCACCGCATACTGACTCCAAGTCGAACATGGAAAGACTAAGCGCAACCCGAGCCAAAGTATGTAACCGAACCTCAATCGGAAACAAAAACAACTCAGAAACAGTCAAGTACTCAGGTTCGTATGGACTACACAACTCCGCATCTACACACGGAAGATTTCTTTGGATGATGATGACAAGGAGCATAACATTGAAAGGCGCTCAAGAAGGGATGATACGGTCAATACTCCAGAGGGATGCATCGTACATTGGCCAAACCACTCTCCGAAAATGCAAACCCAAGATGAAGAACTGCCGTTCCAAGTAGGAAAAGAACTCGGAATCTATCAAGGACTATCATGCAAGCCAAAAGAGAAAAACCAGCGAGCAAAAAGAACTCTAAGAGCGCACACTATATACATGGCAGAGCTAGAACCCTACTTAGAACCGCCACAGATACCCGACTTGAAATCATCAGATGAATCAGAAGGAGATATTTCGAACGATGAAGAAGGAGACGACAACGAAACCAATGACCACAAAGCTGCGAGGCTAAAGAAGAACAAGGCCAGGGCAGGAAGAAGAAATTGGGCTGTTTAGAGAAAGCAAATCTAGAACAAATACAAAGCAGAATTGACATAATATAACAAGAAGAAGGCAGAAAGAGAATCCATGAAAATACAAAGAGGGAAAGAATCAAAGAACTGAAAAAAGAGTTAAATATCCTCACTAAATAAGAAAGAATCATAGATGAGCAGAATAAAGAAGACGGAGACCCCAATAAACAACTCGATGGTGATACACCCCAAGAACAACAAGGGGAACAACAAGGTGAACAACTCCTCAAGAAGTCAATATTCCACAGATTAGGAAAAACAGAGGTACCACAACCGTTGGAAAGGCATGAATGACATT
Organism: Microstegium vimineum; assembly: GCA_022036555.1. Taxonomy (NCBI): domain Eukaryota; kingdom Viridiplantae; phylum Streptophyta; class Magnoliopsida; order Poales; family Poaceae; genus Microstegium; species Microstegium vimineum. The sequence goes on along the minus strand of CM039121.1, from coordinate 38,842,723 downwards.
TTTGGCACCAACAATGATGCACTTTTATATAACTAAAATGATGTCAACAACCTCAGGATCAAGGATAAACAACCACATCATGAGCATACTTTATCAAATAACAAGTTCCACATGTCCATGAAGTATGTGATTGCAGGATTGAAGAAATGGAGCAAAGGAGAGGCAGTGGGACCCACATAGGGGGTCAGCCGACCTCCTATAGGGCCCACCAGCTCTCCCCCTGGCCATGATCCAGGAGAAGCACTCTAGAGTAGATCTCAACCCTTGGATCACTCTGTGCTTTCTCCCAACGGTCCACATGCAACTCACATGGATCCATGGGCTCTCATCAAGGAGATCAACGTGACAAAACAACTCAGAAGAACCAACCCAGCCAGATGACAAGTGGGACCAGCATCTAGAAGGCCGAGGTGGTCCAGAGTCCCCAAAGGGGGGGTCGACCGACCTCCCAAAGGGCCCACCAGCCCCTCACTTGGTCCCTGACCAGTGGGGCTGCTTCTAGAAGACCAACACTACGTCAAAACCGATTTTTGGTGTCGGTCAAAATCCATTTTTTGCAGCGGGCAATAGCGTCTGCTGCGATGACAAGGCCACGGTAAATGTGGCATTTACCATGGCGGTCGCTGGTGCCCGCTGCGAAAACCCATTAACCGTAGCAGGCAACATAAGATGCCCGCTGCGGTTAATCATTCAAAAAAATAAAAAAAGAAAAATCCTAGAAAAAGCCTAGAAGCCGCCGCCGTCGCCGTCGATCCGGTGCTGCAGCGCCGCCGCCGCGCTGCCGCGACCCGGCGGCCGTGCCGCCGCGAGCCCGCGCTGCCTCAAGCAAGAGCCTCCAGCTCGCGCTGCCGCGCGCTGGAGAGAAGGAGTGTGCTGATCTGGCCTCCCCGACATCGGATCCGGCCTTCCTCGGGCCACCGTGGCCGGATCCGTGGAGCCCGCCGCCACGCGCCATGGGAGGGCCGCCGTCCCGGGAACCACGCGCCATCGCCGTCGTCCCGGGAACCACGCGCCATCACCGTCATCCCGGGACCCTCGCGCCAGCGCTGCCGTCCTACGCGCCGTGCGCCGCGGGCCCGCGCGCCACCGTCCTGCGCGCCGTCCTGCATACCGAGAGGGAGGGAGAGAAGAGAGGGAGAGAAGGAGGGTGTTATGACTGTTGTCCCTGCGGCATTATCTTCATTAGCACGGTTTGAACTATCACGGTTTTCTTCATTAGCACTGGCATTATCTTTTGTTCCTTTACCAACTTGGTAGAGATGAACGAATGCATTGCTCTAGGATCAAATAGAACCATGACATTTGCTGAGCCTACTCGGATCAAACCACACACGACTTTCTTGTCTCCAGGGAGGGTACTCATATCCACATGGTTCAGCTTTCCTTTGCTATAATTCTGCTTTGTTTTACTTCCGCGCGCCTGTTCCCTATGGGACCTTGGCACATTGATCTGCCCTGGAGGTAAGTGTTGTTGTTGAGTCGTTTCTTCACGTACTTGGCTCTGCATGGTTGATAGCTTTTCATTATCAGACGCGATCAAAGATGACATAGCTTGGTCTTTTAGATCTCTGAGGCTAGCTGGCATCTCGTTATGATCCATCTAAGAGACAGAGAGAGAAGCGTTAGAATTGCGATAGTGTTTTTAAAACAGAATAGAGATAGAGGGAGCATAACTTTAAACATATAACAAGGTTGGAGAGAAAACAAGGACTAGACAAGGTTGAAAGCTTGCTAAAACATCCAGTTCTATCTAGGCTTGCGTCCTACAGTCAGCATTGCTTTGATACCAATCTGTCACACCCGGTTTTAAGAACAAAACCAGATATACCCTATATGTGAGCCCAGGAAGTCAAATCCCACATATAGTCACAGAACAAGGTAATATCAAAAGACAATACTTAAGTATGTAACATATATGGTTAAAGAAATAACCTTAAGAGAGCAAACAACGGCAAGACACTCCGAACTTCAGGTGAAGACTCCACTCCACAGGGACCAACTGACTGGTTGATCACAAGCCTAACTCTTCCAACTCTTGCAAACTGGTACCCATCCAGGATTTTTATCCAAGTATTGAAAAGAAAAGAACAAGCGTAAGTACTTTCGTACTTAACAAGTATACATGGGGTTCATGAGGCTCAAAAAGGATAGACACGGGTTAACTGCATCAGCTTTTATATTGTCACAATTTTAGCATAGGATAGCATCAAAGTTATCAAAATAGCCCAATAACCATATGATCAAGCGAACAAGATGTAATGCTTATATGAAGGATAACAATAATAAATCACCGATAACAACTGATGAGCCATGACATAAGAACATCACATAGCAAGGAGCCCAAGCCACTCATAACCATGAGCACGGCTATCATGATAGTTTTTAACTCTGCGCAGAGGTGTACACCTTTACCCATAAGTCGTGAATTGCCCTTTTTCCCGAGGTAGCTAGTCTCTTACCCACTTCCGAGGTGGGCCGGCAGGGTTCACTACGAGACCTTTCACAAGTTCCACTAGAAGGTAACAACCCGCTACAAGTTCCCTCAACAAGAGCCCAGAAGTCACAACAGCGCTTCCAAACATCTCAGAGCACTTCTTGCGCCCTCTCGGGTAGGTTGCCACAGACTAGCAAAAGCCTAATACTGAGTCAAGCCAGAGCCCATTAGCTTATGGTGGTACTGTTTTCTTGGGGTAATCTCTTACAGCAATATCCCTATGAGTGAAAACACAGGTGTGAGTTCCTGGTGTTCCACCTATGGTCCACGTTGCTAAAAAGTCATCTTTTATTGTCGATTCACATATTCATTAATCAAGTTTACATGATCATAGTTATTCTCAAAGAGCACTAGCTTGATCTACCCAAATGCATAAATTCCCAGGGTAACAAGGTATAAGGTACAAATCTAGGGTAATCCTTACAAGGTAACAAGGAAACACATGCATATGATTAACGAGTGATTATCATGAATAGGAAAACAAGGATAATCCCATGTAATACTTGCCTTTAAAGGCTTAGATCCTTTGTTCAACTGCTTCTCAACTTCAGGCGACTTCTTCTTGATCACCAACGCAAAACTCACTGGTTGGACGACAATAAACCAATCACCACACAAGCAGCTGGACAAACATGCATAGCATACAAACATGGCTAAATTAGAACAATACACCAGTCAATAAAAAGGATTTAAAAGAAACCTACGCAACTTTAGATCACACAGTCGCGAAAGTCACACTAAACGGAGCTACGATGATCGAAATACAACTAACGGAAGATTTGCTTTTATAAAAGAGAACTACGAGCTTTATCAATTTTATTATTATACAAAAGTGTGTATAAAGGATTTCAAAGAAATACTTTAGTTAGATTAGGTCAAAATTGCATTTGGATTGAAAACGGAAGAGAAAACATCGTCATTTTATGCGTAAAATATGTTGCATAGTTGTTAATCAATTTAGGGTTTTACATCATGAAAATACAGAGCTATAAACATGGTGTTAAATATCACTACTGAAAAGTTTACGCCAATACGAAGTCAACGCAACTTGAACGGATCGAAACGGATTTGAAACGGAGAAGATATAGACTAAACTGGATTTTGAAAAGGCAAGATTAAAGCATTAACAAATTAATTTTCTTTGATTTTCAAAAGTAATTAACATAGATAAAAACTGTACCATTAGATAGATTATGAAATTATGGATCTAACGCAACTCGTTTGGGTCAAAACGGAGTTGAAACGGAGAAATTATAAGCATTTGAATGAGAGTGGCAGTTCTGTAAAAAGAGAGAAAACGTATTTTCGAAATAACCGGGAAGATATACGTTTTCCTAAACGAGAAAGCGTAAACCAGAGGGTGCGCCAAGGGGTCTGCGGTGGGAGCTGATGGGCACCACGTGGCGTGTGGTGGTTGGGTGGTGCACGGTGGACCGGCTGAGGTGTCCATAGGCTCGGGTCCACAAGCCCACGGTGGACCGGTTACGAAGGGGTATGCCCCGATCTAATCTAGGCCGCAAGTTCCAAATCGGTCGGCTAAGAATAGATCAAGGAGGAGGGAGAGGAGCTGGCCGTCCCTCACAGAGAGGGCGCGGCGGAGGCCATGGCCGGCAACGAGCGGCGCTAGCCGATCCGCCGGTTCGGAGCACAAAGCTTGACGGAAAAAGAACAGGGAGGGGAGAGGACGGTGGCGAGCACGATGGTGCTCTCGGTTGCCCTGATTTGGAAACGAACGTGGCGGTACCCGCGATACGGCGGCCTGGCGGTTCTGTCGATCTTGCGCGGAGGTAGAGAGAGGGCGGGATGAGGTTCTGGAGTCTCGGGGAGTTTTCTTACCACGCTACGGAGCTCGGAGAGCAGTTGGATGGAGCAGAGGGGCTGTGCAGCGGCGGGACGACGGTGGCGGCAGGATCCGGTGGTCGCGGCTCGTGGCGGCGGCGCTCTGCGGCTAGGACAGGGCGAGGCGGTGGCTTTGGGTGGCTCGGGTGGAGGCGGTAGGAGCTAGAGCTCCGGCTTTTATAGCCCGAGGATGATCCACCGAGAAGGAAGGGAGGATTCGGGCGGCGGCGTCGCGCTCGGCAGAAAAGGGAACACCGACGCGGGAAAGGGAAGAGAGGGGGAGGGAGAAGGGAAGGCGGCCGGTGGCGGTGCTCGGTTGCACGTCACGGACCGTGCTGATAAGGAAAGGGGAGATCCCCCAACTCCGATTCGTGTTCGGCCGAGGCGTCGGCGCTGAGGAACAGGGAAGGAAAGGAGCGGGGAGAAGAAGGGAAGGGGGAAGACGCAGCTGACCAGTGGGGTCGGCTTGTTAGGGAAGAAGAAGGGCGGGGACGGTCTGTCAGCGGCAAAGAGAGAGGGAGAGGCAGCGCGTGCGTCTGTGTAGTGAGGCGGCGGACGGGTGGGTCCCACCTGTCGGCGCTTCCAAGCGAGTGGGCCGGGGACAGAGAGAGGGGAGATCGGGCCGGGGTGGAGCAGGCCTGCGGGGGGGGGGGGGGGGAAGAAGGGGAGAGGTGGGCCTCTCGGGCCAGAAGCAGAAGAGGGGGTGTTTTGCCTTTTTCTTTTATTTTGAAATTGCAAACACATTTCCAAACTCATTTTCAAAACCCATTTTCAAATTCATTTTGGAATCCTCATTTGAAAAGCCAGACAAAGAAAATAAACAAGTGCAAGGGCATGCATGCTCAAACATGTTTCTACTAAAAAGAAATTTTAATTTCCTAAAAAGTTTTTATTTGCTATGATTTCATGAACACCAATTTCAAAAATAAATCATTTTATTTCTATTTTCAAGAAACAAAATTTTGGGGTGTTACGACGTCTTAAGGAGCCCGCTACGGTAAATCGATTTACCGCAGCGGGAAAAAATGCCCGACACGGTAAATAAGAAATACTCGTTGTGATAAATCATGAGATGTTTTCCACAGCGGGCAAAATAAGTGTCCGGTATGAAGGCCTTTTAGGAAACGTTGCGGAAGCTTGATTTTGACGTGGTGCAAGGCATGGCCCACAGGCCATAGGGGGTCGGCCGACCTCCCCCTAGGTCGGTTCAGGCCCTGGTAACCGCCATACCTATTTAGCACATGTTGAAGATCACAACCATCCACTATAAGACGGTTTAGAGGTGGTGGTTCCAAGGGTGGAGATTTGAAGCCTCCTAGATCAATGACGTGGAGATGGAGTAGCCCCTACTCCACCTCCCACTATAAATAGAGGCTCATACCCCCCCTCTTCATACATGGTGAAGAAGCCTACAAGCTCTATTCCTTAGATTGTTCTATTAGTTAGTCTAGAGTGGGAGTTAGAGTTGAGTCGAGCTACGTTCGGGATTTCCGGAGTCGTCTTCTGAAAAGTCTGGTATAGCTCTTGTATCTTTCCTTCTTTGTAAGACTTTACTTTACTTAGTATTTACTTTGAGCATTACTATACTTGTTATAGTCTTGTTATATGCTTTTGCTTATTACTAGCCTTTACATCAATAGTCTGTGATCCTTGTGGCCTTTCCCGTATGCGATCATTGCCTGTTATAGGGTGCTTTGGTTATAGATCATAGTCAAAGTAGTAAGTTGTGTGTAAGCGTGGTGCTTATACATCATCTTACCCTTAGTTACCGCTTGTTGCATGGATTGTTTGTGGTAGCTAGCAAAGAGTGACAGCTTTGTCTAGTCTTTGTATTCCACCACGTGTTCGTAGGCAAGTTCTTAAAAGGTAAGACCCCCGTAAAACGAGGGTGCGGTCCGGTAGGAGTTTTGTCATCCTACTGATCTATCCCCTCGCCTAGCATACTTGTATTAAGGAGACAAACTATAGTGTTTAGACTAATTAATTTGCTAATTATATTGAAGTAGAGTGAATGACATAGGAGTCCCTATACTCTCTCGTTGTCCTTCCACCTAGCTATACTATCTAGTTATCTTTTACCTTGGCTTATTCATTCATCAACCCTTCCTATCACATATATCGTTTACCCCCCTATACTAGTTGGTACTAAGTTGAGGTGCTCTCTAGGATCTCTCTTTGATTATCATTTCTAGCCCAGCTTTCCCTTGGGAAAATATAAATTACGATACCTTGGAATACTCCTAGGTGAAGTGCTACAACGGTATAATCTGTGCGCTTGCGGATTTATCCAATAGCCATAAGAAATACCAACAGACATCTCAGACTAGTAAAGCAAAATGGTCTAGACTGGGGCCAGTGCTACCCGGAAGACTACAGAGAATCCGAATACAGAGGGGACATGGATTATTACAGAAGAGACTGGTCACCCGACTTCAACCGAACGGAACAATACGACAGATTACCATGTTTTGCAGGCAGACTGCAAACATTGAAATTACCGCACAAATTCAAACCAGCAAATCACTCCAAGTACAATGGCAAAGTGGAACCTAGACAGTGGATAAGAGTCTATTCCCAATCCATTGAACTCGCGGGAGGAGATAACGACATTAAAGCCCTATACTTTCCAATGGCACTTGAAGCCATGCCTCTACAATGGTTTGACAAGCTGAAGCCACGATCAATCAAATATTGGGAAGACTTGCAAGAAGCTTTCTACAGCAACTTTGCAGGGATAATAACACATCCCATGACGGTGGCAGAATTGAAAAACGTAAAACAGAGAAAAGGAGAGACCTTAAGGGAATATTATCGAAGGTTCGGAGAACTCAGAGCTCAGATACACGACATCACCGACAGAGAAGTAATAGAGACATTTGCTGATGGAATTCTAGCAAATTGGCAATTCAAGGATTACTTCAATGAAAATCCAAGATCCAATGAAGATTTCAAAAGAGCTATCGAGAAAATGATATCGTCAGAAGAAAGAACTCGGCACAGATTCACCCGGGATTTTCACAAAAATAGAAGGCCAGATTTTAGACCACAAGACAAAAGACCAAGACAAGACAACATGATGGCAACAACAGATAACAAAAGAAGATACAACGACAATGACAAAGGAGGATACAACAACAATTGGGACGCAAACCGGAATAATAGATACGCAAACAACAACTATCAGGGAAACAACTACGTAAGAAAGCCAGCAGAAAGGATAGAAAACCTACCCTGCCATATACATCCTAATGTAGGACACAAGCTAGTCGAATGCGACGTATTTCAACGGAGATTCACAAAGAAGGAAGAGCTGTGAACAAACAACTTAGAACAAAGAACAGATGAACCCGGAAAAGATACAAAGAAGGCAGAAGTAAGTTATCAAGAACCCCAACGACAAATAACCGTAATCTTTTCTGGAGCACCATATACAAGAAGTAAAATACAAGAAAAGCTAGCCCACAGAACCATCATGGCAGTCGAACTATCTACCCCAAGATATTTAGATTGGTCCGAATACCCAATTCAGTTCACAAGAGAAGACCAATGGACAAGCGCAACAAATGCTGGCTACTATCCCCTAGTAATGGGACCAACAATAGCAGGAGTGGCAGTATCCAAAGTGCTCATCGATGGAGGAGCAGGACTAAACATAATCTTCGCAGACACCCTAAGGAAGATGAACTTAGACTATGAAGGCATGATCACACCAACAAGTATTCCCTTCTATGGGATCGTACCCAAAAGAGCTTCAATACCATTGGGATAGATAACCTTACCAGTCACTTTTGGAACACCTGACAAATATCGAACAGAGTTCATTAAATTCGAAGTAGCCAACTTCGAATCATGCTACCAAGCAATTCTCGGAAGACCAGCACTCACAAGATACATGGCAGTACCCCACTATCCGTACCTATTGCTCAAGATGCCGACAACAAAAGGAGTTCTATCACTAAAGGGAGATCTAAAGAAGGATTATGACTGTGATGTGCAAGCCATACAAATATCAGAAAAGCTACAAGACTACAAAGAAAAGGAAGACATTGCGAATAAGGTAGAGGAAATGAATCCGGATGAAATTCAAATACCAGCAAAGAATCCAAACAACTTTACACCTCCAAAAGAAGCTGCCACAAAAACAATTGACTTATTGACCGGAGATGCAGAAAAGACGGCAATAATCAGCGTAAATCTAGACCCCAAATAGGAACTTGCGCTCACCAACTTTCTAAGGGACAACAAAGACATATTTGCTTGGAAACCTGCAGACATGCCAGGAGTCCCAAAGGAGTTGGCTGAGCACAGAATTGACACAAATAAAGGATCAAGACTAGTAAAACAAAAGTTGCGCAGATTCGCTCCAGACAGAAAAGCAGCAATCAAAAAGGAAATTACAAAGCTATTGGCAGCAGGATTCATCAGAGAAATAATCAACCCGGACTGGTTAGCCAACCCAGTCTTAGTAGAGAAAAAGAACTCAAAAGAATGGCGTATGTGTGTTGACTACACAGATCTTAATAAACACTATTCAAAAGACCCATACGGGCCACCAAGAATTGACCAAGTCATAGATTCAACAGCTGGATCGTCATTACTATCTTTCCTTGACTGCTACTCAGGGTACCATCAAATATCACTGAGAGAAGAGGATCAAAGCAAAACATCTTTTATAACACCTTTTAGAGCATATTGTTACAAGTCAATGATGTTTGGACTAAAGAACGCAGGAGCAATGTATCAAAGAGCAATACAAACCTGCCTTGGAGATCAAATCAGAAGAAACGCCGAAGCCTACATTGATGACGTGGTAATAAAAACAAAGGAACCCGAATCACTATTGAAAGACCTAGAAGAGACTTTCAAAAATCTAAAAGCATGGAAGTGGAAACTCAACCCTACAAAATGCGTTTTTGGCGTACCGTCAGGACAACTACTCGGTTTCATAGTCAGCAATAGAGGGATCGAAACAAGCACAAAACAAGTCAAAGCAATTATAGATATGAAGCCACCAAAAAAGATCAAGGACATACAAAAACTGACAGGATGTATGGCAGCTCTTAACAGATTCATCTCAAAACTGGGAGAAAAAGGACTACCCTTCTTCAAACTCCTGAAAAAGAAAGAGAACTTCGAGTGGACAGAGGAGGCCAACCAAGCTTTCGTCAAACTAAAAGAATATTTATCATCATCACTAGTAATGACCCCACCAAGAAACAAGGAAGACATGATGCTATATATCACTACAACAAAGAACGTGGTGAGTACAGCAGTCATAGTGGAAAGAGAAGAACCAGTATACTACATCAGCGAAGTACTCTTGGAATCAAAAGTCAGATACCCACACGTACAAAAATTACTCTACGCAGTACTCATATCATCAAGAAAGTGGAGGCATTACTTCCATGAACACAAAGTAATAGTCGTGACCAACTTCCCGTTACAAGACATACTCAGAAACAAGGATGCCACAGGTCGAATATCAAAATGGGCAGTAGAACTCGGAGCTCTTAACCTGGACTTCAAACCAAGAACAACAATCAAGTCGCAGATACTACCCGACTTCATTGCAGAATGGACAAAAATCACACAAAAAGAACCCGAACCAATACGAGACCATTGGAAGATGTAATTTGATGGTTCTCTAAAGCTTGGAGGGGCAAGAGCAGGTGTGCTACTAATCTCCCCAGAAGGAAGATAATTAAAGTACGTATTACAAATATTATGGCAAGCAACGAACAATGAAGCAGAATACGAAGCACTCATACATGGATTAAAAGTAGCAACTACTCTGGGAATAAAAAGAGTACTCGCCTATGGAGATTCAACAGTAGTAATCAACCAAGTAAACAAAGAATGGGATTGCACAAAGAACAACATGGACGCATACTGTGCAGAAATAAGAAAGCTCGAGAAGAGCTTTGAAGGATTAGAAATCCATCACATTTTAAGAGACTCAAATGTGGCAGCAGATATCCTATCAAAATTGGGATCAGACAGAGCAAAAGTACCACCTGGAATATTTGTAGAAGAACTCACAAAACCATCAATCCAAGAAATCAGCAAACAAAAGGAAGACCCAATGGACATAGACACCACAGAAGAACCCGACACTTCAAGGCAAGTCTTCAACATAGAAGGTGATTGGAGACAAGTATACATCGATTATAAAAGCGAAAGCAAACTACCCAGAGACAGAGCAGAAGCAACAAGAGTTATAAGAAAAACCAAAGCTTATGTACTCGTAAAGGACAAATTATACAAAAGGGCAGCATCCTCGGGAGTACTACTCAAATGAGTATCAACACAAGAAGGAAAGGAGATATTAGAAGAAATCCACTTGTGATGCTGCAGAAATCATGCGGCATACAGAACATTAATCGGTAAAGCATTCGAAACGGATTTTACTGGCCAACAACACTCAAAGATGTTGAACAATTAGTCAGACATGCAAAAGCTGTCAAATGTTTGCAACACAGTCACATGTCCTAGCACATAATCTAATCTGCATACCACCAGCTTGGCCCTTCTCATGCTGGGGGCTAGATCAAGTCGGACCTCTCAAAAAGGCAAAAGGAAGATTTGAATATATATTTGTGGCAGTGGATAAGTTCATCAAATGGATCAAATACAAACCTTTAGTCAAATACAGCGCAGAAAAGGCAACCGAATTCATACAAGACATCATGCATAGGTTTGGATTGCCAAACAGAATAATCACAGACTTAGGCTCTCTGTTTACAGCAAAAGAATTCCAATATTGGGCAAGGGATTGCGGAATAGAGATAGACTATGCATTAGTGGCTCACCCCCAAGCAAATGGACAAGTCGAAAGAGCCAATGGGCTATTATTACAAGGCCTAAAACCAAGACTATATGAAGACCTAAAAGACTATGGAGGAAAATGGATAGAAGAATTACCGAAAGTAGTATGGGACTTAAGAACCCAAATTAGCAGAGCAACAGGATACTCACCGTTCTTCTTGGTGTACGGATCAGAAGTCGTATTATATGTCGACTTATTATGGCAATCACCAAGAATAGAACAATACGACGAGGGAGAAGCCGAAGAAATAAGACGGCTAGAGATTGACACAATTGAAGAGATAAGAGACAACTCAGTAATACAAAATGCAAGATACCTACAAGGCCTGCGAAGACATTACGACAGAAATATGCATCCAAGAACACTAAAACCAGGAGACCTGGTACTATGACTAATTCAAAAGAAAGAAGGAAGACACAAACTACTCAGCCCATGGGAGGGCCCTTTTATCATCAAGACAGCAATACAACCCGTAACATATGAGCTAAAGACAGAAGACGGAATACAATTACGCAACACTTGGCATATCAGCCAACTCAGGAAATTCTACAACTGAAGATACAAACAAAATACAAGACTTCAAGAACAAACGATCTACAAGTCAATTGTTTTGTGAAGTAACATGACGAACTAACCGACTACTTTGCACCATGAGCGACACAGTCTGGTTCATATCTACAAGTCAACCATTTCGTGAGACGGCATGACAAGCCGACATCTTTGCACCATGAGCGGCACTGTCTGGCATTCTAAGTCAATTGCTTCATGAAGCAAGATGACGAACTAACCGACTGTTTTGCACCATGAGCGGCACAGTCTGGTTCATATCTACAAGTCAACTATTTTGTGAGACGGCATGATAAGCCGACAGCTTTGCACCATGAGCGGCACTGTCTGGCATTTCAAGTCAATTGCTTCGTGAAGCAACATGACGAACTAACCAACTGCTTTGCACCATGAGCGGCACAGTCTGGTTCATATCTACAAGTCAATCGTTTCGTGAGACGGCATGACAAACCGATAGCTTTGCACCATGAGCGGCACTGTCTGGCATGAATCTACAAGTCAATTTCTTCGAGAAGCAACATGACGAACTAACCGACTGCTTTGCACCATAAATGGCACAGTCTGGTTCATAACTTCAAGACAACCATTTCGTGAGATGGCATGATAAACAGCAGACTACTCGGCACAACGAGAAGCTCAATTTACCTTGACGACATCAAAGTCAACCACTATACAAAGTGTCATGACACATATAGTTGACTGCTTGAAGAGTAGCACAACTCGGCGCAACAATGACTACAAGCCGAATACTCCTACATCATAAAGCCACCACTCGACAAATAAAAAGTCAACAGTACTGCTCCGAAACAACTCGGATGTTAATATACAGAAGACAAGCAAAGCGCAGAGATGAAGAACTACAAAGCCTAATATAGAGGCACAAGACTACAAATATCATAAGAACTCGACACGGCTTACAAAACCCAGAAAGCAAAAAGTCTTCATTATACTGACAAACAAGCTACATGACATCTACAAACAAGACAAGTACATATCTCAAAAAATCATAATACCAGGAAGGAGCCTGATGATATATTAACAAAAGACCATCTAGAGTATATATTAAAACACCCATTAAAGGAAAAATAAATATTTTTTTCTATCAAGGGGAAGGCGGAAGCACTTTCATGTGACCAAGTATCTCACTACAAAGTTCTTCAACCTCGGGCTTCAACTGGTCCCACTTAGTCAAGAGTTCGGTCTCCATGGGGTCTTCAAGAATCCGATTCAAGGGAACCTCAGGAGCAAGGTCCCAAGCAAAGGAAACAACGTTGTTAATACATCGTTCAAACCCACTCTTCACGAACTCGCGGAATCGTAAAGACAACACTGAGATTATGCTATCCAAACCAGCACTGTCATCTCTAGGATGATAGACAACAGCAATAATAGGCCTCACAGCCTCAAGCAAAGTCCTAAGTTGCCCTCGAGCAGAGTTCAACTTTTCTTGCAAAACCTGAACCGATTGTAAAGCCTGGACAAGGTCACGATCAGCGCCAGACCGAATCAATTGAGCTTCAGCCAGCAAATCTTGGGCCTTTTAAAAGTACCATCAGCAAATTCATGCTCAGCCTTATTTTCAGAAGACCGGAGAGTCTCGGTCATTACTTCTCGATCCTTTCTCCAAACCTCACATTGATGTTCAACATCTGACAAACTTTAAACATATAAATAAAGGAATATGATAAAATCAAAGGCAAAATTGCAAAGCAAATAATACCAGCAAGTTTGGACTTCATATCAGCAATTTCATCAGAAGTTCGGGTAGCAGTATACTCTTGAATCTCCTTCACCCGAGCTAACTCAGCCCTAGCCTGAGACAACTCGAACTCAACCTTTCCTAAGCTACCCTAGATAAGGTTAGCTGACCTCTCCTCCTGAGGACCGAACATAATATCTTGATCTTGATGAAAAGCCTTCTAACAAAGACAAAGATAAAGGGAAAATAACAAGAAAACAAAAATATGAAACAAAGATTAATCAGAAATACCTTGAGTTCTGCACCATATTCTGAAGAAAAAGACTCCCAAGTTGAAAGAAACCTACCAACTTGTTCAGCCCGAGCACACAAAGGGACAATGATCAACCACAGGAAAAACTCGGGTAAAAAGTTGGGAAGACATGAAAGGACCCTCAGGAGACACCTCAATCATCAACTTGGCACCACTAGCACTAGTAGGGATCTGACCATCTGTGACGTACTCAGATCATCACTGAATATGCTAAAAACGTCACCAAGTGTAATCTATGATGAATTTGTGACGAAAATGGGATCGTCGTAGAGGTCGCGTCACATTTGATCTACGGTGACGAAATGGATTTTTTCATCACAGATGTGTCTCTAGTCTCTGATGAAAACACTATCATCGCGGATGTGATTTCTTTTCAACGACGATCGGTTTTGGTCACGATCCAGCGGCCGTCGTCGCTCCAAAACGGCGATGTTAACGTCGCCGTTAATGGCGTTTGTAAACTGTGACGATCCGGTTTGGTCACAGATTGACCTTTGGTATCGTCATAACGGCCCGTTTGGTAACGGCCTGACGGCGCTTGCCACGTAGGATGCTGACATGGCTGATGACGTCATTGCTGACGTGGCACATGACGTCATCACTGACCCGGATGCTGCGTTGCCGCCACGTGGACCAATCAGATTCTGCCATGTGGCTTGTTCCGATTGGATCTAGTTTGGTCACAGATTGTTGTTTGAAATCGTTACGGAAGATGAAAGAGTTTGGTCACAGCTTGCGATGCGTTGCCGCCACGTGGACCAATCAAATTCAGCCAGGTGTCTTGTTCTGATTGGATATTATTTGGTCACATATTGCTGTTTGAAATCGTCACTGAACATGCAAGATGTTCGTCACAGTTATTGATTTAAAATGTTACAAATTGCGGTTTGTAATCATCACCGAAGATGCCATCATTTTCGTCAGAGAAGTGTAGATAATAATTTAACTGCAATTCGGAAATTATACTAGAAAAACCACATAATTACATACTCAGTTCACTTCCAACGAGCATACAGCTCAGTTCACACCATCACCAGTTCACATAACACAACAACATACAATAAAATGTTGCCAACCATGAGCAACTTAAGTTTCTGAGTACCCAAAATCAAAGTTCAAACACAGCAACACTGACCAGGAGCTCTCATGTCGACGAAGAAGCATTACCATTGCCCACGAAGAGCCTCTTAATGAGCGCATTGGTTTCCTCCATCGTCTTGAACTTATTCTCGGTCAGCGCCTTGTACTCCTCCATGTCTCTCTGTGTCTTCGCCGGGCTTTCCTCAGCTACTTCACTTCTTTTCCTGAGCTCATCGAGTTCACCTTGAACAGCAGCCTCTGCTGCAGCCTTTGCTTCAGCTGCAAGTCGTTCCCGAAGCTCGCTTTCATCTGATAATTTTGACTTGCAGGATGTCGGTGTTTTCATGTCATCGCTCTTCAGGAACTGGTTTGAGCTGCTCTGGGAGAGCACCTTGGACACAAGCTCCACACTTGATGGTACCGTCCCACCTTCATCAACAGGCTCACCCCTCAAGTTTTCCATCTCAACCTAAAATATCATGGACATAAAACAGTTAGATGTTAATGGTTGACAAAGAACAAGATGAGAGATGTTACTTATTGCAATAATTTGAGGAAGACATGTGACACAAGATGAATATAGCAAACAAATTAACTTACGATTGCGCCCATTGCCTCATAACTGAGGCCATGTTTCGTGCTGTAATGACAGGTCTGGAAGGCCTCCACCGCATCTAGTTCTTCACTCGGATCTAAGCTGGGTTCTTCTCGGATTCTCTTCTTCTTTTGTTCCGTGGATAAACAATGACAACAAAATTTGTCTCAGATTTCATGCAAGAGAATTTGCTCAATGCAAATGTGTATGGAGACTAGTTCAATGTACTTTGAACTTACATATTCATGCAAGTGTGCCACGTAGCAGCAAGAACCCGTAGCCTGTTGAAACTTGACTTTACTGCGGTTCTGCTTGTTCTTTTCACAGGTTTCCTACAAGAGAATTAACATGTCAGATGAGATTATAGGTTCAAAACGAAGAGATCTTTGGAAACTGATTGTGAAACAAGCATATATGGCAAGATACCCATACCATGTTCTTTGGATCAGACCACTTTGCAGTTAGTGCCCTCCACTCTTCATCAGTCATGTAAGGAACAGGAGAAGTTGTAGGTACACTATTTGTAGGAACACCATTGAAGTATTTCTTCTTTAGCCGATAACGATTTTGTTTTATCGCAGAGCGCATCATATCAGTGCAAGCTTGAGTTGTTAAATCTTTGTTAGGAATGATCAAGCGTCCCTAGGTAAATGACAATTCCATCGTTAGTTAGTCAATTCAGGTTAAGCATGTATACAAGTTAAGCATAAAAGCAGTAATGCACTTACATTTAGCTGCGTTACAAAAGTCTTGTAGTATTTGTCGTCTTTCTTGTAATCTTTCCAATGAGGTAGGACAGGCATGTTTTCCCGAACAATGATGCCAGCCTCTGATGCAAACTTGGTAGCTTGAACAGGATCATGAGGCCTTTTATTGCCTTCATCAACAGCTATGGGCAATCTCCTTTTCATAGCTTTAGTCATCTTGTCCAGCTGTTTTCCCTTAGTTGCTTGCCTAGGTCTCCTTGGAGCTCGCTCTGCAGTAGCTATAAAATAGAAACCGCATTTGATGAAATGTTTTAGTTTCATGTAAATGAGCAAAAGAGATATCATAGTTCAATGAAAAAAAACTATAACTTGCCTGAAGTTCCTTCACCTCCATCTACATTGACTTCATCAGCACCTGTACTGTCATGATCAACAGCAGCTCCACTTTCTTCAGCTGCAGGTTGTCTCTCATCATCAGTAACTCCAGGTGTAGTATAGCTGTCTAGTCTGGCATCACCAGCATCTATAGAAGCCTCTACATTGTCCACATTTGTAGCTTCACTATTAAGCCTTTTTGATGATCTTCTTTCGACTCCAGAATGCTGCACCTGTGATTCTGCAGCTGCCCTCACCCTCTTGTTCCTACTTCCTGGCGGCATGTTAGGATTTCTCTTCTTTGAAGCGAGGGTTTTCCTTGTACCCTAGTAGGATACTGTGCAAAAAAACTTAGCCATGTGCAATATTAAGCAAGACCATATATTAATTATAGGTATCAAATAAACAAGATGAATCTGAAAGCAGGATCATATATTAAAGATCGGATTGAAAACATTCAAATGCATTTCAAATATTCCCCATCCACTACTTGAAAGGTCAAAAAAGCACTTTAATTTCTAGGGGTTGTGGCTGCTCATCAGATTCAGTGTCATCATCATCATCACTATCTCCTTGATCATCATCGCCAAGGAGATACTCTCATGACTCTGAATCTGAACTATTGGTTTTCTTGTTTCCTGATTTTTTCCCCTTAGTTGATGAAGGTTGTGGTACAAAATTATTAACCTCGGCAGCTAGATGGTGCAGTCCTATTGCTTGCATTTTCTTTAAATTTTCCGCCACACGTCTATCCCGCAGCCTCTCATAATCGGTTATTGGAGGTGGTATTACTTGCAAGATAGCACAATGTGTGTCTATTAGTTCATAAAAAGGAGTTTACTAAGAACTAGGAGGTCATACTAATTGGATACATTAGAGGGAAGGAGTTTACTAAGAAAGATAGGTGATGGCTTTTTTTAGAAAAGGGACTATATTAATAGCCCAGCTTCTGCATCGACTAATGCATATGGTTGTTCATTATTATAAACAATTAGAACGAAGGAAGAAATCAGGCTGATATGTGAAGTAACAGTACTTCATGAATTACTACTTTGAGGTGAGATTGGGGGTATAGATATTCCAAATCTGTATATAAATTATTAATTTGCACGGCCTATGCAAAGCTAAAGGGGAATAGGAACTGTACGAATGAGAGAAAACTGAATTTGTGAATAGTAGAGGTATATTACCTTCTTCTTGTGCAGGTTGCTTTTTGCGTTGCCCCCTAGTTACAACCATCGAGGTCCTCAAAGGGGAAGCGGACCTGGTGCGGTGAACCCTTGTCGACGACGAAGCAGATCCAGTGCGAAGTCCTCGGCGATGACCTAAATCCTGCGATGGTTAGGGTTACGTCGTTGCGAGTGAAATGCGAATGGGGCCAGAATGTTCTTGGGACGAGATAGAAAGGGATGCGGCTACCAAAGTAGTCGGTGACAACGCAACTCGTCGCCAGCTGTGGTAGGCGACGAAGTAGTCTGCCGCTTTGGTGGGGTGGAAGATAGGTGGAAAGGGGGAGGGGAACAACTCGTCGACGGCGGTTGTGTTCTGCCTGGGCGATGAGGTACCTGGTCGTCGTGGTCGAGGAAGCAGCTCGCCGACGGCGGTTGACTGCAGGCGGCGGCTACGTCGGCTAGGGTATGAGAAATGGGGGGAATGCCAAGAATGAAACGAATTAAGGGGATAAATGGGTGATTAGTGGCGGGATAAGTTTTCGGTACAACAAGCTGGGGACTAATTAGTGGCGGGATAAATTAAGGGGACTAATTTTTTTGCGCTCTTTTTTTTGGGCACAAGCTGGGGTATGTCGTAGTTAACTAAAACCGCATCGAAATAGTGCTAAAATCTCTTTGATATCGTAGTGGTAAGGCATGTTGATTTTGGTGCCAGGCTCCTGGGTTCAAACCCTTTGGGAGGCTACTTTTTGTTTTCTAATATTTTTTTTATCTTCACTATTTTTTGTCCTATGTCTTTTTTTGGATCCATGTATATTTTGGTTTAGCACTAACATGTTATGGTGTATGATCATCCCAAAAAAGTTTGAAATGATTCGGAGAAAGTGATACTACACATTCCCCACAAGGATGAACATCTCTTGTTGAGTGACAAGGGTATGTGTAAGCTATGGATGACTCTGTGAGGATGTGCATCAACACTTTCTTAGAATGATTTGAAATTTTTGTACAACATTATACACCACAATAAAGTGTCTATGCAAGTTTTTAGATTTTTGTACTTACCTTAGGGATTTTTCCCATTTATTCTTCATTAAATCAAAATTTAATTCCATTAATAGGTAAACTAGTTCTAAAAATGCACAAATGCACACAACATAATGGGAGGCCTCCATAATCATCCTAAAAAACTTTCAAATGAATCGAAGAAAGTGGTACTACACATTCCTCACAAGGATGAACATCTCTTGTTGAGTGACAAGAGTATGTGTGAGCGATGGATGACTCTGTGAGGATGTACATCACCATTTTATCAGAATGATTTGAAATTTTTTGTACAACATTATACATCATAATGAAGTGTCTATGCAAGTTTTCAGATTTTTGTACTTACCTTAGGGCTTTTTTCCATTAATTCTTCATTAAATCAAAATGTAATCACATTAACATGGAAAACCATGCTGATTAAATATATTAATAAAATGGGATCTACTAGTCCGTGTTTTTTAACCAGGCTGACCCCCTTTGCGGTTAACCCTTTCCGACTCTTCTCATTTACGACTCTTCTCATTCCACGAGGCGAGGGCGACGAGGCGAGGCGAAAGGCAACGGCGGTGCGCAGGCGTCGAGGCGAGGGCATCGAGGAGAGGCGAGGGCAGTGAGGCGAGGGCGGTCCACAGGCGTCGAGGCGAGGGCGGCGAGGCGAGGCGACAGACGACGGCCGGCGGGTCGCAGTACGTGCAAATGGATCCTCCACGAAGCGTCGTCAATAAGGGTTACCTCTGTGGCGACGCCGGCACCAGCAAGGGACCATAGAAGGCCGGCAAGGAGGAAGTCGCTGAATCATTGGAGTCCCGACGCTCAGGCGTCAAGAGGCCGGCGGCGGCAACCTCCTCCGTAGGCACGCAGGACACCCACGACGACCGCAGTGGCAAGCTCTCCAAGGTAGATATGTTGCACCCGATCACGTTTATTTTGAGTGCTGTTAAGTAGAATTTGTTAGGGTTACAATTGAAATTGTGGTTTCAATAGATTTGGGTTTAATTTGAGATTCTTTACATTTGTAGAATGTTGATGTAGTTAGTGTTGTGAATTAGTGCTGTTAAGTAGGGTTTGTTAGGGTTCGAATTGAAATTATGGTTTCAATTAATAGGTTTGGGTTTAATTTGAGATTCTGTACATTAGTAGATTGCTGATGTTGTAGTTAGTGTTGTTAATTAGGGTTTGTTAGGGTTCAAATTGCAATTGTAGTTTTTAATAGGACGACGATTGAGTTTAATTTAGAATTCTGTACATTAATACATTCCTGATGTAGTTAGTGTTGTTATATTCTGTTCATTAGTAGTATGTAGTGTTTATTATTCCTTTGTTTATTTATTTTGGATACTGTCCTCATATACTAAGTTTTTGCTTGATATCATTGATGCTTTATTGGATTAGTTAACGGTGCTCTGATGCTTTATATAATTGCCCTCTTCATCATTAGTAGTATCTAATTTTCCTCTGATCATTAGTAGTATATAATTTCCATGATACTTTTGTAAAATGATCTGGGATCGATATAGTGTTATTCATAACACCCTGCTGTTGTTGTTGTGAGATATAATATTGTCTATCTATACATACTCTTGAATTATTAGTGGAAATAAATTAATTGAGTTTAGTTTATTGCTGCATTAATGAAATGTTATTAATGGATGTCAGTTTAGTTAACTAGACAAATACAATGTTATAAATTTGATCACATGTTAAATGCATGTCAGTTTTGTATGTTTGTATAATGTAGTGATATGAACAGTATCATTTCATGTTGATAGTAGTACTCTTATTGTCACAGACAAAGAAAGAAGAACGTGATGAATCTGTGCGCTATTGGGTTGACACTACAAAGCAGCAGATGGAAGAAGAGATTGACGAGTTATTTGATAAGATGAAGGTGAAGGAAAATAAGAAACTGTCAAAGAAGATGGAGGAGTTCTACTTTAAGTTGACCTGGGACTTTCATATGTACCAGGATAATGTTGACTGATGTACCTACTTAAGAACTAGTAGATGGTAGTAGTACGTGCTAGTAGTAAGCTTAGTGTTGGATGGTATTTTGTGACTAATCTATCAAGGTTATGTACATATTTAAGTGCTGGTGGTAAGAGTAGTACACTTTATATTGTATGTATGCATGGGCTTGTTCCCTGGACCAAATTTGCCTACCTATAGGCATAAACTTATCTTTACTTTGCCTGTGATGTGGGTTTGGTTAACTGTCCTGAGATGATGTTTTACCTTCCCTGTGATTTGTTTGCCTTTGATTAGTTGATTCAGTTTAGTGACAATAAAAAAATACATGCTTCTCGCATGTCTCCCTTTAATTATTTTGTCTTTTGTTTTTTCTTATTTACCTGACCGCATGGCCTTCTTATCTTTGGTGATTATAGCTGACCGCATGTTGCTTGATGGTTATGAAAGAACAAATTAATCATACTATAAACTTAATTATTTCCTTGCAAATACCGATTCGGAGAAAGTTTACAAGGATCCCAAAAAAGTTTGAAATGATTTGAAATATGTCTAATAACATTATACACCAAAATGAAGCACCCAAGCAAGTTATTAGATTTTTGTACTTACATTAGTGGGTTTTTTTCCATTTAATCTTGAGTAAATCAAAACATAATTACATTGATAGATAAACTAGTTCTAAAAATTGCACAAATACATACAACATCATGGGACACCTCCATAATCATCCAAAAAAAGTTTCAAATGATTCAGAGAAAGTGGTACAACATCTCTTGCTTCTTAGTGACAAGGGTACGTGTGAGCGATGGATGATCAACTCTGCATGCAGTTTGCCCCATGTTCTTGCCGGTAACATGACATACCCAATTAGCTCTGTGAAGCCTCAATGACGCCTGGGTCCAATGTTGCTGGGGCCTACGATTCAGTGAAAGATCACTAAATGCGTCTCCCTTTACCTACATCAGTGGAGCGGCGGCGGCGGCTTGCATCCAATTCAACTCCCAATCTGTCCCATCAACTCCCGCTCCATTGCTGCCTCCTTCTCTAGCATCGTCTTCCTCCATTGCGAACATGGTTAGGGCAACCCGCTCCCGCATCTTCGAATATGATTTCCTAGCCTCCCCTCCTGCTGTCGTCGCCGCCATTGTTGCGCCTCCAGTGGAGCACCACTCTGCTAAGCAGAAACGCGATAAGTACGGGAGGTTCATCGCCAGCGCCGCTAGTACCAGGAACGCGCGTCCAAGGAGGAGGACGCCGACGGCCACACGCATTCAGGCGGATGGGCATCCCGATGTGGTTCCCAAGGTGCTTCCCCAGGAAGAGGTTAGGGTTCGAAACTTTGGGGTTTTCTGTGTGCTACTTGGGGTTTTCTGTGTGCTTGGAATTAGTTCAATACTGAGTTGATTGGTTCAATACATGTTCATTGGGTTCGTGATGTATGTTTCATGATTAAATACTCTGATTTTGTTCATGAAGGATACTGAGCACAACCATGTGATCGTAATCAGTGAGAAGATTACGATTCATTGCTCATTTAGTCATGACAGCGATGAGGAGATAAAAGAATGGCCAATGGTGAGGAACAGAGAGGTGATACATGGCTCCCCCAACATAACTTTAGTAAATTTCAATTATATAGATGCTAACTTGCCCATTTGTGAATTGACAGATCAGGAAGAAGACCGAGAATGTTCGTGTCCTCCTCAAGCGCAAGTATTTTCGATAGATTGAATGACTAAGCCTGATTAGGAAGAAGGCCGAAGAATTAACCCTGATTAGAAAGAAGGCGAAGAAGTATTTTGGTGGCTAATCGTAGAAATTAGTATGTAATTGAAGTACTGGCACTCTGTTCTGAACTTATGTAATTGGCGAACTTAAGTCATACCTTAATTATGCAATATATATATTTATCTTTTATATGTTGTCCAAACAATATGAATCCTTTTCATAGGATCAGTGACGTAGCTAGGAATTTAACTTTATGAAAATTAGTAATAATCATTGCGCTATATAAAAGTTTGCCACCTAGAAAAAAAACAAAAAGTCATAAAGGAACATATACACACAAAATTAGCTCCTGTAAGCTTCGAACTCAGAAGCTGGGGATAAAACTGTGTTACTCAAACCATTGTGCCATTGAAGTGTTGTCGTAAGGACTCAGACATGACCTTATTTAACCAAAACTCATGGTGCTAGTTACATAAACAGAACCCGCATTCGTTACCCTCCCTCTCCCTCCACATCCCCCGCTGCAGCCTCCCCCTAGGGTTTTCCACATCCACCGTTGCAGCCTCCGCCTAGGGTTTTCCACAACCGTCATCGCCACCGCTGAGGTAGAATGGTACCTAGGAAACGCAATCTAGAGCAGTCAGAGCGGGCAAAATCACAACAGCGGGATGCAAAGGGTAGGTTCAAAGGCCTGGCGTTGCCGTCCTCCCCGCCCTCGGCCACGGCGGAGACGAGTCGTCGCCGGGGCGGAGTACAGGCCCAGAGTCCTGTCTCGGCGGTGTAGCGTACTCCCCTGGATGCCTTTCAGGCGAGGACCAACCTCGCAGAAGCCTCGGAATGGAGGGGTGTTCCCATTATCGAGATCGACGACTCCGGAATGTCCGGATACTCCACTACCGACGACTCCGAATGGGAAATGGATGAAGACCACGACCCTAAGGTGAGATTCCCCACTTGTAGAGCTAATCAAATGAGATGAGTGAAATTGGAGTTGTTGTTTTGTTCCTGTGTGCATCTTATCTGTTGTGTTTGTCTATAAGTGATACACTTGTTGGCATCTCTGTATAGTTTTGCGTAGAATGTCTTGTGGAGGAGTTGAAGGAGAAGGACAGGACGATCGAGCGGCTGAAGCGTCGGGTGAAGCAACTGGAAAAGAAGAAGTAGTTCAGGCAAGTCTGGTGGAAGCACCTCGATGCCTAATTGTACATATATGATGTAGACTACTATGAAGCACCTAGAGGGCTTTTGCTTGGTAGTCCTAGCTCAAAATGTGGTGGTGTTATGTAGTCTTTTAGGATATGGTGATGGAAGTATGAATAACTTAGGAACTGGTGATGGATGTATGAACTTAAGTCTCACTTGGTGATGGATGTAAGAACCTAATAGCAGTAATGCTTATCTAATCTGCCTTGTGTCATAGCAGCCTGATGGTATGTTGTGTTTCCAGTGATCTTATATATAACTGTGATGTACAATAATCAGAAGTCATATAATTATGTGATGTAATATAATCTCAACTCATATAATTCTCTGCTATCAAATAATGTCAACTATAATTCTGAGGAAAAAAACTAAACTCAACAAAAATAAACTCTACTGAACTATGTGCATAAAGTACAACCCAGTATCCATACTACAAATCATCATCTTCATCATCTGTGGACATGACATCATTGTTGTCAATGCCACCATCACTACAATATTGCTCCACTGTATCATCCTCATCCTCATCCTCACTCTCTTCAAGATTAATAACAGCTTCCTTCTTGTTTTTATAAGTTCCTGTAAATTGCCTTCAATTATAGTAGCTTGTCCACCTTCAACATTGTGCAAAACCTCATTATCATCACCTTCTTGCACTGCATGCTCAGTATCAGAACAATCATCATCCTAATGCACATCGTGACTGCCCTGTTCTGTTTCAACCACATCATAAATATTCTTATGTTCAAATTTCTGCACAACTCGCTAATCTCTACATTATGGAGTTGTATCTTACAGGTAAAATACCTTTTTTGCTTGCTCTGCCAAGATGAAAGGATCAGTCTTGTACCAAAATGATTGCACATTGATGGATTTGAAATGTTTATCATCTCGTAGGCCCACAGTCTTGCCTACTTGGTTGTACCAATCGCATTGAAATAGAACCAATGTCCGACGAACATGATAATCTAAGGGATATAGCAACTCAATAACCTCTTTAAGGACACCATAAAAATCTATGCTCTTTCCAGCATGTGAACCTTCAGTCATTACACCACTGTTTTGTGTCTGCATGAACTTCTCACGATCTGCAGTGCTATATCGCACTCCATTAATCTTGCAACCTGCACTAATCCTAACTCGCTGAACTGGACCACATGACAGTGCTCATAGTCCTTCGCTAACTGATTCTAGATTCTCACTGCGCTTTTTTCAATCTATTGCAACAAAATTACTCAGGCCACCATTTACATATGGATAAATATGCATTTACTATGCCTATAGACAAAATGTTGAGTGACTTACATGGGTCTTAAACCACTTGGCAAATCTCTGTTCGACCATTTGATCTACTTCATCTAGAGGTGCACCTTGCTGCACTACCTCGTCCCTGTACATGCTGTAGGAAAAAAATCGATTCATAAGAATGATTCTAAATTTAAAAAATAAAACATAAACTAAATCTCAAACATACTTACTCCAAATATTTCTCTGCTTCTTCAGCATTATGCAGCACATACCAAACTAACTTATTCATGACAACATGATCAATGTACTCGGTCCTACTAGCCCCAACAAGAGTAGAACCATGCTTAAAAATAGATATGTCATTAGGCAATGGTATCTTTGTACCACTATCGTCATCCTGGTTAAATTTAGTGTCAACATCCTCCATGTACCTAGAACAAAAGGTCAAGGTGTCACTTGCCATATATGCATCAGCAATTGATCCTTCCGGCCTAGCCCTGTTCCTTACAAAATTCTTCAAAGTGCCTAGTCACCTTTCTATTGGGTATATCCATCCATACTGAACAGGTCCTCTAAGCAGTGCCTCATCGGGAAGGTGGACACACAGGTGCACCATGACATCAAAGAAGGCAGGTGGAAAGATTTTCTCAAGCTTGCATAGGATCAATGGAATTTCTTCTTTCAGCCGTTTCACAACATCTATCCTTAGATTTCTACTGCATAATTCCCTGAAGAAGGTCCCCAGCTCTGCAATTGCTTCATATACATCCTTCCTCACTAGTCCTCTAATGCCAGCGGGTATGATTCTTTGCAGGAGTATGTGGCAAGAATATGTCTTCAGCTTTCCAACCACCCTTGAACCATCTTCACTTATGTATCTTCCTAGGTTAGCTGCATATCCATCAGGAAACTTGATACCTTTGAGAAACTTGCAAAACTCGACTTTCTGATCCTTTCCCAACACATATGGAGCAGGTGGAGCCTTGCAGACAGAGTTTCTATCCTGCTGCAAGTGCAATTCATGTCTTATGCCCATATCATACAAATCTAGCCTAGCATTTTGTGTGTCCTTGGACTTGCCTACTATATTGAGTAATGTGTCAAGAATATTTTCACATACATTCTTCTCAATGTGCATCACATCGAGATTATGTCGAAGCTTCAAATGTTTCCAATATGGCAATCTCCACAACCCACTTTTGCGGCTATAAATCTTTAGACCGTCACTGCGCTTCCTTTTATTTCCAGTAATAATGTCGTCATGCTTCCCTGGCCTGACATCTTTCACCTTGTCTAGCTCCTGTCGGACCTCCTCCACAATAAACTTGTCAGGCTAATCTTTCTTTTCACGCTTACCATCAAAAGCCAAGTTGTTCCGCCATTCGTGTGTCATTTTAAGGTAACGACGATGTCCAATGTAGCATATCTTGTTCCTTATTCCCCGAGACAACGAATCCTTGTTGCAATGAATACATGCATAATACCCTTTTGTTGTTCGCCCAGATAACGTGCCCAATGCTAGATAATCATGTACACACCACAACACACCAGCACGAAGCTTGAACTTCTTACCTGTACATGCATCTAAAGTACTGACACCCTTCCATAGCTGGAGCAGTTCTTCAATTAGGGGCTCAAGGAACAAATCAAAATCCTTTCCTGGAGATCTTGGACCTGGGATGAGTAAAGACATAAAGCAGTTTGCTGGATTCACACATTCCCATGGTGGGAGATTCAGCAAGGTCAGAAGCACTGGCCACATACTGTATTGTGTACTCATGTTGCCAAATGGATTGAATCTGTCGGTAGCTAAGGAAAGCCTCAGGTTCCTCGGATCAGCTGCAAAAGTTGGTTCCCTCCTGTCAAAGTCCTTCCATGCTTCCCCATCAGCTGGATGGTTCATCACGTTGTCGACTGGCTTCCTCACTTTCTTGTGCCATTGTGTTTCCTCATAAGTTCGTTTCAAAGCATAAATTCTTTTCAACCTTGGCAAGAGTGAAAAGTGTCTCAAAACCTTATGTGGAACCTTCTTCGTCCCTGTTTCATCTTTCCATCTAGACTCCTTACATACTGGACACGCATTCAAGTTAGCATAATCCTTACGAAACAACACACAATTGTTGGTGCAGACATGGATGTTTTCGAATGCAAGGCCCAATTCTTTAAGATATTTCTTGGCCTCGTCATATGATTTTGGCAACTCACTCGGAGGGTATCCATCTAACAGAAGCTTCATCATTGCGGTAAATGTTGTATTGCTGATTCGATAACGAGACTTCATATACAACATCCTCACCATAAAGGAAAATTTCGAATGGCTAGAACCCGGGCTAAGCGCCTTCTTCGTATCTTCAAGAACTCTTCCAAAACTTGGTTGTTCTCCATCAGCCTCTGCCGCTGCAAACAGTTTGCCTATCATTTCTGGTACTCCATGATCATCATCGTAAACATCATCGTCCCCATCCACATGTATCCCAAAGTCATGATCATGTCCTTCGGCCTCCTGATCTAAACCGTCATCATCTATTACAACATCTGCAGGCTCCCCATGATGAATCCACCTGGTGTATGTAGGTGACATTTCATAAATATGTATATGGGTTTCTACTTAAGTCTGATGCATCAGCCTTCGATTATGACAATTGATGCACGGACAACGGATGTGTTCGTCTTCGGGGTATCTTTCACTAACAAATTTCATAAACTCTTCAACTCCCTTCACATATGCAGGAGTGAGTTGTTTCCCAAAAACCCAACTTCTATCCATCTGTTGTCACAATAAAAGTAACCTGGCTTGTATTAACTTCCTAACTGTGACTGAAGTAAACACAATTCGATGAAAACCACATCTAACTCATGTATATATCAACAAAATTCGAACACAAATCAAACCTTATGTACCCACGACCAAATCCCCTGCTTTCCCTGCGCAATGAATGCCGGCGCAGTTCTCCAGTCCTCAGGGTGTCGCGTCGTCGATGGGAGGTTTAGGTTGCGTCGTCGATGATGGCCGATCATGGGTCTATCTATGGCCCAGGTCATGTGATCCATTTAATTGTCATGTTGGAACCTTACAAATCCACAAACTTTCTTTCTTTTTTCAATAGTGGTCGAGTAGCCCGGTGGTAACGTTGTTACCCGCCTAGCGCCAGGGCGCGAGTTCAAAGCTCGACCCGCGTAGTTTTTTGCCAAAATAAAAGGTCCAGGCTGCTGTTAACCGGGGTATATGGCACACGCATCGAACGCCGTCAAGTGGTGCACATTAAAAAAACTGATCTGTGACCAATTCGTTTCATCACTACGTGAACCAAACGTGGCAAAGTATCTATGACCATATCAAAACATAATCTGTGACGAATATTTTCATCATTACAATGAAGCGCACCGACAACATGATCTAAAATGATTCCCATTTGGTAATACATGACGTTCCTACCACTTTCGTCATTAAAAGTCAAGCTAAAACTTCATCCTGAGTCACTTGTGACGAAACAAAAATTTTTGTCAGAAAGATATCATTCTGTGACCAAAGTTACCAGTGTCACTAGACAATCGTCACTGAAGATCATATTTCTAGTAGTATAGGGACCGCCAAAACACCTACAACAAAGAGCTCAATACAGAAATACATGACAAGGAAAGACTAGAAAAGATAGAAAAGAAACCCACCTTCAGCAGACGTCTTCAAATCTATAACAGCCTTGGAAGAAGAAAAATTATCTAAAGGAATACTGCAACCAAAAGAACGCAAACTCTTACAAAGAACTCAACAAAGCCCAAAAAAGAAACAAAAGAGAGAAAATATACCTAGAATACTTCTTGATTTGTGCCACAATTTGAGAGAAGGATAATTTAGGAATAGAAAAATCAAAACCGCCATCAAAAGACGGTAAGGCAGAAGAACAAGGAGCAGCAGAGCTGGAAGCAAAAGGAACATCAGCAGACATCCGACTACAGTCACAAAAGACAAAATATCATCATATATCAAATCAAGACATACAAGAAAGTAACAAGGAAGATACTCACATGGAAGGACTCAAAGGATCACCCGATTCGTCCTCAGTTGAGAGAGTTGAATGTCCATCTTCAAATCCGGAAACAAGAATCATAAGACAAAAGGTATATAGAAAAAACAAAAGAACAAGGCATAAAAACAACCTGACAAAGAACCCTGACGAAGAAACCGCTGCCTTTTCGGCCAAGGAGGCCTAATGGTCGTATCTAAACGACCTCACTTCGGAGAAGCAACACAAGAACCAGCGGCAACATCAGTATCATCATCATCATCACCATCATCTTCATCATCCAAATTTCTACCATCATCAGCAGCAGGCACAACAAGAGCAAAGTCATGACCATAACCCTGCAAAGTAAAACACATCAGAACAAGATAGCAAAATAAAGAAAAAGAAGTCAAGGATATAAAACTCACTGTAGGTGGAGGATTGGCAACACTATATTCCTGAATTGCGACAGGAAAGGTAACAACGTTACCCAATACCCTGTTTATCATCTCAAGAATGGCATCATCTGAAAGTTCAGTCTCAAGGATAAGGCGAGACGAATCAGAAGGACCAGTATATTCAAAACCTAGATGATCCCTCTTCATCAAGGGCTGAACACGGCGACGCAAGAAACTAGCAACAATACCATTGCCTATCAAACCAGATTGCTTCAAAAAACTAAGACGATCAATGAAAGGCCTAAGAGCATGCTTTTTAGAAGAGGAGATTTTTTCAGACAAACAAGGAAGAGAAACTGGGAGAGAAGATCAATCAAAAGGCTTAGGAAAAGATGGCTGAGAAACATAAAACCACTTTTCAGCTCAATCACGAACAGAATCAGATAGGGACAAAGAAGGAAAGGCATTTTTATGACATTGCCTAGATTGAATCATGCAACAGCCACAACTAGAAACCTTCGATCTACCAGTAAGACGAACCCGAAAGAAATAGCGGAAGAACAAGAGACAAGGAGGAATCCCTATGAAAACCTCACAAAGATGCACAAAACATGAAAAGAAAAGGATGGCAATGGGAACAAGATGATGAAGTTGAAGACCATAGAAGTTAAGAAATTGAACTAAAAAGTCAGACGGGGGAAAGCAAAGTCTAGATCTGACATAGGAAACGAAAAGAAGAGATTGGTCAGGAGATGGATTTGGGGGCGATTGGTCACCAGGCAATTCACAGACAGAGAAAACCGATCTTGAAAGAAGACCTTGTGCAACCAAGATATCAAGATCACCCTGCTGAACGGAAGACTTCGGAATTCCTTTGTTCTTCATTGCAAAATTTTCTCAAGAAGAACGACAAAAGAAGGTTAAGCCAAAAACAAAGGGCAGAAATTTCCCGTTAGTCGGAGAAAGACACAGTAACAAAAGGCGAAGAAACTTATATAAGGCAAAACAAAGAGATTGGTTCCCATAAATAACCGTTACCCAGAAGCGACAATTATGAAAAGATAGCGGAACGGTTACCAAAACCACCACTTACTACAATCGTGCATCAGAAAAGGAAAAAACAACGGTCAGATTAGGCCAACTACAGCCGAGTACCATAAATAATCACACCTTGCAGAATACAACATGGCAAAGGAGCAGCCAGTCGGAAAGGAAAAACAACTCGGCATGACAAGAAGATACACAGATGAAAGAGAACCCTTTTATTGAGAAATATCAGTGGACAACCGAGTTACATCAGAATACAGGGCCTCAATAGATACAAAAAGTACCCCGATAAGCGGGGAATAGTAGAATCTGAAGTAAAGATTCCGCACACCGGAACCGGTAATTGTCGTGCAGGGAAAGGCAGCTCGGAAGCACTTGATTTCAGACGAGAAGAAGTGCATCCTTGCTGACTGTAAGCAGTAGAACCAAGAAGTCGTCCAAGACAAGCAGCATTAAGCGCAGCAAATCCAGAACAACGCGGAGGGAAATACAAACAAACGACTGAAGGGTCCATGACAGTACATACCAATACAATCACAAGGCCTACACCATTTGCTTCAGTTCCTTCCATAGAATTCTACTACCTCAAAACTAGCCTGTAACTAGTTTCTATCACAAGACCTACAACATTCACTGTACTACAACAAGAAAAGAGGAAAAAGAAAC
Source organism: Microstegium vimineum (assembly GCA_022036555.1). Classification (NCBI taxonomy): domain Eukaryota; kingdom Viridiplantae; phylum Streptophyta; class Magnoliopsida; order Poales; family Poaceae; genus Microstegium; species Microstegium vimineum. Next base: position 38,811,747 of record CM039121.1, on the reverse strand, counting down.
CCGGGGGCTCTTCAAGCTCGCCTATTACAACACCCATGATAGAACAAGGACTTTTACAAGGGAAAACAGAGGATATACAACAAAGGAACCATACTACAGCTATTTATAGAAGAATAATGGGCGCACATACACCAAGTCCATGAAGAAAAGATGGCAGCAACAATAGTACATAAAGGAAGCAGTAAAAGCAAAAGATTCTACAAGGACTGCATTGATGAGATACAAACGGCTACAAAGAAGACAGTACATCAACGTACTGTACAGAATATCCAAAAGAATATTCCAAGAACAATCATACAACGCACGACGCCTCTACAACTAAAGAAATTTGCCGAAAACAACTCGGCTACAGAACTTACAAAATTTTGAAAACTACAAGGAGAGCCCAGTTACAACAAAAGATAAAAAATGACAAAATATAAAGGCTAAAACCAAGGACAGATAAAGTCTACCACCAAAGAAGACTCAGCACTTGGTCAAAGCCTTATAGGATGAAACAACCCAGAACTTCCTCAAAGCCCGAAGAAAGTCCTGGTTCACAGGCAGAAAGCCACCCCCAACAGATGAGATCAGACAGCTCCAACTCTAGCCTTTCCAGCAGGAGTTCGGTGCAAGCATGCACGACCAGGAAGATGAAGCGTACCACATCAATCAATTCAGGAGCGGCAATGGTCATAGACCGGAGTTCAGTAAACAGATAGAGAAGACATGGAAGCCACATCATAAGACTTCTTCTACCTGCAGTACCAAATTTCCTAGGAAAATTTCACCGAGGAGTTAGTCTACCTCTAACTCCTTTCACAAGAATTAATTCTTCTACCCACTCAACTACCAGAAGTCGGACATAAGCCCGGGGGCTGCTCAGTTTTACTTAGCAGCATGACCGTTGAAAAGGAAGAATATAACTCTCAAAACTCAACTGTCAGTGCAAGCACCACGGAATATATAGCAAGGACCGACCACCAGGAGCCAAAAGTCACGAGAAAGGGAAACAAGCAAAGGACAAAAAACTAACCAAAGGAAACAGTGAAAGTAAGATTCTGCACACCCGTGAAAACACAGTATCAACCCGTAAACAAGAGGAGACAAAAGCATAGTATTTCAGACTCTTCTGTCGAGCTCTTTTTTATCAAAAAAGAACTCGGAGAAGGCTCGGGGGCTGGAAATACCTACCCGATAAAACTTTTTTCCAGATCCTCCGGATACATGTGCCAAGTAACCAAAGGCTCGGGGGCTACACCAATGAGTGCACTTCTCGTCCAAATGCAGAAAGGTAGCAAGATGAAGACACAGAAGATCATCCCATGATTTTACTTCAAAAAGAACTCGGCTTACTTTCAAAACAACCCGACACTTTGAAGAAAAATCATGAGATGCTCGGGGGCTTGTCGATGGGATATCCTATAGGGTACCCATAGATCGGCTTACCGGAGCCTTGGGCCTCCTTCGCTCGGCCCACGAAGGAAGACGAACACACGAAACCGAATTCTACTCGGTAACGACGACAAGACCGAAGTATAGCTTAGGACTCTGAGTTTGTAACCGAGTAGGATTAGAAATAACCCTCGGTCAGATCCTGGACTATAAAAGGCTGGTGAGGGTATCACCCAAAAACACCTGAACATATTACGTAACACCCGATACGTAGAGCGACATGCAACACCTTATATTACGAGATCAGAGCAATAAGAAGCGACCCAACTGGACGTAGGGTTATTACTCGACAGTGTCGAGGGCCTGAACCAGTATAAACCGTGTGTTCCTACGTGTCCAACCACCAAGGTTTCACTATTCGCTGAGGCACGAACAACTGTTTCGGGTAACCCCGTGGCAGGCTATCGATGGTAAAACATCGACAAGGTCATAATTTTAAAAAATTGAATGATCTGATGCTATTATTATCGATGATTAGAGACTACTAAATTAATGGCTAGATATTATGATAATGTCTAGGATTTATTCTTTTTTCTAGCGAGCCTCGTGAGCATTGGCTCCGCTTGAGACCTCTAGCAACAATTTCTAAGTTGTGTATTTTTTGTTTTGTGTGATATGTATTTAGTTGAAGCCTAAGTTTAAATTATATAAACTCTTGTTGTATCACTTTCATGACATAATTTCTCTATATTTTGGTTTTTGACTTGTAATATTGTTATATTTTAAAGCTATATGGTTATATTTGCTTTCAAATTTTAATATAAAGTTATATTTTAGCTTTTAGCTTCTTTATCCATGTGTTAAGTGGAACTATAATAGCCATTGTATTTTTCATTTAAAATTTCCAACTTTTTTATTTTATTGTAGAATATTCTACATCCTATGATACACCATAGGGTCTAATATGAATGCAAAGTTAGCATCTAATTTGCACTATCTTTCATAATGACTTTGGTGGGTAAATTATACAAATATTAAATTTATAATAGTGGAGGTGGATTATTTTGATACAAATTTAGAGACTTATTTTAAATTATCTTTCATAAATATGCAAATTTAGAGGATTATTTGAATTATCTTTCATAACAACAAAGATAGGTAATTTAAATACAAATTGTGTCACTTTGGATTATCTATTATAATAGCAAAGCCAGGTAATCTAGATATAATTTTTTTGCAAACTTAGAGGTTTACTTTATGTATTTTTTTATAATGGCAAAATTGGCTATTTTTATAAAATATAATATATCCAATATGTATTTTTTTTGGAGATGACGATTACAGTCTACTAATTAAAGGCTAGATGTTTCTAGTTATTTTATTAATTTATAGTATTTACCTTTTTTCTTATGGTGTTTGGTGATGGTTAAAATGGAGCTTCTATTAGATTCTCTAGTCAGGAATATAGTAATACAAGATGTCTTAAAAGTTAATACTATTGAAAATTGGTCTTAGAGCTAGTAGCTATCTTATCTTATATCATTATAAAGGTGTCCTCATCATGTAAATTTATTTACAATCAAAATCAGAAGCACACACGCGGCTGATACAGTCGGTGGTCACTGGCAACAAGATTGGAACTTGCCGCTACCGCTATGGCATATGTTTTGGACATAGCAGATTGGAACCGAATGCCCGCTATGTGACACAGCGAGTCATTATAGCAGTCATTATTTGACGTAGCAGTCCGCTGTAACAGTGTCCAAGTATAAAACATTTAGTTCATTCTGAATTTAAGATATAGTCGATCGAGGATCAACTCTTCAATACAATTAAACATCTATTTACACTATTGAAGTTATATGTTTATAGTCTATCTTTGATCTGTATTTGCTTGATTTTTTAATGCATAAAAATCATTATAAAGATACAATACATATACCTAAACTATACGAGGTTATTAGACTCATGAGAACTTAGCATCCTGTGCGTAGATGTCAATCCGCTGCAGACCCGCTATCCGTTGTCGTAGCTTGAACGGTAACCATATCTTATCGAGATTGACTGGTACGGTGGTACCGTAGTTTGGAAGAAATTTGTGTATGTTTTCCTGTGTACTCGTATCTGCCTGCTCGTTGAATAGTACTAGGAGCGTACAGTAATAATATAATAATATAAGTAAGGAACACGAATATAATGCAACGTGTTAAATTTGGTTCGTCGTGAGATACTTTCGTTCATTTGAAGATATGTAAGCTGTTTCAGGCTTTTAGTTTTGTTTTAAGTTTTTTTTTGTTTTGACTACATTTTTAGAAGAACGCGCGCACAAACAACTATATATACGTCAAATAAGATTATTTAACATATGATATTATAGTTTGGTGGGTGCATACTCATTTCTAAAGATTATTGATTTGGAAAGACACCAAGTAAGGACATTTAGAGAATCTAGATTTTATTTGACAACACATAGATCTTTTGTTTGGATGCTCATTTATATATCCACCCACCCAAAGAGTCAAAGATATGAATTTAGATTTTGCTTGAATCCACATGTATCTATTTTAAATTATATGTATTGAAGTAGGATAAGTTCAGTTAGATATACGAATATCCAAACAAGTCCTTAGGTGAATATACAGACCCTCAAAATAAACAAACCCGTATATAATGTATTTATTTGATATTTACCGAGTCATCCTTTGGTCTGCATTATCATCATCAAACGCTGACGCTGCTTGAGAAATGGAGCTCCTTGAGACGTCTGCTATGGACGATGAGATGAGATCAATGCTTGGTCAGATCCCTGCTGGCTGGTCTGGGAGGCATCGATCGATCCAACAACAAATGGTAAACGTACGTGGACCAAGTCGTTTGGAAGTCAACGCGCGTATCGTTCGTCGACTATAGTAGGCTTAAGTACGTAGTAGCACAAATTAAGGACGACGGAATAATCGTGCGCGCATACATTTCACATGATTTGGACAGAAGCGAATTAATTTTTGTAATAATATACTAGTATTATTTGTGTGTTAGCTAGTGTCACGTGACAGCTACCATGCATTTATTTGAATCAAGCAGAGGGAGGCACTGCAGCCTTGATTAGCTTTTGAGTATTTTTGACCAGCAGTACGAATTAATTAATCTTAGATGCGTACACGTACGTGCATGCGTCCGTAGGATTCTCCACTACTCAATTCCATTTCCATGCCACCACCACCTTGTGTTGCCTGCCTGTGCACCAGCAGGCCGGAGAATGAAAGAAAGGTCCACGGCGCCGGCCGGTAGACCAAATCCCATTTTAGCAGCGGATCCGAAAAAGGCAGTGGACCAGAGGTGCATGCACGGCATTAGCAGGGGCTTAATTAATACTAGTATATTTGTATTCAATTAGTTATTGATAATGCCAACAATTCGATTTGACGAAAATGCTTATGTATATATAACGCTGGAATTGACATTCTGATACTTATTATGACGATGGACGACCGGATATTTGATTTGACTACATCTACATGCATGCACCTGTTCTAGCTAGGTCGAAAAGGAGCTGTTTGGCATGCAGCTCTCACTCGTCCCCTGCAATAATACTAGTGATAACCAGCACCGCCACTCCGGTCACCGGGAGGCTGCGGTTGCGGCTGCGCCAAGGAAGATATATATGCTATTCCATTCCATTTCCACACGGCCATTTACACGGGGGCGGGGACATACGTATGCATGTGATAGAGGTCCGTTTGATAGCCAAACGTCATTGCATATATACACATACATGCATACAGCATACATATACTTACAAAATGGTTTCATTTAATTTAACGAACAATTGTTGCTACGGTATGTGATAGGACACACTTACCGCGTGATAAAATCACACGCTCTCCTAGTGCGACGCCATCTGCGCTGCTACCTTCTACCGCCGCATGTGTTTGCCAACGGTCTTGCCGCACCGTGGCCGATCAACCCTCGCACCAACCTACCATTCGCTAATATATATATATATATATTGTCTGCGTTAACCGTTTCTCAACGAGCCTTACCGGCCCCTCCTTTTGTCCTGCTCAAACCGCCACCTCTATCACTATGGTCGGTGGCGCTCCGCCTCCTCACCGCCCCGTCCACGTACCACCACAGAGCCAAACTACTATCAAAGATCTAGAGTCAAGGGAGGCATATCAAACCCTAACTCACCTCTATCAGGCACAAGCGTGGTCGACTCTCCCACCTATTACCTTCCTCTAGTCATCCCTCCCTAGCGACGCTTCCATCAAGTTCATTTGCCCCTACCCTCCGCCATGCTAGCTATTGTAGCTCAAGCTCCTCCAATCATATACCGCCGCCCTGCTTACTCCGCCCTTCGCCTCAACATGTGCTTATCTTCTCCGCATCTTTTTCTAAGCCTACAGTAATATTGAAATCCACATCAACATTTTACCCCTAGCCTAGGTCGATGCGCAGAGCAAGTTGCCTAAGACATTTGAAAATCTTAGACACCCTTAGTATAAGGAGGGTGTGTATAATCATTGCACTTAATTAGTTAGAAAGGAACTTTATTTCTTTTCAAAAGAAAAAGGAGGCTACTATAACTACTAATGACTCTACATTGCGCGCGGATATATAATATCTAGTGGGTGATGCAAAAGTTGCATGCATGCAGGAGAAGGTAATTAAGGTTAGTACTAACTTAGTTTTAAATTATAAATTATAGTCCGTTTGATCTTTTTATATATCTTAAATTTGATCATTCGTCTTATTAAAAAATTATGCAAAATCTAATTTGTTTTGTACTCGATTACTTTAGTAATAAAATTTCTTCAAGAGTAACTTAAATTTCACTATATTTACATACTTTATTTTTTTGAATAATATGAATGATCAAGCTTGGGTAAGTACAAATTAAAAGACCCTCATGCATCGATATATCCCTAGTGCCACTTTGCTTGACCCTTTTTCTTTTTAGATAGAAAAAAATAAATAAAGCACATCAATCTCAGTCGGATAGTCGCCAGCCAAACCCAGGCGTCGACCATTGAACGACCTGCTGTTTGGTGTCTTCCCCCCTCACCAGTAGTACTTTTCAACCCCAGCAGACCGCTGCATGCCTCCGATCCATGCATCATCTTCCCCGTCCACCTTACGCACTAGCAAGTAGCAATAAGCAGTCCATGTCCATGTCCGTCCTACATACTACTTTTCCGCTCCACTCACATCCACATGCATGCCCACGCGTACACATCTGCACACATCGATCGGCATCGTCTTCCTCACTGCCATGGCCCCGTAGACGACTTCTCGTATATAAATACTCCATCAACGGCCGACGACCGACTCCATCAGCCAGCCATGGACATGGAGTACTACAGCTCTCATCCTGCAGACCTCGACCTCGTCCGCTGATGTATGGACACCCTCTTCGTACTCGGCCAGGAGTCCCGGCTGCGCATCCTCCAGCAGGCAGCGGCGCGCGTCCCCGGCATCGCCTACCTCTGCGCCTGGGGGGCGGCCATCCCTGCCCACCCAGCTTCGTCTTCTTCCTCCTCGGCAGCTGCTGCCATCAGGTACCTACACATGCATATACATATATATGCATTATTATAGCATTAGCATTAGCATGCATGATGCATGGTTGGCTGGATTTGAATCGATCGATTGGCTTGGCCATGGATGATTGAATTGCCTGCATGCAGCGCCCGCCAGCTGTGCTGCGTCGACGCATGGCTCTGCGACGGCGGTGACCGGCCCGCCAGCCTCGGTGACGACCGCCGCCTGCGCGCGCTCTTCGACGCCTACCGGGGCTCGCTCTGCACACCCATCGCCGGGTGCGTATGCTATACTATCTCTAACCATAACCATACACACCATCCATGCATGCCTGCCGCCGCCGCGGGGCGTCGATGTGGGCAATGCATCTTGAGATTTCATTCCTTCCGCTCATCAGCCATCCATATATGGCGATTCCATTCCATCTGCGTGTGTACAGGTGCGTGCCGGGGTGGGCGTACAAGGACGGCCGCGCGTACATGGAGCTGCCGGCGCATGACCTCACATCCTCGGCGTCGCTGCCAGTGCAGCAGCAGTTCTATCAGGTCGGTGGGTGCACGCCTTCCTTCGTCTTGTTCTTGTTGCATTTGCATTTGATTCTGGACTTCTTCTTGTTGTTGTTGTTGGTTTCCTCGCTTGCTAGCTTCTTTTCATCTTCAAATTAATGAAATCCTGAGCTTGCTTTATTCTCGCTTGCTTGTGATGTTGCAGGAAGCTGGCATTAAGGTTTGTTTGTTTTCATTCTTCATCACCGTGCCTCAGATGCATGATGAGTACAGTATATATATTTTGTATGATCACATTTATACGCGATCATCATGCAGTAAACATATATATAACTTCGGTATACACATGATCATCAATTTCTTGGGGAATAATTATTATTGGCTTGCGCAGAGGGCGGCGTTCATGGGATGCGAGAGCGGCGAGGTCGAGATCGGCATGTCCACGGCGGTGGCGGCAAGTAGCGGCGGTGGATCCCCGATGAGCTTGGAGTCCACCCTGCAGCAGGTGTTCTCGGAGGACTTCTTCCAGCAGTCGCTGCTCGAGGAGCTGCTCCAGCTGCCACCGTCGTCGCCGTCGTCCTCTCTGCCGTCCGTCTCCGTGGGCAGCCCGGCGGCGGCGGCCGATGTCTCGACGTCGCTCCAACGCACGGTGGCCGCCGTGACGACGCCGGCGGCGCTGCCAGTGCCACCGCCCCACGCGCGCCCGCCGCTCCCCTTCGTCCGGCACGGCGGCCCCGGCCACGTCTGTTTCCCGAGCGCCGAAGCCGACGACGCCGCCATGGCGCAGGCCATGCTCGACGTCATCTCCGCGCCGTCTTCCTCGGCGCTGCCGACGACTCCGCCGTCCACGGACACTCCTCCTCCTGGCAACCACCACCGCGCGCGGCGGCGAGGCGCGGCGCCGGCGATGGCATTCCGGGCGTACAACGCGGCGCTGGCGCCCAGGACGGCGTGGCGGCCGCCGGGAGCGCCAGGGCAGCTCATGATCAAGTCCATGTTGAGGAGGATGCACATGCTGAGGTTCAGCTGGGAGCGCACCGGTGGTGGCACCACGATGGCGCTGCGAGGGGGCCAGCAGGAGGGAGACGTCGACGATGACCCGGCGGTGCCGACGAGCAGCCAGCTTAACCATATGATATCGGAGCGGCGGCGGCGGGAGAGGCTCAACGAGAGCTTCGAGGCGCTTAGAGGCTTCCTCCCGCCGGGATCAAAGGTAAACATACACTGCCCACTTACAGTTACTATATATGGCTTGCTTGATTATATTGATCTTCAAAAAAGATGATTTTTAATTAATCGTCAAATATATGTATTCATATGTATTGTTGTGCAATTCCATTTTTGTTCATAGAAATAGAATTGGTTTGTTTGTATGCATGAAATACTACACATTTTGTACAGTGTGTCTTTTGTTTTCTTTATTTAGTTTGGACGAGACCATTATTTTGGTATATACTTTATTATACATACACTTTTGGTGCGTACTAGATTAAAATACGCTACCTTAAATCTTGCTTAATCATATCATCACTCTGTTAATTTGACACTAATTGACATGCGCGCATTCCATTGTTGGCAATGTAATGCAGAAAGACAAGGCTACGGTGCTGGCCAAGACGCTGGACTACATGAAGATTCTGGTAACCCAAATAGGCGACCTGGAGGCGAAGAACCGGAGCCTGGAGAGCCGAGCTCAGCAGCAGCACCACCACCACCGGCACGCCAATGGCGGCTCCAACAATAATAAGGAAAGGTCCTCATCGTCGTTGGAGCAACGAGTAGTGGTTCTGCAGGGGCTGATGAGCGGCACGTCGGCGTCGGAGAGGGTGCAGGTGCATGTGACCGCCGCCGCCGGCGACATCGCGTCGACCTCCTCGTCGTCGTCAGCAGGCCGCCGGGTGCCACCCAGCAGCCGGAGCCGGGAGGTGGTGGTGACGGTGCGGGTGCACGCGCAGGGCGACGTGGCGGAGCTGGTGGCCCGCGCGCTGGCCGTGATCAAGGGCATGGGGTGCTTCACGGTGGTGGCCGTCGACGCCGCCGCCGCCGCCCGGCCCAGCGATGGCGGCGGCGACGATGTTGCTCAGGCCACCTTCACGCTGCGAGCAACGGTAATAATAAGCTTATAAGCGGACAAATAATCTGGGATTTTGATGCAATGCATACGCATGAGGGTATGGGATGTAGCGGTAGTTTTCTCTGTCTCTCTCAAGCTGCCTGGAGAAGCAATCCTGGTCAAAGTCAACGGGATTAGCCTCCTCAGTTCGTTGTTTTCCAGCGGACGGTCGTCGTGGGCCTGCCCAGTCCAACAGGCCGCCGGCGAAAACTCAACGACTCCTTTCGCGCAAAAGCTGGTCAGTCCGTGCGTCGGCCCACCTCACCAGTCACCAGTCACCACTCCTCCTGGATGAGGATGACGTCAGCGTATATACGATACGAGTCCAACCAAAACCCAGAGGGGTCTCCAGCATGAAAATCCAGATTTTTTTTAGCTTAATCATGAAAATCCAGTTGGGGCTATAGCTTTCAGTCGCCAGGCTGCACTGTAGTACAGTTTATTTGATCGTACTGTTTTTTTTTTTACATTATAAACTGAAATTTCAAATTACTGTACTCAGTAAAATTGAGTTGTGCTTGTGCATATTGCAGGCAGGCGAGTTCGACGCGGCCTCGCTGAGGGAGGCTGTGAGGAAGGCTGCCGAGGATTCTGCGACACCGCCGCCGTCGGACGACCGACTCCTAGACTGACTAGCTAGCGTCTTCTGCTGACCACACCAGAGAAGAGAAGAGAAGAGACGGCCTAGGTACCTGGGGGGAATGAATGAATGAATGAATGGATGGATCCTGCAGATGCAGATGCAGATGCATGGTACTCACAACTTGAGCGATGTTTGACACGAGAGGCGCTCATTTTGCCTATTCTGCCGTGTGTAGTGTCGTGTCGTGCGTGTTAAACTGAGACATTTTTCCTCTCACCGATCCGCCGGCAGAACGTACGTACTACTAGCTGATGGACACACAACGCAACTGCAAGACGGGTTTGTTTATATTACCGCATTTCTCATTTGCTACGTCTGTGTGTGTCTGGTGCCAAAATCCGTGTATGAAGTGCCTGGTGCTTGACGACGATACTCCTCCCTCTAGCGCACCATTGCACCCCGAACTCATGATCATTACTACTCATGCTCCTGTCCTAACTCCTAAGGACACGTTTGTCTTAGGTTTTTTTTTTTGGCTAGTTTCTACCGGCTAAAAGCTACAAGGTGAAACAAACAGTCCAGCTGTTGAGCTGGCTTTCAAAAAGCTGGTTTATATATAACCAAAATATATAAACTAAAAGCTAAAATCTTTTGGTGCGTCGAGAAATTAGAAAATTATTTTTTAAAGAAAAAATATCAATAGTGAAAAAGTCAACGGTCGGAAGCTGAAAACCAGAAAGTTATTTTAAGCCAAAAGCTCAAAAATAAACCATAGCTCAAACAAACAAACAAACCCTAAAACCCACTCTTCATGAGTAATTAGGCTTGCACCATGAACGCCCCCTGCGTCCTACTTTTGTCATTTGAACCAGCGGTTGCTCATTGCTTGGATGAACATTTTCTTTATTATGTGGGAACCTCCCCACAGCTTTTGCCTTAAAAAGCATTTTAATTATTGTTCTATTCATTTTAAATTATATAGGTTGTCGTCGTCTTTGGTAGATATATAGCAATATCTATGTGTCTAGAAATCTAAATTTTTTATAATTTTAAACGAAGAAAGTACATAGAGCCGTCAACTAAAAAAAGCAATCTAATGTTTCTCTCTCTCCATCCTAGTCAAACAATTATACTAATAATATTAAATTTAGAAATAAGGTATTGTCCAACTTAATGTTATTTTATCAATAAAATCTGTATGTGTATCTGTACCTGATCTATATCTATACCTAATAATAATAATAAAGAGACAAAATTTCTCCTTATTTTTTCTATGACCTTTCTTAAACTAACTTCGTGGATGCAAATGTCTCTATTCGTTTCTCTACTACAACCCTCTTATTTTTATATATAGTGATTAAACACAAGTATAGTTAAGAACCCTATTCCAATTCAAATAGAATACCTTCAAGTAAGATAAATAGGGATTCTAATTCTAATCCAAATCCACATAGTAAAAGGTAAGAGCAGAGATCTATTTCTAATTATATATATATATATATATATATATATATATATATATATATATATATAATTTTGTGCTCATATAAGTTTGAATAGTTATTGTCTAGCATGATCCGGAATTGGATTCCAAAATCTATTGGGTCACGTATGTGACTTGAAACTCGAAAACAACTAGCTTTTTATACTATTACTGTTTCGACATGGCTCATGATAGAATACCTCAAAGTAAGACGAATAGGGATTCTAATCTAAATCCAAATCCAAATAGTAAAAGATAAGAGCAAAGGTCTATTTTCAATTCTATATAATGCTCATACAAGTTTGAATAGTTATTTTCTAGTATGATACGGAGTTCGATTTCAAAACCTATTGAGTCGTGTATATGATGTGGACTCGGAGTAGTATTGTATAGAATATTGTATTGTCTTGATATATTGAGTCGTGTATATGATGTGGACTTCGAGAATAAAAATATACTCAAAAATCTTTGCATGAGACGGGGTACAAGACCGCTAACATATAACAATGTACCTGGTCTAAGCTTCGACTCCCTAGTAGTGTTGCTACAAATCATTGGGTTTTAAGCATCCTATGTCACAACTTACTCGAAATTATTTCAATTTTTTTTCACAACCTTCACATGTGATGTCATGACTCTCGATAAGTTTCGTGATTTTTGGACTTCGTCTGTATTTTATACAATTTTAAAACAAATCATACGCAAGTTAGTGACCAAGTTTCATGAATAAGATGTTTGAAATTTCGCGTCTGTCCTTGGATACAGACTCAAAGTATAAACGAAAACATGAATATCATTTTTTGAATAATGAAATTTCATTATTCGATGCAACTGTAGTTCAAAATTGCTTTTTCGAAAAAATCAACTCAATGAAACAAATTAACTAAATATAACAAAACTACTAAAAAAAGTATCAAATTTGGAAATTGGGTTCCTAGCAATGTTGCAAGTAATGTTGGACGAAAAGCTCGTAGCTCGCTCGACTCGGCTCGTTAGTGGCTCGGCTCGGCTCGTTTATATTTTTCAACGAGCTGAGCCAGCACTTTAGCTCGTGTAGTTAATGAGTCAGCTCGCGAGTTGGCTCGAGCTGGCTCGTGAGCCTAATGAGCCAAAGTTATTGACCCTAAATTTTATTAGTTTTATAAGATTTCATGTTTTACACTTTATAATTAGTTAATGATTGGACTTTAACTTTATAAATTTGAGATTATATGAATTTATTTTGTTTTTAAATGGATAATAGATAATTAATAACAGATTATGGATGCATTATGTATAATATAAAGTATAGATAATGTATATATAGTGTAGTAATATAATATATTAATATATGTTATTTTTTGTTTGATTTAAGACTTATAAATAAACAACTTTTATATTGTTACTATTCTCAAAATTTAAATAAATACATATATTATATTTTTTTTGTCTGGTTCGCGAGCCTAACGAGCCAGCTCGAGCTCGTATCTTAAGCTCTAACGAGCCGAGGCCAGCCTTAGTTGTAAGGTTGCAAAAAATAATTGAGTTAAAAAATAATAAAAATAAATTTATTCTTTGCCGAGCGGCTTTGACACTCACCAAAGAGGTCTTTGCCAAGAGCCTTGCAGTGGCTTTCGGTAAAGAAATTTGCAAAAAAAAAAAAACTTTACCGAGTGCCCTAGATCAATCAGGCTCTCGACAAAGAAAATAAAAAAAAATCTTTGTGAAAGCCAAATTTAAGGCACTCGGTAAAGAAATTAAAAAAATCTTGGCCGAGAGCCTAACATGATCTCTCCAAAAAACGGGATTTAATCCCTGGACTTGGCCGAATTTTCTCCTCTTTCAATCTCTCACTCTTTCTTTTCCTCTCTCCTCGCCGGCCTCCGCCGGCTCGCCGCAACCCCCCCTGCCTTGTCGCCCCGCACCGCCGTCGCGCCACCCGCACGCCTCCCCCGCGTGCCACCGTCGCCCTTGTGGCCCCCGCCGAAGTAGGAGGAGGAGGAGGAGGAGGAGGAGAAGAAGAAGGGAGAAGAAGAAGAAAGCCCCCTGCACCGCCACCACTCGGTAGCCCAGGCATAGGTCTGCTAGCTTACCCACAATTCGGGTTAATTGGTGTCCAATGTAAAAATATAGCTTTTATTATATCTAGAGTGAGCATTCATATATTCTGACCACCTAAGGAATCATTAAGACATATTATATTAAAATAAACTTTTCTCTATGTTATAATAAAGACATGTAATTTTTTTGCACCAGGAAGAAAATATTGATATATGTTAATTAATTTAAATAAATATTATAATATACCAAATACTCCAGTCTTGCGGAGGCGAAAATAATTGTGGGCTAGCAAGCACCTGGCCTCCTGTGTCCTGTCGACTGTCGTCCTGCGGCCTGCGTCGTGCATCGTGTTCTCCCGTCTTGCGGTGTCTGATCTCCCGTTCCCTGCGTGCTCTCTCTCTCTCGTGGCGACGACTGGGCGACCGCCACTACCGCCCTACGCCAGGTGCTCGGGTCGTCGTCGGGCCCTTAGCCAGGTTTTCTTGGGGCCCTTCACCGGCGGCGAGCACCCACAAGGAGGTACGCCTACCCCTTTTCTTCCCCTAAATTGGGCTATCTGTATCCGGATCTGATCTAATTACAACTGTAGTATACATGTAGGAACTTCTATTTATTTTGGCAAAAACTATCGATGTACATGTTTACACCCATGTCCTTTACTGTCTCCGCTCCTGATCTGATGCTGCCATTGGCTCTTTGCCTGCTGCTTCTTGCTTGCTAGGTCGCCAGTATGGGTCTGGCGAAGGATGGCGCCGAGTTGGAGGAGGGTCCTTGGAGATTGGCATGGGTAAGTGGGGACTTGAGTCTTCGCTGAGAAACTCACCACCAGGCTTGTTTAGCATAATAGCATTTCTTCGGTCATACATCTAGTGTAGGTTGTTGTTATTTCTTATTTGCTTCTCTGATCGAATGAGCAATAGATAGGTTTTTGTGAAATCTGTTTCAGTTTGATGTTTTCTGAAAAGTGCTAAATGATCACATAATCATTAGATATTAGGCAATCAGTATATTTTTTACAATTACAATTTGTAGGTCTTTGCTAGCAGGCTAGCAAGTTGGTTGGTTAGCTTGGATGTTCTGTGGTATGCAGGTCTCAATTCTTGTATTAAAACACATACATCAAAATAGATTGTGGCGAACCATTTTATATGTTGTGTTTCACATGCTTAATCTGCAGTGCCATATATGTATCGGTAAATTGTATTGAGGAATATAGTAGTTGTTTTCTGCATGGATCACATATCAGTGTGATTATTTCGTTTAAGGAACTTTTGGATCCCATTGTTCCTATGTTGCAACTGATGCAGAAAAAATGTTATCTGAAACATAGTTACTGGAAAACATAGTAGCAAGGCAGCAAGCAGTATGATCAAGCTTGTTTACACTGTAATCATTAGTTTTGTCTCTTGCTATACGAAAGAATATCCTTTTAATTGACAAAGCAATGACAAAATTCTCTATATGGTACTAAAAATTTCTTGGTAAGCAGAGTATAGAACTGTCTCTGGTGTGGCAGGACCGCTGGTTATCTTGGACAAAGTAAAGGTATGATTAGTTTTAGTTTCACACAGTTGCAGTTGCTATTGCTGACACTCAGAATTATTTTGAAAGAACCCCCTGATCACACTCATGTATTCATTACTATTTTCTATTCAAAACTATATTAGGGCCCTAAGTATCAGGAAATTGTGAACATTCGATTGGGAGATGGCACTACTCGTCGTGGTCAGGTCCTGGAAGTCGATGGTGAAAAGGCTGTTGTGCAGGTTGTTTCTTTCTTATGGACCTGAGAATAATGATCAGATTTTCTCTCCTTTTAATAATCTGCTTTGCTTTACTTTACATGCTATGAATAGTTAATCTGGATACTAAACCACATGTCTCTTAAAGGTTTTTGAAGGTACCTCAGGGATAGACAACAAGTATACTACCGTGCAGTTTACTGGCGAGGTAGCATCTTATTCCATCTTATTTGATTTTTGGCTAATTTCATTTCTTGTTCTTTGTCTTTTTTCTTCTACTTAAGTTTCAGATAATGTAGTCAAATGCCCAATTTCTTGATCTAGACCTTAATCTTGGTTTCTGTGGAACGTGAACCTGATTTCATTTATGTGAATTATATGGAACGGTGGAACCTGATATTGTAGAATTTGGGTAATGCAAACATCCAATATTCCTGCTGAGAAGTCTAGTGTTGAGCTTAGGCTTTGTTGGGCTGTCTCAGTTAGTGTTATGATATTTGCATATAGTCACTTAATATTCTAAACTGAATGGAAGGGGTCCATCAGGCATTCAAAACCATCCATATTTTTTCCCCTATGTGCCTTTCCTCACTACTTTGCCCCTTTACTTGCATGTTATGACATGTGCCTTTTATTCTACAGGTCTTGAAAACTCCTGTCTCACTTGATATGCTTGGACGTATTTTTAATGGTTCTGGAAAACCCATTGATAATGGTCCCCCTATATTGCCTGAGGCTTACTTGGATATTTCTGGTGAGCTATTTTGCACTATGTGTAAACCTTAGACTTTGAGAACTCCGTAGCATGTATTTTAATGGACACAAAGTCACTAATGTACTTGGTACTCATTGGAAGGATCTGAGAGGTGCTGAAGCATCCATTTTTTTGGGAAACTTTTCTGTTTACCATATGATAGACTTATAAGGTCTGATACTGTTCCAGGAAGTTCTATCAATCCCAGTGAGAGAACCTATCCAGAAGAGATGATTCAAACAGGAATATCCACCATTGATGTGATGAACTCAATAGCACGAGGGCAAAAAATTCCTCTCTTTTCTGCTGCCGGTCTTCCTCACAATGAAATTGCTGCTCAGATATGTCGTCAGGCTGGTCTTGTTAAAACTCTGGAGAAATCTGGCAAGCACAAGGAGGTAGAGTATAAACTTAATATGATGTTTTTGAAAGAAGATATTGCACTTCCAAAATAGTACACAAGTTACTGTTTGATGTTACTACTTTATTTATTTATTATTGACCTACTTGTGGTTAGTGCTTACTCTAGTGCTTACATATGCTTGGCCTCAATCTTATGTTCCTGATTTCAGCATCCCATTCTTTTGAGCTGAATTTGCATCTATCTTGGTTGTGCTATTGTATTTTCTGCTAGTGAAAAATTTAACTTCTATGTGTGTTCTAGCTGATCAAATAGATATCTGGAATTTTTGGGTAAAAACTACTGAATTAACATTTTTCAACTCTGGATTTTTGACATACTGTCATACTGTGACAACTGACAACCAAGTAACTAACCATGATCCAGTGAAGTTTAGTTTGTTTACTTGTTCTCCAACATAGATTATTGATTCTGTCACTCATTTTAATTCTTGTTTACTTTACTTTCAGAGTGGTGTTGAGGACAACTTTGCCATTGTGTTTGCTGCTATGGGAGTAAACATGGAAACAGCCCAATTTTTCAAACGTGACTTTGAAGAAAATGGCTCAATGGAACGGGTCACTCTTTTTCTGAATCTGGTACCAAATTTGTTGTTATATAGCAATCATTTGTTTTTACACTGTAACAAATGAATTTTTGATGAGTTGATGTGTTAGCATTAAAGCTGACTCTTGTTCTCTGTTCTCTTTATTGGTTTACAGGCAAATGATCCCACTATTGAACGGATCATCACTCCTCGTATTGCTCTGACAACAGCAGAATATTTGGCATATGAATGTGGGAAGCATGTTCTTGTTATTCTTACAGACATGAGCTCATATGCAGATGCGCTTCGTGAGGTACTGAATTTGCCGTGTATTACCATATTTTCTCATATATATGAACTATCTGTTTAATACCTTTTGAACTTATTCTAGAGTTGCTTGGATCAAATTTCATCTTGCAATTTTTTTGGGTATACAAATCAATGGAATTTTAATTTTAATTATAAGTGAATGCCATTTATATCCAGGTCTCAGCAGCACGAGAAGAGGTGCCTGGTAGGCGTGGTTATCCTGGTATATGTATACTGATCTGGCAACCATATATGAGCGAGCTGGGCGTATTGAAGGAAGAAAAGGCTCAATTACTCAAATTCCTATTCTAACTATGCCTAATGATGGTAAGCCATGAAACTAACTATAAATTTGCATAGTTAGCACTCCTACTCAGTGTTTCAAAGGTGAAGCCTAGGCATCCAGGCATACCCAGCTCACCTTGGGAAACAGTGGCACCTTGTTGCCATGTGCCCATGCCTAGGCGTCCAGGCAGACCTAGCACTTGCCTGGACACCAAGTCGCCTTTTAAACACTGCTCCTGCTTGGATTGGCCCTTCTGCTGCCACAGTGTAGTATATTTCCTCCTGGAAGGACTACTTAAATGTCGATTTGGTTGTAGCTTTTCTCTTCTCGTGAACTCTACTTTTATGTACTTCCAAATTATGATACCACATCCTTTTTTCTTTGGTGTTTTCTCAACAGATATCACACATCCAACTCCAGATCTTACTGGATACATTACTGAAGGGCAGATATACATTGATAGACAGCTCCATAATAGACAGGTTTGTTTGCGTGTTTACTCTAATTGTAGAAGTAGCTGTGTCTTCTCTTATAGCCTTGCATTCTACTTCTCTTCTTTCATTTCATGGCATTAACGAGATGTATGATTTTCTATTTGTCCCTTAGATATATCCACCCATCAATGTCCTGCCATCTCTCTCGCGGTTGATGAAGGTGCCAGTCATTGCAATCTTTTTATGCTGTTGTTTCTCTTAATGTGAATTTACATGATTAATAATGCATAATTATTCACCTACAGAGTGCTATTGGTGAGGGTATGACACGGCGAGATCATTCAGATGTGTCTAATCAGGTAGTTATCTGAGCTTTTCAGTGCAGTGATTAGGATTCATTCTGCCTCTGATATTTTAAATGATCTGGAACATGACTTGCTGTTCAGCTTTATGCCAACTATGCCATTGGGAAGGATGTTCAAGCTATGAAAGCAGTTGTTGGAGAGGAAGCACTTTCATCCGAGGACCTGGTCTGTCAATAGATTTCGAACTTGTGCTCGAATGTTCTTTTTTATTTTTTAAGTTTCATTCATTATGCCTTTCTTTCTACTGTTATACGCAGCTCTATCTAGAATTCCTTGACAAGTTTGAGAGGAAGTTTGTAACACAAGGTGCATATGACACCCGGAACATTTTCCAGTCACTTGACCTGGCATGGACATTGCTTCGCATATTCCCTCGTGAACTTCTCCACCGTATTCCTGCAAAGACCTTGGATCAATACTACAGCAGGGATGCCACCCATTGATCTGTTCATCCAGCACAGAAAGGAAACTCATTTCACCGAATCGCAGCTGGATTGCTTGAATAAAGAGGAGAGTTCAATGACTTGTCTTTTTTGTTTTTATATATATGTAGTCATCCTATTCTTTCAGTCTCAGGTGGCTTTTGTAATATTATGCTTGTATACGTGAATCAGATGGCGGATCTCATTTGTTGGATGCAATTGCGTAGGAGCTCTGTAAGGCGGTATTGGCTGAAATGCTCGAATGTGTTGGTTATATTTGTTTCTCTTTGTAAATTAATCAAACAATAAATGTCTTAGTAACATTTCTCTCCTCAGTTATGTTGCTTCTGCTGCTCATTGTACTTCACAATCCTTTCCCTTTTGTTTTTGATTTTGTTGAAGATAGTCATGCTCGAGATCTGCTGCCTCTGATATTCAGTTATGAACCTGTCTGCACTATGTGATTTGAAAGATCTTCCCAAGAATTTAAGATGTTATTTTTAAAAACCAAACCTGGTAGGCATACAGGTTTAATAAAGAAAACAAAACCTTACAAAGTTGATTATACTTGTGCTGCCATTAAACTTGATCTAAGTCCAACTCTGAAAGGATCTTGGAATTATTTTCAGTTTTAGAGAAAATACTACGGTTTTATAAAGACTTCAGTTTTAAACCACAATGAACTGTTTAGATGGAACAAACCTTACAATTTTGGAAACCATAATAGTATTAAAAGTGTAGTCTTTATGGAGTTTTAAAAACTCAATCTGCTCCAGTTTCCTGAACCATGATTTTAGATGTCTATGGAGTATAAAACTGCAGCTTCTTAATTGTATGGTTTCTAAATACTACTCCCTCCATCCCAAATCATTCCAAAAAATTTGAAAAGTCAAAATATATTAAGTTTGACCAAACTTATATGACAATATAATAACATTTATAATGTCAACTAAATATCGTTAGATTCTTCTTCAATTATATTTTCATAGTCTATCTATTTGATATAATAAAACTTTATAATTTTCTCTATAATTTTGGTCAAACTTAAGATTGTTTGATTCTCCAAGGTTTCTGGAATGCCTTATAATTTGGAATGGAGGGAGTACAAGCTAAACTGCTCCGAGTGGCCCATTTCGTGGAGCACGTCGTGCATGAGGTCTTGAGCAACCTGTTTTTTTAAACAAATTTGGTAGGAGACCTGCCAATTATATTAAAAAGAATATCAGACTAGCAACAATGCAGCAATGCAACATCAAGAAACCTAAAATGACAAGAGAACAACGACGGAACCAATGGCAAAGAGAGCAGCTACTAAGGTCAACAATAAGGCAACAATAACTAAATGGACAACATTAACAACAAAGCCTAGCTAAGAGGCAAAGAGATCCTCGCAAGAAGATCCCAGATTGCACGACCTTTTGCACGCATGAGCAACTCAAGGAGGTCCGGTGGCAACACTTTTTCACACACTCTTCATATTCTTGAATTGCATCATCATTGAGCTTCCCGTCATTCCTAATAATTTCCAGGTCTTTTAGAACTTTGTGCTTGGCAAGACAGGCACTTTGACGAACCATCGATTTGTCATAAGACTTGCATCGACATCTCGTTGGTGGTGTCACCAATGGTGTCACTAATGGTGTCAACGAACCCCCTGATCTTGCTATAACCGAGCCAACATTATTGTTACAACACTTTTATGGCGGTCTTAGCAAAGATTTCGCACAACTTCTTGATATGACCTCTAGGGGAGCATTCCTGTGTTTACCCGTTAGTGAAGGGAAGAGTCTTCTCACGAAGATTCTTGAAAACACCCCCTACACTAACGTTTATGAAGAAGCACCCAGAGGAGAAAAGCCAACCCCTAGAAAAGAAACATCGATAGCCGAATCACTACCACTCCTATCCAAAGATTCTGCCATCAATCTTGAACCACAAATACCACAAATTTTGAAGGAAAAAGAAATCCAACACCTAAACCATTCCTTCGAGTTCGAGGCCAACCTCCTATCTGATCTTGCTAGTTTTGGGAATGCCCAAAATTATCCTTTCCAAAAGAGACCTCACCTTTCTAAACCTCTCATGAAGGGATCTCTTCCAAAACCTCCCAAAGAATAGTGTAGACGTGGTGTCTGGACTAGATCTTGCCTTGGTAAACCACTTATGACACGGATTGTTTGTGGTAGCTAGCAGGTGGTGACAGCCCTATCTAGTCTCTGTATTCCACCACGTGTGTAACATAAGTTCTTAAAAGCTAGGGCCTCAATACAACATGATGGCGCGGTTCGGTAGGAGTTTCATCTCCTACTAATCTATCCCATCGCCTCCTGCAAGAGAAGGGCTGATAAGGCCAGTATAACTAGCTTTGCCTAGTTAGATATCTTTGCTACAATGAACCTCTCTATCCAAATATCATAGACTCCCTTGTCTCATCATAGGACAACCTTGATCGCTAGTTAATTCACTTCTTGTTCCCTGTGGAAAATACGATACCTGGAATACTCCCGGTGAAAGCTACACTTGACAACCATACGCTTGCGGTCTTTTACCCGTTTGCCACTCTTAGTGTCAACATGACCCCAACAAGAATGGAGAACACAATGAACACAATGGCTGAATTAGAGAGCTTACAATTATTTCACTTTTTTCATTGGACATTAGCTTCTTACTTGGGCTTTGATACAAGAAGTAGCGTATAACATGGGAGGATAGCCTGAGGGCATGCATCTGGTTTTGGAAATGACTGAAGGACATATTTCATCACAACCTGTGGAAAGTTGGGGCATTGCAAAGGCTATGCCAGAAGAACTATCTATTAATTTATCTGATAAAAAGGTATGCTTTTCCTGCAATGACAATTAGAGATCACACAACTTGGATTAGTACAAGATAAAGTACACACTTCTTTCTGCAGCACATCAATTTGGTTATGCTAGAAAATTCCCATTTACTGTTATTCAACCTATGAGATGGTTGAAAACAAATTATTTTACCATCACCGTGTTCTCATAAAATCTAATATCATTAACTTGGACAAGGGAATATTGAAAGATGAACTCCAGATGTTTTGGAAGCTTTCTGGCGATTTGGAGTTACGGGAGAATGCAATATGAATTTCTTGGCGTCATTCAGCTCGAAGGGTGACATAATAAGTAGTTTAAAGAATCCAAAAATATAAACATTACTGGATAATAAGGAGGTGAAATTGACATTAACAAGGTGGAAGGAAGGCGACAATGGAAGTCTTGACTTGGTTGAAGAGTGGCTTTTAGTGTCTGGGGTCCCTAAGAATTTATAGAAACTGGAAGGAGTTATATCAAGTGGCTTCTGCATTTGGGTTTTGATTGACGTTGATGAGAACAGTTTGGAAGTCGGGGATAAGGAGCCTATTAGGCTGAAGACAACATTCAAAAGTTTTGATGGGGCTCTTTTCTCTTACTACATTGCATTTGGATGGTCTCCAAAACTAGTAATGGTTAAAGCAGTACAAGACAAAACAAAAGGCATGAAACATAAAAATAAAGGGTTAGACAAGGGAGATAAAAAGGAACTAAATGTAGCAAAAAGTATATTGCTGGAAGAGACAAAGGGCATTGAAGAGTCAAGATCAAATGGAAAGGCCAAAGAAAAAAAAATAAGTGCTCCAATAGCCATAATAACAAACTCTAAGATAACAGCAGCAAAAAATTCAAAACCTAAAGGGGTGCAATCTATAGCCCCAAGTCCACACACACACACGCACACGCGCGCGCGCGCACACACACACACACGTGCGCGCGTGCACGCATACATTTTCATTTTGTTTTAACTGAATACAAAGTTATCCTTGGTTTTAATATTTGAGGTTTACACCTATTTCACTTTTTTCATTGGACATTAGCTTCTTACTTTGCCTTTGATACAAAAAGTGGCGCATAACATGAGAGGACAGCCTGAGGGCATTCATTTGGTTTTGGAATGACTAAAGGACATATTTCATCACAACCTATAGAAAGTTGAGGCATTGGAAAGGCTATGCCAGAAGAACTATCTGTTAATTTATCAGATAAAAAGGTGTGCTTTGCCAGCAATGACAATTAGAGATCACACAACTTGGATCGGTACAAGATAAAGTACACACTTCTTTCTGCAGCACATCGATTTGGTCATGCTACAAAATTTTTATTTACTATTATTTAGCCTATGAGATGGTTGAAAACAAATTATTTTACCATCACTGTGTTCTCATAAAATCTAATGTCATTAACTTGGACAAGGGTTATATTGAAAGATGAACTCAAGATGTTTTGGAAGCTTTCTGGCGATTGGGAGTTAAGGAGAGAATGCAATATGAATTTCTTGGCCTCATTCAGCTCGAAGGGTGACGTAATAAGTTGTTTAAAGAATCAAAAAATATAAACATTACTGGATAATAAGGAGGTGAAATTAACATTAACAGGGTGGAAGGAAGGCGACAATGGAAGTCTTGACTTGGCTGAAGAGTGGCTTTTAGTGTCTGGAGTCCTCAAGAATTTATAGAAACTAGAAGGAGTTATATCAAGTGGCTTCTGCATTTGGGGTTTTGATTGACGTTGATGATGACAGTTTGGAAGTCGGGGATAAGGAGCCTATTAGGCTGAAGACAACATTCAGAAGTTTTGATGGGGCTCTCTTCTCTTACTACATTGCATTTGGATGGTCTTCAAAACTAGTAACGGTTAAAGCAGTACAAGACAAAACAGAAGGCATGAAACATAAAAATAAAGAGTTAGACAAGGGAGATAAAAAGGAACTGAATGTAGCAAAAAGTATATTGCTAGAAGAGCCAAAGGGCATTGAAGAGTCAAGATCAAATGGAAAGGCCAAAGAAAACAAAATAAGTGCTCCAGCAGCCATAATAACAAACTCTATCATAACAGCGACAAAAAATTCAAAACCTAAAGGGGTACACACACACACGTGCGCGCGCGCCCGCACGCATTGTCATTTTGTTTTAACTGAATACAACGTTATCTTTGGTTTCAATATTTGAGGTTTACACCTATTTCACTTTTTTCATTGGATATTAGCTTCTTACTTTGCCTTTGATACAAAAAGTGGTGTATAACATGAGAGGACAGCCTGAGGGCATTCATTTGGTTTTGGAATGACTGGAGGACATATTTCATCACAACCTATAGAAAGTTGGGGCATTGAAAAGGCTATGCCAGAAGAACTATCTGTTAATTTATCAGATAATAAGGTGTGCTTTGCCAGCAATGACAATTAGAGATCACACAACTTGGATCAGTACAAGATAAAGTACACACTTCTTTCTGTAGCACATCGATTTGGTCAAGCTACAAAATTTTTATTTACTATTATTCAGCCTATGAGATGGTTGAAAACAAATATTTTACCATCACCATGTTCTCATAAAATCTAATGTCATTAACTTGGACAAGGGTATATTGAAAGATGAACTCAATATGTCTTGGAAGCTTTCTGGCGATTGGGAGTTAAGGAGAGAATGCAATATGAAGTTCTTGGCCTCATTCAGCTCGAAGGGTGACGTAATAAGTTGTTTAAAGAATCCAAAAATATAAACATTACTGGATAATAAGGTGAAATTGACATTAACAAGGTGGAAGGAAGGCGACAATGGAAGTATTGACTTGGTTGAAGAGTGGCTTTTAGTGTCTGGGGTCCCCAAGAATTTACAAGTGGCTTCTGCATTTGGGGTTTTGATTGATGTTGATGAGGACGGTTTGGAAGTCGGGGATAAGGAGCCTATTAGGCTGAAGACAACATTCAGAAGTTTTGATGGGGCTCTCTTCTCTTACTACTTTGCATTTGGATGGTCTTCAAAACTAGTAATGGTTAAAGCAGTACAAGACAAAACAAAAGGCATGAAACATAAAAATAAAGAGTTAGACAAGGGAGATAAAAAGGAACTAAATGTAGCAAAAATTATATTGCTGGAAGAGCTAAAGGGCATTGAAGAGTCAAGATCAAATGGAAAGGCCAAAGAAAAAAAATAAGTGCTCCAGCAGCCATAATAACAAACTCTCAGATAACAGCAGCAAAAAGTTCAAAACCTAAAGGGGTGCAATCTATAGCCCCAAGTTCACACACACACACACACACACCACACACACACGTGCGCGCGTGCCCGCACGCATTGCCATTTTGTTTTAACTGAATACAAAGTTATCTTTGGTTTCAATATTTGAGGTTTACACCTAATTCACTTTTTTCATTGGACATTAGCTTCTTACTTTGCCTTTGATACAAAAAGTGGTGTATAACATGGGAGGACAGCCTGAGGGCATTCATTTGGTTTTGGAATGACTAAAGGACATATTTCATCACAACATATAGAAAGTTGGGGCATTGAAAAGGCTATGCCAGAAGAACTATTTGTTAATTTATCAGATAAAAAGGTGTGCTTTGCCAGCAATGACAATTAGAGATCACACAACTTGGATCAGTACAAGATAAAGTACACACTTCTTTCTGTAGCACATCGATTTGGTCATGCTACAAAATTTTTATTTACCATTATTTAGCCTTTAGATGGTTGAAAACAAATTATTTTACCATCACCATGTTCTCATAAAATCTAATGTCATTAACTTGGACAAAGGTATATGGAAAGATGAACTCAATATGTTTTGGAAGCTTTCTGGCGATTGGGAATTAAGGAGAGAATGCAATATGAATTTCTTGGCCTCATTCATCTCGAAGGGTGACATAATAAGTTGTTTAAAGAATCCAAAAATATAAACATTACTGGATAATAAGGAGGTGAAATTGACATTAACAAGGTGGAAGGAAGGCGACAATGGAAGTCTTGACTTGGTTGAAGAGTGGCTTTTAGTGTCTGGGGTCCCTAAGAATTTATAGAAACTGGAAGGAGTTATATCAAGTGGCTTCTGTATTTGGGGTTTTGATTGACGTTGATGAGAACAGTTTGGAAGTCGGGGATAAGGAGCCTATTAGGCTGAAGACAACATTCAGAAGTTTTGATGGGGCTCCCTTCTCTTACTACTTTGCATTTGGATGGTCTTCAAAACTAGTAATGGTTAAAGCAGTTCAAGACAAAACAAAAGGCATGAAACATAAAAATAAAGAGTTAGACAAGGGAGATAGAAAGGAACTAAATGTAGCAGCAGCAAAAAATTCAAAACCTAAAGGGGTGCAATCTATAGACCCAAGTTCACACACACACACACGTGCGCGCGTGTAACACCCTAAAATTTCACTTCTTGAAAATAGGATTAAATTGATTTAATTATGATTTTTGTGCTCGTGGGAATTTAGGAAAATAAAAAGTTTTCTTTAAATTAAAAATTTCCCTTTAATTAGCAACATGTTTGAGCATTCATGCCTTTGCATTTGTTTATTTGTATTGTTGGCTTTTCAAATGAGGTTTCAAAATGAATTTTAAAATGGGTTTTGAAAATGAACTTTGAAGCAAAAGAAAAGAAAAAAAACAAAATAGAAAAAAATGTAAACCCTCTCCCACACCCTTCTGGCCTGAAGGCCTGCTCCTACTCCCTCCCCCTCTCTGTTTCGGCCTGATGGCCCACCAACCGCAGTCCCGCTCTCCCCCTCTCTGCCCGCGAGGCCCAACACCCTCTTCTCCCTCGGCCGGCCCAGCTCCCTCCCTCTCTCGCTCTTGGGCCAAGCCCACCGTGCTAGCCCAACCAGGACGGACGGCCCCGCTCCCCCTCTCTTGCTCACTGACAGCCTGTCCCCGCCTCTTCTCTCGCTGACCGGTAGGACCCACCTGTCAGTCTCTCCTTCCCCCTTTCCTTTCTTCCTCCTCGGTCTTTTCCTTCCCTGCGCGCCGGCATTTCCTTTCGGCCAAGCGACAGAGCAGCGGGGGGATTGATCCCCTTCCTTCCCTGCGGCCCACCCCATGGCTATTTAAGCCGAGCGCCGCCTCCCTCCGCCTCCACCCTACCCCCTCCAAGCACCACAGATACACCCAGCGCCGCCGCACGCCGAGCACAGAGCCGCCGCCGCCGCCTCTGCGTTGCCAAGCATCCTCGCCGTCCCGAGCCGGTTGTCGAGCTTCGGATTTTGGTAAGAGGACTCACGGTGCCGTTCTCTTGCTCTCTCTCCCTCTCTGCACCTCTGTGCACGCTCACCACAGCCATCATGCCGCCACCGCACGTGGACTGCCCCTCTGAGCCTCTCTCGGCTCCAACCGATACCGCAATCGAGCTCGCCATCTCCTCCTCTACCTCCCCATACCTTTCTCGTGCCGAATAGTGGCATGTGGCCCCGTTTCCAAGAACGCCGGCGAGCTCTCACCCCTTCGGCAATGGCGCGCCGCCGCGGTAACGCGCCGTCCCGTCGTCCTTCAGGCCCGTGCCCTCCCTGCGTCGTCCGATCCTACGCGGACGGCCGGGATTAGATCCCCCGAACGAGTACGCCCCCGGTCCACGGTGGACCGGTGGACCAGGCCCCTGTGCGCGGTCCACGGCCGCGTCGTGCACCCGCCCAGTCCCGTGCTGCCATGTGGCAAGCAGCCGGCCCCGCACCACAGTACCCGCAGTCCGTGGCGCTCTTTATAAAATACGCTTTTCTTTTTAGAAAACTTAAAAGCTCTCGGTTCAGTGCTAAATACGTTTTCTTAAATTTACAATACTGCCATTGAACTACTTTTGCTCATAAAAACCCCATTTTAACTCCGATTTGATCCATTCAAATTGCGTTAGATTCGTAGAGTTTTTATCTACATGATCAATCTGTTTTGCAAACTTTGAAAATAAATATTTATTTAATTCCTTTTTAAATTCCAAGTTTAATCCCTAAAACTTGTTTAAATCGTATCTTCTTCGTTTCAAATCCGATTCGATTCGTTTAAGTTGCGTTGGCTTCATATCGGCATAACCTTTTCTTTAGTGATCTTTAATACCATGTTAATAGCTCTGTAATATTATGGTTAACTCCTAACTTGATTAATGACTATGCAACTTGTTTTACACATAAAATATCGATACCTTCTACTTTCGTTTTCGAAATCCAAATACGATTTTGACCTAATCTAATCAAGGTGTTTCTTTGAAATACTTTATCCACTCTTTTATATAGTTATAAAACTGATAAAGCCTATAGTTCTCTTTTATAAAAGCAAACCCTTCCGTTAGTTGTATCTCGATCATCGTAGCTCCGATTAGTGTGTTCTTCGCGACTGTGTGATCGTAGAGTTGCGTAGATCTCTTTTTAAATCCTTTTCATCGATTGGTGTATTGTTCTAATTTAGCCATGGTTGCATGCTTTGTATGATCAGATGCTTGTGTGGTGATTTGTTATTATTGTCCAATCGGTGAGTTTTGCGTTGGTGATCAAGAAGAAGTCGTCTGAAGTTGAGAACCAGTTGAGCAAAGGATCTAAGCTTTTAAGGCAAGTATTACATGGGATTATCCTTGTTGTCCTATTCATGATAAGCACTAATTAATCATATGCATGTGTTTCCTTGTTACCCTATAAGGTTATCCTAGTATTGCACCTTATACCTTGTCACCCTGGGAATTTATGCATTTGGGTAGATCAAGCTAGTGCTCTTTAAGAATAACTATGATCATGTAAACTTGATTAATGATATATGAAATGACAATAAAAGATGACTTTTTAGCAACGTGGACTATAGGTGGAACATCAGGAACTCACACCTGTGTTCTTACTCATAGGGATATTTCTGTAAGAGATTACCCCGAGAAAACAGTACTACCATAAGCTAATGGGCTCTGGCTTGACTCAGTATTAGGCTTTTGCTAGTTTGTGTCAACTTACCTGACAGGGCGCAAGAAGAGCTCTGAGAAAGTGGGGGCTTGGTCTGCTAGAAGGTGCACTGCGGTGACTTCTGGGAGGGGGGTTCTTACGATCTCGTTAAGGGAACTTGTAGCGGGTTGTTACCTACCAGTGGAACCTGTGAACGGTCTCGTAGTGAACCCTGTCGACCTTCCTTGGTAGAGGGTTAAGAGGTTGATCTCCTCGGGCGAAAGGGCAATTTACGACTTATGGGTAAAGATGTACACCTCTGCGCAGAGTTAAAAAACTATTATAATAGCCGTGCTCACGGTCAAGAGTGGCTTGGGATCCTTACTGTGTGATGTCCTTATGTCATGGCTCATCAGTTGTTATCTGTGATTTATTATTGTTACCGTTCATATAAGCATTACATCCTGTTCACTTGATCATATGGTTATTGGGCTATTGATAACACTGATGCTACTATAATGCTAAAATTGAGATAATCTAAAAGCTTATGCAGTTAAACCAGAGTCATACCTTCTTGAGCCTCATGAACCCCATGAATATTTGTTCAGTACGGAAGTACTTACGCTTGTTTTTTTCTTTTCAATATTTTGGATAAAAATCCCGGATGGGTACCAGATTGCAAGAGTCTCGAGCAGTTAGGCTTGTGATCAACCAGTTAGTTGGTCCCTGTGGAGTGGAGTCTTCATTGGAAAGTTCGGAGTGTCTTACCGTTGTTTGCTCTCTTAAGGTTGTTTCTTTGACCTTAGATGTTATGTATTTAAGTATTGTCTTTTGATATTACCTTCTCCTGTGGCTATATGTGAGCATTGACTTCCTGAGCTCACATATAGAGTACATCTGGTTTTGTGCTTAAAACCAGGTGTGACAGCACGCGCCCGCACGCATTGTCATTTTGTTTTAACTGAATACAAAGTTATCTTTGGTTTCAATATTTGAGGTTTGCACCTAATTCACTTTTTTCATTGGACATTAGCTTCTTACTTTGCCTTTGATACAAAAAGTGACGTATAACATGGGAGGACAGCCTGAGGGCATTCATTTGGTTTTGGAATGACTAAAGGACATATTTCATCACAACCTATAGAAAGTTGGGGCATTGAAAAGGCTATGCCAGAAGAACTATCTATTAATTTATCAGATAAAAAGGTGTGCTTTGCCAGCAATGACAATTAGAGATCACACAACTTGGATCAGTACAAGATAAAGTACACACTTCTTTCTGCAGCACATCGATTTGGTCATGCTACAAAATTTTTATTTACTATTATTCAACCTATGAGATGGTTGAAAACAAATTATTTTACCATCACCATGTTCTCATAAAATCTAATGTCATTAACTTGGACAAGGGTATATTGAAAGATGAACTCAATATGTCTTGGAAGCTTTCTGGCGATTGGGAGTTAAGGAGAGAATGCAATATGAAGTTCTTGGCCTCATTCAGCTCGAAGGGTCACGTAATAAGTTGTTTAAAGAATCCAAAAATATAAACATTACTGGATAATAAGGAGGTGAAATTGACAGTAACAAGGTGGAAGGAAGGCGACAATGGAAGTCTTGGCTTGGTTGAAGAGTGGCTTTTAGTGTCTGGGGTCCCCAAGAATTTATAGAAACTGGAAGGAGTTATATCAAGTGGCTTCTGCATTTGGGGTTTTGATTGATGTTGATGAGAACAGTTTGGAAGTCGGGGATAAGGAGCCTATTGGGCTTAAGACAGCATTCAGAAGTTTTGATGGGGCTCTCTTCTCTTACTACTTTGCATTTGGATGGTCTTCTAAACTAGTAATGGTTAAAGCAGTACAAGACAAAACATAAGGCATGAGACATAAAAATAAAGAGTTAGACAAGGGAGATAAAAAGAAACTAAATGTAGCAAAAATTATATTGCTGGAAGAGCCAAAGGGCATTGAAGAGTCAAGATCAAATGGAAAGGCCAAAGAAAAAAAAAATAAGTGCTCCAGCAGCCATAATAATAAACTCTCAGATAACAGCAGCAAAAAATTTAAAACCTAAAGGGGTGCAATCTATAGCCCCAAGTTCAAACACACACATAAACACACACACACACCACACACACACACACACGTGCGCGCGTGCCCGCACGCATTGTCATTTTGTTTTAACTGAATACAAAGTTATCTTTGGTTTCAATATTTGAGGTTTACACCTATTTCACTTTTTTCATTGGACATTAGCTTCTTACTTTGCCTTTGATACAAAAAGTGACGTATAACATGGGAGGACAGCCTGAGGGCATTCATTTGGTTTTGGAATGACTAAAGGACATATTTCATCACAACCTATAGAAAGTTGAGGCATTGGAAAGGCTATGCCAGAAGAACTATCTGTTAATTTATCAGATAAAAAGGTGTGCTTTGCCAGCAATGACAATTAGAGATCACACAACTTGGATCAGTACAAGATAAAGTACAAACTTCTTTCTGCAGCACATCGATTTGGTCATGCTACAAAATTTTTATTTACTATTATTCAACCTATGAGATGGTTGAAAACAAATTATTTTACCATCACCATGTTCTCATAAAATCTAATGTCATTAACTTGGACAAGGGTATATTGAAAGATGAACTCAATATGTCTTGGAAGCTTTCTGGCGATTGGGAGTTAAGGAGAGAATGCAATATGAAGTTCTTGGCCTCATTCAGCTCGAAGGGTCACGTAATAAGTTGTTTAAAGAATCCAAAAATATAAACATTACTGGATAATAAGGAGGTGAAATTGACAGTAACAAGGTGGAAGGAAGGCGACAATGGAAGTCTTGGCTTGGTTGAAGAGTGGCTTTTAGTGTCTGGGGTCCCCAAGAATTTATAGAAACTGGAAGGAGTTATATCAAGTGGCTTCTGCATTTGGGGTTTTGATTGATGTTGATGAGAACAGTTTGGAAGTCGGGGATAAGGAGCCTATTGGGCTTAAGACAGCATTCAGAAGTTTTGATGGGGCTCTCTTCTCTTACTACTTTGCATTTGGATGGTCTTCTAAACTAGTAATGGTTAAAGCAGTACAAGACAAAACATAAGGCATGAGACATAAAAATAAAGAGTTAGACAAGGGAGATAAAAAGAAACTAAATGTAGCAAAAATTATATTGCTGGAAGAGCCAAAGGGCATTGAAGAGTCAAGATCAAATGGAAAGGCCAAAGAAAAAAAAATAAGTGCTCCAGCAGCCATAATAATAAACTCTCAGATAACAGCAGCAAAAAATTTAAAACCTAAAGGGGTGCAATCTATAGCCCCAAGTTCAAACACACACACACACACACACACGTGCGCGCGCGCCCGCACGCATTGTCATTCTGTTTTTAACAGAATACAAAGTTATCTTTGGTTTCAGTATTTGAGGTTCACACCTAATTCACTTTTTTCAATTGACATTAGCTTCTTACTTTGCCTTTTATACAAAAGGTGACGTATAACATGGGAGGACAGCGTGCGGGCATTCATTTGGTTTTGGAATGGACTAAAGGACATATTTCAACACAACCTATGGAAAGTTGGGGCATTGGAAAGGCTATGCCAGAAGAACTATCTGTTAATTTATCAGATAAAAAGGTGTGCTTTGCCAGCAATGACAATTAGAGATCACACAACTTGGATCAGTACAAGATAAAGTACACACTTCTTTCTGTAGCACATCGATTTGGTCATGCTACAAAATTTTTATTTACTATTATTCAGCCTATGAGATGGTTGAAAACAAATTATTTTACCATCACCATGTTCTCATAAAATCTAATGACATTAACTTGGACAAGGGTATATTGAAAGATGAACTCAATATGTCTTGGAAGCTTTCTGGCGATTGGGAGTTAAGGAGAGAATGCAATATGAAGTTCTTGGCCTCATTCAGCTCGAAGGGTGACGTAATAAGTTGTTTAAAGAATCCAAAAATATAAACATTACTGGATAATAAGGTGAAATTGACATTAACAAGGTGGAAGGAAGGCGACAATGGAGGTATTGACTTGGTTCAAGAGTGGCTTTTAGTGTCTGGGGTCCCCGAGAATTTACAAGTGGCTTCTGCATTTGGGGTTTTGATTGATGTTGATGAGGACGGTTTGGAAGTCGGGGATAAGGAGCCTATTAGGCTGAAGACAACATTCAGAAGTTTTGATGGGTCTCTCTTCTCTTACTACTTTGCATTTGGATGGTCTTCAAAATAGTAATGGTTAAAGCAGTACAAGACAAAACAAAAGGCATGAAACATGAAAATAAAGAGTTAGACAAGGAGGATAAAAAGGAACTAAATGTAGCAAAAATTATATTGTTGGAAGAGCCAAAGGGCATTAAAGAGTCAAGATCAAATTGAAAGGCGAAAGAAAAAAAATAATTGCTCCAGCAGCCATAATAACAAACTCTCAGATAACAGCAGCAAAAAATTCAAAACCTAGAGGGGTGCAATCTATAGCCCCAAGTACACACACACACACACACACATACACACACACACGTGCGCGCATGCCCGCATACATTGTCATTTTGTTTTAACTGAATACAAAGTTATCCATGGTTTTAATATTTGAGGTTTACACCTATTTCACTTTTTTCATTGGACATTAGCTTCTTACTTTGCCTTTGATACAAAAAGTGGCGTATAACATTAGAGGACAGCCTGAGGGCATTCATTTGGTTTTGGAATGACTGAAGGACATATTTCATCACAACCTATAGAAAGTTGAGGCATTGGAAAGGCTATGCCAGAAGAACTATCTGTTAATTTATCAGATAAATAGGTGTGCTTTGCCAGCAATGACAATTAGAGATCACACAACTTGGATCAGAACAAGATAAAGTACACATTTCTTTCTGTAGCACATCGATTTGGTCATGCTACAAAATTTTTATTTACTATTATTCAGCCTATGAGATGGTTGAAAACAAATTATTTTACCATCACCTGTTCTCATATAAATCTAATGACATTAACTTGGACAAGGGTATATTGAAAGATGAACTCAATATGTTTTGGAAGCTTTCTGGCGATTGGGAGTTAGGAGAGAATGCAATATGAATTTCTTGGCCTCATTCAGCTCGAAGGGTCACGTAATAAGTTGTTTAAAGAATCAAAAATATAAACATTACTGGTAATAAGGAGGTGAAATTGACATAACAAGGTGGAAGGAAGGCGACAATGGAAGTCTTGGCTTGGTTGAAGAGTGGCTTTTAGTGTCTGGGGTCCCCAAGAATTTATATTAAACTGGAAGGAGTTATATCAAGTGGCTTCTGCATTTGGGGTTTTGATTGACTGTTGATGAGAACAGTGTGGAAGTCGGGGATAAGGAGCCTATTAGGCTTGAAGACAACATTCAGAAGTTTTGATGGGGCTCTCTTCTGTTACTACTTTGCATTTGGATGGTCTTCAAAACTAGTAATAGTTAAAGCGTACAAGACAAAACAAAAGGCATGAAACATAAAATAAAGAGTTAGACAAGGGAGATAAAAAGGAACTAAATGTAGCAAAAATTATATTGCTGGAAGAGCCAAAGGGCATTGAAAGAGTCAAGATCAAATTGAAAGGCCAAAGAAAAAAAATAAGTGCTCCAGCAGCCATAATAACAAACTCTCAGATAACAGCAGCAAAAAATTCAAAACCTAAAGGGGTGCAATCTATAGCCCCAAGTTCACACACACACACACACACACACACACACACACGTGCGCGCATGCCCGCAACATTGTCATTTTGTTTAACTGAATACAAAGTTATCCTGGTTTAATATTTGAGGTTTACACCTATTTCACTTTTTTCATTGGACATTAGCTTCTTACTTTGCCTTTGATACAAAAAGTGCGTATAACATGGGAGGACAGCCTGAGGGCATTCATTTGGTTTTGGAATGACTAAAAGGACATATTTCATCACAACCTATAGAAAGTTGGGGCATTGGAAAGGCTATGCCAGAAGAACTATCTGTTAATTTATCAGATAAAAAGGTGTGCTTTGCCACAATGACAATTAGAGATCACACAACTTGGATCAGTACAAGATAAAGTACACACTTCTTTCTGTAGCACATCGATTTGGTCATGCTACAAAATTTTTATTTACTATTATTCAGCCTATGAGATGGTTGAAAACAAATTATTTTACCATCACCATGTTCTCAATAAATCTAATGACATTAACTTGGACAAGGGTATATTGAAAGATGAACTCAATATGTTTTGGAAGCTTTCTGGCGATTGGGAGTTAGGAGAGAATGCAATATGAATTTCTTGGCCTCATTCAGCTCGAAGGGTGACGTAATAAGTTGTTTAAAGAATCCAAAAATATAAACATTACTGGATAATAAGGAGGTGAAATTGACATTAACAAGGTGGAAGGAAGGCGACAATGGAAGTCTTGGACTTGGTTGAAGAGTGGCTTTTAGTGTCTGGGGTCCCCAAGAATTTATATAACTGGAAGGAGTAAAATCAAGTGGCTTCTGCATTTGGGGTTTTGATTGACGTTGATGAGAACAGTTGGAAGTCGGGGATAAGGAGCCTATTAGGCTGAAGACAACATTCAGAAGTTTTGATGGGGCTCTCTTCTTACTACTTTGCATTTGGATGGTCTTCAAAACTAGTAATGGTTAAAGCGTACAAGACAAAACAAAGGCATGAAACATAAAAATAAAGAGTTAGACAAGGGAGATAAAAGAAACTAAATGTAGCAAAAATTATATTGCTGGAAGAGCCAAAGGGCATTGAAGAGTCAAGATCAAATGGAAAGGCCAAGAAAAAAAATAAGTGCTCCAGCAGCCATAATAACAAACTCTCAGATAACAACAGCAAAAAATTCAAAACCTAAAGGGGTGCAATCTATAGCCCCAAGTTCACACACACACAACACACACACACACACACACACACACGTGCGCGCTGCCCGCAGCATTGTCATTTTGTTTCAATGAATACAATTATCTTGGTTTCAATATTTGAGGTTTACACCTATTTCACTTTTTTCATTGGACATTAGCTTCTTACTTGCCTTTGATAAAAAAGTGACTATAACATGGGAGGACAGCCTGAGGGCATTCATTTGGTTTTGGAATGACTAAAGGACATATTTCGTCACAACCTATAGAAAGTTGGGGCATTGGAAAGGCTATGTCAGAAGAACTATCTGTTAATTTATCACATAAAAAGGTGTGCTTTGCCAACAATGACAATTAGAGATCACACAACTTGGATCAGTACAAGATAAAGTACACACTTCTTTCTGCAGCACATCGATTTGGTCATGCTACAAAATTTTATTTACTATTATTCAGCCTATGAGATGGTTGAAAACAAATTATTTTACCATCACTGTGTTCTCATATAATCTAATGTCATAACTTGGACAAGGGTATATTGAAAGGTGAACTCAATATGTTTTGGAAGCTTTCTGGCGATTGGGAGTTAAGGAGAGAATGCAATATGAATTTCTTGGCCTATTCAGCTCGAAGGGTGACGTAATAAGTTGTTTAAAGAATCCAAAAATATAAATATTACTGGTTAATAAGGAGGTTAAATTGACATAACAAGGTGGAAGGAAGGCACAATGGAGTCTTGACTTGTTTGAAGAGTGGCTTTTAGTGTCTGGGGTCCCCAAGAATTTATAAAAACTGGAAGGAGTTATATCAAGTGGCTTCTGCATTTGGGGTTTTGATTGATGTTGATGAGAACAGTTTGGAAGTCGGGGATAAGGAGCCTATTGGCTTAAGACAGCATTCAAAAGTTTTGATGGGGCTCTCTTCTCTTACTACTTTGCATTTGGATGGTCTTCAAAACTAGTAATGGTTAAAGCAGTACAAGACAAAACATAAGGCATGAAACATAAAAATAAAGAGTTAGACAAGGGAGATAAAAAGAACTAAATGTAGCAAAAATTATATTGCTGGAAGAGCCAAAGGGCATTGAAACTCAAGATCAAATGGAAAGGCCAATGAAAAAAAATTAAGTGCTCCAGCAGCCATAATAACAAACTCTCAGATAACAGCAGCAAAAAATTCAAAACCTAAAGGGGTGCAATCTATAGCCCCAAGTTCACACACACACACACACACACACACACACACACACGGGTGCGCATGCGCGCGCATTGTCATTTTGTTTTAACTTTGGTTTCAATATTTGAGGTTTACACCTATTTCACTTTTTCATAGGATATTAGCTTCTTACTTGGCCTTTGATAAAAAAAGTGCCATATAACATGGGAGGACAGCCTGAGGGCATTCATTTGGTTTTGGAAATGACAGAAGGACATATTTCATCACAACCTCTGGAAAGATGGGGGCATTGGAAAGGCTATGCTAGAAGAATTATCTGTTAATTTATCAGATAAAAAGGTGTGCTTTGCCACGAATGACAATTAGAGATCACACAACTTGGATCAGTACAAGATAAAGTTCACACTTCTTTCTGCAGCACATCAAGTTGGTCATGCTACAAAATTTTGATTTACTATTATGCAGCCTATGAGATGGTTGAAAATAAATTATTTTACCATCACCGTGTTCTCATATAATCTAATGTCATTAACTTGGACAAGGGTATATTGACAGATGAACTCAAGATGTTTTGGAAGCTTTCTAGCGATTGGGAGTTAAGAAGAGAATGCAATAGGAATTTCTTGGCCTCATTCAACTTGAAGGGTGACGTAATAAGTTGTTTAAAGAATCCTAAAATATAAACATTACTGGATAATAAGGAGGTGAAATTGACATTAACAAGGTGGAAGGAAGGCGGCAATGGAAGTCTTGACTTGGTTGAAGAGTGGCTTTTAGTGTCTAGGGACCCCAAGAATTTATAGAATCTGGAAGGAGTTATATCAAGTGGCTTCTGCATTTGGCGTTTTGATTGACGTTGATGAGGAAAGTTTGGAAGTCAGGGATAAGGAGCCTATTAGGCTGAAGACAACATTCAGAAGTTTTGATGGGGCTCTCTTCTCTTACTACTTTGCATTTGGATGGTCTTCAAAACTAGTAATGGTTAAAGCAGTACAAGACAAAACAGAAGGCATGCAACATAAAAATAAAGAGTTAGACAAGGTAGATAAAAAGGAACTGAGTGTAGCAAAAATTATATTGCTGGAAGAGCCAAAGGGTATTGAAGAGTCAAGATAAAATGGAAAGGCCAAAGAAAACAAAATAAGTGCTCCAACAGTGATAATAACAAACTCTGAGATAACAACAGCAAAAAATTCAAAACCTAAAGGTGTGCAATCTATAGCCCCAAGTCCAAACACACACACACACACACACACACATCCCGTCAACAGATTCGTCGGCCAATTGTACGAAGTTCTCGTACTGCCTATGGTATATGTCAAAGAGTCTGGACTTGAGCTGAGGATTGCCCTCATGATATTTCACAAGTCTTTGTCAGATCCCTCGTGCCATAGTGAGGTTCGAGACTCGCTCAAACTCGGTAAGACACAAGCTTGAGAAGAGGATGTTGTTGTGAATGACGGCGGATAAACGACGAAGAACACAAGATCAAATCATAGCGAGACACAAGATTTAACATGGAAAACCACTCCAATGAGAAGGGGAAAAACCACGGGCGCCAGCCAGCAAACACTCCTCACTATTATCAAGAGTCGGGTTACAACGTCGTGCGGCGGCTTACAAGAGAATAATGAATGACTTTGTCTCCATGGAACCCTAGCGACGGGCCTCCGCTTCGCTCCGTCAGAAGTCCGGCCTTTATCTTGGGCTATGAATTTGGAACATCTTCAACAAACTCCACCGTGAGACAAATTCACCTTGTAGCATAAATCAACACCTTTATCCTGAACATAACAAAAGAAAATACCACTGGCGCCAAATAGCCTCTGGGGCTAATCCACTAAACCAACTAAGCTTGAGCACAACTCAAACTTAGGAACAGGAACAGGTTTAGTCATCATATCAGCAGGATTATCATGAGTATTGATCTTGCATACCTTTAACTTACCACCTTCGATCACATCACGAACAAAATGGTACTTGATGTCTATATGTTTAGTCCTCTCATGGAACATCTGATCTTTGGTAAGATAAATGACACTTGGACTATCACAAAATAAATTAATGCAAGAATCAACTCCACATAGCTCAGCGTACAAACCTTTCAGCCAAATTAATTCCTTACAAGCCTCAGAAACCGCCATGTACTCTGCTTCAGTAGTAGACAAAGCAACAACAGACTGCAATGTAACCCTCCAACTCACAACACAACTACCAACAGTGAACACATAACCAATGAGAGACCTTCGCCTATCCAGATCAGCAGCATAATCTGAAACGACATAACCAATAATTCTCTGTTCAGTTCTGCCAAACTTCAAACAAGAATCTGTTGTGCCTCTAAGGTATCTAAAAATCCACTGAATTGTCCTCCAATGTTCTTTACCAGGATTAGACATATGTCTACTAACCAAACTCATAGCATATGACAAATCTGGATGAGAGCAAACCATGGCATACATCAAAGACCCAACAATACTAGAATAAGGAACTCTTGACATGTATTCAATATCTGCATCTGTACTAGGACATTGTGCAGCTGACAATTTAAAATAAGGTGCAATAGGAGTACTAACATGCTTTGCATTGTGCATGTTGAAACGTTGAAGAACTTTCTTAATATAATTTTGCTGACTAAGAAATAACAAACCAGATTTTCTGTCTCTAGTAATTTCCATACCGAGAATTTTCTTAGCAGCAGCAAGATCTTTCATGTCAAACTCACTACTCAACAATTTCTTCAATTTAGTGATTTCAACCTTACTCTTGGCAACAATCGGCATACCATCAACATACAACAGCAAGTATATAGGTGAACCATTAACATGCTTGATGTAAACACAACTATCATATTTAGACCTCTTAAAACTATGCAACAGCATAAATGAATCAAACCTCTTGTTCCACTGATGAGGGGATTGCTTCAAACCATACAAGGATCTCTTCAACTTGCAAACAAATTTCTCCTTACCCGACACTATGAACCCTTCCGGCTGGTCCATGTATATATCCTCCTCAAGCTCTCCATGCAAAATTGCAGTCTTCACATCTAACCGCTCAAGCTCAAGATCATGTGAAGCAACAATACTAAAAAATGTATGAATAGAACTGTGCTTTACAACTGGAGAGAATACATCATTGTAATCAATACCGAGAATCTGACTGTAGCCTTTTGCTACTAACCTTGCCTTAAACTTTGGAGGCTCACTTGGAGTTAAACCCTCCTTTCTCTTGAAGATCCATTTACAGCGGATGGTGTTCTTCTTGGTAGGCAAAGGAACAACCTCCCATGTGCTATTCTTCTCAAGAGACTGCATCTCCTCATACATAGCTGAAACCCACTTTTCACGGTCACCACAACCAATGGCTTCATGATAAGTTGCTAGCTCATGACTATCCTCCACTTGTTCAGCACAACTCAAAGCATAATAAGTCAAATTACATTCTTAAATAAGACGGGCTGTAGGTCCACAACCCCTCTTTGACCTGCGATTAGCAATAGGTAAATCCTCCTCTGACTGCAAAACAGGAGGTGAGTGCTGCTGAACATCATCATGAGTATCATCATTAGCAACTTCATCATCATGAGTATCAACTGGCTCCACCTGCACGCCTGCCTCATCCTCCATATGCTCCACCTGCACGCTGATATACTGCAGCTCCTTTTTAGGACTCTCTAGAACATGATCTGAGGAAAAACTATCATTAAACATCACAGGTTCATTGAAAACAACACTCCTGCTTATGAAAGTCTTTCCTGTTTCGGGATTCCATAATTTATATCCTTTTACTCCCAAACCATAACCAATAAAAAGTCATTTAATAGCTCTAGGCTCTAATTTTCCATTATCAACATGAGCATAAGCAGTGCAGCTAAAAACTTTCAACTGTGAATAATCTGCAGGTGTACCAGACCATACCTCAATGGGAGTTTTCTTATTAAGTGGAATAGAAGGCGACCTGTTTATCAAGTAACATGCGTTGTTAGCTGCTCCAGCCCAAATACGCTTGCTCATCCTTGCATTAGACAACAGACAATGAGCCTTTGAAATGATGGTTCTGTTCATACGCTCAACCACACCATTTTGCTACGCCTTCTTGCCTACAATAATCATCAAAAGCATCCGAACAAAACTCTCCACCATTATCAGTACGAATCAATTTCACCTTTCTTTCAGTTTGTATTTCTATCATAACTTTCCAATTCTTAAATGCAGCAAAGGTATCATCTTTATTTTTCAGAAAATAAAGCCAAACTCTTCTAGAGTAATCATCAATAATTGTAAGCATGTAACGTGCACCACCAAGAGAAAGCTTACAGGAAGTACCCCATAAATCAGCATGTATATAATCAAGAGTACCTTTGGTGGTATGAACCAAGGTGTTGAATTTTACCCTTTTATGCTTCCCAAAAATACAGTGCTCACAAAACTTCATGTTACTCGAAGTGCAACTATCCAGCAAGTTTCTCTTCATCAATTCTGCCATACCAAGTTGACTCATATGTCCTAAACACATATGCCAAAGGTTAGTCTTACTAGGTTCAGCATTAGTAACAGCAGCAGCAGCAGAAACAGAACCATGTAAAGTACTTCCTCTAAGGACATATAACTTTGCAGAATTAAGATCACCTTTCAAGCAAATAAGAGAACCTTTTGACACCTTTAGAACACCATCTGAACCGGAATAATGAAGACCTTCTGCATCAAGCGTGCTGAGTGAGATGAGATTTCTGGACATCCCTGGTATGTACCTCACATTCTTCAGCGTGCGAGTCATGCCATCATGTGCCTTGATCTGAACGGAGCCGATCCCCACAATGTCACACAGGTTGTCGTCTCTCATCCGCACAACATCTCCTTTTTGCACAGGCTTATATGAACTAAACTAATTTTTGTTAGTGCAAATATGAAATGAACATGCAAAATCAAGTATCCTTTCATCATGACCAAAAACACATCTAGCAAAAACTATCAAACAATGTCCAGAATCAGAATTTTCAGCACCAGAAACAACAGAAGCATTACTATCATGATTCCCTTTCCTCTTCTCCTTATTCTTAAGTTTCAGACAATCCTTAATAAAATGGTTTTTCTTTTTGAAATACTTAGAGAACTTTTTAGGCGGTTTGGACTTGGAACGACCTCTGCCATCGTAGCTCTTGTCACGACTATTGCTATCATTGGAGGATCTATGTTCAGATCTGCCTCTCACGTGCAATGCTTCACCCTTGGAGCGACGACCCGTCAGACTGCACCATGCCTTTCATCTTCTCCCTGGACTGGAGTGCCTCATAAACTTCCCTAAGGGTTAGTTCATCACAGCTTAAAAGTATGGTGTCACATAAATTAGCATACGAATTTGGCAGTGAACATAACAGTAAAAGACCTAAGTCCTCATCATCATACTTAACCCCACGATCTCCTTGAACACGGATATGTGACTCATCACCGAATCACCCTCCTTCATCTTGAGAGTGAACAACTTCATCTTCATATGCATCTTACTGGTTAAATCCTTAGACATATAGATCGATTCCAGTTTCAACCAGAGTTCTGTAGCACTCGTTTCCTGCAGCACCTCTTGCAAAATATCATTAGATAGATGAAGCTGAATTAGGGACAAAGCCTTACAATCCTTCCGAATTTCCTCAGGAGTCCAATCAGCCTTGGACTTCTTCCCAAAACCTTCCAGCGCCTCATCATGGTCATCTTTCTGCGCCAGAATTGCCCGCATCTTGACTTGCCATAGCGAGAACCTCGTCTTGTAATCTAGCAGTGGTAGATCGAACTTCATCGACGTCGTCATGGAACCCTAATCTGCAACCACAACTCTGCTACCACTTGTTGTGAATGACGGCGGATAAACGACGAAGAACACAAGATCAAATCACAGTGAGACACAAGATTTAACGTGGAAAACCCCTCCAATGTGAAGGGGAAAACCATGGGCGCCAGCCAGTAAACACTCCTCACTATTATCAAGAGTCAGGTTACAACGCCGTGCGGTAGCTTACAAGAGAATAATGAATGACTTAGTCTCCGCTTCGTTCCGTCAGAAGTCCGGCCTTTATCTTGGGCTATGAATTTGGAACATCTTCAACAGATGCTACGGGCTCTTGCATTTGATGCATGTTGTGTGACTTGCGCTTGAGTAATCTAAGCACCAAGAACCACATAGTCCTCATTCTCACAAATCTCCCAAATATTCGAATCAACTCCTTGAACGAAGGCAGACATGTGCACCTTTCAATATGGGAAGTTCGTTCCATCGAAAAACAGAGGTTTGCCAACACGTCGCTCCATGTCGCCTTCGTGGATCAGGAACCGTTTAAGGTGGAGTGATCCTTAACCGGCTCCGATACCAATTTAAGGACCGAGAATGGCAACCAGAGGGGGAGGTGAATGGGAGCCAATTCAAAATTCAACTTCCAAAGCTTGGTCCTTGTCCCAAAATCACGCCCGAAAAGCAACCACGGTAAACGCGACACGCACACGACCCAACACATGGGTGGACACCTTAGGAAGAAGCCTAGAGATACAGCGGAGCGGTCGGAGAAGGTCGATGAACAATTGAAACCACGAACTCGAAACGCGACCCGAAAGAGGTGCTCTCAACCTCTAGAGAGGAGAGGCAAGGGCACACCCAAAAAATACTTATGAGAACTGGTCTCAAAAGAACCTCATCATGTTCCTTACGTGAATAGGAATCCAACGCAACAAACGGAACTTGATTTGGAGTCCGGACGAGAGAGAAACGGGAAAAACAGCGAAGCAGTTTTCGTGGACTATCCGATGACCAAGGCTCGGACTGTCCGCCCCTTGATTCTGACGAACAGCAGACTGTCCGCGGGTGAGCCCGGACTGTCCGCCGGTAAAACCAAAAATGCTGAATCAGGAAAACAGCAACACGGTTGTTTGGTGAAAAACAACGGCGGACAGTCCATGACTTGGCGCCGGACTGTCCGCGGTTGACTTGGAAAATTAGCCCGAGGAGCTTTGTC
This sequence comes from Microstegium vimineum, assembly GCA_022036555.1. Classification (NCBI taxonomy): domain Eukaryota; kingdom Viridiplantae; phylum Streptophyta; class Magnoliopsida; order Poales; family Poaceae; genus Microstegium; species Microstegium vimineum. Next base: position 38,768,101 of record CM039121.1, on the reverse strand, counting down.
TCGGCCCCGATCTGCGGACAGTCCGCAAATGGGGTGCAGGCAGTCCGGGAATGTCTGGACAGAGACGATTTGGGGGCGATTTTGAATCGCCTCTCCCCTAAATCTTCCCAAATCACTACCAAATGTTCACCAATAGCAACCAAACTTTGTAGGCATGATCCTAGTGCTATGGAGGAGCTATTCCGAAGAAATCATCGCTCAATTTGCTATGAGTAAATGAGAACAAAAGGATTTCAGGAAAAATCTCAAGGACGAAGAACTCAAGAAATAATTTGCCCGATCTATGTGCTCAAGATGTTTGGGGTGAAACCCTTCAGTGCAAATGTTCTTCTCAAGATCCCGCACAGCTTGTTTCAAACGGAATCGCAAGAAACACTCTCAAATAAAAGTTCTCATCACATGAACAAAGAGGATTAGAGAGGAACAAAAAGCGATTAGCGAAGAACACAAGCAAAAGGAGACACAATCACGAAATCAAAGCTACCATGGCTTACGGAGGGTAAGGCCTCCGATTCCCGAACAAAAGCGTTTACAAGTGTTGCATGAATCGACCGGCAAAAATCAATTCATGGACCTCTACAAGCAAGAACTAGAGAGAGCTAGAGAGTGGAGAGGGAGGAAATGAGAGGTGGAAGAGATGAAGGGGTAAGCACCCTTCATCCACTACTTAACGACGTTTGGACATTTCTAAATCGCCCCCTAGATACATGACCGAATTACCTAGTCCTGAGACACTGTAATCCAAGTTGGAGTTATTTTCCTCGCATCTTTAATCGGACGGCCCCACTTCCTGCCCAGAGTTGCCGTCGCCTCGACACAACCTCCAGGATTCCGCCACGTGCCATCCCTGCTTCCTCGGAAGCTCCGCCCGAGTTTTGAGGCCCAAACGCGCGAAACCCGCCATAGGTAGCTTTCGGTTCAACTACCGAACCCCGAGTTTTGAGGCCCAAACTCGGTAACCGTCCACCGGTGGTTTTGAGGCCCAAACCACCAAACTACTTGACTCGTGCCACCTCGTCCTCGCCCGGCCCGGCTCCGAGTCCCCTGAGCCTCCTTGACTTGGTCAACACGGTCTACCTCCATGTCTTCTCGTGCTCGCCGGTGCCAAGTACTAGCCACCACAGCTAGTCCGCCGGCCCTCCGGTCCGTCGGTCCGAGCCCCGCTTCCGCCCTTCACTGAACTCAGTCCATCGGCACGGCAAGCCTCTACTCGACCTTCACCACGCCATTTACCACTGTCTCCGGGCCAAGCACCTGCACACCACAAACCGATAGACAGGCACACGTTTTCTGCTTTCGTAACAAGGTTAGTGAAACCGCTCAAACTGAAACACCCAAATGTTGATCAATCACTCATCATCAAAACTAAACACCATGTGTTCGCATCTGGATAACGGTAGCTCGCGAAGGTGACTTTATAGCTTCATTGATTCCTTTGTAATCCGTTTCCCGTAATAAGTTTAGCAGGCATATAGGTGCTTGGTAGGAGAGAACTCTGTTTTCTGCTCCTATTTAAGTCATCGCCCTTGCAGATCGATAAAATACATAGCTTACCAGTGACCAGATTAGATAGTCCTTGGTTTCTTTCTCCTCGTATCGTTAGTTTCTAGCTTGGTTGTGCATTGGGTAAAGTTTATAGACTTAGTCTTCCTCTCAACACCGTTCCTTTGGGTTCGATATTGAAAACTGGGTTACTCTCGGTGAAGTGCTACATCGGTATCATATCTGTGCGCTTGCGGATAATTAACTTACTCGTGTGCATCTAATTTATACGAACAAGGGGCTTGCCACGTTGGGTATAGGATAGCCTCTACTCTTATGAGTATAGCTGAGAAGGAATTGTGTCATTTGAAAGGGGGTTCCTACATTTGCCTACCGAGGAATCCTAGCAGCCTTAACTTGTTAGACGAACATTTAAAAGACTTCATAGTGTATCCTGCATGTTCACCTTGGAAGCAGTGTTTTGGGACTAGCTATCCCGGGCATATGAGCAACAGGACCTGGTCTCCTTACTGAAATGTGTTTCATAAGCTGATCATTATCTGTTAATTGTTTTTGCTATATATTATTCATGTTTACTTAATCATATGGTTTGTAGGAAAAAACAACAACACATATTATAGAGAAAAATATAGCATAAAAATAAAAAATAAATAGCAATGGACTTCATCACGGACTCCTCTGATAGGCTCTGAAAAGCTGGAAAATAACAATACAATAAGTTGACGATAAAAAATAGATTGAAAGAGAGAAAAATGACTCATGTTTGTGTTTTTAATTATTGTTTGATTTTTTCTCCCGTTGCAACATATGAGTACATTTGCTAGTTATTATAAGATATAGATGTAATCTGTTCATATGTATATATACCTCGTCGATTCACGTCAAAAGCGATTTGTTTACAAACATATAAGGTCCTGTAGACCGTTTGTGTCAAGCAATATTGAAACTAACTACTAAGCAGGTCTTCATTCGCACTCACACCATGGCCGGAATATTTCTGCCTTTTTTGTTTTTCTCTGGAAATTTGAGAATTCCGCTCTACTAATTAAACATTTGCCTATTTTAAAAATCCCGCGCTTATGAGTTATGGCTTGCGGTTGGTGGCAAGCTAGCTCAGCATTTTCTAGCCGTTGTGCCTTTTTCATACACGCGCCCTAGTGTCTTTTTCTCATAGAGAGTAGCCGAAAATGCCCCCGGGTCGAACTTATAAATATGTTATATCCGGCAGGTGAAAACCGTCGTCCAGGCATTCGATAGCGACCAACTCATTTCGGCCGTCGTCCTCGAGACAACAGAGACTGCAGCTAGACCTCCGCCGCTGGCGATCCCTCTCCCCTTGCCGGCCTCCTCGTCCAGCCGCTCAACCGCGCGACGTCGTCCCTCGCGCTATCTTCTTGCTCCAGCCGCTCACGTGGAGAGCAAGACGACCTTGGACGCGCCGCTTTGCTGGTAAGCAAAAGAGCCCTAGCCCACCTAGATTGCTCGTGATCTTCCCACGCAAACGACGCCTGGCGTTTGCAGTTTGCACGCGCTATCTCCCTCTCCGGTAACAGCAAGCCGATTTGTTTTTGCGGATTTGTTTGCAGTTTGCACGCGCTATCTCTCGTACGGATCACGCACTGTGGATTTGTTTGCGGGGTTTAACACTTCGGGCACAGCCACATTGGTCGATCGTGAACCGTACGATCGACTGATTCAAGCATGTGTATCCGTGTGCATGAGGATCATGGATCTCAGGATCTGATCCTGTTCCTGTTCTCGTACTAGCTACCTTTGTTTCGGAGATGGTGGATGCATGGCTTTATATGTGTATATATATATATATATATATATATATATATATATATATAGCTGTCACCCTAGCAAGCTCTCTATAGAGTATAGACCATTTCGGAGAGCCAGGGACCTGTGGCAGGGTGGGTCATCTTCTCCTTCCTCCATCTCCTCTCTCTCTTCTTCTTTCTCCTCCTTCCTCTTCCATCTATGGCTACAAAATTTAGAGGGGACTTCATGGAGGTTCCACACGCAACATGGGGGTAGTAGCTAGGGGTAAGGGTTTGTGAGGGTGATCTCCGCGGGCAAAGTTTGTTTGCCATTTATTCGTTTTGCTCTTGGGTTGTCGATCAGCATAGAATATGTCGCGTTTTTAATAGGGAAATGTTTGAGGACAGAGCTAGCTAGACGAGGAATTCTTGGGGTTTAACACTTGGGACAGCGAGGCTGGTCATGACTTGTGATCTGTACAACACTGACTAAAGCATGATCTAACTTGTGAATCCGTGTGTACGAGAGGATCATGGATCTGATCCAGTCCCTTCTCTCATACTACTCTAGCATGCATGATCTAAATTGTTTTTGAGATGGCGGCTTTTTGTAGCTGTTACCCCAGCATGCTCCCTATAGACCATCCCAATAGTGTGCAGATCAGTGCATCCCATTACAGCGGACAACTGTTTCGACTGTTGGATTCGGTGGATGGCATAGATTAATCGTAGTTTATCTAGCACAGTTGATGCGAGGGTAGTCTCCGCGGGCAAAGTTCGTTGGTCATTTAATTATTTGATTAGCTCTTGGGTTGTCGGTATTGAATATGTCAGACTTTTAATAAGTAAATGATTTATTCATTTGCTTGTTGTATCTATACTCTTTTTTGGATGCCATCTCTTGGGTTTTAATGTTTTGGGAATTCTAGCTTTGTCTAATTGATAGGTGTCACCGGTTGTTTGTAATGGTAGTTGCATTGGTCGTTGATATTGTATGGTGTCTGTTTTCGAGTTTTTAGTTGACCTTCCATATACTATCCTAGAATGTGATGTTGTTCAAGTACTCTTACACCGTAGACATAAAATGCTATATATTCAGTGTTTCATTTTTTTTTTCATTTTTTGTGGTGGTTGGGTGTGGGCTATATATCTACTATTTCTTTTGACTCCATCAAGTACAAAAGGAGATTCCATTGCATTTGGCTTATGTGAAAGCGTGTATATATATAGTCTACTTAAAGTGTTTGTCTTATAATATTATAGAGAAAAATGTTTATAATTCTCTTTTGGTTGAAGAACATACTAATCACTATTTCAATTTGTTCTTCCAATAAGCTAGTTTTGGGAAGTTGAATTCATGCTTTCCATGATCAAACAATTTTTTTTATTGTTCTTGAGGTCAATATATTTGAGGTTTCTATTTATCCTTCCTGTAGATGATAGAGTTCTTTGTTTTCTTGTATTATTCTTTGTTCTTTGCTCTTTGAAGTTGAGAAGATGTGTTCTCTCTTCACTATTACCTTCATTCTTTTCTTTTGACTTGCAAGCAATGGTTGGATCCTTCTTTCTATTATGTGCACCTTTCTCTCTGTTTCATATTTGTCACTCTTCAAACTTTTCTAGTTGTCTTATATGCATTTTTTTATTTCTCCTTCATCTAAACATAGTTCTCTATTTACTCTAGTACTTTTCAGCTTTCTAATAAATCTTATATTCTTTCTTAGGTTCCTGAAGATTGTCATATTTTGTTGTGATCTACTGTTTGAAGGTACACTTCAATCCTATTTATTTTTCCTTTTCAACGTTACTTCCTTATTGTCTCTGTCTACTTGAGTCTCAGCTTATGCCTCTTTTTGAATGAGATATAGATCCACTATTTCATTCGATGCCATCATCTATTAAAGGCATATTGTTCGTTGTATTTAGTTTCTGTGAAAGTGTACAAACACTACTTTAAATTGTTTGTACAGTATGTTGAGGAAAAATTATTTGCAATTTTCTTGTGGTAGAAGTGCATACTAATTAATCACTATGCATGATGAATTGTTCTGCCAACTTTTGGGAGATATGAAACTCACGTTTTCTATGAGCTAGGAACTTTCTCATAGAGTACGTCATAGTAAAGCAAAATAATGCATATGTTTTGTAGGAGATGGTGGTTATCCTTTGTTAGTTGTCACCTCAGCATGGTTCCTATAAACCGTCACAGTATGACAGTTTGGTGTTCTGATTGTTGAATTAGAATGTTATAGATTGATCATGGTAGATCTACCAGTTTGGAGCCTAGTCCTCATGTGAGGGTGGTCTCCAGCGAATATATTCGATCATTTATTCGTTTAGCTCTTAAGTTGGAAGTATTGAAGATGTTTTTAAATAGGGAAACATTTCATTCTTTTGCATGCATATCTATAACAATCATAAGATGTTCTCTTGATATATGTTTAATGTTCTTTGAGATTCTATATAGCTCTGTTTGATTGATGTAGTTCGTTGCTAGTGATTATCTAGCTAGTAATGGTACGTAGTTCGCGGCTGTATATAGTTTCTATCTTCTTGTTCCTAATTGAGCTTCCATACTATTTTTGGAATGTGTGGTCAAGAGAGAGTACTTCGCGTACTAGATACCAAATATTCTATATTTGGTTAGATACCAAATATGGTATATATATTTGAATCAAGAATAATAGTTGTCTTGTTTGCTCAGCTTGCATATATACCCACTCTTCTTTTTTGTTTATATATCCACTGTTTTGTTTGATGCCATCACGTACTCAAGCAGATATTTTTTCTGTTGTGTTTGTTTTTTTGTGAAAGCCTGGAAATAATATTTTAAAGTATTTGTCAAACATCGAGGAAAAATCGTTTGATATTTTTTTTGGTTCAAATTCATACAGTACTATATATGTTTATTTTGTTTTGCTAAGTTTTGAGGAATCTGAAATTCATGATATATATGTCATCAAGCAACTTTCTCATAGCTACAAATATAAGATAGTATTGCATGACAATATATATTTGAGCTGATGTACATGCCTGCATAGCTAGTGATATCGATGGTGAACATGTGCTGTAGAAGAAAGATCTCATTTTTTTGTTTTAACTAAATACATAGTTACCCTTGCTTTCCATAATTGAGGTTTAAACTGGTTTCACTCTTTTTTCTCTTTGGACATCAGCTTTTTACTTGGGCTTTGATACAGGAAGTAGCATAACATGGGAGGACAGTCTGAGGGCATGCATCTGGTTTCGGAAAGGACTGAAGGATGTATTTCATCACAAGCTGTGGAAAATAGGAGCATTGAAAAGGCCACGCCAGAAGAACTACGTGTTACTTTATCTAATAAAAAGGGGTGCTTTGCTTGCAATGAGAGATCACACAACTTGGATCAGTGCAAGATGAAGTACAAACTTGTTTCTGCAGCACATCAATTGGCTTATGCTACAAAATTCCCATTTACCGTTATCCAGCCTTCAGATGAGATGGTTGAAAAGAAGAAATTTTACCACCACTGTGTTCTCATCAAATCTAATGTCAATAACTTGGACAATGGTATATTGAAAGATGAACTCAATATGTTTTGGAAGCTTTTGGGCAATTGGCAGTTAAGGAGAGAATGCAATATGACTTTCCTGGCCTCCTTCACCTCGGAGGGTGACGTGATAAGTTGTTTAAAGAACCCTAAGATTGAAATGTTACTGCATAATAAGGAGGTGCAATTGACTGTAACAAGGTGGAAGGAAAGCGATGATGAAAGTCTTGACTTGGTTGAAGAGTGGCTTTTAATGTCTGGGGTCCCAAGAATGTATAGAAACTGGAAGGAATTATATCAGGTTGCTTCTGCATTTGGAGTGTTGATAGATGTGGATGAGGAAAGTTTGGAAGTCGGAGATAAGGAACCTATTAGGCTGAAGATAGCATCAAGAAGCTTTGATGGTGCTCCCTTCTCTTACTACTTTGCATTTCCATGGTCTTCAAAACTAGTAATGATCACAGCAGTACAAGACAAAACAGTAGGTATGAAACAAAAAAATAAGGAATTAGATAAGGACCATAAAAAAGAACAGAACGTAGCAAAAAGTATATTGCTGGAGGAGCCGAAGGGCATTGAAGAGCCAACATCAAATGAAGAGGCTAAAGAAAACAAAATAAGTGCTTCAGTAGGGCAGAGCTCATGTCATCTTTTTCAAAAAATAAGTGCTCCAGCAGCCGCAATAAGAAACTCTGAGAAAACAGCAACAGAAAGTTCAAAGTCTGAAGGGGTGCAATGCATAGGCCCAACTCCACCAAGCATGATTGGAGAAGATCGCTTTAGAGGTGAACAAGCTTGATGATTTTTTTTTGTAGGTTTTATTCCTAATATATATGTAGGAGAATGTGTTTGGTGTTCTAGACTAGCTGTTCAGTCAGTTTTTGTTTGTTTTCTGACATAATTTCTGTTGACATCCTGAAGGTATAGAAAAGCCTCCTATCAAACATGTATTCAAAAGAAGAGGTAAGAAACAACAAGTTACTGAAGCAATGAACAAGAGCCCATCAAATAAATTGGATAAAGAAGTGGATCCACATAGCAGCAGTAATGCCACGAAGACTGGAGCTTCAACCGGGTGTGATTTGTTGGATCAAAAAGATTCTTCAGAAATGGAACCCAAGAGGAAACTAAATATGGAAGAAATAACTCCAGTCGGAGAAACTAAAAAGTCTGAAAAACTTGGAGCATGCAGTGAGACTGAATACAATATTGTAGTTGCCCCTACAATCAACTCGAAGAAGTTGCAAATATCAGGAGATACATTGAGAACTCCAAAAGATGAGTTGATCACTGGACATACCAAAGGTGAGTGAGAATCTCATTTATATCCATCTAATCTTGTACGCAATGTTCATTATCTTCTTTAAATAGTTTATGTAAGTTCAATTTAGAAGGAAAATGTGTCCGTGGATTTGGCTAGAACTTTACGTGGTTATCTGATTTATCGCAATTGGTCAGGCTAATCGGTCCTCTAACCTTGACTAGACACTATGGGCATATATGGTTCCATTAGCGCTAATAGTTAGAAGCTAAAATTAACCAGTGAGGATCCGAACAGACATGATAATTAATAGACTTGCTGTACCAAATTACAATTCAAGAAGCAAATAAAATAGAATTTGTCATTATTGACCAATGCGAAATCTAAAAGGCCGTCCATGGGAAGCAAAGAACTGCATTGCTCTGGTCTCTAGATGCTAGCATGTCAAAATTAACCAATCCTGCGTTGCAACATATATCTTTGTTGATACTTGCTTATTTCCTTTGAAGGTGTTGGGATGGATCAATTGGGATCAAGTGTTCAAGTTGACAAAAAAGAAGATGCCTCCAAAATGGACACACGGTATGGTGGGATTTACCACTTTATTATTTGTCTATTTGCTTCAGCTTATATTTGTTTACTCATTAGCCATGACATTTATATTCACATTATCTTCATAAAAGAATATTTAATTTTCCTATATGCACGGTGTGATATAGGATACTTCTGAGTTCCGAGAAAGTTGGTATCTATGACAGTTTCAGTGAGATGGGTCTTCAGGAGAATCTACTCAAGGGAATATATCAATATGGTAATTATTCCTATATAGCATTTGTGCAATTATTTCTGGGCTGGAAACATTTTTCCTAACCTGCTTTTGTGCTTATCATGATATCATCTGTTGCTGTTGCTATTCTATTTTGTTTAAGGTCTGGAGAAGCCTTCTGCGGTCCATCAAAGAGGAATTGTCCCATTATGCAAGGGCCTTGGTGTGGTCCATCGATCTTTGTCTGGAACAACTGAAACAATTTGCTCCGGTGTACTGCAGCGACTTGATTATGGATCTACAGAATGCCAGGCTTTGATTCTTGTACCATCACCCGACTTAGCACAAGAGACTGTGAAAGTTATTGGAGCACTTGGTCAGTTTCTTGGTGTTACAGCTCAAACTTGTACAGGAGGAACTAGTGCCCATGCAGACCAGCAAACGACGTCAATGAGAGTTCAGGTTTTAGTTGGCACCCCTGATTGCATTCTTGACATGCTGCGAAAACATGCATTGTCTCCAGACCACATTAGAATGCTTTTTTTGGATGAAGCAGATGAACTACTCACAAGAGATTCCAAGGACCAGGTTAGTTTTAAACCCCTACTGCTAGTAAGTAGTCACATATAGAATGCATGATACAAATATAAGTTATCTTGCTATGCTCATGCTACAGTCTGATGGCCGGCCTAGACTTCGTTCATTAATTTATGGCTATCCATCTTTCTTGCAGATCTATAATATTACCCTGCATCTCCCAAAGAAAATTCAGGTTGGGCTCTTCTCTGCTACCTATTCCAGTGAAGCTATACAGAGTAGCTGCAGATTCATGAATAAGCCTGTACTGGCAGTCATTGTCCCAAGACATGAAGAGCTAAAGAATGTCATGCAGTACTTTCTGGAAGTTGAGAATGAAGAACTGAAGCTAGGAAAACTGTATGCTCTTTTCAAGACTACAGGGGTGGAACGACTTGTCATCTTTGTGAACACAAAGGATAAGGCCGTGTTCCTCGCAGAAGATGTTGGCAAGCATTACACTGTCTCGGTAAGCCATGATGGCATGGATCAGCACGCCAGGGACAGGGCCATCAAGAAGTTCGTCGAGTCCAGGTCATCCAGTGTTCTCGTAGCTACTGACCATCGAGGCACCAATGCACTGCCGCAGGTTCCCATTATCATCAACTATGATCTTCCAACAGAACCTATGCAATACGTCCATCGTCTTCAGCAGCAAAACAGGCAGTTCAGGCAGCCATCAAGTGTGGCCATTAATTTGGTAACTCCTGCTGATCGACTCACCTTCTCTGCCATCTCGAGATTTTGCAATAGCTGCATGCGGGAGCTACCCTCCGACCTGAAATGACCTCTTGGTGGGCTATGGAGTGCAGAAGTAGTACATATAGAACTGATCCAAAAGGTATCTGCACAAGTTCTTCCTGGATAGCTGCAAGGAAGCTTTTAAGTCACTATTTCTTGAGTTGTGCAGCAAAACTAGTGCTATTTGCACGCCTAGGGAAAGTAAGGCAGCATTTCCGTTTATTTTCTCTTATAAGATACTCTTTGAGCTTGTTGAAATTTGAAAAACCATGGAAACTTTCGCATCAATCAGAACCTTGAGTTCATATCTTGGATGTAATGTAATACCGTTCTTTTTACTGGATGTGTGGTCGTTGTGGCGGTTGAATGTTATATGATAACTTATATATCAGCCTGTTTTTCTTCATTTTCTGGTCATTATAGTAATATATTACGTAGTAATTAATTATTAAGTGATGGTACGGCAAGTTAGAAATGATGTTCCGTTGATGAGGGAAATAATTTAAGTTGTACGGATGATACTAGATGTCCCCAGCTGACCAAAATCAAATAGAGCAATTCAGAAACCAATCCCTGTGCCAAACTGCTGGTAAAATATTATGTATCTGTTTTCTATCAGCACAATGTTTTTTTATAACAATGGCAGTAGCTCTGTCTTCCAATTAACATAGGGACTAAATAAGCATTGAACACTTGGTTAATGAAAATGGTTAGCTGGAGATTGATTGCAATCTCTCCCGCTCCTCTGTTACTTGCGCATCTGCCAGCCTCGCTGCTGCTGCCGAGCGATTAAGCCTCTCGGTACCCACCCCCTTCCCCTATTTCCTATGCAGTAGCCCGAGCTGATCTAAAAGAGAGCATGGTGTGTGATAACTCAGTAGGTTCAGTTTGAGGTGCTGAAACCGGTTTGACACAAACCGGTCCAAACCATCCTAGACCTTGTTTGGATGTACTCTCTATACACGTTGAGGTATATATGAGTACTTCCAAACAAGCCTTAAGGTGGAAAATACACTAATTTCTAATAATAATGATGATCATCCTAATTCCATCTCTTAACGCATGAAAAATTAATAACTCAAGCAGACTAAGGGTACCACGCACATTCTATTTTCTAAACATGTCATGTCAATACATGGAAAAAAATACTCATCAACACCAGTTCAACTCTAGTTCAAAAAGAAATTTAAACTTGAAATCTAGGATACCATTCCCTTGTGCTTTTTAGATATTATATGGTTTTATAAGAGCATCTCCAACAGACTACCTAAGCAGATCCACTACTCTATATTTGAGTAGTGGATAAAAAAACCTCCATCAGATTACTTACTTGGCCTCCTAGATTTGGTAGCTACCTAAATCTCCTCACCAACTATTCATTCCCACGGGCTCTGTTTTTTAGATGGGTCAGATTTTCACTCGCCATGCGGCCATGCCCCTGGTACTCCCAGAGTCCCAGCTCGACACCTCCTCGAAGGCTGACTGCATCTTCCTTTCCTGACACCGCCTGCACATCATCTCCTCCACCCCCGGTGACTCCTCCTTGCGCAAATCCCTCTCATGGCTTAGAGCGTCACCTCCTCCTTGTCATCCGTTGTTGCCCTCCCATTTTCTTCTCTGCTCCCAGTGACTCCTCCGTCCAAATTCCTAACACAGCCGAGCAGGCCGAGTGCGCCACAGGTGTCATGCTACCTAGGATCCCTTTGGTCGAGCGTGCAAGTTTGGTGCAGCTCGCCGGCCTGCCCCTTGCCATCAACGTGTTTGACACCGACCTTGTTTGTTCCCCTCTTTGTGATGGCGTTGTACTCCCTCCGTCCCCGAAAGAATCAATTTTTAGAATCCGTGTCAGTCAAACTTTTTTAACTTTAATTAACTTTATAAAAAAATATAACAATATTTATGACTTAAAATGAGCACTATGTAAAAATAGGTTCTTAGATAAATCTAATGATACTACTTTAATATCATAAATTTTAATACTTTATTCTAGAAATTTGATCAAAGTTTAAAAAATTTAACTTAGGGCAAACCCAGAAATCTATTCTTTCGTGGACGGATGGAGTACATGAAGTAGAAAGTGGGGGAAAAGAAACAGAGAGAAGGCAGATCGAGTTTCAGATGAGAAACTGTAAGAAATAATAAACGTTTGGAAGGGCAGAGGTCGTTTAGAAACTTGTGGTTTCAATTAACAAGAAAATTAGGGGCCATATTTTACTTTTAGGTAGTACTTCTAGAGACAATAGCATAAAACAGGCCCTAGAAAACAAGGGGCTACCTAAATAGGCAACTAGGAGGCTTGTTTTAGATAGTATTATATGACAACCCACGCATTGTTGCAGGGATTACGAAGTATTTAAAATGAAATTAAGTGGAGATGATATGGATAGCTCACAATTGAGAGTGGAAGTTAGTGGGGTGACATGACTACTAGTGAAATATGATGTGGATAGTGAGTGGGAGATGATGTGGATGACTTGCATTTTGAGAGACTTGTAGTGAGGATTATCTTTATAAGAGATATAGATTGCTAGAGATGCATGTGTTATGTGTCTCAGCTAGAGTTTACAAGCCACAAAACATGCATATGTTTTGTCATTGTCGGATGTAGACACCAGTTGCAAGGAGGACGAAATCCAAGGCCCTGTGAACAATTAGAACAAACCCAGACGAACAGCTGAACAAGTATGCTTCTTTTGAGACATGTGAAACGATCAACATTCTAATGCATCCAACCAGAAACACTGATGCAACAGCAACAGTGGTGTGGTGTTCTTGGCAAAACTGCCGCTGCGCACGGTTGGATGAGAGCCCATTTGGAACGGAGAAATATAAACTAGAGGAAAAGAAAAAAAAACATGAAAGTAGAAAATGAGTGTAGGTAGAATACAGAGAATTAAAAAAAACATGGAATTTTATAGGAACGGGTCATGCATGAATACAAGAACATGTTTATTCCTCCATTCTAGTGAATAAGGACTTGCTGCTCATCCCTCCATTCACATGTAGGAAAGTTTTCCAAGAGCTTGATGTGGTGTTTTATTTCCTCTATTTCATGAAGGAAAATAAGCCTTTTCTTAGGAAAGCATAACTTCGTTCCTCCATTCCAAACACCATGTGATGTAAGAGAAACATCAAAATTGTGGATTCCTTGAAATTCCTATGAAAATCCTCAAATCCAAACAATCCCTGAAGTTATTACTTCATTGCTGCTATGATCTACCAGCTTGTTAGCTTAGAAGAGTGGGACGGGAACTCACATAGTCTCACATCCTCATCAATATATTTAGCTATAGACACCACATGTGTCTTTTAAGAGCAACTCGCTGAAGTTTTTCAAAATGAGTTTGCTATCTCAGTAGAATTCTCCTCTCAATTCAATAGTTAATGATTCTTGGATTCTCATCTTAATTTATGAACTCTACGATGTTGAGGGTAACACTACTACAAAATTTTAAAACTCTTAACCGCGACCTTTCCAAAATCCTCTCTGAGGCGGGCACAAACATTAACCGCCTCGGTTAATGTCAGTCATTAACTGAGGCGGTCGCTTTTTATTAATCGAGGCAGACATTTATAACGCAACCGCCTTAAGCCTCAATGGATTAACGGGGGCGGTCATTATAAGGCAACCGCTTTGGTTAACATACAATTAACCAAGGCAATCATCCTAATGCAACCGCCTCAGTAAATGGATTAACGGAGGTAGTCATTATAATGCAACCGGCTCGGTTAACATGCGATTAACCGAGGCGTATGCCTTATAATGCTCGCCTCTGTTAAGCCTAGAATAAATTAAATATTAAATTTTAAATTTTTCAAACGTTCTTGGATGAAGAAATGACTAAAATAAAAGTTATAGATCTCGAAAAGTTAAACAACTTCGTAGTTGATAACATTTGAATCATTTTGTGAAGGAAAACTACGTTTGAATTTTCATAATTGAAATTTGAATTTTTCAAATGACCTCAAACGAAGAAACAACCTAAATAAAAGTTGTAGATCTAAAAAGTTAAACAACTTTGTAGTTGATAAATTTTTCATTTGGAAGCATTTAGGTAAGGATAATTACATGTAAAGTTGGTACATTTCAAATTTAAATTTTGCAAACGACCTCGGCTGAAAAAATGACATAAATAAGAGTTGTAGATCTCAAAAAGTTAAAGAACTTTGTAGTTGATAACTTTTTGATTTGAAATCATTAAGTCTCAAACACTCAATTCAAATTTGGTTAAGTACAATATGAGGGGAAAACATTTTTATTATTGGCACAAGTGACAAAGGGGTGTAGTATAGGGAGTTATAGGTGAAGGTGAGGTCTAGGGTTTAAACCCCCACGGTCATGAATTAAGCGATTTTCACATGAAAAAAGCACGACTTGAAGCTTAAAAGCACGCAAAGTGTGGCTAACTAGTGGAGGCCTCCCAGGTTTAAAAAAATTGCTATTTTTTGGACCGGATTCGAGAATTTTCTCGAACGATTAATCGAGGCAATTGTGTTAGTACTATTAACCGAGGTAGGCATGATATTATTAACCGAGACAGTTGGACAACCGCCTCCGTAAAGGCCACATTAATTGTGACCTTTTATTGGAATTCTCGAACGATTAATCAAGGTGGTCCTGTTAAGGTGACCTCCTCGATTAATACTTTTAACCAAGGTAGGCGTGGCGAGGCAATTGGACAACCGGCTCCGTGAAGGCCACATTAACCGTGATCTTTTATTGGAGGCGGTTACGTTTGCCCGCCTCGATTAATCATTTATCACCATCTCCGTTAAGTTTTTTTTAGTATAAGGAAGCCTTCTATAAATTGCTTGGAAACATTCATATGACAGATGATGAGGAATGACTGATAGTGGGGCCTTCAATCTAGTTATAAAGCCATATGACAGAAATAGACCTGGTGGAAATATAGGTGAAATGTTAATGTTCATCGATGCCATCAGCTTTTAGGGATTGTTAAAATACCCTTGCATGGAAGAAAAATTACCTCAACCAACAAGCAGTAGCCTCCTCTCCTTAAAAGACCTGAGTGGTTCTTTTCTTCACAGGCTTACATTACGACAAAAACGATTCGTAGCGACGCCTGTATGGATTTATTGGGGCTGCTGGTATTATAAACCACCCCTACAAATGGCCTTATTTGTAGGGGAGGCTCAATATCCAACCTCCTCTACACATCCGACATCCACTATCAGATCACCACTGGCGAGGTGTGTCCACTGCCCGAATGCTTCTGGTACTACCTCTTGGACCGGCCATTGGAGAACTAAAACATTGTGGTGTCCTTATATCTTCTAAAGGGAAACATGGCTCTAATGATTCTTCATCCTGCACGGCTCGAGCCAGTGGGATGAAGATATTGAAGGCTTATCCACCACTCGACTTAGGGTTGAGGAAGCCCCCCGCGTGAGCCTTTGTCTCCTCTCACCTCGCACCTAGGAGCCACTCCGCTCTGCCTACCCCCTCTCGGGACCACCGATCAGGATAACCTAACTCCCTAGCGCCAAACAAACATGGCCCTAGCCAACGGGATAATGGCCGACGTCCACCGGGTTCGTGACAGGGAATAGGTGTCGGACATACATGTCCCTAGCCAGGTAGAGAAGAAGTGCAACCATGATGAAGGCGTGATGATTAGCAGGTTGTCCTCCTCCTCCTGGTAGTTCTTAGTCTAAGGGGCTAAGCCCCAAGATTACGATACAAATTTTACAACTAAATTTTGTGGATATCAAGGGAACACAACATCACCAACGAGCTCCTGTTCCCCATCCTTGTAGTCTCTGTGACCAGGTCTGCCTACCGCCTCCGCCAAGGGGGCCATCACAACCTTAGCCCCCTCCAAGGCCAAGGGGAGGTGTTCTTGGGAACACCTAGCGTCATGGCCTCCAGATCGACCGAGGGTGGAGGAATCAAAGTCCCTCTAGATGTATCTACCTTCAAGAATGGAAAACATGACATTTGTGGCAGAGTGGTATGCTACACTAGAAAACGATAGATATAAATTGTTGTTTGCAGTTTTGATCTTTGGGTTTTCTCTTACTTTTGTATTATTATTCTTTAGTTCGCCTTGGAGAAATCAAATAAATACTAGAGACTCTCAAGTGCACGAGAGAACGGGGTTCAGTTTCATCAAAAAAATAAAAATAAATAAAAAATCCAAGACTCGCCGCCGATCACGTTCATACTGTGGCGGAAGAGGGGGTGAAATTGGAAATTTGAGAATTCCAACGTGAATATTGCCGATTTGAAAAAATGCCGCCCTCGTTTTCGCACTGCGAAGTGACTGAAATTCCCCCGCTGGCATATATATTAGCGCCGGTGAAACCGGCGTCCTCCATTTCGGCGATCTCGAAACGGCAGCGACGACACCTCTCTTCAGTCTTCGCCGGCATCGTGGAACGCGCCTCCGGCTGCCTCCTCGTTCACCAGAAACGAGCGATCGAATCCTTCTCCTTCGTAGTCGTCGTCCTCCGATCCGCCGCCTCCCGCTAGCTGCAGCAGCAACCGTGCGCAGGAAGTGGAGAACCGGTCGCACTTGGTTTAAATCCGGTTTGCTGGTAAGGAAATAAAGAGCCCCATGCTCCTACTCCCGTGTACTATTGCTCTACGTTAATTTGTTTGCCGCGCTAGCGAGCTAGGATCGTCTTCCTTTCGTTTCTCGGAGTGGGCTAGGGCAAACCGTAGCCAGCCAACATCTTCGGCTACCGTCTGCACCTTCCTGGGGTAGTGGGGTTCGACACTCCTGGCAGCGAGCTAGAGAGTGCCCACCGATGCTGGTCTTTGGATGCTTAAACTGATTCGAGCACGATGAAACTTGGTATATCTGCGTATAATGACTATTGGATCTGTAATTTGTTCTTGTTCATGTCTTTTGTTTACTGCGTTAGAGGAGATCATGGCAGTGGGGTTTTGCTGCCATCCTTCCATGGAAGCTTGGTGCCCCGCCCCCGACCGTTGGAATCGGATAGAACGGTTTAACCGGCCTAGATTTAACAGTCAAGCCTTGACGACAATTGGCAGAGGCAGATCTAGCACTAGGGCCGGGTGGGCTTGAGCCCTTGCTACCGCTACTTGAAGCATAAAGCTCTCCTAAGACATTCTATAAATTGATACCCATGGAATTTTCTTTTAAAAGAAGATACCCATGGAAGTTTAAAAAGATCTAGAGGTATATATAGAAGATAATGAGAGAAACCTCTCCTATCTTAATTTTCTATAGCACAGATTACACCGCCTACATTTAACGATCAAGCCCCCACCGTTGGAATCGGATAATGCAGATTAACTCGAGTAGATCTAACGGTGGAAGTCACTCCTCGTGCGAGAGGGTTCTGTCGTGTGTGAAATTTGTTGGCCATTTAAGTGTGCCTTGTTTTGGGGTGTCAATATCGAAGATGCTATTTTAATAATTGATGATTCCTTTGCTTGGCATATTTCCACGCTTTGATGTCGCCACATGGATATTTAATGTTCTCATATGTTAAAGGTGCCTTTAACTAAATAGGCATTGTGTGCTACTGTAACGGTGTTCCGTTACCGAAATTTGCATAGTTCAATCTGATAATAGAGTACGAAGGTGTTTGAGTAGTTTTGGCTGTTATAATATTTGAACTGTGAAAGAGCTTGGTTCTTTTTCAATATATCTCCACCGTTTTGTTTGAAGTTACACAAGAGAATGTTTGTGTGGAGTTTGATTTCTTTGACAGCACACAGAAATCTACTTGCAGATGAAAAACGTACGATATGCAGTTTGGGATTAAACATATCCATAACTATATGTTTACATGTTCTACCAAGATTTCTAAATCCTGAAGCTCACACTTTCTATTATATGAGACATTGTATTAAAGTGAAACAAAAACTAATAATATATATAAGCGTTCATTTGTTACTCTCCAATTATATATGATTATATGGTATTGATGGTTTCTCCTCAAAAAACATGCTATTGATGGTGGATGTGTGCAGAAAAAAAAATTCACCTGTTTAGAGAATATATGCATATTTACCTCGTTTTCCTATTACAGCTTGGCACTGATTTTTCTTTCTGTTTTCTCTGAACGTCAGCAGCTTACGTGGGTTTTTATATATGTGGTAGGTTACAGCATGGGACAGACAGAAGGCATGCAACTGGTTTCTTCAAGGACTGAGGGGCATATTTCATCACAAGTAGTGGAAAGTAGGGGCCTTGAAAAGAAGACTATGCCAGAACAAGAACTGTCTGTTACTTCATCTGTTAAAAAGAGGTGCTTTGCTTGTAATGATTCATCCCACAATTTGGAGCAGTGCACAACAAAATACAAGCATATCACTGTGGCACTGGCACATCAGTTTGGCTATGCTACAAAATATCCATTTACCATGATTCAGCCTTCACAGGAGACGGTTGAGAAAGAGAAATTCTACCAACATTGTGTTTCGATCACATCTAATCTCAGTAACTTGGACCAGGGCATATTGAAATCTGAACTGCAGAAATTTTGGAAGCTGTCCAGTGACTGGGAGCTAAGGAGAGAATGCAGCAAGAGTTTCCAGGCCTCCTTCAGCTCTGAGGATGACGTCATAAGTTGTTTAAAGCATCCTAAGATGGAAACACTACTGGATGAGCAGGAGGTAAACTTAACTGTAACAAGGTGGAATGAAGACGATGAGGAAAGTCTTGACTTGATTGAAGAGTGGTTTTTAGTGAGCGGGGTTCGAAGAATATACAGAAACTGGGACAAGTTATATCAAGTTGCTTCCGCATTTGGAGTGCTGATTGATGTGGATGAGAAAAGTTTGGAAGCTGGGGATAAGGAACCTATCAGGCTGAAGATTGCACTAAGAAACCTTGATGGTGCTCCATTTTCTTACTACTTTGCTTTTCGACGGTCTTCCAGAGTGGTCATGCTCACAGTAGTACAAGACAAAGCAGAAGCTAAGCAACAGCAAAATAAGGAATCAGACAAGGAGCATAATAAGGAACTGAATGCAGAAAAAAGTATATTGCCAGAAGATCCAAAAGGCATTGAAGAGCCAAGGTTGACAGGAGAGATCAAAGAAAACAAAATAAGTGCTCCAGCAGCCACTACAGCCAACACCGAGAAAACAACAATGGACAGTTCAAAACCTGAAGAGGTGCAACCTGTAGGTCGAAGTTCAACAAGAATGATTGGAGAAGAGCACTTCGAAGGTGAACAAGCACGAATGCTTTTTTAAGGTTTATATCCTAATAAACATGTGTGGGTGCAAAAAAACTTGTTTGGGTGAATGTTTTGAATACATAGGACTATTTGATTCATATTTTTTTTTGTTTTCTGATTGACATCATTTTGTTGACATGTCCCTGAAGGTAAATCAAAGCCCCCTATCAAACATGTGTTCAAAAGAAGAGGTAAGAAGCAGCAACTTACTGAAACTGAGGACATTGATATATATGGCAGTTTCAGTGATATGGGTCTTCATGAAAACCTACTCAAGGGGATATATCAATACGGTAAACCATACGGTACATTTGTTTTCTTGAGATTCCAATGAGTACCAATTATTTATGGACCGGAAACATTTCCTAGACCCGATTTTGTCCTTATCTGCCATTATTCCTATGCAATTTTTTTAAGGTTTGGACAAGCCATCCGTGGTTCATCAAAGAGGAATTGTCCCATTTTGCAATGGCCTGAATGTTATCCATGAGTCTTTGTCTGGAACAACTGTAACTCTTTGCTCTGGAGTTCTTCAGCGACTTGATTATGGATCTGCAGAATGCCAGGCTCTGATCATTGTACCAACGCGAGACTTAATGTATGAGACTGAGAAAGTTATTGAAGCGCTTGGTCAGTTTCTTGGCGTTAAAGCTTACACTTGTACTGGAGGAACGAGTTTCCGCATCAACCAGCAAACTCTGTCTAGTAGAGTTCAGGTTGTCATTGGAACTCCTGGACGCATTCTTGACTTGCTGGCAAGGGACGCATTGTGGTAAAGATCACATTAGAATGCTTGTTCTGGATGAAGCAGATGAACTACTCACAGGAGGTTTCAAGGACCAGGTTAGTTTTAATTTATTTACCTACCAGCTCTGTTGTGGTAATCTGTAATAACGATGAATGACTACTATAAAACCCATACTAACATAGAATGCATCGTCCAAATATATGCTCATGCTACAATACGTTGACTCATATACTTCATTAACTTACTTATGATTACCTATCTTTTCTGCAGACATGTAACATTATCCAGTATCTCCCAACCAAAATCCAGATTGGGCTTTTCTCTGCTGCCTTTTCCAGCGAAGCTCTAGAAACCAGCCACTGGTTCATGGATAAGCATGTGACAATTAAAGTGCCAACAGATGAAGAGCTGAAGGATATCGGAATCAAACAGTTCTATCACAAAGTTGAGAAGGAAGAGAAGCTGGGAAAGTTGTATTCGCTTTTCGACACTCTACATTCTACAAGAATCGTCATCTTTGTGAACACAAAGCAGGGTGTCAAGTCGCTCATACAAGATGTCAGAGATAAGGGCTACACTGTCTCAGCAAGCCATGGCGGTATGAGCCAGCTTGGCAGGGACACTGCCATCCAGGAGTTCCGGGCTGGATCATCCCGTATTCTCATCGCCACTGACCTTAGAGGCATCAATCTGGGGCAGGTTCCCATTGTCATAAACTATGATCTCCCAACACAACTGATGCAGTACATCAGTCGTGTTCAGCAGCAAAGAAGATATTCTGAAAGTGATAGTGTGGCCATTAATTTTGTGACTCCTGCCGAGGTTTTGCAACAGCCAGATGAGCAAGCTACCTTCCAATCCAACATTTGAACTTTTGGTGGACTATGACGTTCAGAAATGTTCCTAAATGTCTCTACACAGGTTCTTACTGGCTACAAGGAAGCTTGATGTTTGCCCTAAGACTCAATGTGATATGTGATATGTGGTGACTTGTCAACTAGACTTTTGCTGTTCTGTTTGGAAGACTAGACTATGCAACATCTGCATTAAAAAAAAATCCATGGTAACTGTCATCTAAATCTGTACTTTGAGTTCCTCGGAATTATTTCATTGATATCATACCATCATTTGAATCAGATGTGGTGGTTGAAATGTTTAATTATCGCTTGTCTGGTGTCAATCTTTCTTTCCTTGTTCCTAGTTTAATATTAGCTATGAAGTGAAAGTTACAGCATGTTAGGAATGATGTAATGCGTCAATGCTGAGGAAAAAGTATGAACACAAAACCATGCAAGGTACAAACCAATCCTAACATTAAGTTGCGGTAATATGGATTTTGCACTCTGTTTTCATTGTACCATGACTCTCTCGAGTTCGAAGTAAACGATTTTGTAATTTGTTTTTGTACTAAAAAAAATCGACCTACTCTATGGACTATGGCATTGTATTAAGAAGGAACTTCACGCGTACACTGAACAGCTGAAAAGCCTGAGTTGGTGTTTGATGTCATGACGAAGGCCGTTGACAAAGCACTTTACAAACCACTTTTCGGTTAGCTTTGGTGTGCCTTGTTTCAACATAGTCATGAAATCTTCAAACTTATCAATATAAGCATTGACTGTCATGTTGTCTTGTTTCAGTGCATTGAAAGTTTGGCTTTCTAGCTACAGCAAGGAACTACGGCATGTTTTGTCGGGGTGATTTTTTTAAAGAAACTGGAGGGGCCAAAGCCCCTACAGATAGCACATATTGGAAACAAAGAGGATAAAGATTACAGGAGCAGGTTCAAGAAAAAAAAATCAGGCCTAGTCTACGGATTACACCATGGTTTGGATCCATTGATCAAACTTGGCGCACCATAGTCGCGTCCGATCAGACTCACTCACTAGAGTCCGGTCGATACATAGCGAGGGTCTCAGATGAACCGGACGTGTCCGGTCCATTTCTCGTAGACGCTCAAAACAAGGGTTAGCCACCGGATTCGTCCGGTTTCTTAGGATCCAGCGGATGCGTACAGTCACACTCGGTGAACTCTATCTCTTCTCCAAAAACTTCGCCCTTGCTCCTATGTTCCAAACAAAATATGTACTATCTTTGTGCATGTGTGTTAGCATATTTTCAAAGCATTAATTTCCAAGGGTAGATAGCACACTAGGTCCTAATGCAAATGCATGTATGACTTCACGTATTGGCACTTGATATAATTGCAATCACAAACGATTTTCCCTTCTTAATAGTACGACTATCAATCCTAAATGTGATCACACTCTCTATAATGTCTTAATCAGTAAACCAAAAATTGCTTTTATGGTTATACCTTTGCCTTCAGCCTATTTTTATTTTTTTCTTTCTTCTTTTCCAAATGTAGAGCATTTGACCATTACTTATGGTCATCACCATCTTCATGATCACTTGTTTAGCTCCATCACATTGATTTGATCACACTAACTCATCTATACTCTTAGACATAGAGTTAGTTCAAATAGCTTTCATCAATTAACCAAAACTAAACTAGAATTTGCATTGATCCACTCTCCTTCCTGTCGCAATGCCCACAACCATTGGTGCATCCTTGACATACAAAACATGAAAACCAGCAACCCACAACCGTCGGTCACAGCAGAGAAGAAGAAGCTTATGTACATAAGGCGTCAAGATCTGTAGCTCCCACTAGGTCTCCAAATCCGACCAAACCCCACCCCACAAGCTTATCGTTGGCACCGAAGCTAGTGATGGCAAGGTGGAAGAAAGCAAGAAGGACCTTATTCCATAGTGATGACATTGCCTCCACCAAATGAGCGTCGTCGGGACACCTAAACCTAACTAATTTACACCGCCGAGTGGAGAAACATTGATCCCCACACATCTGAAGGCTACACGGGCATTGGAGGTAGAGGGGTCCGCGCTCTCACCGGTGGGAGCACACAAAAGCAAAGTCACCCCCCTTTTTCACAGAAAAGTCCACATTACCTTTATCAACTTTTTGAAAGTCTATTTTTTCTCCCTAAATTTTAAAATCAGACAAAACACTCCCCTCAACTTTTTAAAATCATTCATCTTATCTCTCTGACCTGGTAATAAGTGGTTTTTTATTTTTGTTTTTTTATTTACCTTGGCTTAATCTTTTAAAAATTATACTAAATCAAAGAAAAATCATAAAATTGAGAAGCCAATTTGGTTAGACTCTGTATGAGTAGATCTATATTGTTAATATATAATATGGTATTCTTTAGTATAAAGTTTTTGTTATAGTTTTAGATCTACATTTTTCTATAATTAATTGGAATATATTCATAGCTACAGTTTTTATGGTCCAATTTAGGTAAAATTTTAATAGGGAACTAATTATTTTATGGTTGCACTGTAGTAAAAAAATTATTTCATACTCATTGGATCATGTATATATGTAATTTAGTTATAGATTTATTTAAGTTTATTTAGTCATAGAGATTCATATTTTTGAATTCATTATAAGAGATACTTTCGTAATATGTAGTTTACATGTTTTGAAACTAGAAGATTTTTTTAAGAAAAACAACAATCAAAGATAATAATGTTAATTTAGAAATAAAGATATTGTGAGCTCACGGACGCGCACTATGCATCAAAATTAGCGGCATGGGATTGGGCGGTGCGAGATGGGGGAATATAATTGTCGCATGTGATGGAGATCAACGCCTAGTAATTAGCTTAAAGTAACGAAAGCTCAGAGACAATTAAAAAAAATTACAGTACACTGCTCGGAAATTTAACGTTACATTACACTTTACACGCTCCTCGAGAAACCCCAGTCCTCTACGGTCTACGGAAGCGGCGGACGGCGGTAGTTGCAGTTGCTCCACCACTACGGTAAATCCGTAAATGTAAAAAAAAAAAAAAAAAACATGCATCCCAACCTAGGCGGTGCCGGTGCGGCGGAGCGAGTCCTCCCGGTCCCTAGTGTAGCGAAGGAGGGAGTCGAGGCGCTGCAGCCGGAGCTGCTCCCGGAACCTCCGGATGAAGTCGTCCGCGCGCGCGTCCACCTCCACCGCATCCGCCTCCTGGCCGCCGAGCCGCTCCTCGGCCGTTGCCATCCGCGCCCGCGCCCGCGGCCGCCGCCTAACATTAACATTAGGCGCCTCCTCGGCTGCGGCCTCCGACCGGCTCCTCTCGATGCGAGACTCCTGGCGCTGGTGCTGGGCCTCCGCAGCGGGCTGCTGCAGAGATGGGTCCGGGTCCTGTGCCACGTCGTCGGCGCCGGAGAGCGGCCCGGCGAGGCCGAGGTGGGAGAAGCTGAAGGACGCGAGGAACGACGGCGCGCGGCGCAGCAGGAGGGCCGCCATCGGCTCGCCCGCGGCCTCGTCGTGGTCGTCCCCGCCGCCTCCGGCGGGCGCCGAAGCCGACGACGACGACACGAGCCTGGACGCGACGGCGATGGTGGCGATGACGAGGTTGATGGCCACGAACAACACCGCGGGCGTGAGCCACCGGCACGCTGCGCTCCAGGCCGCGCCCACCGCACCGGCTTCCTCCTCCATCATTGCT
The DNA here is from genome assembly GCA_022036555.1 of Microstegium vimineum. Taxonomy (NCBI): domain Eukaryota; kingdom Viridiplantae; phylum Streptophyta; class Magnoliopsida; order Poales; family Poaceae; genus Microstegium; species Microstegium vimineum. Next base: position 38,743,506 of record CM039121.1, on the reverse strand, counting down.
CTCGGCGTCTCCGATGTGGTCTGGCTCTAGGGGGCTGGGGGCAGGAAGACAGGGCCACAGGGGTTTGGATGGCCGGCCGGCGTGTGGGAGGGAAAAGGAGAAGAGGTGGGGGGCAACGTATTTAATTTTAATGGCGGTAATAAACAAGAGAAAATTTGCATGTGATGCGGCGGCGGCCCGCATGGAGAATTGGAGATGGAGATTGGGGAATACTGTACGACGTGGGGAACGTGGCGGGCTGGTGCGCGCTCAGTCGCTGACAAGGGTGGAGCGTGGCAGCAGTCGAAGTAAAAGTATGAGCGTGTGGATAAGAACGTCCGAGGTACTGCCTCGCTCCTCAAAATCTAAAACAGTGTAACGAGTTAGGCCCTGTCTGGTATTGTTACAGCTCGGCTTCTGAAGCTGTTTTTTTTTTCAGCTTATAAACAGATTTTAGTGATTTTTTTTTGGCAAACCTAAGCTGTTTTTTCATCTCATTTAGCAAAACAACTTTATATGATAACAAAAATACGAAGGTTACCATGATGTCCTTTCTTTTCCCCAATCTTCCTCGTGCATGCATGCCCTAGTTGTATATTATATATTGTTATAGAATATATGCCCTATCTCCAATTTTCCTCACTGATGTTTTTAAAAGGGATACTTATGCCTTATTCTGTCATAATTTTAATTTTTTCAATGGGGTTTTGAAAAGAGACTCGTCATTATTTCTCTTTTGTTTTTTGTTTATAAGGTTTATTAAATGGCAAAGGCTATTGATTAATCTCAAGACTAGATTCGATCAAGAAACACATCGATTTGTGGAAAAGACGAAAAGGACAAAGCCAATAGAAAAGAAGTGATCTCATCTCACAGATACACCCACAGATTGATCCATGGATTAATGATTTGGATTAGTCTTAAACCATCCATTTAATCAAGCAATTACTGTTTGACCCTTGTAAGTCCATTGACTTCCTGAACGGACGCCAACACATCCGTCCAATTTGTATATATAAACTCTTATCAATCAATGGAATCAACACATTTCAATCCTTATTCTGTTCAATCATTCAAGCATTTTGATTTTAATAGAAATCTTGTGTCTGGATCACAAGTTAGTTTGTGGAAGCGATTATAAGATATCCTTCTGTTCTAAATTATAAATTATTTTAACTTCATTTAACTAGACATATTATTATTATATCTAGTCGATATAAACCTAACTATATTATATATCTAGATATATTTTATAATTTTTTAATTGAAGTTGAAGTAATTGAAATTTATAATTCTAAATGTTCTAGTGTGATAGTATATATAATAACATTATTCATCCATCCTTTGCACTTCACCGTGGCCCAGCAGTTTCGCTGTGCCCTGCCCGTGCGTGGATCACCCGTTGACTTGTTCCCTGTAGCTGTGCCGACATATCTGTTCCTAAGTCTGTCGTTTTGTTACAAAAGAAACAACTTTAACTAAATATATATTCAAAATATTAATATTATAGTATATAATAATTATTATTAGATATTCAAATCTATTTTTAGTAGTTTTATTCAGATATACAAATTTATACGTATTATTTATAAATTGACGATAAATATTTAGCTATGGAGGGAACAAATTGCTTTCTCCTTTGTTGCTGGCTAGAGTATCGAGGTGGAACTAAAACCGTACTGGCAGTCTGGGAGGCCAGAAACCGTCCGTGAATGTAGCCCGCAAACTAAAGGCCCATCCGTGGGCTGTTTGTACTAGGCCGATGGAGTGTAGGCATCATCCACATATTATATCCGCACATCCTTTATGGCTCTTGTTCCTCTAAAAAAAATCTACTCTCCCCTCTTAACATTCTCTTATTATTTGAGTATTATTTGAGTCAAGGGTGTTTGGAACTGCTCCCTGTAAGCAGCTCTATAAAAAACTGAAGTTTGTGGGTGCTCTCACAACTCCACTTTTTTTTCTGGAGCTATGTACGTGGAGGTGGAGCTGAAACCGTTTAACTAAAAAAACATGGAGCAGAGCTGAAAAACGTGGAGCGAAACAGTTCCAAACAGGCCCTTAGGTGTGTTGACCGAAGGCCGAAACTCAGGGAGGACACAGCTGAGTGCGAACTGCTTGGTCAACTTTAATTGTTTCTTTTTTATTTTTTGTATGATTTTGTATGTATAATCAAAAGATATCGGCTTAGGTATGCATAAGCTATGACACTGAAACTCAACTTTCAAAACATAACAATGCGACTTGTATTGAACTATTGGTATTTTGCTTCTACACATATAATCTAGTTGTAATTAGGATATTTTGTATCCTTGACAATTCGTATCCATAGTTGTATTCGATAGCTACCGGCATCCGAATGACAATGCGATTTATATCCTTGACAATCCGTATCCATAGTTGTATCTGATAGCTATTGTACCCATAGCTATTGTACCCATAGCTATCAGTGTCCGAATCCAAATCCGAAGAAAAATATGAAAACAAATATCAAATATAACAGTATCAATAAACAAATATCAAATATGATATTAACAGTATCAATTCGTATTTGGTCTGTTTCCATCCCTAGCCGTGACTACAAATCCCATCTACAGATCGGGCTCGACCAGTGACACCAAATGCAGTTTCATCTACATATGGTGTCTAATTGATTCCTTGCGTTAGTAGTACATTGCACTACTATAAGTTATACATTTGTTCGGTTCGATAAGAACCTGAAGCTGTATAATGTTGTATACAGACAATGCAATTCGTGTTTGATTCACCTAAAGTAAGATGTAGTATAATGTTATGTACAGTGTTATGTTGGTGGCAGAACCTTACTAGGCTGCAAAGCTTGTGCAGGGAAGTGGACGCATAGCTAGGTAAGCAAAATTTAGCCAAGAGCATGCTGGCTGTGAGATACAGGCGAGGCACAGTGCTAGCGACCCCAAATGGTCTCGACCATGGACACAAATGAAGCACCTCAGAGCCGGCACGTGAGCCAACAGACATAAATAAGCATTTTCTTGTGAAGAAGATAAAAAAGAAAATAATCAACAATTCTGATGATATAAAAAAACTAAACATCATGCACAAAGCTGCGAACCTGATCGCAGACATTTCAACATCTACAGATTTACGTCCAGTCAAGGTGGCATTTCTGAGTTAATTTCCACTAGGACAATGTAAATCAACAGTCATAAGATGTAACCAAATCCTTTAATGGGCTCCTAGTTATAATCACCACATGTGGCAACAGTTAAATCTTGCAACGGCAGTGTTACAGCACAGAATATAGTTCTACCGCACCAAATACTGTCCCTACAATAAAATGCGTTCAGGGTTCTAAACTCTGCATACCAAACTAAAGAATACAACACAGGTTTCATGTGTAGCTTGTACAGAGCAAAGGCAGACGGACAGGCTCAGCAGCTGAAATTACACAGTTGCTCTAGTTCAACCCAACTATGCCCCAATGCCACTGTTTAGGTGGGCATGGCATGAAAACTGAACTTCTAGGAGACCAGAGGAACTCCAGAGACCCAGAAAAAATTATTAAACTTGTCTCTTATTTTCCATATGGATGATACCTGCTACCCCGAGCACCTGTACTCCCACCACCAGTACCACCTGCTCCACCTGCACCGCCATAACTGCCGTATCCACCAGCGCCATAACCACCTGGGGCGCCACCATAGGCGCCACCTCCATATGCGCCACCTCCATAGGCACCCCCTCCATAGGCGCCACCTCCATATGCACCATATGCACCATATGCACCTCCATACATGGATCCACCATAGCCACCGCCAAAACCAGATCCAAAGCCAGCATTGCCTCCATAGCCCCCATACCCTCTACCATAGCCATATCCTGCTCCAGCGCCACCATCATACCCATAACCCGCTGCAGCAGATCGATAAGCACCACCATACCCATAACCACCGCCGCCGCCACTGCTGCCGCTGCTGGCACTACCAGCTCCACCACCACTACGGTAAGAGCTGCGGTAACCTCCACCCCCATGGCTTGATCTCCCATTACTGCTATGATCAGATCCATGTTTCTTTGGTTCAGCCTTCTTTATTTCAACCTGGAAACAGAAACCATACAAAAATTAACTGACATGACTAAAACATATGTAACTGAAACAACAGGAAATCCACTTCAAATTAAACAGCAGCATACAATATTACTCATCAAGAAAATGAGTAATACCATACATTAAATAACCAAACATAAAGGAGGTTAAGATCACAAGGTGTGAGCAATACCAATAAATATGAATTTAAAAGGGAAAGAAAACACTGCCTATTTCTTATAGAAGAGCTATCGAGTTTCATTCAGAATTTCGTAGCACCAAATATAGCCAAAATAGCGGTCACATATCAGGACCTAAGTCGTATTTTTTAATATCCCTTTACTCCAGTAGTATATGAAGTTATGAACATTTCTAAGTCTATTTAGTTTTCTTGTTCTACTTCACTATTAAGTGAAACATAAGTTTACAACAAAACAAATTTAAAAATCTAACCTGCTTCCCACCAAGATCACGCATTCTCCCCTCTGATATGACCCTTTCAACAGAATCTTCACTTTCGAAAGTGACAAAACCAAACCCTCTAGAACGCCCAGTGCTATGATCAAGCATTATCTGATGTTCAACCACCTTACCATACGATGAAAAGTGATCCTTCAACTCATCTGAAATTTTGTACCTTCTCAGTATCATAAACAAAATGGGTTCAAAACTTCTTTGTCGATAGCAAACATCTACCTTCAGTAATGGACGGTGGCAGCCCACCAATGAAAATCTTTCTTGTCTTAGGGCCATCTTTGGTGGTCATCTCTTCCCTTGGGACTGTCCTCTTGACTTCAACCTGAATAAATAAGAAGTTGAGAGGGATCGAGAGAAGCTAAATGTCAACTAAATTGCAGAGCTGCAAACTGAGGTCCCATGTTACGGCCGATCTAAATTAGATGTCCTACCGTTCTGCCATCTATAACGTGATCATCCTCCAAAACCTTGTCTATAACAGATGGATCAGAAAATGTAACAAATCCAAATCCACGAGGCATCTTAGTATGCTTGTCCTTCATAATTACAGAATCAGTTATTGCCCCATACTTCTCAAAATGCTTGGAGAATGATTCTACATACAAACAAATAAACCATACAGATTTGTCAATTTGGAAAAAAGAACAGAATCATGAAAGTAGCAAAAACCAAGGTTGGAGACGAACGGAAAAAAAATATTTCACATATGAGCAGACCTAGAAACATCATTCGAGAAACCAATCATTAAATGCAAATCTAAAGGTACCCCCTTCACAGATGACATGCCCTTCTTTTAAGCAGAAACATACGAACTTTCTTGCATAACCCATATTGTGTATGTGTTCCAACAAGAGAACATATGAATTCGAAAGTTCATGATTGTGTGCAAGATATCTCATTACTTTGTTAGTACTTGTATCTTAGATTAATTATTCAGGCAACTATCTAAGCATAATGCACTTAACAAACCACATAACAAATATTATAATTTTACAATTTACTATGGATTGTGGGACAAATGACACATTAATAGAACAAAACCAAGTAACAAGCGTTGTAAAAGATCCACACAGCTTTCCTTGCAGGTGTATCCTTTATTCAAATACCAAGTGGGTTATAACACAATACCAATTACAAATGCAGTACAATGAGTAAAAGCAAATCTGGGCATGATGCAGGAATTCACAATTTTTACTGTATCCCACTTATATATATTGACAAAATATTTTTAAAAGCTAAGCACCCAAAATATGCTCAGCAGCACATAACATGCAAAGAAACATGTATCTATCAAGCGCATCATCAGTCATAAACATATTTTTTATGACTAGTCACCCCAGTTATACCAATCATAAGTTGCAAAAATTCACAAACTTGTTTAGAAACATGGAAACATAGTTGAATCCATGAGACATATCGGCAGCGAGTCGACCAACCAAATAACAAATAAAGCCACGGGCAAGAAAAATATGCAAGAAAAACACATGAATAACATCAAGCCATTATAGCAAAAAAGAAAAGACAAACAAGGAAAACAGCCTCAGTGTAGTAACCTGTGGGACATGTAAAGGAAGCATGCTAGCAGAAACCCTACTTTCCACAACAACAAGAGCCATATCAAGCCTTTATGACAATCTGCTCACCGATAGTTCATGTTTAAACATTTTTAGTTGAGCATTCAAATCATCTAAAGAACGGAACTAGACAAATCGAAGTCCGGGAGCAACTTTATTTTAGCATTAGAAACATCTAAAGAACCGAACTAGACAAATCAAAGTTCAGGCGCACCCAATCCAGTAAATAGCATATAAATTTTACCTTCAGTTGTCTCCCAAGCAACGCCTCCGACAAAAATCTTCCTGCAAAAGGCAAAAGTATTAGCTCTCCTGCTGACCCACATCCATAAAATTCAGAAGCCCTAGATCGCTCACCCCGACGAGTCGCCGCCCGCCCCCCTCCCATCATCTCCGCCAGCATCGCCGTACCCAGAAGCCCCATCCCGGCCTCCCCTCCTCCCGGGGAGCCCCTCCTCCTCGTCGACCTCCTCCTCGTCGTACCCGTTCAACGCGTGCTGGTTGTCCTCCGGGTACCCAGCCATGCCGCAAACTTCCGCGCAACCGCCGCCTGAGATCGAAACAACGGAATCTGAGCCAACACGCAGAAACCCTAGCTCGAGACTTGGAAGAGAGCGCCGGGGAAAGGCGGATTACCTCAGATTCGGAGCAATCAAAAGGTGGGGTTCGGGGCCTGAGCAAACCCTAGCGGCGCTGCTGCGGGTGCGGGTTTAGACTTTAGAGGGCGAGAGGTGGGATTGCAGGAGGAAGGAGATGAGACAGATGGAGAGGAGGCGGCGGCGAGGTTCGGTTAGAGTCCAACGCGCAGACGGCTCCGGGATTTATACGAGCCGTGCGCAACGGTGCCACACGGAGAGGGTTTGGGTTTTGGACGAGTGAAGTTGACTGAAGTCTAGAACCAGGACAAATTTCTACAAATCATAACTTTTGGATGCCGTGCTTTCAAGAAACTTTAGTTTAAATTTGAAAAGCAAAAGATGTGTCAAACTATGGTTACAAAAAGATTAAAGGGGAGTTTTAAAAACTCAAAAAAAATACAGTTTTTAAGTAATACTATGGGTTTTTAAAAACTTATTAATGCCATCCAAACTCATCGTGTTTCAAAACAAAAAAAAAAGTATTTTACAGAACTATGATATTTATACTATATAAATATCTTATCTTCTAATCTATATCTATACCTATCTAATAATAAAAAGGTAAAATTTCAGCTTTTTTTGTCCATCCATTAATTTTTTGTCCGTCTTCCTCTAACTACCGGATAATGGAGGGTTTTTTCCGTCCGGACTTATATATAACCCGTGCTTCTCTAACTTGATATGGAATGCGATTACAAATAGGATTTCTTAATATAACCTTAAAAGCTCAGAGTTGTAGTTCAAATAGAGCTCTAAATCCTATTTTCTCAAAATATATAAATATAAAAAAAGAGAAATTAAGCAATCCCGCATTGGTACTAATAGTATAGAAAACAAAGACAAAGCTAGAAGTTCTAATTGTAGTCCAAATAGAGCTATAAATCCTATTTTCTCTAAATATAAAAGGATAATAAGGAGAGAAATTAAGCAATCCCATGTTGGTACTAACAGAAAACAAAATAGCTTCAAAATAAACCAAAAGAACACCACACTTGTAGCCATAACTAAGCATATATAATCTAATAAGTAAGATATTACGATTTAGATATGATTTAGAAGAAATCTCGTCTACGGTGATGTGTTAAAACGTATTGGATCATGTATGTGACCCGAACAAAAAGTATAGCAAGATTAGATAATTTTTCTCGTTGTAACGCACAGGCATATTTGCTAGTCTAATATTAAAGAGAAAAAAATATCTCTTTAGCGAATCTTTGTCTATCTTTCCCTAACTACTCGAAGGGAAAGTTTCTTCTGGTTTGGTTTTTTTTTCTATAAACTGCACTCACCCTTTATGTCTCGTAGGACGCATAATGATATGAGTTAGGACAACTCGTGTCTAGCGACGATGAATATAGAGTATAATTCGAATATGTATTGGGTCACACCACCATAAGTACCTCGTATGTGATCCGGTCTCATGACTCGCGCTCATATGAGTTAGAACAACTCGCATCTAGCGTTGATATGGTGTCTAATACCTATATGTATTGAAATATGTCGCAACACATGGCCACATTTGCTACATCTTACAACACTCAAAGAACAATTTGCTTAAACAGGGCCTTAGATTTAGATCAAGAACCAAATAATTCCATCATCATTGTATTTTTAAAAATAATACTACCTACCCCTTCCGTTCTAAATTGAGTGTTATGGTATTTCTAAATACATCGTAGAAAACAATGTATATATATGGTATATATCTATATGCATACCGATAGCTAAGTATCTTGAAAAACTAGAATGACTTATATTTTAAAATGGAGAGGTTAGTAGTTTGAGAAAAAATAGATGAATGATCATCTTTCCGTATAGCTACAAAGTAGATACAAAACATATTTCCCTACCTACAAAGTAGATTAGGTAGAAAAAAGAAGGGTTTGTTTGGTTCTTAAAAGTTCATCTAGCCCTATCATAGGTTTGGGTGGATTAATGACACACAATCCAAGGACTACTATATTAACAAAGTATTTGAGCACGTTTTAAGTGTATGAAATGAAATATTTGATGAATGGTGATGCCCAAATTTATTTTAGATGAGTTGTAGCAAATGAAGTTTCATTGCATATTTAAATTGTTTATATTCTGAATTTGAGTATAAAAAATATTGTACTATTAATGGGATTCAAAGTCATTATCTTGCATGTATTTCTATGTTCCCAGAGAGGATAATGAATCCTTGTGAGATGGTAAAAAGTGTTGGGAGAAAGTTTTATGAGCTAACTTGTTTATGCAAATCGAGACATTTTTAGGATGTCTGGTATTATGTCTCCATGCACAAAATTATTTCTCGGTAGGGCTTTCCAAATTGGATTCTAGATGTCAAACCTCTTGAGAAACTGGAGAATCCTTCAAGGCATGGATTTGAGTTTGTTACTCTTGGATTCAAGAAATCTTAGTCAACAAGGAGTTGTGTTGACACAAAATGTGACGCATTGTGCCTAACACACAGCAAGTCGGAAAGCGTAGCTTCAATCGGGTATCCGGGTGTTTCGGAGTCTGAAAACGTGCTAGTCAGTTTGACCTGAAACTAACAAGGGATGAAAATTATTAGATATAAAACTGAAACATGCCGGGTGAGACCAGACATTTTCATATATACGGCCCTGAAGCCACTTACAACGACATATAGCTATAGAAGCTATCTGCCAACATGTCTTATAGATCGTTCGGCTAAAGCAAACGCAAAGCATGTGAAAAAAGTTGATAGCCGAACGTGCATGCATGAAAAAGTATGTATGGACGAATCATAATTAACTATGAGTTAAAGCATAACCAAGCTCGGCAATCCAACCGAGTTGGGGTCCATGATGAAGGAACATATAAGTAAACACGATTAAACTAATCTAAAGCCTGCGTCTGCCGCACGACACCCAGCATTATCAAAGCTTAAACGTGGTTAACATGTATGAACCCGCAACACGTAACAATCTAGATCTAAACTAATTCGGCTACTATGACCGTGAGATCTATTCATATGAACAATATGATTAACTATTAAAACAAAGAATAGATCTATAAGAAAAGATAAAGTCGAACCGTATCAATCTAAATTGGGCAAAATAGTGTTACAAATATAAAACATGTAACACGTAGTAACTTGATGAATCTACTAGATCTTGCCAAATCTAATAGAGCCGATAACTATCTTGCTTTTGCTAAGCATATCGAGCAAGCACCTGTCGCACGGTGTGTACTCATAAACGAAACATCAGCGAAGACTTCTTGATTGTCAAGCAAAGATCCGCCGCACGATCATTGAAAACAAACAAGACTACTTGCATCAACATCTAAATCCACCGCATGATACTAGACATGATAGCAAGGTTGTCGGGACTTACGGAGGTCGACGGATCGATGATTCCTCTCGAAGAACTCGACGACACGACAAAAGACTCGAAGTTGGCACGGGGCCGGTTGTATTGTATTGGTTGTGAACCGTTTTTACAAATGTCAAGGGCTTATATTTATACCCTGTCATAACATGAGTCCTACAAGGACACGACCACGAAACATTAAAGGAAAAACACGATATTTAAACCTATTCTTCTCTTCGGGATCTTTATTCCCTTAATCGTCGCAAAGTTTGTTGCTCCATTCGGCTCTTGCCTTCCGCTCTTGTCGCTTTCCTTAACAGAAGATCACCATTCCCAGAATAGCCGACCGCACAACCATTTAGCCGAATCCTTACAGATTAGCTGACCGCGCGAACACTTGCCGAACGCTCTGAACACTGCCGCTTGCTAGCCCATCCGTCATTCTCCTAGGTGTACCAAAATCCAATGTTAACACATGCCCCCTCAATTTTGGGATAAAATTCATTTTATCCTGAAATTGACTACAAGCTCTTCTTCTTTCCCCTAGGTCAACACTTTCAACATTGCAGTCGCCACTCAGAAATTCAAGCCCTAACTGATTATTGAATCTGCTTCAACTCTCCAATGGCGACTCAGGATAACATCCCAGAGGTAAGCTTCAATCGCTTCTACGCATTCGACAATTTTTTGGTTGATTTCTCACCATCCCCTTGATTCATTCGCCTCTCCCGATTCCATTGTTCTTTTAAGGAGTACAAGACCCACATTTTGATTCCCTACGCTGCACACTCCGATTCCTACCTCCTTGGTCCAATGGGGAGTTCCGATCCAACTGAAATCGTTGAGAAAGAAACCTCAAGAATCCCTTTCAAATCCGGGGTCACCCCGCTGAACCGGTGGCCAAATACCTTCAAGACCTGGTCGTTCCCCTCAATTGCTAGATGGCGGAATTGGTACAAGAGGATGTTGGAAAAAAGTAGCAGCCACTGGGACGCTCAGGATATTAACCATTGCCTAGAATTATCCTTGTCAGAGACACCCAGAAATGAACCCCTTTTGATAGCAGCCACTCACTTCTGGTCCGATGCTGTCAACGCTTTCGTTTTCGGCCACGACATGATGACCCTCACTCTGGCTGATGTCTTTATGATGACTGGTCTGAATGTATCCAAGCCAGTATACTCTTACAAGTATAAGAGCAAAAGCAAGCAGAAAGCTGTAAAATCTAGAGGTGGATGGGTTGGATATATCCAAACTTACATGGAAACATCCGGTGCTGTTGCTGATAAGGAATGCAGAGCTTTCATGAATATGTGGCTATGCAGGTTCATCTTCTGTGGGAAATCCAATGAACCAAACTTGAATCATATGACCATGGCTGAGGATTTAGCTGCATGCACACTGATTCCTCTGGGCAAGTATCTCTTAGGCTCTGTTTATCACATGATGCATCAGGTCACTACTCAGATGCACCATGGTAAAGATATATCCTGTGTGAGTGGACCTTGGTGGTTCATTCAGATGTGGTTGTAGCTCTATATGCATCAGATAATACCCGTGTCTCTCCAAAATTTAAGCTTCCCCTCTGTCAATTATGCTAAAGGCAGCACAACAAAAGTCAAGCATTGTTAGACTTATGGAGAAGCAACCTCCTCCATTAGCATTGATATGGATATCGGTCATATTTTCAAGCTATTTTTTAAAGGCTTTAACAACACGCTCTGGCTCCCATACAGAGAGAATGACAATCTGACCCTGTCTTGCAAATTTAGCTATGAGTCTGGATGTTCTGATAAGATAGCTACAGAAATCTTCAACTCTTTCATTAAACCTTGCATCCTACCAGCTGAATTTCACCATGGGAGGCTAGTGCAATCTTCATACGAATTCTACTACCCAAACATGGCATCTAGGCAACTAGGATGTGTGCAGTTGCCCCCAAGACCCTTCTTCTTCGCAATCATCAAGTGCAGGGAGGTGATCACAAGTGAAATGGAAGCTAAGAAAGTTTTTGAACTTGGATGGGATCTACCAACATATTAACCTTCTTCATTTGGGATAATAGACACTGCATATTCTTCCTTTGTTTCCTGGTGGCAAAAATGGCACAATCATATCTTCAACACACCAGTACATTCTCTATGCTAAGACCTGCAACCTGAATTTGCTTCTGATAGTGAGGTAACTCCACTGCATTTACTACCTCCTGCTTTGGATTTACTTCTCACTTTGACATTTAATTATCTCCAAGACTTTGAACCCACTCCTGTCACCAAGGTGATCCAATACTTCATGGTTGGGCCTAATCCTGCCTTGGGTTTCACTGCCCCAACTTTGGCAAGCTTCATGAAGACTCCTGCAACTGCAACTATTGCATCCTCAGGAAGAGAAGGCAAAAGGAAGGCACTTGAGAATATTCATGTTTTCAGAAAGGTTAGGTCTAAGACAGCCAAACGGTCTCCCAAGGTATGAACCCTTCACTTAGCAACAATCTTATCTGTCTTTATATTAACCATTTTCATTGCAGCCAAAGGTTGAGATTCCTGGATCAAGCACTGCCTCAGCATCAGTGGAAATCCCCCCTCAGGCTCCCATCGAGGATGTAGAAACTTATGGAGTTAAGGATGCAGAGATTCATGAGTCTGGAAGTACAGAAACCCGTGAAGCTGCCGAACACATTGTTAACATTTTTCCGGCTAATCATATCTTTTCTTCTTATATGATACTTATCTCCTGTTCTTCACACTTTATTATCTGCACTATAGATAAAATTATAGAAGATTTAGCAGGAAAAACCTCATCTGGTCCAACTCCAGGTTCACCTTCTCTGAACATTCATTCAAGCCCCCAACTAGAGCAAGACACTACCCATTCTGAGGATCAGGACACTAGTCATCCTGAGGATCAAACAAGACAACAGATAATATTCTGCCTCAAGCTCATTTCTTTAACATATCTATCCAGTCGGCTAACACCCCTTCCTTTCTCAAGAACATTGACAAGCCGACTACCAGCTACTCCTTTGCTGTTGAGGATTACATCAGCGAGAAGGGTGAAGAAGCCACTTCTCAGCAAACCCTGTCAGTTAACGATCGAGCTCTTTTGAAGGATATAGCTGACTTGCTAAGCAAGGACATAAATACTCTGGTTCAAGATTCAGATCAGATAAAAGACCTCCTTGAGCTCATCAATCAAGACCTTCCTCCTGTCGTCAAGGCTTTCCTGGAATCTGCAGCTCATCTTGATGATTATTTCGCCGTGGTGAAGAGAACAAGTAAAAATATAGCCTTCAGGACCGCTTTGCAGGACAGTAGGTCTCTGAAGAAGCAAGAAGTCAAAGCTTTGCACTCCCAAGTTCAGACTGCTAAGAATTCATTAGCCACTTTAGAACCTGAGCTGATAGTCATGGAGGACGAAAAAGTCAGGTTGGAGGCTCAACTAGCCGAGTTGAATGCTAGAATCCAATCTCACAAGGCCAAGATAGCAGATCTGCCAAACTCCATAGAGGCAGCTTCATCAAAAATATCATCTATTCTCAAAGAAGACCAGCAGCTCAAGGCAAAGTTGTCTACCATTCAAAGCTCTGAGGATGAAGACCAGAAGGTGTTGAGCAATGTTAACCGAATCAGAGCCAATGCTCTAGATGCCATCAGCCAGTTTCTGAATCAGTAAAACACAGATTTGTAATAGTTTAATCACGAAACATTCTATCTCCAATTAAATGTCTCTGTCTTTACCTCTGCATACTTCTGTTTGTATTATAATGTAATCAGCTTTTATTCTCCCGATTAGAACATAGCCGATTATATTTAGATTTCCGAATCAAAGAAATGGCTGACTGCTCCCATCTTCCTAACTAGGAAATAACCGATCGCTCCTGCCTTGCTGCCTTAAGAAAATAACCGACCGACTCTTGATCTCTGCCTTAAGGAAATAGCTGACCGACTCTTGATTTACCCGAGCTTGGCCCAGTCCAGTAACGGCCCATCCGAGTGGGAAAACCCTAACTCATCGCTTGGTATTCCACTCGGCTTATAAATAAACCCTTTTCTGCTACCCCTGTCAACAGTTACAGTCAAACATTTTCTTGCCTCCGTCTCCTCCTCTTCTCTTGCTCAAAATCAATCCAGAAGGAAACCCTAGCTTGCACAGTAACAATGGCAGGAGGCAACAACCGTGGCAAGCGCCCGGCCGAAGGTGAAGGCGAAGGGAGCCGAGCATGGCGCAATCGGCAGCACGGGTAAGAGTTGGTTTCCTGCTCCTTTTCAATTCTGTTCACTGTTCATCTTCTTAGCTTTGATCCTTGCCCTTGCTCATCAGGATCAATGTGATCTCCTCTAGCTACAGCATCCCCCTCCCCTCGGCGATAGCGGCCGAGCTAGGAGCTCCATCTTCCGGCTCCTCTGGCTCTTCTGGGTCTTCGGGCTCCTACCATTCCCAACCTTGGGATTTGGACTCGGGCGCCGCGGATGTCCCCTACACCCACGCGGAGGCGGTTACCTTCATGGGTGAAAGGGACGAGGCCAGAGGAGAGTTGGAGAAGATCTCCAAGCAGTACGGTGTTGATCAACTTGAATGGGAGGATTAACGGAAGCAGCTATGCGACGCCATCACCGGTTAGCAGATTAATTCCTTTTGAATCCTTCCTTCTTAATCTTGCCTGCTTATTCAATCTGTATTTCTTTCGCTCAGTACTTTCCGTAGAGAATGAGCGTCTGAAGGTCGCGACGAACAAGATAGTCGACAAGGTCAACGCCCAAGGAGAGACCGCCGAGGCACGCCTTGACAACGCGGACGACCGCATTAACCAAGTCGCCACCCATGGCGTGCACCACGGCATAACTCTGGGGTTGGCGGCGATGTCCACCCAACGCGGTGAGGACTTCTCCGTCCAGCCAACCGACTTCCGTGGGCAAGTGCCTCCAGAAAATGTCGAAGGCATCGACGATCTTCTGGAGAGCTACGAAGATGACGCCACTGCTCTCGCTGGAATCACAGATGCGTAGTCCGTTCTCAACAGGTTGTTTGATGAGTAGTTTGTAATTAGGGAACCCCTTGTAAAGAACTACTGTCTTCGTGGAACATAATCTGTGGTTCCTCTTTGTTTTTCCTGTCATAGATCCTTCTGAAAATGAATCTTGATGATTGTTGCTTGAATCTGCATGACATTACCTTGTTTGTGTTTGATTGATTTTTTTTTCAGCTAAAGGCGATGCTTATACATCGGCTATTTTGCGTATGGAACTTCCAAAATCTGTTCATGTGCCAACCTCAACACTAGGATTTTCTTAAGAAATCTTCCATTAATAGCTCTAGTAAACTTTTCTCCCAACAGGTTTTTCTTTAAAATATACACGGCCGAATGAAATTTGCTTTTAACAATCTCTCAATTTTCTTTTTCACATCGGCCAATACCTCCTCTTTGAAAATTTTTAAGGAGGGGTTGTTTATAAGGACGATACCCGGGCTTAATTGGCAATCGATGTTCACCAATGGAACGATCTAGCTCAGGCATCTCTGCGTAATCCCAAGCAAAACAATCCTTGAACTCTTTCAGAAGATCTATCAATTTTAATCTATACTCTAGGTTTAAATTTGCACTGATATACATCGTCCTTGGTTTGACATCATCACCAACATTTATTTCTTCTAACTTATCGGCCGACATAAAACCACGTCCCAGCTTTCCTTTGTTGCCATTGATTGGGTTCCCCATTAAAAACTACTCTGAGAGCCGACTGCTTGAATCGGCTGTTGATCCTTGTTAGAAACATTAACAGGACCTTCTTCCCAAACTTTTTCAGAGAAACAATCAAAGTCATCACACTCCCAGAAGGCAAGCTCTGCGGTAGCAATGCTTACTGAATCATCAGCATGAACAATCTCAACATCATCTCCAATCCACTGAACGAGAACTTGATGCATAGTTGAAGGTATGCAGCAATTAGCATGGATCCAATCTCTTCCTAGGAGTAAACTATATGCCCCCTTGCCATCAATGACAAAGAAGGTAGTGATCAAAGTCTTAGACCCAATCATCAACTCAACGTGTACTGCTCCCTGGGTATCAGAAGGGTTACTAGCAAAGTCTTTGAGGACCAAATCGGTTTTCAATAAATCTTCATTGGTCATCCCAAGCTTCCTAAAGGTAGTATAAGGCATAATATTAATGGCAGCCCCTCCATCAACAAGCATTTTGGTCAGAGGTTTGTCATTGATGTATCCTTTTACATAAAGCGCCTTCAAATGTCGATGCTTGGTCGGCTTATTGAAAATTGCCTGTTGGGTTAGGACAAGCTGGGCCATCAGATTCTAATACTCACTCTCATCGAAGTCTGAATATATCTCTTCTTGGATGTCTTGACTCTCTGGAGCTATGAATTCTGATGGAATGAAGAAAACCATACATGCATCAGCCGAATGCCCCTGCTTGTCGGCTTTTTCTTTAGGACGCCAAACCTGCTTCTTTTCGGCTGTTGTCTGTGCCAGCTCCTTGTTCCTCAAGCATTGCACTCTTCTCTTGTGGCTTTTCCTCAGCCCTGGTGGACACCATTGTCCCTTTTGCCAGACATACTCCCAATGCTCTTTCTCTTCAGCATCTCTCTCATAATGGATCCATTCTTGATCGGCAAACCTCTTGCCTCGCCGATCGTTAGAGCTATTTATTTTTAAACGCCGATCGTCCTCAGGAGCATGCGCTCCAAGTCTTTCATGGACCGGACGGCGGTTGACTTGAGACTGCCTGTACTCCTTGTATCGATCACTACACCCTGGGCAATTGTCTTTAGTAGGCAGCTTCAAGCCTTCATTCCAACAATATTTAAAGAATGAGCATCCCCAATGAGATTGCTCCTTCTCTCTCTCATATTCTTACTCCCTTTGGTACAACTCTTCCTTGTACTTCTGACGTTTCTCCATGAACTCTTGTTCTTCATAATACTTTAGCTCCTGGTACCGCTCTCGCTCCCGGCGCCACTTATTTAATAGAATTCGTGTTGTGACCCTAGGCCTGGAAGCTTCCCCTTCTTCGGTTCGGCTATTCTGAAACCGAGCCTGCTGCTGGAATTGTTCATTTGTAATCTGCCGATCAGGGTCTACAACACCAGTCTTCCTTGCTCTGTCAGAAGTCAACACCTTCACCTTGCCCTTGTCTTTAGAGCTTTCTATAGCAACCATGTTCATGGAGAAAGTCACCGTGTTCTAAGCAAAGGGATTAGCATCAACCTTCATCTTACCATCAAACTTCAAATGCCATTCCTGAATAGCTTTCTGAATCTTCATTCTAAACACTCGGCAATCATTGATGGAATGAGAATTAGCATTGTGGTACCCACAAAACTTCTTATCTTTTACTCCCTCAGGGCGTAGCATGGGGTGTCCTTCCGGTAATTTGATGCGTCCCTCTTTGAGTAACACCTCAAACAACCTATCTGATTTGGAGACATCAAAGTCGTACGTACCCTTCTGCTGCCTCAGCCAACGTTGACTAACCAGAGTCAGCTCCTTTGCCCAGACCAACTTGGCTGCAGCTACTTCATCTTCATCATCGTATTCGGCTGCTTCTTCCAGGAAACTCTGATATATTTCATTAGCACATCACCTTTCTAGAAGCGGTTCTCTCTCCTAAACCCTTGAGCCTGATTACTTATCATAGCCAACCGCTGTGACAATTGACCAAGATCATCAAAGTCCATGTCGAACAGCTTCTCCCTGATATTTGGATGCATGCCCACTATCGCCATGCTTGGCAACTGGTCATCTGGCAAGTTTAAGGAGTAGCAGAAGTTTTTGGTTTCCCTGAACCTGCGGAGATACTCTTGAGGTGTTTCATTGGCCCTCTGCCTCAAACTCATAAGGTCAACTAGTTTCTTCTCATTAGTACCTGTATAGAAATATGAATGGAACTTTTGCTCCAATTCAGCCCATGTACCAATGGAATTTGGCTGTAAAGATGTGAACCAAGTGAAAGCTGGCCCCATCAGGGATAATGGAAAATACCGAATCCTCCAAGCCTCATCGGCAGATGTTTCCCCAAGCTGCATCAAGTATCTGCTGATGTGCTCTATAGTACTAGTATCATCCTGGCCAGAAAACTTGGTCAAATCTGCTGGAGGTTTCACCCTTGGAGAGAGCGCCACTCGGTTGTACCATTCTAGGTAAGGAGATTTGTATGTATAGGATTGATTCTTTGGCTTTAGGCCAAATTGATTTTGCTTCATGTCTGCCATTCTATTCATAATGAGATCAACACTTGAATTCAGAGCTCCATATGCCTGTCCCTCAAGGTGTAACCCAACCGAACTCTTGTATCCTGGATTTGGGAGAGCATTAATAGCACTGTAATCGGCAAATTCTTGGTATCCATCTCCATACATACTCTTTTGCAACCTGTTTGCAGCCGGAGATACCTTGTAAGCCGACTGCGGAATGTCCCCTGATGCACCAAAAGTGAGTTGGCCATGAGTCACAGGCTGTTTCTGGTGAGTTGCCACTCCTCCTGCATCTATTCTAGATGCTTCACCTCCTTCAGTAGTTTTGCCCTGATGCTTTGGCACATTGAACAATGTCGGCCCTTG
Source organism: Microstegium vimineum (assembly GCA_022036555.1). Lineage (NCBI taxonomy): Eukaryota > Viridiplantae > Streptophyta > Magnoliopsida > Poales > Poaceae > Microstegium > Microstegium vimineum. Next base: position 38,724,876 of record CM039121.1, on the reverse strand, counting down.
CATTGGACCAACAGTTTCCTCAAAGTGTTTATCGACAGCTAGACCGAAGGTACTGATCATGATCGAGCGAAAGGTGTTCAAGAAAGTCGTTTGATGATTCCTCATAGTTTCACTCATGGCTTTATAAATCACCTCATTCATCTTCTGAATATCCTCTTCTTCGGTGTAATCAGTTTGATGTGGAAGGAGAGTTCTCGGGAGCTGCTGCTTCTGAAAAACCTTGCTGCTTTTATTCTTCGAAAAGGACAACAAGCACTTCTGTTGAAATTCATCACATGCTTGCTGGACTATATTCCTCAGGTCTTCTGGCAACTCATCCATAGCTATGTCCAGAACCTGTCTGTTATCGATTTCGACCATCTCGAAAAAGAGTGTGGTCCCACCGAGCGTGCCAAAAAGTGTGTTGACACAAAATGTGACGCACTGTGCCTAACACACAGCAAGCCGGAAAGCGTAGCTTCAATCGGGTGCCCAGGTGTTTCGGAGTCCGAAAACGTGCCACTCAGTTTAGGTTTTGACCTAAAACTAACAAGGGATGAAAATTATTAGATATAAAACTGGAACATGCCGGGTGAGACCAGACAGTTCCATATATACGGCCCTGAAGCCACTTACAACAACATCTAGCTATATAAGCTATCTGCCAACAGGTCTTATAGATCGTTTGGCTAAAGCAAACGCAAAGCATGTGAAAAAAGTTGATAGTCGAATGTGCATGCATGAAAAAGTACGTATGGACGAATCATAATTAACTATGAGTTAAAGAAACACCAAGCTCGGCAATCCAACCGAGTTGGGGTCTATGATGAAGGAACATATAAGTAAACACGATTAAACTAATATAAAGCTTGCGTCTGCCACACGACACCCAACATTATCAAAGCTTAAACGTGGTTAACATGTATGAACCCGCAACACGTAACAATCTAGATCTAAACTAATTCGGCTACTATGACCGTGAGATCTATTCATATGAACAATATGATTAACTATTAAAACAAAGAATAGATCTATAAGAAAAGATAAAGCCGAACCGTATCAATCTAGATTGGGCAAAAGAGTGTTACAAATATATAACAAATATAAAACATGCAACACGTAGTAACTTGATGAATCTACTAGATCTTGCCAAATCTAATAGAGCCGATAACTATCTTGCTTTTGCTAAGTATATCGAGCAAGCACCTGCCGCACGGTGTGTACTCATAAACGAAACATCAGCGAAGACTTCTTGATTGTCAAACAAAGATCCGCCGCATGATCATTGAAAACAAACAAGACTACTTGCATCAATATCTAAATCCACCGCATGATACTAGACATGATAGCAAGGTTGCCGGGACTTACGGAGGTCGACGGATCGATGATTCCTCTCGAAGAACTCGACGACACGACAAAAGCCTCGAAGTTGGCACGGGGCCGGTTGTATTGTATTGGTTGTGAACCGTTTTTACAAATGTCAAGGGCTTATATTTATACCCTGGTCATAACATGAGTCCTACAAGGACACGACCACGAAACATTAAAGGAAAAACACGATATTTAAACCTATTCTTCTCTTCGGGATCTTTATTCCCTTAATCGTCGCAAAGTTTGTTGCTCCATTCGGCTCTTGCCTTCCGCTCTTGTCGCTTTCCTTAACAGAAGATCACCATTCCCAGAATAGCCGACCGCACGACCATTTAGCCGAATCCTTACAGATTAGCCGACCGCACGAACACTTGCCAAACGCTCTGAACACTGCCGCTTGCTAGCTCATCTGTCATTCTCCTAGGTGTACCAAAATCCAGTGTTAACAAGTTGCATATGAGCTCTCTATCTGTGATTGGAAACAAGGAAGCTTGTATTACCCCGATGATTCTAATGAGAATGTGATATCTCTTTATCTTTGACCTTTGTGGTTAGTTTAGTAAGAGGGTAGTGTTGAAAGAGATCCAAGTCTTTGTGGCTTCCTGAACAACAAGGATATAAGCATTCCTTTATGGTTTTGTCGAACCTCAGGTTAAATCATGTGTCTGTTGTGTTCTATGTTCATCTTGTTCTTATTGATTTGCACCTTATTTGTGAGATTTTTGTTAGAGTATCTTTGATGTAGGAATCTCATGAGACATCTCTATGCATCTTTTATTGGCTACTAACCACTACCTTTTCTAGCCTAATTCACCATAAATCAAGCCCCCTAAATAATTCTAGTAGCAAGGTTAACACTACTACTAGAGCATTCAAAACTAGAGGCTAGCAAGTAAACTAGTTGTGCTACACAAAAAACTATTCTAACAACACTACTCAACTAGAGAGCTACTACAACGATTAGAGCTACACAAACAACTACAACTATACACAAGCTTAAGTATAAGAATGTAAAGAACAAGTGTTGATATGCAAATGAATGGGGCAAAAGAGACACAATGATTTATCCTCGAGGTTTGGTTGCTCGTCCTCAAGGTGAGTCCTTCGATTATTGCTTTGCAAGCTAAACAAGCTTCTCAACCTTAACCCTCAATGTGGGTTGAAAGGTCCTTGTTTGGTTTTGGTAATTGAGTAACAACCTAGGTGGACTAATATGTGTTTCCTTGAGATACACATGAATTTAGTTTATAGGTACACTAGTGTGAGCACCTTGACCCATGGAGGTGAAGATGACATGAACATGTTGAAATGCTCACCTAGATGTCAATGGAGGAGCTTATTGGATATGTGATATGACATGATACTACTACACAAATGATTTTGCGAAGTAGGCATTTGCAAAATCCAACCACCTCAGTTCGGTTGTTTTATTTACCAAGGCACCAAAAATTGATCACCTTGCAAAATCAATTAACCGAGATAGTTGTTTTATTTACGGAGGTAGTTGGAAAATGCTTACCACCAAAAATGTATTGGATACGGTTGTCTTAAAGCAATCACTTTCATAAATATATTTTTTGAAGGCTATCACCTATAAGGCTCATCTATGATAATGGTGGTCGAGCCCACTGGCCCATCTTGGCCCGCTAACAAGCTTTTTTTAGGGAACAGGAGAGGCTCAAGGAGCCTCTACTGGAAATTTATTAAAAAGCCAAAACCAAGGAGGTTACAACACACCACAAGAGTTTACAGCAACGACTAAAAACAAAAAAGCACAAAAGGCCAAGAGAGGGGCTCAAGAGACAAAAAAAACTAACAAAGAAAATTAAAGAAAGTTCTACACTTGATCTATCCATGATTCAATAGAAGTAAAATATCTTTTCTTGGCCCTCCAAAGGAGCTGCTTGAAGATAGTTTTGAAACTTTCTAGACAGCGAAGACTAGATGTCGGAATTCCTCTGAAAATGACATCATTTCTAATAGTCCACAAGCTCCAGCACATGACAATGGTAATTTCCATGAAGAAGCTAAGTGAGAGCTGTGATCTGAAGCTTTCAAATCTTTGGAACGGGTCAGGGTCACTATTAACAGTAACACCAATCAGACTCCAACAATTTTTGGCCATTTCACACTCTAAAAAAAGATGATGGACAGTCTCCTCTGCATCCATGGAGCACAAGACACAGCTATAGGAGGGAAGATGCATATGTTTTCTTCTCAGGATGTTGCGAGTGTTGAGCCTATCTTGAAGCAATAACCAAAAGAACACCTTGTGATTGTGTTGGCAAGAAGATTTCCAAAGCCATTTGAAAATTGGATGCACCAAGCTTGATCCTGATAGCTGGCAATAGGCCTTTTTAGAAGTGAAAATGGAGCTGCCCCAAATATATGTCCAAGAGTCCATACCATCAAGGTGTTGTAAGTCCTGGAGGAAAACCTGAACCTGCTGAAGTTGACCATATGCTTCGACAGACAGAGGTAAACTGAAGAGACTTGATACATCATTCATTACAGTAACCCTTTTCAAAGAGATACTTGGTTTCTTTACAAAAGAAAATAGTTCAGGATAAGTTAGCTTCAAAGGTGGGCCCTGCCAACAGTCATCCCAGAAAAGGCATGATGCACCATCTTTAACCGAAACTGAGGCCATTCCCTTAAATTTGTCCAGAAGTTTAAGCATAGCTCTCCACCAAAAGATCCTTTCAAGCTCATAGTATATATACTGAACTTATGGTTTTTGGATGCCATTTCACTCATCTCTCATAGTGTCTCCCGTCCCTCTCTCTCTTTACCGAGTGGCAATGCCTCTTGCCTCCCTCTCTCATGCCTCTCACTCTGAGCTTAAGCCCTCCCTCCCTCGTCCCTCCCTTACCCAAGCCCAAGTCCTCCCTCTCAGCGGCAGCACCTCTCCTGTGACAGAACCGCCCAAATTATAAGAGATCAAGTACTAAAGTAGCCGAATTAACTGCCACTAAGAGCACTTGAGCCCATATAATCCCGGTAGTCTGCCGAGTGTCTCGAAAGACCTCGGTTAAATCAACGTCACCCCAAGGATCACTAGATTAAGTAAATACAAATCACTAAGCTCAGAGTTTGCGGCGGAATAAAATTACACTTGAGTTCACAAATAAATAATACAAGTTTGAGTTCAAAACCTTTTAGTGAAGCAACATAGCTTTGAAATGATTGGAATAGTATAAGTTGAAATACATTGCTAGCTTAAATCACATCCTCCGATAATAGCATAGAGATAAGGGATAATATAGAATCACCATGCCCACCGGTGGTTAGCCACACCTTCAGCAGTATGAGACCTTCACCTGCAACAAGGTGGGATAAATCCTGAGTACTCGAATGCACTCAGCTAGACTTATCTGTCTAACTAAAAATAAAGACACCAAGGATATGCATGGCTTTATCTGGAGTTGGTTAAGCTTTACTTTGCAGAAGCGCTCCACTAGAGGAGTTTACTTTAATGATTAAATGAGCAGTCATCTTTTATCCTATTATTTATCTCTAGGTTTTGCACCTGTACTAGAGTACTCACTTGATCTAATCAAACAATAGAATAATACCATATCAAGTTCATTGTCAATATTTTAGTAGAACCATTATCGATATCACATGGAGTTGTACCGTGGTGAAGCTCAGCATAATCCCCCACTATCCGGTGGGAGGCGGTGACTCGAATCGATATACAACCAGCTGGCAAGATTACCTTTAACACACGCCCACACTTTCCCCGCCAGGTCCATGCATTGGGTCACCGCTCAACAAAGTCCAGGTAGTACCGCCGCGATCTCAGTGTAATCCACCCAATTGGAGAAATCAGTTGGCCACCACGGGGCAGGTCGTATCTCCAAACTAGAGGGTGTCAAAAGTAGGCCGAGAGTCGGCCCGGACAGTGTTTACTCGGCTTCGGGATCGATACTCACAACGGTCTCTATGTGAAAGGGCGTATTCAAAGATGTAAGAGGGCCACCATCGTATACAAACCTATACAATCCAACGGACGGACTGCCCCCAAGTATAAACCACTTGGTGCCCTTGCCTTTCAGTTGACCGCATTTCATTACTACCATTGGTTCTTTCCCACGATAGCAAATATAGCCAACCGTGATCGGTACTACCCCATGGGATAATACGAACATAAATATAAATGTAACCATTTATTCTAAGCAGGCTAAGCAGTTGCTTTTACTTTTATTTAACAGGTTAACAAGGTAGATAAATGAAATATCAAGGAAGGTAATGCATCAACTGGGATTCAATCAACTCCTGTCACCTAATGCATCACAGTATAAAATACTCAAGTAGATTAATTGTAAATACTAGGAGGCTTAAAGATGCTCCGGGGTTTGGCTGGGACCAACACTAGGTTAGTGTTCATTAGAGGTCACTTGCTTGGCGAGCACCTTCGAAGACATTTCCATCTTCGTACTTCGTCCTTCAACAACACCTTCGGGTTAGCTCCAAGCGTCACGTCCTTCATGTATGTACTTATCGTACCTAAATGAAATGCATATGCGTATGTATGAATGCGAGGAAATGGTAACATGGACTACATATACAACCATTCAACGCAAGCACAAGATCACATATGACATACATATAAGCACTTGGAATATTTATCTAACTATCACTCAAACACAAATATAAGCGATAAAAACACATTTCATGACATACCTAGTTACTTATAACTAGTTAGCTAACTATCACCCAACTTAACATAGAAGATAACAAGCACATAGATCATGGTATGCTATTAATATAAAGTCACATCATGGTAAGTATTCATCCATCAAGTTTACTTAATATATTACACTGGCAAGAACAAGTTAAGATAACTAACTTATATATGCACTTTCGGGACAGAACACCACAGTCATGGTTTCAGCCATAATTGGAGTTATACTAACCCGATAAAAATAATTCTTACATATTTGTAAAGCTAATTAAGTTGTATACAACTTTCTTATAAACATGAAAGGACGATTTAATAGTTAAACAACTCGAAATAAACGAAGAAGACATCTCTGTCCAAAACAGGGACAGATTTGGGAACCCCTCTTAAAACTGTTATAACTCAAGATCTAGACATCTTAAAAATATGAATCTCAACATTATGGAAAGCTTATGAAAAGCACTACAAATTATTCAACAGTAGCAATTCATGATTCAAAACTTAACTTAGTTCAAAACCACTTTGAATAAGATCTGTCCAGAGAGTAGGACAGATTCAACTTCCCACTTAGAAAATGCATATCTCCTAAACTACTGGGGATATGGCCACCAAAATTTAACATAAGCTAGATAGTAATATTATCTACAACTTTAGTATTCACCATACCAACAGAAAACATCATTTAAAATAGGATAAAATTCATTTACTAAAACTGATGCATACAGCCAAAACAGTAATATAACAAATTTGTTATTTTTATAAATCATAAACCATTCAACAAACAGTCATGAAACTTTAACCAAACATCATTCATCATATAAGGAATACACCATAAATATTTCATAATTGTTGGAGCAATTCTTAACTGCGATAAATATTTAATCCACATCACTATGCTTCTAAAACGAGCAGCAAGGATATATTTTTATAGCACAATAATTAAACTAAAACATGGAATTTTATAGGTCTAGTTCATTGAGAATTTAACAAGAATTCCAAAAAAGTCCTAAACCACTATCATACGATTTTTCTACGAAATACTACGAATTTTCAAAGATCTACTGCATAAAGGGATAAATAAAACGGGAAAAAGAGAAAGTGCATTATTTGGCACTATTCATCTAAGTCATAGGGTTTGCAGTTAGGTCCCTGACTTTAGTCAAATTTTAACCCGAGGTCCTTGTCGCGGAATTGAGCAGAGGAGCCACTGGAGCTCGCTGGGGAGGCCGGTACGGGCGGCGTCAGCGGTCGTGGAGGGCTGGGGAAGAACCAGCAGGACCGTGCGCACCTTCAGGGCTGCACAGCTCGGCCCGAGGTCGACAGTAGCTCCCTGGCCCCGTGCGTGCGCCGTCGGAGGTGGACGCGGCCGGTGCGTCGGCGATTGCGGCGGCGGAATCGGACGGCGAGCAAGAGCACGGCGTGCAGGAGATGATGGCGAAGCTAGTGGCGATGCTCGTGGAGAGTGAGGAGGCACAGAACAGCGGGAACACAGCGGTGGTTGCGGAGCTCTCATGGCCGACCATGGCGGCGGTGGAGAGAGGAAAGGGAGAGGAGAGAACAAGGGAGAGGGAACCGAGCGTGGGAGAGAGGGCGCTCTGGCGCTCCCAGTCTGGTTCTGGGCGAGAGAGAGAGGGAGGGGAGGTGGCAGTAAAGGCCTGGGCGCTGGGCATGGTTGCCACGTCCTGGACACGCGCCCCCATGCAGGCATTGCATCGAGCACGTGGCGGGTGACGGTGTGGCCGGCGTGGGAAGCGTTTTTGGGCTGCTTCCCGTCCGAATTTGGAAATTGGCCGAATATGAAAGTTGCAGCCCACGAGATCCTCTACATTTTCTGTTCAACCACCAAAGTCATTTGAGCAACGGTTTAGTGGCTAATTAAGTTCCAAACTGCTAGTGTCAACGTATTGATAGCGGTTACGAAAATTTAAAATTAACCAACAAACCAAAGTCAATGGATCCCAACTTTTTGCAGGGTCTTCTCCAAAACATAGGCTCCAACTTTTATTCTTGGCTCAACTTGAGTTTCTTAAAAAATTTTGGAGAACGTGGCTTGTCAACCTAGTTGACACTGCAGTTCAGACTTAGCCAAAATTTAACTCCTGAAAACAGCAGCAAATTCAATTTTGGAGCCTCCATTTGACAAGCTTGGAGGGAGATTCAAACCTGGGTCGTTAAACAAAGTTTGTTGTACGCATTTTGATATGCCACTTTGCTTTAAGAACCAACCTCATATCTTGTACCGAAAATGAATTTTCATCTTGATCAAAGTATCATCAGAGAAAGCTTAAATTGGGGTTTTAAGCCGATCGAGGTATTTTCTCCACTTTTGCTCAACACAAACCCTTCATAACTTTTGTTGTAGAATTCATCTGGAGTATTTCGGGCAAGGCTGCAAGACTTAGTTGAACTCGTATGATTATATCCGCTTCATAAAGTAGTCCAGATAATTATAAAAGTCGTCATTCCATGTGACGGTTAGATCCCAAAGTTTGCGAAACTTCTCCAATGGTTCACATAGATGGAAAATAGAAATGAGACACAAAGAATAATGCCTTAGCATATATTTCTGATATATGAACTAAGTTCTCTGATTATCAGCTGATCCGATATAATTAGGCTTAATCACTTTTTAGTTTGTGATTAAAATTGAGGGTGTTACATCTCCCTTCCTCTCCCAAGCCCACAAAGGTGGCGCCTCTCCCGAGCCCCAGCTAGGGTGGATCTAGAGAACCGCAAGCGTTGGAGCTCCAACTGGCAGTGGAGTTTTTGTTAGTTGAGTAGCTATTAGTGTCTCCTCTTGTTTAACTAGCTAGAGTAGCTTTGTTTAGTTGCTAGCTCTGTGTTGTTGAGGCTCTTGTGGTATAGATCAATTGATACTAGAATTGTGTAGGGGCTTGCATTGAGCGACATAGAGCTAGGCAAAGTAGCGGTTATTAGGCTTTGTTATTTTACTAACTACTTTGCTCTAGCTACCGTGAGTTCGTAGAGAAAGTTTCATAGGCCATTCACCTTTGCTTTAGCCATCTAGATCCTTTCACCTAGCCTACTCACACCGCCTGGTTGGTTCGAGAAGCCGATACAACAAGACCCCCCTTGCCGGCGACAAACTGTGGCATGAAGCAAGACCAGAGTTCAGTCACTGGCTCTTAATGAGACCCTCAACAACTAGATCAACAACTAGTGGCTAAAAGGATTCATGCTCTCTCCAAGGCCACGAGGGCCCATAAAATTCGCTAGGAAAGTAAGTAGGGGCTCTAATTGGCGGCTCTTATTGAAGTTGCGCTTAACCAAACATTATGCAGTCTAGCACCATTGACTAGCATGTGGTTCCATGAAACGCGGCCCATGTGTCATAGGCAATGTTTTGTAGAGATTATTAGCCATCTCTCAGAGTTATTATGTATGCAATTTCACCAAACAACCAAAAATCAAACTACTTCACCGTTGATGTCGCAAGAAAACCGAAGAAACAAACCAAGGTGACAAATCTACGTATTGAAGTCACAGAAAAATCATCAAGACAAACCAAGAGTGGCAGGCCCAAGCTGAAAAGACTAGCTTCTACCACCTCTTATCTCTAATTTACTAAAAAAAAAGCTATTTTACTAAATATTTTTTATAAATAACTTCAATTTTACTAGTACAATAAAACTGTTTAGGAAGCTGAAGCTATGTAAACTAATCCTGTGCGTTGTAAAAAAAAAAAAAATCCCTCAGCTGAGTGTGGACTACTGAACTGTGACCTCCCACCTGTCAAAAGTAAGCACGGAAAAATAAACCAAAGAGCCGGAGCCGCGACTCATCGGCCATGGCGAAGCCGACGGCGGCGGCGAGGAAGCCCTCTGCGGCGTCGACCGTCGCACTGACACTGGCTCTGGCCCTGACCTCGGCTGGCCTCCTCTTCCTCCTACTCCGCCTCTCCCCCCCTCCCCGTCCCCCACCCCGCACCCGCACCGCCGCCTCCGCCTCCGCGCCCGCGCGCACGCGCACGCGCACCACCACCAGATCCCATTCGACCCTGTCGTCGCGGACATCGAGCGCCGCCTCGAAGACCGCGAGTGGGAGCGCCTCGCCGCCGCGGGGCTGCACGCGCCGGGCATGGAGGCGGCGCCGGTCCCAGAGGATCTCACCGACGGCGAGGCCGACGCCGACGAGGACTACATCAACGACGCCGTGCGCTTCAACGTCACGCTCCGCGTGGAGGCGCTGTTCCCAAAGATCGACGTCGACCCTGCCGATGGCGCCGTCACGGCCTCCGAGTTGGCCGCGTGGAACCTCGCGAATGCGCGGCGGGAGGTGCTGCACCGCACCGCCCGGGAGCTCGAGCTGCACGACCGCGATCACGACGGCCGCGTCGCCTTCGGCGAGTACGAGCGGCCCAGCTGGGCCTGGCGTTTCGACGGTACGTACATGTATGTATGTACGATTCCAGCTGTTTATGTTTGATTCTTCAGTGAGGTTTGGATCCTTGCACTAAATTTGGAAGTTCGTGGGTGCTCGTAATCCAGCAAAGACAGCTGGTATGCAAGCTCTGAATCTTGGTGCCAAGATTTGTTTGACCACGTCCTGTTGTTGGATCTGGGGATTCATATGCTGATTTTTTAGGCTATATTCTGATGTTAAGTCATTTTACTTTTACATAATAGAAATGTGGTTATGTAAATAACCCGTTTTTGCGAATCCATTTGCCACGTATATTTCGGTCACCTTGAAGCCAAGCAATTGAACTTTCATGTTATAACTGATGTTTTAGACTTTTAGTAAGATATCTTGGAAATCCTTTCATTGTAATTTTTCTTACATGTAATGCTTCAAATTGACCAATGAATGAGGTCTGCTGCCTATAGTTCTAAGAAATGTGGATCCTTTTCCAAGGCCCCTATGCCTGAATTATACTCCCTCTGCTCCAAATTATAAGATGCTTTGGTTTTTCTAGATACATTGGTTTTACTATGTATTAGACATAGTGAATATCTAAGTTCATAGAAAAAGCTATGTATCTAGAAAGAAAAGCCAAAACGTCTTATAATTGGTGATGGAGGGTGTAGCAAATATGTATATAATTTTAATCCCTAATCTTCAATTGGGAGCTACACCATGTGTGACAACTAGGAACCTTTATAGTCTCCAGTGATGTATACATATGCCTTTGTCAATTGTCACTAATATTTTCCTTGAAACTGCAATTATGATTTGTATGCTCATATGAATGTTATTCCAGATCAGTGCCTATGTAGTTGCATGACAGAAGCTGCAGGTGATATTGCTACCAAGTTGGGAGTTCTGATAATTTTTCAATATACCTGAATTGTGCATTTTACACGTTCGTGGTGTCAATTAATAGACGTTGAACTTCCAGTTTTCCATATGTGTTGAACAAAAGATTCAGTAAATACAGAACAACTTGAATAGTTGTCAACTAGTCACATGGATTGACCAAGTTGTATACATTACATGGGATGAAAAAGTTTAGATGTGTGTGCCTACCAATCTCATAGAAAATAGTCCCATTTATGTACAGATCATAACTCAGCAAGATTGTATGGGATTGTGGAAAGAGTTCAATAGGCCACGACCTGCAATGACTAAATCATCACATACATACCTTAGTGATTTCAGCACTAAGCCTCACCTATGTCCAGATCATAACTCAACTAATGATGGAGTGGGATGGTGGAAGGAGGAGCATTTTAGTGCTGCAGATATGGATGGTGATGGCTTTCTAAATCTTACTGAGTTTAATGAGTATAACTTCTTCTCTGACCACGCATTTTCTAAATCCCTTATTTTCTTATCCAACATTTATTAGTTTGCCTTTCTGCCTGCAGCTTTTTACATCCAGCTGATACAACCAACCCGAAGCTGATACATTGGTTGTGCAAAGAAGAAATCAGGTACAAGTTTTACCTCTAAACTTTTCTGTTACATGTTTGTATTCGAGTCCATTGTCTTCCCTTATCTTAGCAGTATTACTGAAGTTCTGTTCAAGAACAACAATGATGGAAAAGTTTATTTTTCCTCTTTTTTAATGGAACCAAATTTGATGTCCCCTTACCAGAATTAGAGATTATAACAATAGCTATAATAAAAGAATAATAATAATTCTGGGGGTGCTCTGCTTACCAGCTGCCACACATGGTTTATTCCATGATTGTAAATTATGTGTGAGTGTGACACAATAACTGACTAGCCAAGCACCACAAGCAACTAAGGAAGAAACAGAGTTGACTAAGCAATTCATGTGAGGTTTAACACTCATTTGATAACTATAAGCATCCACAAATTTAGGGTAGTTAACTGTGATTGGGTTTGTCCATTTGGTTAATAACCTGATGTACAACAAATCGCTTTCTGTGCTATTCTATGTTTACAAAAAGAAACTCAAACTCAAATCAAATTCTACATGGTACATATAATCAAGGAATTAATATTTGGATTCTCATTGACTATCTAATTCCTCCCATTTCTCATATTGTGATGTTGATACTACATAAGCATGTATTGGCTGCCAAGTTACATAGTGTTTAGTGGAGCACACAGCCAGATCAGATTATGGCTACATATTTCCGATGCTTTATATGACATTGTTAAAATTTTATTTTTTTTATATTCATTTTGTCAACTATGTCAAATGGCAGCCTAATGCCACGAGCTTTATTTAGCAATTCTGGGTAGTCAAACTAGGCTCTGGGTCTTAATTGGAAGATATCCTTATGAAGGATCTATGCTGTTTCTTACTGTGTTCGATGCCATTTTTGGATGTAAATGCAATAAGTATAACATTTCTGAAGATGTGGCTGATATTGTTTTTGTAAGAATCATAAATTCCACCAAGCTACATGCACTGGCATCCAATCAAAATCAACTTCATGCATTGATTTTGGATTGTCCAAATTATTTGCAATGTCATACCATCTAGTACCAATACATGTTAATCTGATTGAAATGGATGGTTTTATTAATTCTGCCAGAATTAATAAAACCATCCATGTTGCTGTTTGAGCTGCACAGCTGGTCATTCTAAGATATTATTTTAAGATGAATTGTGTCGATTATTTAGGGAGAAAGATAAAGACAACGATGGAAAGCTCAATTTCCAGGAGTTCTTTAGTGGATTATTTTATTCAATTCGACACTATGATGACGAAGGCATAACAGATGACACTGGTGGTTCTGATGCACCAGCTAAAAAGTCATTTTCACACCTTGATCTGGATAATGATGGGTAAATATTACAAGTTCAACTGTTTTGTAAGCTATTTCTATGCATTTAAGGATGATCCTCTCTGACTGACATAGGAGGCTTTCCCCCATTTTGAAGGCTCTTATCAGCAGATGAGCTAAAGCCTATAATTGATAATCTCCATCCGTCAGAACACTTCTATGCCAAGCAACAAGCTGACTATGTACTATCTCAGGTAACAGCCAGCTGCATCTTGCTTTACTTATAGGATAAGTTAATATTCCTTTGTCTCTAATTCCGTCATTATGCACTATTTTTTTCTCAAAAAATGCAGGAGAGCTGCACATCATTATATTAAGAAGTAAAAATAAAGGGAAATAACCCATACAACACACCCCAGGCCAGCCAAAAGGCGAGCCCACATACTCAACTCACGCCAGCTCACACAGAACTCCCACAAAACTCTCTGATCCTTAGGAAAAAATACCTGTGTCTGTTTCAAAGGGCTTCACCAGCAGCACTAGGAAACCTATCTTTCTGAATGGGGGGGCCTTTAGGAGGGAAATTCCTCGAGCCCCAGCCAACGATCATAGTTTTCATTGGCTCTTGCAATATCAGGGGCTGCTCCATTGAAAACACACCTGTTGCGATGAGTTCATACAGTCCATGCTCCAAGAATTATGAGAGAATTAATTCCCTGCAATATTGTGTTGCTAGCAGCACTACTCACTTTACCCCACCAATTTAAAAATGAGGGATCAGTGGGCTGAGGGGAGAGGGATTGCAGGCCAACTTGTGACAAGAAATGGAACCAAAACTCTCACTCTCTTGTGAAGACACAGCCAATGAAGAGATGATGAATGGTTTCGGCTGCTTGGTCACACAAAGGACAGTGCTCAGGATGAGGGAGACCCCGGCGAGCCAAACGATCAACCATAGAAAGAAACGACATTTGGGCGGTGCCCAAGTGTTCCAAATTTTTTCCCATGGCCCGAAAAGAGTAGATCCCAAAAATAGGCCGTCATAAGCTGATTTAGCGGAATATTGACCATTTGAAGCAAGTCGCTATATGTGTGTATCTTCAATTTCAGTCTGCAGCTCAAAGTCGGATTTTGGGCTTAAGTTTTTCTAGTGTTTGGGAACAGCTTGTTCTTATTTATCATGATAAACTTCATTTTGTGCTGAAAGAGAAATCTTCGAGCATATTATGTTTTTCTTGGTAGACTCGGTGACTTTTACTTGCTACTATAACCCTTTCCTGTGACAATGTAGGCTGACACAAACAAAGATGGAAAGTTGAGCATGAACGAGATGATTGAGAACCCCTATGTCTTTTACAATGCTTTATTCACAGAAGATGATTATGGTTTTCATGACGAGCTCCGTTAGTTCCTCAGTCAAGTAAGGGCACAAACTTGTACTCTGTTCTGCTTTCTACATTTGCCAACTTTTATTTATTTGTTCACAACTTTGCATACTTTCCCAGCACAAAGCTTTAAGGGATCACCACTGTAGGAAGCCGGAAGACTTTTTATGCACTGCTGAGATCATTTCCATTGTTTTGTCTGATTTCATCCACCCTTTGATGGTACATCACTTAACTTACCTCTTAGATTTAAGCCTTGGATATTTATAACCTGACGATATTTGTTTCTTGGCAGGTGATTCCTGTAAAAACGAGCATGTTTTTAGATGCACCTGTTCTAGAAGTTTACGTGTTCTTTTGTAGCCTTTAGCCCTTTTCTAGTTTGTTTTTTAATCATATATGTACGGTGAGTATGTGAGTGAGTTTTGGTTCTTTCATTTTTATGATACGAAAGTAGCCTCTTCCAGAATCACAATTTGTAAACCATACAAAAGCAGGAAGCTGTTACTGTAAGCCATGAATTGCCCATCCTGAACTTTATCTGTAAAGATTTGCTAATCTCGTGAAATCTGCCAAATTCATGTTAATCTGGTCCGTACAGCATACAAATTCTTCTACTGAAGGTTTTTTTTTTTTGACGAGGTTTCTTCTACTGAAGTTGTACCTGCAACACCTTTACCATACCAGCTGTTCAATACGTGCAATCTTCTTCACCATCTATTTACATACGTTAATTAATATCCTATATATATACTCAATATATGCTAATTATATATGAATATATAGAAGTAGAAATTACACGGAAGAAGACACACCGTGGCACCATCACGGAAGCAGTGCCACCGACACGTGACCCCAAGCAAAGCCAAGGCAGTGGCAGTCTCAGCCCCTCTTGATGGCCCTGAGCTTGACGCCGTGGCGGAAGGCAAGGACGAGGTCGAAGTCGAACTGGATGGGCGACTCCATGGCCGGCGAGTGTCGGAATATGTACCGGCGGTACAGCTCGACCACGGCGAGCTTCACCTGCTGCAGCGCGAACTTGTGCCCGATGCACGCCCTCGGCCCGACGCCGAAGGGGATGTGCGCGTACGGGTGGCGCGCCCGCTCCTCCTCCGCCTCCGGCGCGAACCTCTCCGGCCGGAACTCCTCCGGGTCCGGGAACTGCGCCGCGTCCCGGGCCAGCACCCCCGGCGCCAGCCACACGTACGCGCCCTGCCGTCCGTCCGTGCAAAAAACAAAAGCTGAGAAGCGATCCAACTGGCTGATGATCGATCAGAAGATCGCCGGCGCCGCCCCGGATCATACCTTTGGGAGGACGTAGCCGCCGATCTCGACGCGCTCGGAGGTCTGCCTGGCGATGAGCGGCGAGACGAGGTGGAACCGCATGGCCTCCTTGATGACCTTGTCGAGGTAGGGGAACCTGCACTGGAGCTCATCGGCGTCCGGCGCGCGTCCACCGCCGCGCGGCGCGAAGGCGTCCACCTCCCGGAGCAGCTTCTCCTCCACGCGCGGGTGGGACGACACCAGGTACACCACCGACGACAGCGTGAACGCCGTCGTCTTGGTACCGGCGATGAGGTGCTCGTACGCCAGCGCGCGGACGTGCCTGTCCGCCAGCGCGAAGTCCTTGGCGCCGCCGCCGTTCTCCATCGCGTCCAGCAGCGCCGCGATGAAGTCCAGCGGGGCGGCACCGTCGTCGTCGCCGTCGGCGCAGCTCTTGGCCCGATCTCGCCGCCGGCCGGCTATGATGGCGTCGATGCGGGAGCACAGCCGGCGCTCGTTCTCGTTCATCTTGTAGTCCGCCGTGCCGGGCACCCGCCGTAGCAGACGCTTGCACGGCGTCTGGACGCACGGGAGGAACAGCCCAAGGATGGTGGACAGCGAGCTCGACAGGTCCATCTTGACGAACTCCATGGACAGCTTGTACTCCTTGAGGAACTCCCTGACGTTGTCGTCGCCGTCGCCGCCTTCGGTGTCGCCGCCGCCGCCGCCCACGGCATTCTTGGACAGGCCGAACTCGATGCCGAAGGCCGTCTTGCCGATGATGTCGATGGCCATCCGCAGCGAGAGCTGGCAGAAGGGGATGCAGTCCTGGTCCGGGCAGCCGGCGATGTTGGCCACCAGTATGTCCACATACGACTGCATCACTGGAACCAGCCCGGCGAGCCGTGCAGGCTGGTAGAGCGGCACCACCGTGCTCCTCATCGCCGACCACGTTGAGTCCCTGACATCATAACATATGAGTGAGTATGTTCACTGCCTCAGTCAACAAAATTCATGCAAATTTCAGACAACAAAATTTTTCCATGCCTTCTCTCTATCTGAACTGAACATTCCGGTCTACCTGCATCTATGTAGCTAATGTTTCTAACTTCTAAACTGCTAGTCAGTTCATTCTGTTCAACAACAACAACTAGAAGCACCTGGTGAGGAAGAGGGCGTCCTGGTGCAGGGAACCGATTGACGGTGGCGGGGTGCTCCGATTGCGGATGTCCTTGAACTTCTTGATGCCAACCTCCTTGCACAGCTCGGCATTGGCCACGATCACCAGTGGCTGTCTTCCCATGTGAAACCTGCGCATGGTGACCATGGTTACTTCTCCCTCTATGCATTACTGTAAATCAAGGATTACAATCTCCATGAGAGATTACCTGAAGATTGGACCATACTCCTTGGCAATGGCACGGAAGACGTCTGGCCCGTTCTTGGCAAGAAGGTGAAGATGGCCTATGGGGAATCTGGATGGAGGCCCTGGGACTCTCCTCACACTCCACAAGGGTGCATAGAAGTATATCAGAAATGCGCTGAACAGGGACAGAAAAGATATCAGCACCAGAACAGGTACGCTTTGGTGAGAAACAGCGCCAACTGTGAGTGCAGCATCGCAACTGGTTGCAATCTCCATGAGAGAAGCTTGGACACTGGCAAGTGTGGAAGACAGGAGCTGTCTGGTTGCTCAGAGTTTTGGTGTCCCACTGATGCTTCTCGTGCCAATTTATAAAGGGCGAGGAGTATAGCATCCGATGTTTGTCCTCATGTTTGTAGTCATCATCAGATCATGCTGTTCCAGTCCATCTGCGCCACTCGATCAATATTATCACAGGAATCACATGCTGCATATGACGACACATCAGCAGTTACCAATCCAGATGTTTTGTCACAACATGTCAATCAACGTTACCGCCCTCTGAATTTTCACTCCTGTGAACAAATCTATAACGCATTATCAACCACGGATTGTTCAAAGCAAATTATTCACATGCGGTGGCTATTCTACTCCTGATTTACTGTTTTTTTTATCTTTGACAATGCTTGATTAACTATTATTTTCTTGTAATTCAGTTCATATATACACATTTCTGTTGCATAATCGAAGTTCTAAACATTTCAGGGAATTATAAAATGGATTTTACTGCACGCACTGTTAGTCTGAAAGGGTCACCGGAGCAACTGCAGCTATTTAGACCAGCAGAAGAACCTGGTCACAATTTTATTTCATTTATTTGTAACCTAATAATAGTAAAAGACTTGCGCAAAAAGCAGAAAAAAAAGTATAAGTTATATTCATGTGTCAGCATACAAATCAGTAATTTGTTTCAGGACTGAGTTCACTTAAGTAAGCCATACCAATTGAATTCTATTCAAAGGGGGTGTTTGTTTCCTAAGGTCTAAACTTTAGACCCGTCACATCGTATATTTGGACACTAATTTAGAGTATTAAATATAGACTAATTACAAAATTCATTCACAGATTGAGTCTAATTTAAGAGATGAATTTAATAAGTCTAATTAGTCCATGATTTGACAATGTGATGTTACAGTAAATATTTGCTAATGATGAGTTAATTAGGCTTAATAGTTTCGTCTCGCTAATTAGTTTACCTTCATGTAATTAGTTTTTTAATTTGCTCATGTTTAGTCCACCTAATTACCATCTAAATGTTCGATGTGACACGGTCTAAACTTTAGACCCTGGATACAGACAACCCAAAATTATGAACCTGCCGCCAGCATATGCACAAACAGCACAAACCAAAGAAAGCACCAAGTTCTGGAGTTCTCCTCACATCATTTTCTCATGGAAATTGGGTCTGGTAATGGACTAGTCACTTCAGACACATTGTAAAGCACGTGTCGCAACAGCATCGGTCACACGACGTCGACAGTAACAAATCGCATTGAAAGGAAGAATCGAATTGACCAGAGAGATGCACTGATTCAGGCACTGTAATGTGTCCGGGAGATTCACACCATCTATTTCATGTGTTGGCCAATTGCTGTCTGATAATTAGTATATGAATGGAATAAACTTTCTAAGGATCTCCAGATTCCATGTAGGCTAGTATTGACACTACGATTCTGACAAAACAGAATTGACACCACCATACTAGACTGGCAGGTATCTTTCAATCTTCTTTTCCTCGCTATGAGTTTGTGCACTACATACAAGTACAAAGTTCGCAATCCATCAGCTGAACAAACAACAGCTGTAAACCTGAAATTAACTGGCTGTCCATGAATCATGACATGATAAATTTCTTATATTTACTAAAGGTCAAAACTATGCTAGATGACAGCTACTGTTCGATCAAGCAGTATGTTCTATTCGGCTTCAAAAATCACCCTGATGATTATAATGATGGATAATAATATAACATCAGAACTGTTAAATTAGGTGAATCTAAGATCAAATTTCCACTGTGGCCTACAATTTCAAAAAGGATCATCCGCATTCTTTGGATATTTGTTGCAAGGTTGACATTATTTCTCCTTTTTTAAACCGGAAATACAGCAGGGGGCCTACATGCTGGAGGTGCTCCAGGCTTTGGGTTTCGGACCGCGATGGCGGGAGTGGGTGTCCATACTCTTTCGCACGGCCACTTCGAGGGTGCTACTCAATGGGCAACATGGACCTACTTTTGATCATGCTAGAGAAGTACGACAGGGCGACCCTCTATCGCCCATGCTCTTCATCCTTGCCATGGACCCTTTGCAACGTCTTCTCGACTTGGCGACCCACCACGGGTCACTCTCCCCCTTCCCCCGTCCGCTGCTAGATGGAGAACCTCCTTATATGCGGATGATGCGGCCATTTTTTTAAACCCGCGGAAAGAAGACTTAGAGGCGGTCAAAGAGATCCTACATGCATTTGGAATTTTCTCAGGTCTCCACATCAATCTAGAAAAAAGCTTCATCCACCCAATTAGATGCGAGGAGGTCAACTTGGATCATGTGCTCTCCTCCTTTGCAGGGTCAGAGGCACCTTCCCTTGCCGTTATCTTGGGTTGCAACTTCACACACGTACGCTTCGAAAGATGCACGTGCAACCCCTCATAGAGCGCATCAGTCAAAGGCTCCCCGGATAGAAAGGAAGATGGCTCAATAGAGCTGGCCGCCTCACTTTAGTCTCGTTAGTCCTCTCTTCCATGCCAACTTACCACCTCACGGTGTTCCCACTCGCGGCTTGGGCAAGGAAAAAATTGACAAAATTAGAAGATCTTTCCTATGAAAAGGGGAAGAAAATGCAAATGGGGGACACTGCTTGGTTAATTGGCCAACAGTTTCAAGACCCAAAGATCTTGGCGGACTAGGGATTTTGACTTGGAGAAATTTGGAAGAGCTCTTCGCCTACGCTGGTTGTGGCAAGATTGGGTGGATGTTTCCAAACCTTGGGCAGGTGCGGAATTACCCTGCAACGAGCTAGATCGGCTACTCTTCAATGCATCAACAAAGGTCACAATTGGGGATGACGAAAAGGCACGCTTTTGACACAACAATTGGCTAGATGCTGAGGCCCCAAGACATCTAGCGCCCCACTTGTTCAAGCTACTCAAAAGGAAAAACAAATCAGTCAAGCTGAAACTTCGTAACAATAGTTGGATCCGATCGCTTAGTGGCCGAATCACCACGGCTGTCCAAGTGGAGGATTTTGTATCCTTGTGGATCAGAATTCAAAACATTCACCTCACACAGGGCGTACGAGACTCCATTGTATGGAGATGGACAACTGATGACACCTATTCCACCAGATCATCTTATAGGATCCAATTTAGTGGTTCCTATGGGGGCTTCCGGAGCGACCTCATATGGAAAGCGTATGCTGAGAACAAGTGCAAAGTGTTCGCTTGGATTTTTGTGAGAGAAAAAAATACTCACGGCAGATAATTTGCAGAAGAGAGGTTGGCACCATCAAGACCACTGTGCTTTGTGCAACGGACCGCTTGAGACAGGACTACACTTGTCACTAATTTGTCCGTTCGCCAAAGTAGTATGAAGCCTCATTCTATCATGGGAGCACTTCGATGCCCTGTTGATCCTACCACCTCAGGAACCGGCCCATTTAATCTCATGGTGGGAGAAGGCCGAAATCAAGATAACCAAGGGGGAAAGAAAACGCTTCAACGGAATGGTGATATACATATTATGGAACCTTTGGAAGGAGAGGAATAGAAGAATTTTCAACAATGCTCATGAATCAGCAATGCAAGTGGCTTCAAGAGTCAAAGAGGATATTGAGCAAAGAAAGAGGGCTTTAACTTGGAGGGGGTAATCATCTTAAAAAATATGTAATATTGTGGCTAGTGTTTTCGCCTTTTTCCCTCTTTCGAGGAGAGTGTGCCTCCTCTATATGTACATATAAACCTCTTTCCCTCTCTTAATTGAAAGACAAAGCTCCTGCCATTGCTTTCAAAAAAAAGAGAAAACTGTAGAACAAAGACAGGAGAAAGAAGAGGCCCGAGCAAGGCCAAGGTGCAAACTAGCCAAAGAGGTCTAAATTGAGGAGAAAAGCTGGTCGCTTAGAAATACAAAGTCTATGAGCTTAGAACCTGGCTTCATTTAAGAAGTCTTGCCTCCAAGAACTAAAGGAGGGGACGCCTACTATCGAAGATAAAATTGTTCGCCTGCAAGGCTGTTAGTGCGATGAATCCATGGCATCTTACAATGACAGCATGACCCTTCTACACTGATCTTTCTAAGCTAGAAGGATCTTGCTTGGACTGGGTACATCTACACTCTTTGTTTAGTGATGCCAGTCTTTATAATTCATGTTCTTTAAGTTTTTGACAGGGAAACGCTCATTGACGACGCCAATACTATGCTGTGGGTGTCTAAGGAGGTGCTGTCATCCTATCGAAGAAGTAGATGGTACAGGATATCAGATGGAGATTGAAGAATATCACGAGGGGGAAGATCACAATGCTTGAAGAGTTGTTGAGGACGTCAGGCATTTGGAAGACCTAGTGTTTTCTTTTGATTTGTGATAGTTGTTGCAATACATTGGCCCGAAGGTTTCTCGAGCATTAGTTTGAACCTTTTGTCTTCTGTGGATGAAGTTGGGTTATGGTTTAAGTTTCACAATGAGGGCAGGATGGGTTCTGAGGCAGAGCACCAGTCATGGTTGTAGCGAGGGAGCTGTTGGTCTTAGTGCTGTCTCTTCTTTGTTGCTTCCAAAACGCTAGTATTTCTTTTTTTTTTTCTGAATGGAAATGGGGTTTGCCTCGGGTAAAAAAAAAAGTTTTTTATTTATTTTAATTAGAGGGGTTCCTAGAGTTACCATTGTGTCTACTTTCTTTCATTTACAATAAATTTTTGTTAGGTCTATCAAATTTAAAAATTGGATTTGATTTTGTTGTTTCCTAAAGAACATTTTAGCTTTGTGGTTCCAAAAGACAGAAGCTCCTTTTCCAACGCATGTAGGTATCAGTACAATTAAAATTAATAGTACTTTAATGTGAGTTTATGTATTCTGTAGATCCTCTCTGCTTGATTAGTTTGCATCAGAGCTATGTTTCACCACTTCCATAAACCATCAAAATGTAAGGTTTGACAAAACACATGGGCTCTAGGTATATTTTAGGTTAAGTGAAGAACTATGGAGTCAAGAAAAGGAAGATGGAGAAGATAATTGAAGCATAGAAAGAACAGAACTTGCTCCACCCTTCTCATTTCTCAAGGTAATTATCAACCCCAGAAACTTCATAGACACACTGGTGATTATGTTTTGTCACTATAATTTCACCCTTGTTTAATTTTAAGCACAGATGGCATGCATCAGTTACTACAACTGGTGAATACTTACTGGAAAGCCTGACAGAAGATATTTCGTAGGCTGATAGGCTGTACCAATATCCTCAAATATTCTTGGATCCGCCAAAGTCAGAAATGTACCCCCCAGCTACACAGTTTATCCCATTGGAAAATGTGAGTGAATGATACACGGACCACCAAAAGTGACTGAATACCTGTCACTTTTTTGGGCCAACTTGCAAACGCACCACAATGACAATGATAATCATATATATTACATCGTAGAGCAAGTCATAGGGTCTTGTGAGCACCTCCTGATTGTGTACTACTACTGTGTCAAATTATGCTGGTTGCCGTGGTTTCAGAACTGAGTGGAGTTGGCGATTCACAATTATTGAAACCAAGTTCACACGGCTGAATGTTGCAGTGCAGTGCACTACTTGTGGAGCCTTTCTGATTGTGTAGTGACTTCAACAATGTACTGCACCAGCACAATTTAACACATGATTAAAACTGTATTGCAAATATCTTGATTGGATGATGAGCATTAGGTTTGGCTCCCACCACAAAGGACTAAAGAACCGTGAATTTTGTTCTCAGTTTAGAGCCCCCATCCCCTGCCCCTCCTTGCAAGATCAGGTGTGATGAGTACTGTTGGAGGAAAAGAATTAACAAGATAAAACCCTAGCTGGCCAATTATTGTACCAAAGGGTTTCAACTGCTGCTGTTGCCCTTTTGCATGGTGATTGGTGTGTGGTGTAGTTTTTGCTCCTGAATTCTGCCTCTCCTTTTTTTTTGACAGTAATGTGCAGAAAGCCGAAAACTCTCATTTTGGACGTGCAACCTGATGGCTCAGTGTTTGGAGCTGGTTGGCTGGGCGCCTGGGCCGGTTCATCCTATATAGGATGAGTCAATGGGTACATTTCAGTAGGAATGTAGCTGGTGCGTCTGTACAGTTTATGTGGATACCAAGGATTCAGGGTTGATAGCTCAAATTTCTGTGACGACGCTCACATCTGACATCTGTTTGGGCAGTCTTGAATCGTTGTTTACCATCAGGTATTTTTTTTAACAAGAGTTTCCTCAGCTTTTTAGAAAGCAAACGTTAACAAAGTTTGGTGCTGGGGTTACCAGCTACAAGCTAGAGCAAGTACGAAAGCCAAAGAACCTATTACAGGCTTAAATCTCAACTATATCTGAAGACATAAGAACTATAGGATAGGCTTGAAGGATCTCAGCCAAGTCATGATGTCGCCCTTGATCTGCTCAAATCGACTCCTGTCCTCCTCCTTCAGCTTGATACTCCACTTCTGCATTAAAGACATAACAGAATATATAACATCAGAGGGAGACTTTGGGAACTTTTTCTCAATCGCCATCTTATTTCTTGTAATCCATAAGGACCAAGCAAAACCTGCAAACAGGAAGATTAGAATATTTTTCCTAGCAGGCCCCTTGCCCAACAGCCACTCTCTAGTAAACTCCTCTAGAGATTTTGGGGAGCAACTTATCATAAAGATCTCCCTGATCACAGCCCACACAAATTTTGCCAAATAGCAGCGAAAGAAAATATGATCCACGGTTTCTGGAACCCCACAGACACAACACCTCACTTCCCCTCTCCACCCTCTACTGACAAGACTTTGCGCCACCTATAACTTATTGTTAAAGATTTGCCAAAGAAAAAAAATTGATTTTCAAGGGAACTTTAGCTTTCCAGATGTGTCTAGCAACCTTGCTAGCCACTCCACTGTCAGTCAAAAACCTATAAAGGGATTTGGTAGTATAGCATTTGTTACTATTGAGAGCCCAACTCACTGAATCATGATTACCTGATAGAATGATATTTTGCAAATCCTCCAAGAGGCCTACCCATATCTCATACTCCTGTATGGATAGAGACCTTCTGAAATCAATCACCCATTGATTGTCCTTTATACAGCTAGCAACCGAGCAATCAGGGTTCCTCACCATCTTATAGAGCTCTCCATAAAAAATACTGAGAGGAACCTCTTTCAACTAGCAATCTTTCCAAAATCTACAAGCATTCCCATCTTCAATTTTAAAGATAGCACCCCATTTGAATAAATGTTTGACTTTATGTAAACCTTTCCAGAATTGCGAGCACCCTTTTATGTTGGAATCAAAGAAACTCCCCTGTCTCATATATTTAGCCTTCACTATTCTAAACCACATCTCATCAGGTTCTTGAAAAATCTTCCATATCCACTTTACTAGTAAGCAATCATTCATGATCCAAGTATTAATAATACCCAACCCCCCTTGGTCCTTAGGTCTACACACCATCTCCCATTTTGCCATGTGGTACTTAAACTTACTCTCAGTGCCTTGCCACAGGAAGTTGGCCCCTGTCCATCTGTTCGTGGATTTTATGTTGTAGTTTATAAAAACCCATACAATATAGGGGAATACTGCTGAGACAAGAGTTTGTTAGGATGTGTCTACCCTAGAGGTTAGATGTCTACCCTTCCAAGGATCAAGCCTCTTATGCAATTTTTGGACAACAGGGTTAAAAGCCCCTGCAAAGAGAGGAGAATCACTAATCGGCACCCCAAGGTATTTTAAAGGAAGCACCCCAAAACACAGTTCAGCATGTTTGCCATATTCTCCTTTTCCTCCTGCGCCACCCCAAATACAAACACTTCGCTCTTGTGGAAGTTAATCTTTAGCCCAGAAAGCCACTCAAAGCAATACAGAATCAACTTTAAGTTCCTAATCGATTCCACCGAGCCATCAATCATAATTACAGTATCATCAACATATTGGATATGTGATACTCCCCAGGAATAAGATCCTCTAGAACCCCTTTAATATGTCCCTTATGAATAGCTTTTTCTAAAAGCACTCCTAGTGCATCAGCCACTAAATTGAATAAAAAAGGAGAGAGGGGATCTCCTTGCCTTAAACCCTGAAAGTTCTAAAATAAGGACTCCTTTCCCCATTTAGATTAATGCACACTCTGCCCCCTTTTACAGTCTCCATGACCCAATTAATCCAAGTGACCGGGAAACCTTTCCCCATCATTACTTGTTCCAGGAAGGACCATTTAACTCTGTCATAAGCCTTCTCAAAATCTATTTTTAGAATTAGACCTTTCTTTTTAGATGTCTTTAACTCATGCAATACTTCATGCAGAACCACCACTCCTTCAAGAATGTTTCTACCTTTCACAAACCCTGTCTGATGTCTTCCAATAATCTTCCTAGCAATAGGTGCCAACCTGTTTGTTAGAACTTTAGTAAAGCATTTGTAGTCCACATTTAGTAGATAGATTGGCCTATATTGTTTAATAGTGTTTGCCTCCTTGATTTTTGGAACTAGTGTAATCATCCCATAATTGAGCCTTTTGATATCTAGTTGCCCTTTCCAAAAATCCTGAAACATGGTCATCATTATTTCCTTAAAAACCTTCCAGAACTTCTTAAAGAAAATAACTCCAAACCCATTAGGTCCAGGGGCAAAGTTTTCCTTCATCTCCATGATGACAGATTGAATCTCTTCTGACTCAAAAGGTTTAACAAGAGCTATACTGTCCTCCTCAGATAGCACTTGTTCAGCTGGCCAAAAGTTGGGTTTCAGTACAATATGACATTCATCACTGTGCCCAAAGAGCTATTTATAGTATTGTACCACATGATCTATAATATTCTTTTGGCCCCTAATTTCACCAGCTTCAGTTTCCAGGAAGGTGATATTATTTTTCCATCTCCTGCCATTTGCAAACTGATGAAAGAAGTGTGTGTTTGCATCCCCTTTCAAAATCCAATTATCACCCATCTTTTGTTTCCAATAAATTTCTTCCATCCTGGTAAAATTTTCTAGCTGTCTTTCTGAATCAATTCTGGTTTCCCACTCCTCCAAAGATAGAAGTCTGCTTTCAGCAGTTAAGTCAATCACCTCTATTTGCTTAGTCAGCAAATCCTTAGCTTGCTTTTGGACCCCTCTTATATTCAGATTCCAGCCCTTCAAGAACTTCCTTAAAGTTTGAAGGCAGCCATGCCAAGTTTACCATCAGGTATTAATGTCAGTAGATTCAGATTCACGAAGTGAAAGTGATGCTGAGGAATAATTGTTGGAGTCAAACCATTTTGGCGCCTTCTCGGAATTTTGCAAGGAACAGCAAATCTCTCCGAATCTCACAAGAATGCTCCATTCTAAAAGCGTCACTGGACCATCTGTTCAGCAATTGCGCAGTCTGGAATGAGACAATGAGCTATGAGCCTATGACAATGTGCAGTCCGGAATGGGACAAGGAGCTACGAGCCTATGATAATCAGTTACCTTTCAATAATAGTAGTATGTAGTGGGAGAATAGTACCCCATGCCCCATTATAGGAAAACTGGAATACAACATGAACACAAAGTCTCCTAATCTATAGATAGCATAGAATCTCCTATCTTAACAGAGCGTGCAACTGGTAAAATCTAAAAGGCTCATGGCCAATAGGTGTTCTAAAGTTGCCCCACCATTGCTGTTCATCGATCTGGGAGTACATTCCTTTGGCTCTATTCATACTTTACATGGCAGGTGCTCGTGCACATGAGGTCTCCTATGGTACTAAAGATCCTTTTTGGTCTTTGGATTTTCCTTCACCTAATTATTCTCTTGTTCCTAGGGTGTTAGTGACAGGCATTAACAGACAAAGGTCACAGGAGAATCACTGCATCATGTCAAAATGCTAATGATCTAGGTCCTCACAAAGTGGTGGCGCTCGTATCCTAGCTAGCTGTGCAGACTTAAGTGCTTGATTTGACTATACCATGCACAGTATCTTTTTATTCAAGGTTTAAGTTTTAGTTTATCATAGATGAATTAGACGTCTCCAAAAGAAATGCGATTCTAGTTTTATTGTTAGTCAAACTTTTTTTTTGTTTGACCAAATTTATGAAAAAACATCAACATTTAGGAATTCAAATAGGCATATATGGAAATATATTTCTTACTTGTTTGATATTACAAATAATTGGACATTTTTAATATATGTATAGTGTGTTTGGTTAAAAAATCACTCTTTCTAGATGAGGTGGTGCATCATGAGTCTATTCTCCAAATTTGATGGAACAATTTCATTCCTTATACTATTACTAATTATTAGCTTGTGAGGAACTAAGCTGACGATAGATCAACTCATTATTTTCTACTGACCAAACAAAGTAAGAAATGAGAATTCGATAGATTAACCCATCACTCAAAACTAAACACTTTATTAGTTGAAATTGAGATAGTCAACTATGATATAATTTCATTTTTTTTTCGAGATGGAGGTAATAAATCTGTGTCATGATTAGTAAATTTCAATCAAGGTCAAAGTATGAATTTAAGATAAACTATTGTAGTTTTTTGTTCCTTATTATGGGACTCTTTCTACCAAGGTTTTCAGAGCACGCCTGAAAGCTGAGAAATTGAACATGTCTATAATCTCATTCGGGACAAAAAAAAAAAAGAACCGAAGGACAACATGAGATGTGCCACGCCTTTGGTGAATAGCAGGAGGGACAATCCTTAAGCCTCTTTCAATTGCTCATCTTCCTTGTGAGTAATAACCTTTGGTAGCTACTGAGCCTCCCTAGCTAGGCTACGGGCTACGGTTGATCGCGCAACTATATGTTTATTAAGATAAGAGAACTCTTCCTACCATAAATGAAAGCCAGATAACAAAATCTTTTTTAGTTTTCTTATTGCCACCATCGTAATTTTCAAAGTTTGAAGATCTATCATTACTATTTATTTATTTTAACCATTATAATTCTGAGATCTTTGAAATACGTCATAATGTACGTGTGGGAAGGGCTTGGCTCCACATGCAGGCATACGAAGTATACATGTATTTCTGTATAGACAATATAGCCCTCAACTATCCCCTCTCCCTACTCACTAACACGTAGGTGTAGAATCGAGATGGTGGACTAGAGGGGTGGTGGTGAATAGTCGTTTCTAAGAATTAATCGCTAGACTCACTACGTCAAAATCGATTTTGCGCAGCGTTACAAAAAAGTCATCCGTGGTGGATATTTATTTTGCCCGTTGCAGAAAATAACATGATTTGCCACCGCGGGCACTTTTTATTTACCGTGACAGGCATTTTTGTCCGCTGCGGTAAATTGATTTACCGCAGCGGACATCTTAAGGTGTCCGCTGCGGTAAATAGGGTATTTACCGTAGCGAACGTCTTAAAGTGTCCGCTGCGGTAAATCAATTTACCGCAGCGGACATCTTATAAGGCCCGCCACGGTTAAGGCCGAAGCCCATCAGGCCCAGGGCGAGGCCCATAACGGGTGCTGGTATAAAAGAAACCTTTAGGGTTTGAGTGCACTCACCTCTCTCTCCCTCTCCCCCAGTCCCAGCCGCCGCTCCCACTCCTCTCTCTCCCCACGACAGACTCCAGCCCATCTCCCTCTCCCCTCTCCCACTCCCTCTCTCTCCCTCACCGGGCAGCTCGGCGCGGGCGCGGCGGCCGGCGCAGGCGCGGGCGCGGGGGCGCGGCTTCCGGCGCGGGCGCGGGCGCGGGTCCGGCGCAAGCGTGGGCGCGGCGTCCGGCGCGGACGCTGCTTCCGGCGCGGGCGCGTCTTCCTTGGCAAGCCCGGGCGCGTGCGCGGCATCTCCGGCGCGGGCCCGACGGCCGGTGCAGCTCGGCGCGACGGTGAAGCGCGGGCGAGGCGGCGCCGGCACGACAAGCTACTCGGCGTGGGCAAGGCGGCGCGGGCGCTGGCTCGCGGCTACCGTGTCGCGTCGGCGCGGGCTCGTGTGGTCGCGGCGGCGTTGCAGCAACCGGATCCGGCGACGGTGGCGGCGCTGGGCTCAGTGGGCTTTTATGGTTTTTTCTTTTATTTTATTTTTTTGGAAGGATTAACCGTAGCGGGCATTGTAGGGTGCCCGCTGCGGTAAATAGCATTAACCGCAGCGGGCTTCTTATGTTGCCCGCTGCGGTTAATCGATTTTTCGCAGCGGGCACTAGCGACCGCCACGGTAAACGCTCCATTTACCGTGACCTTATCATCGCAGCGGACGCCATTGCCCGCTGCGAAAAAACTGATTTTGACCGACACCAAAAATCTGTTTTGACGTAGTGACTAAACAAATTTAATATAAAAGCTAATAAGGTCTAGTCACAATTACACTTCTAATCAATTCTAGTGAGCAAAGATGAACAATTTGAGTTACTAGAATACAATTGAATACACGAAGGCTATAAGCTCAAGATAGAATAAAGCAGTAAAAAGGCATAAGCTTAATCAACACAAGTATGATATATTGCAAACTAGGAAACTTGTGTTGAGATAAGCAAACCACAATGTAGAGGATGACACGTGATGTTTTTATCATGGTTCAGTGACTTGCCGGTCACTTAGTCCACGTTGAGGCGAGTTCTAGGATTGTCGCTCCTCTTGTTAGTTCCAAGCAAGCAAGCTTCGGACTACCTCACTAGGTAGTCTCCACATGAGCACTAAACCTTGAGTCGACCAAATCAACTAGACACTCTTGCTTGCCTCGATTTTTACTAGAGATGCTCTTTGCCTTCCTCTGGCGGGGATGAGCTCAATAGCCCCTCACAAAGCCAACTCCGGAGCACTGCACAATCCTTCTTGCGTGCTTCACGGAGAACCAATCACCAAGCCATCTAGGAAGAGGCAAGCTCCAAGAGTAACAAGTAACCATACCCACATGATGATCACCTAGTGCCACAAGTAATCTCTCACTCAAAGATTCACACTAGTGAAGCACACTAACTCTCTAAATGTTGCCCTCTAGCAAGCAGTATGAGGAAGGTGCTAGGTGGAAGCTCTCTCTAAGAATATGTTGTTAGAATGGCCAAGAGAACCTCCCCCAACCAGCCAACCAAGTATATATAGAGGAGCCCCTCAAATCTAGTCGTTACTGCAGAAACACGCAGTTGCGGACAATCCACAGTACAACTCCCGGACAGTTTGCCGTCCACTCAACTAGCCGTTAGGTTCAAACTGCATATTCGCTGATAGTCCGGCCCAAGGAACCGGACAGTCCGTCGTTGAAAAATCAACGCGAACCAGAAACTGCAGCAACTCTGCTCGCCGAAGAAAATGACCGACAGACAGTCCGTCACCAGGGCGTGGACTGTCCACAGTCCAACTTCATCTCGCTAGACAGAAAATGACCGGTAGACAGTCCACCGCCAAGGTGCGGATAGTCTGTTGTTTACGAGTAAAAGTAGGACATATTCATTCCCAACCTGTTAGAGTTTCCAGTGATAGCCGGCGGACAGTCCGCCACCAAGGTACGGACAGTCCGCGGCTTCCTAGAAAACGCGCAACTCCAAGCGCATCACTTCCTATGCTTTGGCATACCAAACCGAACATAATGGATGGTTCCGAAACATGTCAAAGTTAGTACTAGGCACTCTCAAAGACTATTTTAACTTGCCACTAACAATTAAACATATCTCAAACGTTAGAGCTCACAAGTGGCACTAGATAATCGTAATGCAAAGCATGTTTACCCCCTTTATAGTACGGCTATCTATTCTAAACCTGACCATCTTAATCTTCTCTAAATCACCTCATGGATGGTAAAATGAAACACCCTATGTTTTATACCTTTGCCTTGCATAAATAGATACCACAATTTGATACCCGCAAGAAATATGTCCGACGTATTTACCAAGCCACTTGATATGATCAACGAATCTTTAGCTTGATCTTCATAGATGATGTGGATCACTCAAACAATCATATAGACTCCAAGTCCATCAACCTTAGTCACTTGATCTTCACCGTTGCTTTGGTCCTTTGGAGCCAAGCCCACTAGCTTGCCCTTCACCTATCGCCTTCGGTCCATCAATGCCAAGCCCACTAGCTTGCCCTTCACCATTGCGTCGCACACGGTCCGTCACAGCCAAGTCTTGCTTCGGTCTTCACTTGCTTGCTATGCTTGATTTCAACAATCCATCATACTTGAAATTTAAATCAATGTCGATAACCATCTCATATTGTGATCTAAAACAAATAGCTTTCACACACTCAAATGAATAAGTTAGATCACAAGTGTTGTCATTAATTACCAAAACCCAAATATGGGCCTAGACCTTTCAGTAGGCCTCACTTGTCATCCCCTTCCTCTTCTCTCCTTCTCTTACCAATGGTGGCTCTCGCGCACGCGTTGGTGGTGGTCGGCATGGTGTCTGACATGGGCAAGGCAAGGCGCGGCCGCCGCGCTAGATGCTGCTGTTGTGGTCGGTAGTTGGCACGACCTTGCCGCCTGTGAGGGTGAAAGCCCTACATGGGTTTTGGTAATAGATGAAACCTAGTTACTAACCTCTACTCTAAGTGTTGAGTTAGGTTGGTACACCAAGTGATAGAGCAAGCTAGGTGGCTAAGTAGATGAAAAGCCACAAGATCATGGAAATCAAGAGATGATGCCCATTGCTTGGAGAAAGAAGAAGGAAATGAAACAGAAGAATTCAAGGCAAAGGTATACTTGATAGGGTTTTCATTTCATTGATCAAGACACTTAGTGAGTGTGATCACATTTAGAATACGCAATTGTACTATTAAGAGGGGAAAACCATATGTGATTGCAAGTGTCAAGTGCCACTAGGTGATGTCTTTCATGCATATGCATTACGACCTAGTGAGCTAACCCTTGATAAAGACTTGAAAAATGCTAACACACATGCACAAGTAGTGAAACACTCTAGTGTTAGCATATACAAACAACACTACTACAAAATTTATTTTGCATAGCATTTGGAAATTATTAACCATGGCGGTCAAACCTATAAACCGACACAGTTACTGTCAGGATTAACTACGGCAGTCATTTTTTATTAACATAGACGGTTACATTCAACCGCCTCACAAAATAGATTTACCGAGGTGGACGGTAGAATGGCTGAGCCCATGTAAGGAACATGGACCCCATGTCCCATATAGTTTAGATTTTGGTGTTTGATGATCAACATAACCAAATTGGACTAACGTATTTGCAAGTGTTTATTTTATAGTCCAATAGGGTGCAATCATGCTTTGGACTTAGGCAACACCGCAAGCAAGACATTTGAAGCATATAGAAGACCTAAAAGATCAAGCATAGTTCAAGCATGGAGGATCGAACCTACTCGGAAGCAAGACCGCAAAGATACAGTCTTCTGGACGCGAGGCGACGAGCGTCCGGACTTTTGGAAATCAGCCCGGCAGAAAACATTGAAGAAAAAGGCTCCAGACGCTACAATTTCTAGGCTCCGGACCAATGGTTTTGCATCCGGACACCTAGGGTTTGGCCTGCTCAAATCAGTGAGTCCGGACGCTATGAACAGTGCACGTCCGGACTAATCACTCCAGCGTCCGGACGCACACAGAGAAGAACCCGAGAGCTCCAAGGACTCCGGATGCTGTCCGGAGCATGGGGTCCGGACCAACAGTGGCGTCCGGACTCTATGCAGAGAGGTTCTAGAAGCGCGCGAAGGCTCCGGACGCAGTCCGGACATGGGCTCCGGACCAATGTCATCGTCCGGACCCACTAGTCAGTCTCAGCGCACAAAAGACCGTTGGAAGGTCCGGACGCACACGCAATTGTCCGGACCCCCTTTGCTGTCTGCGTCCGGAGCTACGCAGAGGAGCGGCATCAAGGTTCCAACGGCTCCATTTGGCTTGGGGCCTATATATATGACCATTGGCCGGCCAAATGAGGGAGTGGAGACTTGAGGAAACATACCAAGGGTGTTGTACACCATTCTAGTGATCTCCATATGCATAGAGCTTAGTGATACACTCGGTGATTAGCATTTGTGCTTTGCGAAGTGCATAGGCTAGTTAGACCATTGCTCATTGTGCTTGCTCTAGGTGTAAGCCTAGTGTTAGTGAGGTTTGCATACCTCTTGATCAAAGGGTGCTTGCGCGCACCAAGTTTGTACTCGGTGGGGCTTGTAATCTTGCACGATCACACCAACCGCGTTTGTGGTGTGGCCGCCACCGGTGTACCAAAGGGAACAAGGCCCGCGGCGTTTCGGCCGGAAGCTTGATAGTGAAGACGGCGGAGAGCATCCGGGAGAGGCTTGTCGGAAGGCACATCGGAGACCCACTTGCGCGTGGGGAGAGCCCGAGGCTATCCACGGAGTTACCCGACCGGGAGCTTGGCCCTTGCGCGGGATTCCTCTCGAGGGGCTCCAACGAGGACTAGGGGGAAGCTTGCGCGCTTCTCGATACCTCGGTAAAAATACCGGAGTCGTCGATGGGAGTTTTTATCTCTACCTTGCTCTTTACCTTCCGCACTTTCTTTGTTTACCTTGTGCTCTTTACCTTTACTAGCTTAGTTGATAGACTAGTTGATAGGTTTGGAAACTAGGTTGCATAACTCTTTTGCGGTAGAGATAGCAACACTTAGCAAAACCATAGTTACACTACTAGTTAGTTTACCTTTTGCATAGGTTTTGCCAAGGTTAGAAAAAGAGGCCATAGATTAGAGAATAGTTTTTAAGTGACCTAATTCACCCCCCTCTTAGGCATCACGGTCCTTTCAATTGGTATCAGAGCCGGTTGGCTCATCTTTGGACTTTAGGCTTCACCGCCTTCGAGTCGATGTCTCTAGGAGAGGGAAGGATGGATACCTCTAGGCCCCCCACACTTTGACGACACAAACTTTCCCTACTATAGTGCTAGAATGGCTTGCTACCTAGAAGCAGTTGATCTAGGTGTTTGGAGAGTCACTCGTGATGGGATGAAATCCCTAAGAAATCCCGCTAAACCCACCTCAAGTGATGAAAAAGAAATTCATTTCAATGCTAGAGCTAAAAATTGCTTGTATGAATCTTTTAGTGTGGATGTTTTCAATCAAGTTTTTACTTTACAAACATCTCATGAAATTTGGCTAAAATTGCATGAGCTCCATGACAGCACAAACAATGTCCGTGAGCAAAAACATTGTGTAACTAAGTCAACCTACGATTCTTTCAAAATGAAGGAAAATGAGCTTGTTAAAGACATGTATTCTCGTTTGAATCTAATCGCCAATGAGCTCAATTCCATAGGTTTGACAAAGTTAGAAGATGCGGACATTGCAAGGAAGATCATATCGGTGCTACCACATGACAAATATGCACCCATCATCACCGTTCTTCACAACTTGGAGGAAGTAAGCAAAATGACCCCGGCCATCCTCATTGGCAAGCTTGTGACATTTGAGATGTCACGCAAGATGGGTCAAGAAGAAGCATCTTCATCAGGCAAAGCAATTGCTCTCACATGTAAAGAGCGCAAAAAGGTGAAGAGCAAGAAAGTTGATACAAGCTCAAGATCCTCAAGTGAAGAAGAAGATGAAGATGAAGATGATGATGATGATGATGAATCAAGTGATGATCAAGCCTCCACCTCCTCTGACTCCTCCATTGATGATGAAGAAACTATGAAGCTTATAAGAGGAGTGGAGAAGATGATTTGCAAGCTCAATGTCAAGGGTGTGCCCATCCAAATTGAAGATTGCATCTTCACAAATCAAAGAAGAGAGCAAAGAAAGAAAGGATGTTATGGATGTGGAAAGAGAGGGCACTTTGTTGAAGATTGTCCAAGAAACAAGCCCACACCCAAGACAAGGAAGAAGGGTTGCAAAGTCAAGGCCCTCACCACTATCAAGAGTTGGAGTGACTCATCAAGTGATGATGAAGCCCAACACAAGAGGCATGACCGCAAGCGATCATCATCAAGCACTTCACAAGTATGTCTTATGGCACAGGGTAACGAAAGTTCTAGCTCTAGTGATAGTGATGATGATAACGAAAGTTCTAGCTCTAGCTCTAGTGATAGTGATGATGATCTACCTTCCTATGAGCAACTTGTGCAAGATAACCTTAAATATGCTAAAGCTTGCACTAGCCAACAAAATAAATCAATGATCTAAAAGCAAAAGTAGAAAGCTCACAAAAATCATACAATACCATGCTTGAACAATATGAAAATTTTGCCAATCTTAATGTTGAGCTAACTACTAAAATTGAGCTTTTAGAGGCTAGTGCAAGCACAAATGAATGCACAATCAATGATAAGCAACTAGTTAAGAAAAATGATAAATTAAAAAGCAAAGTTAGCTATCACACAAGATGCATACAATTGTTTGCTTGCTAAAATGGAAACAATTTGCAAACATTGTGATGAGCTAACAACAAAAGTTGCTAATCTTGAGGCCGCCGGTAAAACCCCCACTGAGGCACCTAAAAAGAAGAGTTCTATATTTGACATACCTAAAAGGGATGTCTCGACTTCTTGCATTGATTTATTAGACTCACCCCTATGCAACCAAGCTTCTTTTGAGAATGTGTTTGTAGAAACATGTAGACAAGAGGTTGCAATGGAGAATGAGCTACTTAGTCAAGAAGTGGATCGCCTCACTAAGGACTTGACACAAGTCAAAGGCAAGGAGAAACAATCCCAACCTCATCAAGATAACACCATCAAGGGAGTGAAGAAGCTTGATGAGGGAGAAACCGTGGTTTGCTACCTTTGTCACAAAGAAGGTCACAAGTCCTACATGTGCAACGTGAAGAATGCGGGAGGAGCTAAGAAGAAAGAGAAAAAAAAAAGTCAATGAGCAAGTTCTCCAACACCTACACCAACAAGGTGGACAAGAAGGCCTCCACACCTTATCTTTTGAAGAAGAAGAAAAATGACAAGGTGGTGGCCATCAAGGTGAACAAGCAAGCCAACAATGGAGCCAAACGCTTTTGGGTGCCAAAGGAAATCATTTCCAACATGAAGAGCACCAAGAAGGTTTGGATTCCAAAGGGAAAGTGAGAAGCCCGGAGGAATGCGGGGAATTTGGAGACTTGGCAAAGTTTGGGTGCATTACATGGGATGCATCATGATGATCATTGGTACTATTGCCAAGTGGGTTAGTGAACACTACTTACCCAAGTTCCCCTTCCCATGTTTAGGTAACTAGATTTCTATCTTGCAAATTCAATTAGCATCTAGTTCCCTTCATGCCTAGGTATTGCATTTGCATATCTAAATTCTTGTCATGCATACACTGGGATATCATATGGTAGGATTGCTCGGTATCACTCTTACCCTTAGAGCAACCTACATGTTTTATTTTTGTCTAGGAGCACGACACATAGCTCGCTTGTCAATTGATTATCTTATATGCGCCAAAGTACCAAATTGTAGATAGCTTACCCCAAATACCAAGTAAGAGTGATGTTCACTTTCATGTGACATTACCTTTCATTTGGTATCTTGACATTAAAAGTCAATGTGCATATCTCCTACAAGTAGTCTATGCTTGTATGCACACTTTTAGGGGGAGCTATTCTACAAGTTGGAAGCTTTGAGACTAACACCATCTTTGAAGTCTATCATGTGTGTAGTAGTCTCATTGCAAGGAACATGAAGTCCCCGGAGAAAAGCAAGGATTAACTTCCATAAGTATCGTTGCATTTCATTTTTTGGTATCTTTTAAATGATTTCTCCATACATTATATAAATTAAACTCCTTTGTGCAAATTGCTGGTTATGCATATGTTTTGCCATCCACTATATGTATGCATACACTTAGGGGGAGTTTAGTTTATGTAATGTGAGAGTCAAGTCTTGTGATCAATTTCACTCCACCTACAAAGGATCACAAAACTTGACACTCCCTTGTGTTACTAATGTCTTCCTTTTTGGTGTTTGATTCCAAAGGGGGAGAATTTGAAGGACCAAATCAAATGATCATATATTTTGGTCCAAGATAGGGAGGAAAGTGGATTATGGAGTTAGGGAGAGTATAAATCCATAATACCACATGGGGACATGTGCAAGGGCAAGACACTTCATAATAGTATGAGCTTCAATTGGTATAAACAAGTATCATATAGACTTGCCTTTGCATTGAATCCTAGCAAGTAGATATATTTTCATTTGAGCATCTTATATTATTTGCTTGTTTTGGTCGTGTTATCATCAAGCACCAAAAAGGGGGAGATTGTAAGGAACATGGACCCCATGTCCCATATAGTTTAGATTTTGGTGTTTGATGATCAACATAACCAAATTGGACTAACGTATTTGCAAGTGTTTATTTTATAGTCCAATAGGGTGCAATCATGCTTTGGACTTAGGCAACACCGCAAGCAAGACATTTGAAGCATATAGAAGACCTAAAAGATCAAGCATAGTTCAAGCATGGAGGATGGAACCTACTCGGAAGCAAGACCGCGAAGATACAGTCTTCTGGACGTGAGGCGACGAGCGTCCGGACTTTTGGAAATCAGCCCGGCAGAAAACATTGAAGAAAAAGGCTCCGGACGCTACAATTTCTAGGCTCCGGACCAATGGTTTTGCATCCGGACACCTAGGGTTTGGCCTGCTCAAATCAGTGAGTCCGGACGCTATGAACAGTGCACGTCCGGAATAATCACTCCAGCGTCCGGACGCACACAGAGAAGAACCCGAGAGCTCCAAGGACTTCGGATGCTGTCCGGACCAACAGTGGCGTCCGGACTCTATGCAGAGAGGTTCTAGAAGCACGCGAAGGCTCCGGATGCAGTCCGGACATGGGCTCCGGACCAATGTCATCGTCCGGACCCACGAGTCAGTCTCAGCGCACAGAAGACCGTTGGAAGGTCCGGACACACACGCAATTGTCCGGACCCCCTTTGCTGTCTGCGTCCGGAGCTACGCAGAGGAGCGGCATCAAGGTTCCAACGGCTCCATTTGGCTTGGGTCCTATATATATGACCATTGGCCGGCCAAATGAGGGAGTGGAGACTTGAGGAAACATACCAAGGGTGTTGTACACCATTCTAGTGATCTCCATATGCATAGAGCTTAGTGATACACTCGGTGATTAGCATTTGTGCTTTGCGAAGTGCATAGGCTAGTTAGACCATTGCTCATTGTGCTTTCTCTAGGTGTAAGCCTAGTGTTAGTGAGGTTTGCATACCTCTTGATCAAAGGGTGCTTGCACGCACCAAGTTTGTACTCGGTGGGGCTTGTAATCTTGCACAATCACACCAACCGCGTTTGTGGTGTGGCCGCCACCGGTGTACCAAAGGGAACAAGGCCCGCGGCGTTTCGGCCGGAAACTTGATAGTGAAGATGGCGGAGAGCATCCGGGAGAGGCTTGTCGGAAGGCACATCGGAGACCCACTTGCGCGTGGGGAGAGCCCGAGGCTATCCACGGAGTTACCCGACCGGGAGCTTGGCCCTTGCGCGGGATTCCTCGCGAGGGGCTCCAACGAGGACTAGGGGGAAGCTTGCGCACTTCTCGATACCTCGGTAGAAATACCGGAGTCGTCGATGGGAGTTTTTATCTCTACCTTGCTCTTTACCTTCTGCACTTTCTTTGTTTACCTTGTGCTCTTTACCTTTACTAGCTTAGTTGATAGGTTTGGAAACTAGGTTGCATAACTCTTTTGCGGTAGAGATAGCAACACTTAGCAAAACCATAGTTACACTACTAGTTAGTTTACCTTTTGCATAGGTTTTGCTAAGGTTAGAAAAAGAGGCCATAGATTAGAGAATAGTTTTTAAGTGACCTAATTCACCCCCCTCTTAGGCATCACGGTCCATTCAGCCCACTACAAAGCCCATTAAGCCCAGAAACAAGTCAGAGTATAAATATAAACAAAACCCTAATTTCTTCTCTCTCACTCTCAGCCTAACACACCGCCCTTCCCCTCCCCACTGACCCGACGCGATGGTGCCCCTCCCCCACCGGCGCCCCTCCGCCACCCAACCCGCCCCTCCCCTCCCCACCGACCCGACGATGCCCCTCCCCCGGCGCCCCTCCCTCCCTCACCCATGGGGCTGGGCGGCGCCACTGCGCGCGGCCAGGCCACCCTCTCCCCCACCGACGGCCACCCTCCCCTCCCCCACCGGCGTCGGCGGCGGCCTCCCTTGCCTCCCTAACCGGAGGGCGACGGCGGCCCCCTCCCCTGCCCCACTGGCGACGACGGCCACCCTCCCCTCCCCCACCGTGGGGCGATGGCGGCGCCCATCCGACCAGCGGAGCCCCCTCTACCTCCTCCTCTCCTCCTTCTATGACTAGGAACGGATGCGGAGAGGCCGGATCCGACTGCGCAGTGGCTAGATCCGGTGGCGGAGTGGCCAGATCTGGGAACGGCATGTTGGCGGCTCTCCTCCCCCTAGGCATGCTCCCCAGCGGCGGCGGCGCGCATGGTGGCAGAGGCCTAGATCTAAGCCTAGTTAGGGATAGATACGTGCTTTTTCTTTTTATTTGATTAACTGTGGCGGTTTTTCCATCCGCCACGGTTACTGCCACTATTAACCGTGACCATTGATCTGTGGCGGTTGAAAAAACCGCCACAGATAATCATTTTTGACCGCCACCGGAAATAAATCTTGTAGTAGTGCAAGGGGAGAAGAAAGAGATTGATTCTAAGGAGGCAGGACCTTCGGACCATTGGTGATGGTCTGGAACATAACCCTGGTAGGGCTGCTTCACTAGGAAGCTCCAGACCCTGGCAAAATCTACCATCGGACTATAGTTGATTGAGTCCGATTGAGTTGACACAATGATCAAGTTCTTCAAGGAGGCTCTAGACTTTTGAGGTATACTTCAGACCCTAGCACCAGATTGAGTCCGATCACTTTTTGGAGGTTTGGGAGCTCTCTGTGTTGCTCCAGACCATTGGCATATGGTCCGGACGCAAACACCAGACTGGGTCCGATCACTTGTCTGGGGTTCTGGAGCTCTCTGGAATGCTCCGAACTATTGGGATATAGTCCGGACCCTTCGTCGGACGGAGTCCAGAGGTTCACTCTAATGGTCGATTTTCTGGACTATTAAGACACGTGTCGCGCAGAGGTAACTTCGCGAAGGGCTCCGGACCAAGCGATATAGTATGGAAGCCCTGAGCTTCCGATTTGGTGCTTGGTCCGGTTGCTCTGTGAGAGGTATAACGGCTAGTTACCCCGATGGGGGCTTATAAATAGATGTTGGCTAGCTCTAGCTCACTCTCTTGCACACTTTGATCATTGCATACACCTAGTAAGCTTTAAGAAACCTCTCCACTCATCTCTTTGCTAGATTGATCATTCAAAGTGAGATTTGAGTGGATCCAAGTGCATTTGCTTGAGTGATTGCATCTAGTGGCACTTGGGAGTTATTTTCGCCGTGAGTTTCTTGTTACTCTTGGTGATTGCCATCACCTAGATGGTTTGGATCAGCGGAGGTGCGTTGGCAAGAGTTGGAGATTGTTCTTGGCCACCACCAAGTGATTTGTGAGGGGTTCTTGTGCCTTCCCCGCAGGAGATCGCAAAGGCAACTCTAGTGGATTGCTCGTAGCTTGGGGATCCCCATCTTATGTTGGATGTGCGGCACCTGGAGACGGGTTAGGCGTGTGATGTCTATTAGAGCGTGAACCACCAAGTGGGTGAATCGCTACAACGAGGAGTAGCTTGTTGGCAAACAAGTGAACCTCGATAAAAAAAATCTTGTGTCAGGGCATGTTTGGATCCCTTGGCAAATGACAAATGGCAAATGGAAAATAAAATTGGCAAATCTTTTGCCAATTCCTAGTGTTTGGATCCTTGGCAAATGACAAATGGCAAATGGCAAATGACACATATAAAGACAATTATACCCCTAATAATTAAACTCTCATTCACATGTCATGCATAGGAGGGAGGGGTATGAGTGGAAGTATTTTCTATTTGCCTGGCAAATGACAAATTTTTGCTCTTTTGCCATTTTTTGTCTTGCATGTTTGGATCCATTTGCCAAAAAGTAGCAATTCTTTTGCTCTTTTGCCAATTTGCCAATTTTCCAAGGGGATCCAAACACCCCCTCAATCTTCTTAGCGAGATTCATTGTGCATTGTGATTGGATTATCTTTGGTTATCTCATTGGATCACTCCTCTACTCTTCTCGTTGGTATTACAATCACTCTCTCCCAGCTTATCTTTTTTTTTTCTAGAATACGCAGGAGGACTATGTACCATTGCATTAAGATAGGAAAAAAGGCTAGAGAAGAACTCACACACATTCCCCTCGGGGTAAAAGCTATAACACAACGCGCCTGTTCATACACAGAGATAACCGAAAACCACTAGTGTGGGAGCTCTAAACAAAATGTCTAGCAACCGCTATACCTTTTAGACCTTTGGCACCTGCCAACATCCAGTGATCGGCCTCATCCTGATCAAGGAGAAGCGCTCAATCCAGCCTGGGCAAGACAACATTAAACACTATGTCATTCCGTTCCTTCCAAAGAATCCAAGCACCCAACATGACTAGAGAGTTAAACCCTCGCCTAACATCCTTGCTGAGACCGTTGCTGGTCTGTTGCCATCAATCAAAAAACCTTCACCATTTGGTTGAGGTGCAATATCTAGTAAACCAAAACGTTGGAGCAGCTAGTACCAAAACTGTCGTAGAAAACACATGAGCAAAGAAGGTGCTGGATTGTTTTATCTTCCTGGTCGCAAAAAAGACAATTCTCTGGATGGGGCAAACCACATCGAGCGGGTCTCAGTTATCCAACACCGGTTATGAGCTACTAGCCAGATAAAAAAATTACACTTTCTGGGAGCCCAATTCTTCTAGATTAGTGTGCTTGGCTCAAAAAGGACTGCTCCGATAAAGAAAGCTTCATATGTTGATTTGGTTGTCTAGCTTGAGTAGTTGCTTTAACCATTGTTTTGTGTAGCTTATTATATTAGCTTGTGCTAGTCTTTGTGTGAATTAGATCACTATTAGGTTAGTGTGTTTTGGATAGGAGGCTTGCATTCCCAAGTAGGTTAGCGAAACCCGCTTCACTTCTTATT
Source organism: Microstegium vimineum (assembly GCA_022036555.1). NCBI lineage: Eukaryota > Viridiplantae > Streptophyta > Magnoliopsida > Poales > Poaceae > Microstegium > Microstegium vimineum. The sequence goes on along the minus strand of CM039121.1, from coordinate 38,682,507 downwards.
TATCTAACTAATTGTTGAGAATAATTTGTAGATTTTATTTTAGGCTATTCACCCCCTTTAGCCATCAATCGGACCTTTCAAAGGGGCAGCCGAAGGGGAGCTCAACGCGTTTGAGCGCGGCCGAAGACAACCTTCGCACCAGTTCTGCACTGTCCAGGGCGGAGGTGGAGCGGCCAGGGCGAGGCAGGACCGGGGACTGGCGCGATGACAAGATGGGGAAGAAGAGCGCTTGCCTTGGCTGATCCACCATAGAGCCCCATCAGGGCTTCTTCAACGCACCCCAGTGGCGTGCTGCCCCAACTTCTAGATCAACATTTAGTGTCCATGTCACATCTATTGGTGGCCTCGCAGGGTGATATAGGTTCTTGCAAAAGCAACAATAGTCCTGTCTGACAAAAGGGTGAGGCTACCACTTAGACGAGCGTTGGGAGGCAGAGAGCGGGGACTGTGATATGGCCTGTGTGTTAGAAAAAGGCTAAAGCAAGGATATAGTACTCTTAGATGAGTTTGTGGTCCAATACAACAACTGGTCCCACAAAACATCTCTCGAGCAGCCCGCGATGCAAGATCATAGGCCTCGCATGCTCCTCGGTAGACGTGGTGTGACTTTTTGATGAAACCACTACACAGTGTTAGCCCCGGTTGGCCTTGCCCTCACGAGTCAGAGCTTTCTCGTGGCGGCCAAAGGCAAAGATGGAGACGAGCTTGTCATCGTCCTCATCGGTGGAAAAAGGCACTCTAGTGGTTGGAGGCAGATGAGCTCTAGCCCCCCCCCCCCCCACACACTCCAGAGGTTGCCTTCTCTGGAGTTCGAGCTCAGTTGGGACCGTGGTGGATGTAGGAAGAAGAAAATGATCCGGGAAGGGTGGTTGGGAGCGTATCCTAGGCCTAAGGTAGATCGGACACGGAGAGTCAAGGTGGTCGAGGAAGGCGAAGGTGGAGGAGATTGAAAAAGGAACAATGGCAGGAGGTTGAAGGAGAAGCTGGCGTGTGGGACTGACATGACAACTAGTGGACGGAGAGAAGCAACTCTACATGGGACCAATGTTGCAGAATACGTTAAAAATAGCAGAATTCAAGATGAAGAAGAATTATAATAGCATATTTCTAAATAACAGAATTCAAGATGAAGAAGAATTATAATAGTATATTTCTAAATAGACAAATAATATTAGTTTCAAACTTACAAAATTATTGCGGTATGGATAAAAACCTATTTTTTAAAGACAATAGGTAACAAAAATGAGAGGAAATATTGGATCCACATTGTGCTTATAATGTACTCCCTTCGTCCCCGAAAGAATGGATTTCAAGGTTTGTCCTAAGTCAAAAATTTTAAACTTTGACCAAATTTTTAGAATAAAGTATTAAAAGTTATAATATCAACATAATATTATCTATCTAAAAACATATTTTCACATAATGTTTATTTTAAGTCATAGATGTTGTTACATTTTTCTATAAAGTTAGTCAAAATTAGAAAAGTTTGACTGACACAAATTCTAGGAATTGATTCTTTCATGGACGGAGGAGTATGTTCATCAGCACTACTTTACCACGAATCATAAATCAAATTTCAGCCAAACACACAGATCCGTGCAATGAAAAGGAGAGGGTTCAAATCCTGGGTGCGACACTTTATTCTGGATTTATTTTAGGATTTTCCGGCGCTATGCATTAAGTGGTAGGCGACGTTCCCGTCGACAGCGAGGCGTCTGTGGTGACTTCGTGAACTTCAAGATTTGCCGGCTCAGTCCTTCGAAGGTGCTCATAGGGGTAGGATTTGCATACGTGTGTTCATAGGGGTGAGTGTGCGTGGGTGCCGATTCAAACCAAGCCCCTCGCGATTGGATCCGCATTGCAGATTTGCTGCGCAATTGCGGCGGCGAATGTACGGCATCGGCAGCGACGACGACGGCGGTCCGCCTTCACGGCCTCTAACCAATGCTACCGCCGACACTAGGCAATGCCCGTCGCCGGCGAGCCGGGACTCGGGAGCCGGGGGAGGCGACTGCGTTGATGGAGGAGGGTGGAACAGAGAGGGGTAAAACGGGAAATCAACTCGTCCCTGCCATGAGGGTCCACTCGTCAGGGTCCTGATGTTCTCCTGCTGCTGTCCAGTTGCTTTCCTTCCTCAACTCCGGCGGCGGTTGCTGTCACCCCGAATCCCTAGCCGCGGCGACTCCTGCCGGCGAATATCGTCGTTCCTGGCTCCCCACGAGTCCGACCATCCCGCGGTTATTGATCTGGCGTGAAGCCGTGAACTGCGCTTCGAAGTCTCCGTTGCTTCATTTTCTTTTCGAGTGTCTATGCCTTCATCAATTCAAAGAACCATGATTGGGATAAGGACTCCTCAAATGCAATGGATGGTTCAAGAGTGGATTTTCTATTATTTTCTCCAGAAGGAAACCAATGGAATTCAGAGCCAAAGCCCCAAAGGTATCGAGAGTTCTTCCTCATACCCACACCATTTTTTCTTTTTGGAAAGATCCGGACATTGCCGGCATTTATTATTGATACAACTATACAAGTGTAGAAGAGCAGTTTACAGTCCCTTTAGACGCACATATAAGGCCTGAGCCGATAAGAATCTGGTCAGGTGGAGCATCCAGCGATTACTCCCATCAATTTGGCATACCCAGAGCACACCATTTGAACTTCTTGCTAATACCGACACCATTTTTCTGATTCCCACGCCATTTGTGTTTCTATGCCATCAGGTTACACATCCATGATACGATTCAAACTGCGCCTACCTCATTTTCGGGAATTTCACAGCAATTGTTCTAAATCTGGAGTACTCCGTATTTGTTGCAGGTTGTGGCAAACTGACAATGCTCCTTCTTGTCAGCTCAAGAGTTGCTTGCACTCCAAGTAGAAATACCCTTTTTTAAAATTTCTGCGGTCTCAAAGTTGGGTCAACGTACTAGTGGCTTCTGTACCTGACCTCAATTTCCCTTTCATGACGTACTGCAGTATTGTCTTGTATGTCAACATGCGTTTTAAATTTTATTCCAAAAACATCACATGTCAACAAAAGCAGTATTGTTTCTGAGATTGGTTGAAAGGAAGCTTCTTGGATACTGCCCTGCCTCCTATCTGGGATATGTATAAATAAACAGCAGCACTGGAGCCCCTCCACTCCTACCATTGATTTGTTCAAGAGATTTGAAGCTCCCAGTTCTTGTTGGCGTTATTGTAATTTGTAAATTAAGCAGCATTCACATGGAGGTGCAGGAAGGAAGGAAAGGGATACCGTCGTTGCTCTCCTCGCAGGGGGAGTGCATTGCATCGAACATCACGCAGGTGGCTGCTGTATTCCCTTTCTTTGTGTCGCATCATTTCTTCCTAGGAATACATGGAAGTGTTGTGAAGTCTGCTATTTTTAGCTGTTGATGCTTGTTGCAAACCTGCAATTAGTTATGAGTAAATTCTCTGCCTTTTCAGCTGATTGGTTGGACGCCGCTGATAGAACTGAAAAATATTGCCAAGAAGGATGGCATAGATGCTCGTCTGATTGGGAAGATTGAGCCTTACCAGCCCCTTTCTTCTGTCAAGGATCGAAGTGCTCTCAGGTGACTGCTCTACTACTTCTTGAGGTGACATAACATATTATTCACTTCACGCAGTAATTCAGATACGAAATGCTGAAGCTATCTTAGTATAGAAGTGCCAGTGGCAATAGCACTGTGTGAACTGTGGTCAAAAGGTTAAGTTCTAGCATTTGTCTCATTGATATGACATATAGTCTTCAATTCTTCATTGTGAGCAAGTATTGTTTAAATATAGTTCAATTAGCAGAAAAACGCTGATCATATGAAATGACTGGTAATGGCACAGGACTTAACTGGCACATAGGCCTTACTGGCACACATGAGGCTTGATTCCTTCTTTAATGTAGATTTCTTTTCTTTGAAATAACATACAACTCTTTGTGATACGTTAAATTGTTTTCCTAACAATCTCGTAATTGTAAATTTGCAGGTTGATTGAAGATGCGGAGGAGAAAAGCCTGATCTCACCTGGCATAACAACACTAGTGGCACTCACGAGTGGTAATCTTGGTATTGGTCTGGCATTTGTTGCGGCTCAGAAAGGTTACAGATTCCTTGCTGTCATGCCAGCAAAAATTGCAATAGATAAGCAGATACTGTTGAGATACTTGGGCGTTGAATTGATATTAGTTGGTAAGAAGCTATACATCATGTCCAATAGTCCATTATACCAATTGAGTAAGTCTCTCTGATGGGAACCTACTTGTCTCTTGCAGATGCTACAATTAATGGATTCAAGGGGCTACTTGATAGAGTAGAACAGCTTAAGAATGAAATGGAAGATGTTTATGTTATAGACCAGTTCACTAATCCTGCAAATCCCGATGCACACTTCAGATGGACTGGTAATGTGATATCTTCAATGTAAATTTGATGTGGTAGTAGTATTGTTGGAACTATGTTAGCTCTTAAAGTATTTTGTCCCACAGTCAATTGCCTCCTATAGTTGCACCATGAAAACATGAAGTAAGCACTTACAGTATTTTGTCCCATAGTCAGTTGCATCTTAGAACCAAGTGCTACAAACTTCTGAAATAAAGCATTCTGCACAACTAAATCTTTCATGAAGTTAAGACCGTGCTGATTTTTACATGAATACAGAATACACATTTCCCTGAAAGTGTCTAGGAAGCACTATGCTTTCTTGATAATGGAAGACTTGGCTCCCAGCCTTTGGCTAATTAGAAGCAGGGCCGTTCCTGAGATTTTTGAGGCCTAGGTCGAATACGAATATGATTTTTTTTTTCAAATACAAATCATTAAGAAGATACGTATTCAATAAACTAAAACAACTTATATATAATATCTCAAAGTTTATAAATGTACTTCTCCATCTAAAATTACAAGACATTCCAAAAATTTTAGAGAGTTAAAGTATCTCAAGTTTGGCCAAACATGATAATATAATCCCTAATATTTATTATGTCAACTAAGTATCATTAGATTTTTTAACAATTATATTTTCATAGTATACATATTATATATCATAAATTTTTATATTTTTTTCTGGTCAAACTTGAGATGCTTTGACTCTCTGATATTTTTGGGATATCTTATAATTTGGGATGGAGGGAGTAATAGATTACTTACTTGAAAGTTGACATTGTTTAAACATTTTTTTAATATTTTGAAAAGCAAAACCGCAAAGTCATTGATCTACTATGGGTATCCCACGATTCTAAAATTTAAACAAACACACACTATTAAATATTAATAGTTAAAAAGTATAATGTATGTAAATTATAAATAAATTAATGATTCATGATAAGTTCATTTTTTAGACCTATGTAATTAATCCGTGATTTTTGTACAACTTGTACTCGTAATACATACTAATACTAATGAACTACGTAAAGTGAGGCCTATGAAAATGTGTGGCCTAGGGCGGTGGCACACTCTGCCCCACCCCAGGACCGGCCCTGATTAGAAGCACACCGCGCTGGAGGTGAAGGCTGATGGAGGGGAACTTGTCGTTGAGGCCGCAAATCAGGGTGAGGATGAGGATGCGGTCAGGACATGTTCCCCAAGGTCCTTGAGGGCATCGGCCATGCCCTTGACAAATGGGTCCTAGAGAAGTAGGGGCTCAAATTTAAGGGTTGTTGCTAGATTGAGCCCAGAAAACAAAACCGTCATCAAAAGTAGTGAAGCCCTCAAACCCCAAATAGGGGGCCATTGCTAGAGATGCTAAAGGAAGCCCTTTTCAAATTCTTTTGTTTATCCATTGCTAATCCTGTAGCATCATAATCCAAAAAGCACCAACCTTTGACTAGGAACGAACGTCAGTAAACTATATACTCTGTTCCTGAGACTTCTCTATCCTAAAATTTGTTTATAGGACCTGAGATATGGAACGATACAAAAGGCAAAGTGGACATATTTGTTGCTGCAACAGGTTCAGGAGGCACATTGACAGGCACTGGGAGGTATCTGAAGATGATGAATCCATCAGTAAAGCTAATCTGCGTTGAACCAGCTGAAAGTGCAGTAATTTCAGGTAAGACATGTGGCCACTATATCTTTTCGAAAAATAACAGGTGACCAACTATGTATGTCAATATTGCACCGATGTATGTTCATCATAGTTTGCCTTGCTTAGTGCGTGGAATCTTTATGTTTGTGTTTTATTTGACTTGCAGGTGGTGAGCCAGCATATCATCAAATACAAGGGATAGGGCCTGGTTTTATCCCAGAAGTACTAGACACATCACAAATAGATGAAATCATAACAATAACTTCCGAAGAAGCCATGGACATGGCAAGAAGATTGGCAAGGGAAGAAGGATTGCTCGTTGGCATATCGTCAGGGGCCAATGCGGCGGCTTTCTTAAAGGCAGTCTTTAGTATTTACTTTTACTTTTTGTGCAAAATCTAGAGTCATCTATTACTTCTTGTCCCATGGTCATATGATTGTGTACTACCTTGCAGGTTGCGGCAAGAGAGGAGAACAAGGGAAAGATGGTTGTGACGATGTTTTCCAGTGGTGGGGAGAGGTACTTAAACTCAGAACTCTTTGCTCAGGTGAAGGAGGAATGCGTCAACATCAACATGGCCTTCTAAATTAAATGATCAGTTTCAGGTAATAGTAGCATTTTACTGTAGTGCAATGCTGCCCTACGGTCTATCTTTCAGGATTTCATTTTATTGTAGTTGTAAGGAGTGCCTTTATATGTTAAATAAAACCAGGCAATGTATCTGTTCAAGTTGAGAATCGTGCTGGGAGTTTCCATTTTTGGGCAGGTTTGATGGGGTCAAAGACCAATTCCTAAATTTAGGGAAGTTCCATATTAACATTGGAACACAAATCAGATTTTGGGAAGATAATTGGTTGGCTCCAAGAGCTATGAAGTTCTAGTATCCAAATTTGTTCAACGTTGTGTTGTGCGTAGGAAACACATGCAATGGAAGCAGTAGTGCTCAATGCTAACCCTCTCAATGTGTCTTTCAGACGAGCATTACTTGGAAACAAGCTATTGGAATGGCACAGTTTAGTTACAAGAGTGGCACATATTAATTTAAATGACGAATTTTTTTTTGCTGCTCAATAGAAATGGCACATTCTCTGTAAATTTTCTGTAAAAATACCTAATCAATAACGGTGTAAGGTTACACAGGAGACTTGGCATATGAAAGTATCTCTAAAAATAATTTTTTTTTCTTTGGTTTCTTAAGGAAGGAGTGATCTTACAAGGGACAACCTTGCTAGGAGAAACTGGGATGGTAGCAAGAAGTGCTGCTTTTGTAGTAATTCTGAAACAATTCAACATTTTTTTGAGTGCCATAATGCCAATTTCTTTGGCGTGCTGTTTATTATGTGTTTGGAATTAAACAACCAAGACATTCTGTCCATTTCTTTAACAGTTGGTCACACAACCAATTGTTATTGATAGGAGAGGTACCTCTGTGTTGGGCAATCTGGCTCACACTAGCTCTTATCTGCAGATACTCTTCGTAGGGATGCACTTTTTTGTAATACTTTTGGTCTGATGCTTTTCCTTTGAAGAAGTTTTAAGCCGAAACTCTTTCCATTATCTAAAAAAATGTATCATTTCCCTTTTGGAAAACAGATGTTGTGATTAGTTCTATTGCAGAAGCATGGACTACGGCTCGTCAATTTATCATGCGTAAACATCTTATAGTTTTTCATTACATAGAGTCAGAGAATGATATTGTTGCTTTCCCATATTTTTTTAAGAACCCTACATTGAACAGCCTTCTATATGTTGCAAAAAAAAAAACTACCCTTATATGGACAAGTTCGCAATGGTATATATGATTCAAAATCAAAGCAAACAAGAAAAAGAAGAAAAAAAAAACTCCTTTCCCCCTATTTTTGGTTCATCTCATACAGAGATTTGGAATATTATGCATATAATTAATGATCTGAAAGGAGGATGCAATGTGGTGGCGTACAGAGAGTGAAAAGATACATGAACAACTGTGCTACTCTGTCGCTGGAAGCTGGCAAGACTAGTATTATTAAGGGACAAGATAGAGAGAAGCAGAGAGAGGATTATACAGGAAAAATAGGAATCTACTCGTGTTACATTAATCATTCGTAGCTGAACCTATTTCCTCTATACCTGCCTCTGGTGCTTTTCCAATCCTTTTTTTTTTTTTTTTTTTTTTTTTTGCTGTTCTAGCTAACATCTGGTATCAGAGACTAGACCACGATCATGTTGGTAGAGTTTTGATCGTATAAGTAGGCTGCTGTGTCGATCAGAACACTTGTAATTCCCCTTGACTGATGATTCGATTTGGGGTGTTTCTCCGATCCTAGCTAGATCACGTTCCACCACTTCATCACTACAACACGGCACGTATCCTCCTATGCAGGGGCGAAGTCAGTAATCTAACATACGAGGCAGGCTTAAAATTAGGAAGAGCCAGGACCTATATAAGTGCTAAAAATATTCCTATATTTAAGTATTTTATATAGAAATACCAGGCTGTTCCTCCCTCTCTCCGCCCCTGCTCCTATGAGTTGGCCACGTGTCATCAACTCATCACCTAGGGCTGTCATGTACCACACTATTGATCTGCCACATATTGATCGCTGACTTTTCCTCTTTTCTGGTTTTCAAAAAATAATCTATATCTTAACTAATTTACTTTAGCTCCAAAAAATTATGAATCTAGCTTGTACCCAAATTTTTATAAAAATATGAATTATCTCTCGGAGCAATTTCTAGAGGTATTTGAATGTTATATTTATTGCATTCTATATTGGATCTTGTTTGTAGTCATCCGACATTTATTTCGTGTTTATTTTCCTTTTGCTTACAAATATACTCCTAGATGCCCCCTAAGTAGGACCACCATGTTGATCGACTACACTAACCCTCGAAGACTCGTACCACTATCGCGACATTACAGATGTCATGGCAACACTATTTAGAATCTTATTAAGCATTGCAATGTAGGTACATTATTAGTTTACATTTATTCATTGCTAGTAGCGGGATTTTGTTTGAGCCTTGCTTGCCTCGGATGGAAACCATTTCGCCCTGCATATAGCTTTGCGCTTGTACTATCATGGTGCTATTTATTTTACTAAAATTTGGTTTATGTTAAATGCTTATGTTGATTTGTTGTGAAAGAAAAATATTGTTTGTTCATTGAAAGTAGCGCTGAAGAGCTTTTCTTTTACATCCGTAAGACTTTGTCTCTTACTTTTTCTTGTACCCATAATCTCCAAGCTTGAGTCTCCTCTCCGGAGCTCTCTCGCAGTCATCTCCGAGTATTTATTTTAGGAATTAATGGTTCAGAAAACTACTGCCACTTCTTGATAGCACAACCTATATCTTTTTTTTTGCCTTTTTGTTGCGAACATGTGTACGCATCCACGTTCGTACGGGTTTGGGCCCATCCCGCCATCTCTACTGGATAATGGCAATTTTCTGCTCATTCGATCATTCATGTTCTGCTTAGGCATGACACTTCCACTACGGACACAAGAAACAGCCATTCCGGCCGCAAGCCCTCAAAGCAACATCACACCATCACATCTGTTGAAGATAGAAATCATGATATATATGTGAAAGAACGGTAAAACATGCATGACTCAAGGGCAAATTCTTGATGATATGGCTCATATATAAATAAACAAAAGAAGTGGTGAAGCTAAAAACAAATGGTGTCCTGGTTAAAACCATCACTCAGTGCGCTGATGGTTGTTCAATGAGTTGCATGACCAATATACTTAAGTGATCTTGTGGGACGTTGGAGCAAAACAAACAAATCTCCTAGGGTTATGTCAAGTGTGAGCAGCTGCATCGTAGGCTAACGACAAAGCTTCTCACCAGTCACAACAATGGCATTCTCATCCGGAGCACCTGGATAATGGTGGAGTACCACCTCGGGCATCACAAAAAGCTTCTGCTTTGGACGACGAGTGACGATTCGTCCAGACCGGCGGGATATAATTGCAAAATACCACCTCCACTACCAAGGGAGAAGGTGGAGTGGCTTGTGCTATGCAAAGTGTAACGCTAGGAATGACGGTTGCTCCAGTGGTGACCGTGTCAACAACACGTCTTCATGGTGTCAGTTGCAGTGTAGCAACTTATATAGTGTGTGTGTGGCATAGCTAGTATGTGAGGCGAGTTAGCTACTGGTTTAAGTAATAGGCTAATCAAGTAGTGTATTAACGCGTGGATGAGTTGTAATTGTGAAACATTGTGTGTTTTCTACAAAGGAAAATAGCTCTGTCCTTCGGACAGTTGTCCTGTGTTCATCGCGTTCTTGTTAGTTTCTTGCGCAACGCTTCGATTCATCGTTTGCTTAGGGTAGCTACACCATAGTGTGGGTAATTGTGATCCTTAGGCAACACCACAGTCCATGCAACCGCGACCCAGTCCACAGTGTGATCCTTAGGCAACACCACAGCCCCGCAACCAGTGGCGGATCCAGGGGGCTGGGGGGCTGCAGCCCCCCCTATGGCCACATTTCTCCATTAAGTATATATATATATATAATTCACTCATTTGTCTACTAAATTTCTATAAAATTCACTCATTTCTCTATTAAATCTCTATAAAATCACTCATTTCTCCATTAAATCTCTATAAAATTCACCAAAATCTTCATTGTCGATCATGATTTTGTTAATTAGCCCCCCCTGGTCGCATCCTGGATCCACCACTGCTCGCAACTTTGTGCTCATTCCATCACTCACATTCTGCTTATGCGTGACACTTCCACTGTGAGCGCAAGTAACGGCCATTGCAGTCGTAAACCCTCGAGGAATCTAGTTGAGCTAGAAATCATGAGATAGTCGTGAAAGAATAGTAATACATGCGTGACTTAAGATCAAGTTTGAATGATGTGACTTACCTTTTATAATTGTTGGAACCGTTTTCTATCATTTTCCATCGCCTCCATAAATAATCTTTTTTTATTAATTTCATTCGTGTAAGAGTAATATAATCAAGGTAAAAAAACATCACATCATCTTGCACACAAGAGACGACGCGTTCTGGCAGTCGCAGGTGATTTTTGGTGCTGGCGTGGCGGTCGGGGTTGCGTTGGCGGCTGCTGTACGTGACTGACATTGTCAAGGCGAGAAATTGCTTGGATATAAGCACCTCCGCAGGCAAGCTCGTACGAAAACAAACGCGTAGTTAAGGAATCTTGGGTTAGCATGCTGTGTACTGGGCCAATTAGTACGCGTAAGGATTTTTTTTGAATGGGCCGGGCCTGCCCAAAGAAGGCCCAAGAGAAATGTGCCAGAATGTCACGATCGATCGAGATGGATCAGCTGGACGTACTAACAACTAGTATGAACTACTCCCTCCGTCCTAAATTATAAGATATTTGACTTTTTTTACTTAAAGTTTGACCACATCGTTTTATTCAAAAAATTTATATAAACGTAGTTAAATTTAAGTCATTCTTGAAGACCTTTTGTTAATAAACCAAGCTATGCCAAAAAAGTCAAACTTGGTCAAACTTGGTTTCTAGCTCAACTTGGTGTTAACAAATTTTTGAATAAGACGAGTGGTCAAACTTGGTGTCAAAAAAGTCAAACGTCTTATAAATTGAAACGGATTTAGTAGGTGATTAACCTGCACGTTGCCGCGGAAACCAAATAACTAAATTCTCATGGACAAAGAAGAAAAACATAGACAAAAGGATTTGGTGTTTTTATGCTGTAGAGTCTAATTGTAATTTTACAGGTACTTTTTTCTAATTTTGTGATTTTTGTCTTCATAATTGTAATTTGCATGTCTTCTATGGATTAAAAAGCAAAAAACTAACAGAAACAAATTGACTAACCAATGATCCTTGCCATGCACTCACGCTAGGCTATATGTTTTTTTTCATTCATTACGGTAAACATCTTAGTTCAAGAACTATATATAAGTATATTGTTGACTTAGCTAGCCTTAATATTGTTCATCGATCATTACTAAATATGTTACATTGAGAGATATTTTTTGATTTGTCTGTGCCTTTTGCAAATATAATTAGACACGAGTATATACGACCTTATGGGTTCATAACAATGCATGGCTTCGCCATAGGGCCCTTGAAATACGTATGGGGCCGGTCATGCTTTTGGTGGAGGCTAATCAGTCATCAATTCATTGAAGCAAGATGGTGAGAGAGGAAGAAACGGCAATCGTCCTGCTTAATTGGTTGCCTTAGAACAGCCGAACATGGAGGAGTTGCGTGTGGGCCAGGTCTCAGGAAGAGATCGAGCGGTCTCTACCGTAAGACCACACCGGAAACCGAGTCGATCTAACGGCTGTAAGGGTACCCACAATGGTATAAGACACTTGTCAACTCTAAGCTAATCTCTCTATTTCATAGTACTATCTTTTTAAAATGACTCATAGTATACATAACATATTCGCATAATTTTGAAATATATGTATGAGTTAGCTCTTGATCAAGAGCTAACCTTTTTCTCTCTTCTATTAAAATATAAAAAGAATGCTTAGAGCTAGCCATTGCGCGGGTGCCTTCTCAGGGATGATGAAGTAGCTCGTTGTGGTCGTTGTAGCTCTATAGCAATCAATGACCCTGTTTGGATACTCTAGCACAGCTAGAGGTTAGAGCTAGTTTATAGTTCAGGGCTAGTCCTAAACTAGCTCTAGCTAAAGAGATGTTTGGATTCAAGGGTTAAATTGACAATAAACGTACTTTTCTTGGTAGTGGACCCCACCAAAACTAGCCTAAAAAAGAAATTTTAGTACATCCCACTAGAACCAAATAATCACCTCTTGGTGGAGATTTTTTTTGGGTGGGCTAGTTACAACTAGCTCAATCTAGCCCTCCTGTTTAGATACTTTTGGGCTAGTTAAGTGTAAACTAGCTTAAACTAGCTCTACCCCATTTATCCAAATAGGGTCAATGATCGCTACTGGTCTCTGCCTATAACTCTATATAGGTTATATATAGATTTAAAGCCTATTTGATTGAATTGTAGCTTTTAAACTTTTAGCTTAAAAGTTGTTTTTTTTTTCTAGTTGTTGTGTTTTTTTTTCTCTTAGCTTTTGTATAAAACATCATTAGCTTCTCAGCAGCATATAAAAGCAAGGAAAACTCCTCTCAACGTGGTTATTAGCTTTTATGCTTGTTTGAAGCTTTCTGGCTTGCAGAAACGAGCAAAGGCTGAAACAAAATAATCCCTAATTAATTAATAATATAAGGCGATCATGATGTCGTCGTCGGACTTGTAGTTGATTAATCCATCCACGGACGCAGAAACTAATTGAATATTAATTATTCTGAATGCGTTGCCTTCATGCACGGTGGTGGCGTTGACATGATCACAGTACGTGGCACCCCATCGCGAGCCCGTCCGACGTCTGCCAGCAAGGCGGACGTGCTGCGTGCACGTGAAGGGAGATGGTTGAAGAGGAGCACATCCTTACGCCGTGCATAGCTACGGCCTCTAGGATCGGAGTACACTCAATGGCGTCAACATACTTATATATTTTTTTAGCCCCGTGACCACAACATCATGATCATCTGATTCTGATCGTCTAGTAGTCTGGTGTGCGTGTTCAATACACGGTGCTGAGAAATTTAGGGAAGTCAGTTTTGTAAATTACTTAATTATGCCTGTCACAGCGAGGGTTTTTATGTCACTATATTTAAACTCACATGGGCTAGGAACAATGTAAACAAGTAGTTTCATCTCCATTAAACTGATTTTTTTTAAAAAAAATTAGCTCTTCTTTGAAAAATGCTCACATTTAGATCCCTGGGAGTTTTAATTTCCTTTTTTTTTACCTTGGGCTCTGCGTCGTGACCTACTGTACCGAGGTAACACATGTCGTTGTTGTAGGCCATAGGTCGAGGTGGATCGGAAGACTGGTGTTAATGCGGCAGCATATGCGGCAGTGACATGGCGGTGACTTGGTGGCCAACTAGGTGCTAAGATCCATGGCATCGAGCTCGGCACCGTCGTCTATGGCGCCGAGCCATGAACCCTAGGCAAACTTCATTTTTTTCATCAATTACCTCTTTTTTTTTTCTTTAATTTTGATTGCTACTACTCCCTCTGTCATTAAATAACTATCATTTATGGTTTTCATGCAATAAATTTGAGTAGATTTATAGAAAATATGCGCAATATTTATGTCTCTGAATAAATTTATTATGAAAATGGATTCAATGATCTATCAAATGATAATAATTATGTACCATAAATATTAATATTTATATATATATATAATTAGTCAAGTTATTTCTTGAGAACCAAGAACATCAGTTATTTAGGGACATGGGGAGCATGAGAATGTGACAATTGGTTTTACTCTTGATGTACTGCAACATTGGATCTCTTAAATTGAGATCAGTATTGTGTAAATTAACAAAAACAATAACCAATTATTGCACAAACCCTTGCTTGGTCTTTCAACCATTTAAAGCAACACAAACGTTTAATTATTGCACAAACTCTTGTGAAACCTTAATTGAGACTGTCTTAAAGCAAGCAAATCTCATAATTAATCTACTATTTTAAATAGCATCATAAGCTACAGTAACACATGCATCATAATTGAGTACAAAATCGTTATGATAATTTTAGATAGCTAAATAATAATTTATTTTATGGTTAATGGCACAGAGTAGCCCTTTCCTATCCTATCTTCCACTAAGAGCAACTTTAGCATGAGCCCTTAAATTAGAGTGTCTTCCTTTTGATTTAAGGCTCCCCTATTTTTGTTGCCCCGACTTTTTTTCTTCTACTCCAGCAATCTCTCCCGAATCAGAGCCCTCAAATCTATTCATATAGACATTGGGAGATGGGAACCACATGGCATTCTCTATCCACCTTCATATTCTCTTTCGGCGAGCTTGTCGTTGCTCCCACCCCAAGAGGTCAACGCTTGGTGGGGAGGCGGCATGCCTGGAGTGGAGGACACGATGGGCAAGCAGAAAGTTGGACACTAGGCAGGTGCTGGTCGGGTGGGAGACCGGGCTAGGCAGGTGCGCCGGACTCTAGAGAAGATCCAAGGGCATGTGCAAATTTGAGGGCTCTACCCTAGTAGAAGCCTCTAGCTAGAGCTCATTTTTTTACTCGATTTAGATTTGATAGTTCAAGTAGAGGTTTGCTCGAGTTACTCTAACTAAGTTGGCATTGTCCACAGTGTCGCATCATATTATTTCCTCCTTTATTTCCAGTGGCAACATGTCTAGTAGTGCGTAGAGCTAGATTCATCAATGTGTGTAAGCAGGGGAGGACCCGACACTAGAGCAACTGGGACCATGGCCCTAGTCGCGGCCCAAGTAAGCAATGAGCAAGTCTTCAATTTTTTTTGGCCTAGCCCATCAGCAGCGTCCGAAATAAGGCAGGGAATAGGGCAGCCAGCGCCTGACAGAGCCGAGTCTTGAATTGTCCCCCCTCCGACCTCCGATTTGAGCTCCGCTCCACCCTTGTCTAGTTGGTCGATCGCTAGCCACCCACTTGCCACCCGTCGGGAGCAGCGGAACAGAGCAGCTGAACGGGCTCTTCACCCTTGATTAGTTGATTGGATCTGAAAATGAAAATGTTACTCATTCCTGACTTCAATTCAATTAAGTTATGTTGATCGAGCTTTACCTGCAACCGTTTGAAATAATGGCATCTTATATTATTTGCAGCTTCTCTTGATTTACCAACTTTCATTGTGATCGAATAGTTGTTTTTCTCTATGCCCCATTTGGATCTCTGGAATTGAATTTATTTTAATAATAATAATTTAGAGACATATTAATTAAGTTAATATGATTGTATATGGATTATAATTGTATATTATTGTTCACTATATGAGAGACATACTTATTTGTTGTATTTCTATAGTAGGAGAGGGAGTTTGAACAACATGTTATAAGTTGCAAATAGAATTATGGAATGATGATCTATAGAATCAATTTCTATCTTTCACCCTATAAATTTGAGATAGGCTTAATTGTGATCTTTAGAAAGTGGTAGAATGTCAAATTTTAAACTAAATAGCTTAATTTATTAAAGTAGATTTCAATTTCTCCAAACGAAGGGATCCAAATAGCCCCGAGATATACGGTCATATAGACTATGGTGTGGCTTTTGATTTTTGGACGCTAAAACCTAGCCTTAGTTTTGACCAAATTCCGGATCCATCACTGCACATAAGACAATATGATGGACCACATCTCAAGGAGACTCGTCCGCACAGCCGTGCCACTCCAGATCGATCTATGGACCGGACGTGCTAACCACTGCGAATTAACGCCTTGGACTTGTGTGATCTACTATCCATCCACCGGTGTTTCGAAAATTATTTGAAATATACAGCCGCCGTACGTCGTCGTGCATGTACGTATACGGGGGGGTACAGTCGGTACGGTGCCCTGACATCTCGATCGACATCAGGACGGGGGACGCCATGGATGCGAGATGCGAGGTCGTAGTAGCTACTACAGTACCGTATCCGTACCGTACATAGCTTGCACGTAGGCATGACATGCGTGCGCGTGAAGCTAGGACGCGTGGTTATGTTTTGGACCTGTCGTGTACGTGGGGCCTGTGTTTTTAATCGTGCTAAGATATTTCAGTGTCTCGTTGCTCTCGTAATAAACCGGCTGGTACCGCCGTACAGCCGTACGTGTTGGCGTACCCGGCCCACAGACAACTAACAGGCATTGATATAGCTGATGGTACGTGTAGCAAGCAAGGGCCCTGTTCGTTCTGTTCTAACTAGTCGAAACTAGCGCTTATTCAGCAGTGTTTTTCTTTCACAGCATATCACCTGAAACCAGTATAAACCACCCACCAACACCTATTTTCAGCCGAAACCAGCACCAGCCGAACAAGCTGAAGGTCCTTCCATTGCAGGATGCATGTCCATTTTCAGTTCATGACTGACAGATGACCAGTTCCAGAAAACAGATTCAATTGATGGTTTTGTGTCATAGTTATCTCATGACTGATGAAGCTAATAATGGCCCTGTTTGAAAACCAGCTTTTGGAGTGGGGGAGGTAAAGAATCCCAATTTTATAATAATGGTATTGGATATATTTTTAGAGTTGGCGGTAAAGAATCGCAATTGTACAATGGTATCGGTTTATATTGGGTATACTTTAGAGCTGGCAATGTCCAACAACATATTAGACGTTTGTGCAGTGTCTCATAATAAAATTTTCCTAGAGTATTTCAAATTTATATCTAACATAAGGAAAGTAGGATAGCATTTTAATCTAACCAAAGCATCAATTAAATAGGGGGTGGGTTACCAAGCTCTAATCTAAACCAATTAACAACTAATTTAGAGAAAGCTCAAGTTAATCTATGTAGTAAGATAACTAACACTTAATTAGAACATCTAATCAAAGAACCTCGGTCGTGCCTTGGTGGCCGCGCCAATCGCGCCTCGCCGGCCGCGTCTCTCTTATCCACGCTCTGAGGTGGCTACGTCGCCTACGCCATGATTAGGCCTGAGCAAAATTTATCGGAACCGAAAAACCAAATCGAAAGAACATGAACTAAAACTAAACAAACCAAAAAATTTAGGAGCCGAAATTATCGAAGAAAATTCGGTTCGTACTCTTGGTTAGCCGAATTAACCGAAAGAACCAATTACATGAATTATACTTCGTTCGCTTACTTGTATTTTGTAAGATTATGTTTGGTTTATGTGTGGTGTGTTTTATATTTGAACTACTATATATATTTGTGTTACTATATTGTTATTGTTCCATTATAAATTAATATTATTACAAATGGTTATAGTGTTGCATAAATTTGCGTTAGAACGCTTATATTTATTGTTGTCTTGACCTTTTTTTTTGAAAAATTCGATTAGAACAGGAACTGGACCGAAATAATCAAAAACCGAGATGGTTGGTTTCGAATTTTTTTTAGAACCAGTCGATTTCTATTTTCGAAAAACTGAACTTCTGAAGCTTGCACGCGCACATGCGGCAACGAGCCTACCCCTGGCCCGGCAGCCCCTCGTGCCTTCCCTGGTGTCCGTGAGCCCCGGTGGTAGCGAGCCCAAGCAACAACGTGCCTAACTCCTTCGGGTCACGACCTCTCTCACCTGCGCCCTAATTCCTTTGCTGAGAGGGTATATTGAGTCTTTACCTAGTATATTTAAGGCCCACATATAGAAGATGAAGTTAGGATAAGTTATTTTTTTAGCTTCATTCAACCTCATCTTTTTGTAAGAAATAAAGAGCTTCACTTATAAATCTTTTTTTTTAAAAAAAGATATTTGACAAAAAAAAACAGTTCTGAACAACTCATGAAAATGGCCGAGGAAGTTATGACAGGACCTAATAATATACTCGCCGCATGAGCACCCCCCTTCTATACTAATCAGAGCGTGCATATCTTCATGTTTTGCCTAGTTGAATCGAACCGGTCTATGCAAGCATCAAACTTTTGGTTTGATCCAACAATATTTAGATCGCGTTTGATGAGCCCTTTCAGATTGTAGCTCCGCGATAAAACATAAGAAAAGATGGAGTAAGAGGAGCCATAAATTATAGCTTTATCCGACTCACCGTTTATTTTACGAGATGAGCTAGAGAAATTAAATTCTACGAAGTACGGACTGTGCTGAGATGATGGTGTAGGAAGAGCCAGAGCTATAAGAAACTATGCTAATTAATTAAGTATGTAGGCCCTTAATTGAAAGTTCTAATAATGTCGGTGTCCACGTCAAGCACAATAGTAATATAGTTAACCTCCCCGATGATCTAGTTCTATCATTGTTTCTTAAAATTATTAGCTTAGCTGGCGTTGCATTGTCGTAGACGCCGAACAGTCTTGAATCTTGATAGCTTCAGCTGAATCACTTCGATCATTTTCTTTCTCCCTAACTGTAGCGGCCGCCACGACAAGCAATCCGATAAGGTGATGGACGGAGGTGAGTGGTCCTCTACCTGATGACCTCTTTTCTGGCCCCAAATCTCCTTCGTCTTCTCCTTCCCCAAGAGATTCCAATATTTTATAATTCATTTGAAGAAAAATGTCAATAAAATGATTGCTCGTAAATGTCAAACGGATGAACTAAATATCATCCAAGGCATATTAGACCTTCCCAAAACACACCCATGCATTTTCTTTAGAGCCAGAGTCAGCTTATATGCCAAACAAGTCCACCCGTTCCACAGCAACTATATGGTGGAACTGATTATGTTAATTAAGGCTTTCATCTCTTTACTCGCAACAGATGAACAGAGAGAGAGAGAGAGAGAGAGAGAGAGAGAGAGAGAGAGAGAGAGAGAGAGAGAGAGAGAGATTCATGTGTGCTCTGTACAGTACATACATCCTGTGGACCTGGCGGCGAGCTGCGACGGCGAAACGGAGTCACGTGTGGTCGGATTCAGATGAGCGTTCGCTGTGGGCTGTGTCCACCGCCGCCGGTTTTGGTTTTGTCCGCGCTCAATCCCAGCCGCAGCAGCCCCACGTCGGCAGAGGAGGACAGGTCGGCATAAGAGCCAGCAGTCGGGTCTGTCGGTCTCTCGCCTTTGTCGCCGACCGATCAACTTGTCCGCCGATGTGCGGAGCTTGGATCACCAATTCACCACACCGGAGCGCCCAGGACTTGCGACCTGCGACTGTGAGGCGGTGAGGCCGGCCGGCCTGCCGAGCCGGCGGCGAGCCCATTATCCGTCGCGGGAAGACGCCATCCATCATTGATGGCCATGGCGCCACTGTCAGCATCAGCATCAGCATCAGGTGGTGGTGGGGAGAAGACGGGGCGAGAATTCGTGGCAGCCCTCGTCGCTTTCATTTCAGTTCCAATCCCAATCACAGGCGCAACCAGCCAACTACACAAAGCAACACAAAGTGCAAGCGGGCAGGGAGGCGTGCATGTTTCAATTTCAACGCTGCTGGCTGCTAGCACTGTGCAGTCCGTATCTCCCCTCCCGGT
The DNA here is from genome assembly GCA_022036555.1 of Microstegium vimineum. Classification (NCBI taxonomy): domain Eukaryota; kingdom Viridiplantae; phylum Streptophyta; class Magnoliopsida; order Poales; family Poaceae; genus Microstegium; species Microstegium vimineum. Next base: position 38,662,597 of record CM039121.1, on the reverse strand, counting down.
GGTGGGGATCCTCTCACCGTTTCACGTCGCAAATCTTCGAGGAAAGCAAACCTTTGGGTTTGGAGATATAATATACGATGCCTATGCTAGAATCTCGCGCGTGCTGCTGCGTGACGACATGCAAGATGAGCCGGAGTTGATTTTATATTATTTATAATATAGTACTACTAACTCCGTTATAAATTATAGTTTGTTTAATTCTTTTCACAAACTTTTCTAATAAGAAAAACGTTGAAACTTAGGTAAAAATACTAAATCAGTTATAGTTTAAAATGGAGACTACTACTGTACTGTACTAGTAATATATATTCCCTCCATCTCAAATTATAAAACATCCCAAGAATCTTGGACTTAGAGAGTTAAAAGTATCTCAAGTTTGACTAAACTTATATGACAATATAATAATATCTATGATGTCAAATAAATATGATTAGATTCATTATCAATTATATTTTCATAGTACGCCTATTTGATGTTATAAATCTTTATAATTTTTTTTTCTATAATTAGTGATCAAACTTGAGATGCTTTAGCTCTCCAAGACTTTTGGAATGCCTTATAATTTGGGATAGAGGAAGTACATATGATGTGTTTGGTTTTCTAGCTTATTTCTAGTCAGGTTAGCTAGCTTTCTATCCTGGACAACTTTAGCATGTCCCTAGCAAGCCACTCTAGTTGTTTGATTGTCTATCATTTCTAAGCCTGCCTAGCAAATTACGTCTTCCGTTGATTGGTTTGTTCGACATAGAATCACATTTTCTTCATGCAGGTAAGTTTACCTCTCTCATACAGTTGAAGGAAGTAGAAGAACCTTGCAGCTCTGCTCCTCCTCTGCCCCCGCGCCATGGCCAGCGACAGACCGCACACGAGCAAGCCAAGGATCCAGGAGCAAGCCGAGAATCACACTCGCACTAGCCCGCAAACTTCTAGTCACTCCGAGCACACGCAAGCATTATGAGCTTGGGCACGAGGGCTCCCCGTTCGGGACGTGATTCATGATTTTTCATTAGGTTCAAAATAACTATCGATTTAATGGAGAGCGACATACCGATTCGGCTTTAGATTACAAAGACCCGATTCCTACAACTGTAGCACCATATCTCCTCTGATTATCAACCATGTCACAATCTGATCGAGCTCGAAGGCTAATCTCTATTGCATGCGAATTAAAGAACACAAGCAAGAACAAGATAAAATGCAAGTCCAAGTAAAGTGAAAAATTACAGATGTGTAATTAAGATCTTAACATGAGGTTTCACAACCGATAACGATGACTATTCAAAGAAATATTAATCTAAAGCAAAACCCAAACCCGGCAACTACTAAATATATAGGTTAAGAGGTGTGCAAGGATCCTAATTCTCGTCCATGGGTGTCCCAACACATTACAAGGTCCAACAGCCCAAAAAAAGGCGAGGCAGCGCCTTGACAGATTCTGCACGTCAATTGATTTCGAAGATTCCTGGTGATTTCTAAGAAATCTTTGCCCGGGACCACTTTCATTGGTTTCCTTATCTAATTATATTTCTATCCATATGTGTTTCATCGAAAACTGAGTCTGTGTGCAACCTAGGCGTTCATTTTACTATAGATTGCTTTAGTAGCCCGAGATGAACACGAACTTCATATGAATTGGGCCTCCAACTTAGCTTGGATGACCCTAGTGACCTCCTAAGGTGCTGGCCAAGGGGGAGGACGTCCAAGAGCTTCCTTTGTGTGTTCTTCATCTGCTTGGGGTGTGCTCCAATTTGGGCGAAAGTCCTAATGACCAATAACAAGCCCATGACAATGGCGTAGGTCTCAACAGAAACAACGATAGCATGTCATCATGATTTGTAGGTCTTGCCAATATGATATGGAGATAGGACTAGATCTACTTGAAATATTATCAAACAAGCTTTTCATCAAGTCCTTGTTAACCTTAATCACACTCTAGATGGATGAGTTATGGTCTTCCCAATGAAACATTGTCGGTCTGCCAACAAACCGAATGTTGGTTTTTTTATAAACTCGCACTTCGAAACATATTTGTACTTTCAAGCAAATAATAAGATGTACATGTGGAAGCAAGTGAATTATACTAAAAATCACTATACAAATGGTACTAAAAATCACTATACAAATGTAGGAACAACCTCCCTTTTAATCAATGATCATATCCGATAGTGTTACGTCCTCATCACTCCTAGCGCACACGAGCAAGGCGAGCTTGGGCTTGACAACCTCCTGCTCCATCTGGATAGCCTCCCGCGCCACCCCATCTTTTCATCCGTTCATTGATGCCTCCTTCTTCTCCCCCTCCGACACCCGCCCATCTGCCTCCGCTGACATCCCCACTCGATTCTGCTTCACGCTGGCGCCATTGACGACGAGCACGGGTGGACACCATTGACGAAGAGGACAACAACGAGCAATGCCCGTCATGGCGCACCAACTCACTGGTAGCCCATGCCTGGAACTGCAGGTGACTAGAAGGCGTTCAACTTCGTCGAGACCTTCCTCCGCTCGAGCCTTCATCGTCAAGACGCTCCTAGGCCTCCGCGTTGGTGGTCGGAGCTTTCCCCATCTCCACCTTGACGCATGACGCATCCATCGTCGGCTTCCAGAGCACATCGTGCCGCGACCGCGGTGGCGGAGGATGTAGCGGCAGCGGGTCAGGAAGCAGTGGCGGCGAGTCGGGAAGAGGCCGCTTCGGCCACCTGTTTCTAGCCGGGACAGAGGTGCTGCTGGCGGTGCGGTGAGGGAGGTGATGCGAACTCCTAGAGAGTTGGCCAGGCCTACCTAGGAAAAAATGATCACCTTTGACATTTTTCTTGAGCCATGGTTTGGTTTTGACCTGTTTAAGACAACCAAAGCAACTAGCTAAATGTATCCGTAAAGCTATTTATAACTATTATGCTCTAAAAAGCACTCCAACAGTTTGTGTATATTGTTTTCTATTTTGCTCAGCTAGCTATCCTATCATTCTCGTTGGCTATATTTCTCTAGCGAGTCTTTTTGCTATATGTGTTTTCTAATTTAACTAGACTGTTGTAAAACTCTATATTTTAGATAAACTTTATATTTTACATAATTGCTAAATCTTATAATTTAACATCTAATTTTACCATGTCTTTTGGAGTTACTAAGGGTGCTGCTTAAAGTTTAGTTAGGAGTTAGTCACTCAATCCAACAGCCTGCAGTACTCAAAAAGTGACGTGCTCCAATCCGTGGATGACTGATGAGTGAGGAGGTAAAGCTCCAGTTTTCTTCTCCCGATCTTTCTATCTATCTCCAATCCAGATTTTTTCAAGTCGCGGTAAATAAATCTGTATTTCTTTTCCAAAAAAAAAACTTTCGCAAAAAAAATATATATTTGTGTTCCGTCACTGGAGTGTACAGTAGATACTTTTCAAGTATCGGTAAATCGATTTCAGCTGCAACCGCTAGAATGAGATCTGAAAGGGAAATCCCAATTGTCGCGTATGGGCATGGTATTTCGCACGGGACCAAATCACTTCACGTACGAAATATTATTTCATTCGTACCTTTTTATTTCAGTGGCACGATCCAGTTCGATCGTGCTGCCGGTGACCACGTGAAAAGTTCGCTTTACCCCAACGCAACGTGACAGGGGCACACTGGCCGCGAGACGTGTCGCGCTCGCCGCTCTCCGGCCGGCCGGCTCCCCGGGCTTCGCCACGAGTCCAGCGTGCGCTGCACTGCAGCTTTCGTGCTCCATCGATCCATCGGACGTCTCCTTTTCCCCTTTTACGTGTTACACCATCAATGTCCGGCCCTCGACAGGCACGCCGGCCGCACCGCGGACGTGGCGGTCGGCGTCGTCGTCGCGCCGGACGGTGTGTGTGCAGAGCGCTGGACCACCGTCCACCGGCACGAGAGAGCGAGAGAGAGAGTGCTATGCGAAAACTGCGAATGCGACCTCTCGTGCGGCGGCAGCCAAGGCCTGGCTTTATGCCCGCCGGTAATAGTAACTTTGGTGGTGTTCGGTTCTACAAAAGCAACGTAACGTGAATGGAAGCGACAACGGAATTAGGAGATCTTTGATCTATGTATGTTGTTTGGTCCAGGCATGAGAACCGGAAGACATATTTTACTACACCAGACATAGTTTATCACTTGACGGTTTAAAACCCACTTCACTGACGGATTTTGAATCGTTATAACTAACTCAGCAGTGATGAGCTGATTACATGACAGTTATGTTTGAACCATCACTACCGGTTCCTTTAACAAACCAGCAGTGTATGCTTTATATCACTGCCGGTTTTAGTTGATCCGATAGTGATATAATTTTTACAATTACATTTTAATAATTGTTTTGCAGTAATAATCGAACCATTTGATATCGATGTGGAGGTGTTTGTGGGCCAGCGACAATACAAAAACCATCAATATTTATATTACAAAAATTCAGTGAAGTGTCAATCTTATTGTACAATAGTTCAATGATTTAGTACTATCAATTCGGTGAAGTGTAGGTCACCGATCTTGTAACCAAAAAATTCATCGAGGAACAACACCATATTAAATAGTGCAGTCTCTGTTGCTTCACAACTACGAGCACATGGTGTACTAACAACGGTTAACGGTGGTCGAGTAGTTGGTGGGTCTCCCTCCTTAGTCGCAACCAACTTTGCTTGAAATCCTGCAGTAGTTAGTGTTGGCTCTTCATCAGCATATTTTCAGTCATAACCCAATGCATCCATTGCTTCGTTCAGAATGGCTTCAAAACTACACCCTGCGTAGGTCATGTCATACTCCTCTACCTATAAGTATTGACAGAAGATAGGGTTAATTATGAGAGCAATATTGATAATATACAACAACAAATCTAGGTATAAGTTATGAGTCTTAAACTTACCATTGGTGAGTTCTGAGTCATTCGTGCATTGAAACCCGAAGATCATGATACATGTTGTGATTAATAGCTTGAATCTCCACTGAGGACAGAGTAGAAAGTGTGATCTCATTTTTTAAGAGCATAGTTGCACATGCCATGATAGCATACTTAATAGCAACACCCCGTTGGGTAGCCTTTATTTCCACCTCTGAGATTTGTAACACATTGCAACCGCCAACACCACCGCGACCACGACCACTACCATGACCACGACCATAACTCATCCTAATGACAATTAAAAATGAAATACGACATTGGAGTTGTGGACCATTATCTATATGATAAATCTGAACATCCACATTGTGAACCTCGAAATAGGCGAGTGTTCCTTTAAGCTAAACAATTGGATCAAATTATCTACGTTACATATAAGACATGTTAATTAACTTGGATGATCTAGTTTCGTACATATGAAACATATATTGATTAACTTACTATGCTTGGATGATTCACCGGTACTACCGGCAATACCGGATCGAAACTCATCTAAGTACAATAACCATTCGAACCAATGACTTCCGGTGGTGGATGATTTCGACGTCCAGCCATATATATATTAAATGACATATACTAAGATTATATTTCATAGCATATACATATATTATGTGTATATAGAGATATATTATATCCAAGTTCAAATCCGATAACATATACGAGATTAAATTTCTATCTCTCTCTATCTCTCAGCTAGAAGAACCCCAAATAGGCATTTAGTCGAACACATTGGTTGCATGAACATGGAGCTCACCGCGTGGAGGTTAGGGGTCGGATTCCGCGGTCCTTGGCGTTGTGGAGGGAGGTCCTGGTGGCGGCGAGGACGCTGGAGTGGAGGGAGGTCCTCCTGCGGCGTGGAACGATGGTGGCGGCGTGGAGCGGCGAGGTCGGGTAGGAGCGCTTGGGGCCGCGGCGGCGTGGAGCGGCGGTGGCGGTGTGCTGCGGCTGAGTGGGCAATGGCGCGCGTCTGAAAATTTCGGAGCACGCTAGTGCCTGCTTATATAACCCGCGACATATCACTGTCGGTTCAAGCCACGAACCGGCAGTGAAGCTTCTTATCACTGCTGGTTCGTGGCTTATACCGGTAGTGAACTGACAGCGAACCTTCACTGCCGGTTCGGCTGCAGCCCCAATCATTTGGGGCCCTGTCTGAGCTTGAACCGGTAGTGAAGGTGTATCACCGCCGGTCCAAAATAAACCGGCAGTGATGGGCCGACAGTGATGCTGGATTCTGTAGTAGTGTTTGTTTGCACATGGATGGAAGCATGAGCGTTTCATGTGCAACATCGGGTGTAATCGGGCTTCTAAAGCGTGGAACTATTTGCGTGCCATCCGATTACAAGGGGCATAAGTATTTTGATGAAATGATACATGCTACCGCAAGTTCCAAAATAAATTTAATTAGGGACAAAACTAGAATTGTTTATCCTAAGTATAGTTCGTTTGGCACAACTTTATTTCACTAATAAAGTTTTTTTTTTCTTTAGCTTCACAAACAGCTCTACCGATGGTGCTAGAGTTATTTTGGCGAACTATTTCATAAAATAATTTTATATCTAGAGCTCATTAAAACATGATCTCACAGAATCCCACGCAGAGTTCACTAGAGCGAGTTGGAGCTGCATCAAACTACTATTTTCAGCTCTATCACTCATCCATCCTTTGTGAAAGCACATTTTAAGAGTTTTCTTTGGTGGAACTATTTTATTTTACCATATTTGGCGTAAAACAACTCCAAATAGTTCCCAAAGCCTGTTAATGTACCCTATATACGTTTTTGCACCTATTGACAACCAAAATATAACCAAAAAATTGAAGATGGAACAAGAAAATCACATGCAACTCCCGCCAAAATATAACCAAATAATTGAAGATGGCTCCCAGATCTAACTGTTGACGTATCCTGCTTCTGTGCATCCCCCGCCACCATTGAAGCCAGACCTAGACCACCCCCCCCCCCAGCCGTCAACATGCCGAATCTAGAGCCTGGAGTTCTCCCTGTTAGATTTAATGTGGGCTAGACTTAATATTTTATCTAATTAAATCAAATAATTCTAAGACTTGTATTAAATATTGTGTGGTAATATTATATGGACGAGATGTTGGAGTGAGACACATGCATACGGTGCATGTATTTGTTTTGTCATTCAAGTCACTTATGGCCGGGAGTTACAGGAGTTTTCTCTCTTAAATAACATTATGGGCTGGTAGTTTTGTCCTAAATGATGAAGGGAGTTTCTGCTTCTAATGTTGAGAGTTGCGGGGTTTCTGCTCATGAAGACAGGAGTTTCTTCTGTGAGCGTCTCTTCCACTTCGACTCTTGAACTCCCGCGGTGCCTATTCGTGTTCCCGCCACCGGATAAAAGCAAGACACACTCCAACATTCGACATAGAAGACACACGCGCGCAAGAAATCCATACTTCTGTAGCAGCTAAGCTTCTTCGTCCCGGTTCTCGCGCGCACGAGTCCTGGGAGAGTAGGCCTCCAGAACGCCTGTCGTCTTCGAGTTCGCCTGCTCGGGTGAAGGACGACAATCACGTTTTTGGGGAGTGTCGACTGCCGGCACGACTACTCGCTTCGACATCTTCTTCCGGTGCGCCTGCTTCGTCGTCTTCTTTCCGGTGTCCCTCGGCGGTAGCGGAGATCGACACTACAACCTCTCTACACGGCATCGAGCGGGACGACTACATCAACAAACGCTATGTCGACTAGCGTGACCGGCATGGATGCCGCTAGGTATGAAATCATTCGATTTCTCACTGTCTTCTTGTTTACAAATGTCATTTACGTATATGTAAATGCTAGATCACACGTGCACACTTATGATGTCATGAACATGATGTTTTTCGTATTTTTCTGGATTAAATTAATCGTTAAATTGACTAAATATTTAACAATTCAAAAACGTGATAGACTTTTTTCGAGTACTGGTTTTGCAAGCATGCTGAAACCCAATGTTTTTGAGGGCGCACACTATAAGAGATGGCACCAGAGGTGCATTCTGTGGATGACCTCCATGCACTGTTTTCATGTGGTCGAACCTAGGTCGGCTGGACCACATACCTCCGATGAGGATCGTGTGTGGAACGATGCTGATACTAGGTTCAAAGCAGGATTTCTGGGCGTGCATGGAGACACCATAATTGATGCATATGTGTCATTGCAGACTGGTAAAGAGATGTGGGATGCACTTGAGGCCCGCTATGGAGCATCTGATGTTGGCTCTGAGTTGTATGTCATGGAGCAGTTCCATGATTACCGGATGGTCGAGGATCGTCCGGTGGTGGAGCAGGCTCATGAGATACAAGCGCTAGTAAAGGAGCTCGAGCTGTTTGGCTGTGTCCTTCTTGACAAGTTTGTGGCAGGTTGCATTATTGCAAAGCTGCCACAATCTTGGACTGATTTTGCTACTTCTCTGAAGCACAAGAGACAGGAGTTTAACGTTGCTCAACTCATTGGTACTCTTGATGTTGAGGACAAGGCGAGAGCAAAAGATGTCAAAGGGAAGAAGGTTGGAGAAGGAAGTTCTAGTGCACACATGGTGCAGAAGAATCACTCCAAACTCCACAAGAAGAAAAACCAGCAAGATATAAAGCCAAAGAACACTACTTCTTTCAAGAAGAAGAAAGACAACAAGAAAAAGGGCAATTGTTTCACTTGTGGCAAGCCTGGGCACTTTGCGAGAGATTGCCCAGATGCGAAGTGGAAGTCAAATCAGAAGAAATTTGTCAATATGGTTGAGGCTGATGGACGAACATCGGGGTATGGTAATTTATTACATATAGTTCTTTCAGTTTTTAATTCACCTGATTGGTGGGTTGATATAGGAGCCAATATATATGTGTGTTCTGATATTTCCTTGTTTTCTTCTTATCAGGTCGGGTGGGCTCCTCCTTGTTGATGGGGAACAGGGCGCGTGCGGCTGTACGTGGTGTTGGTTCGGTCGATCTGAAGCTTACTTCGGGAAAGACCGTGCAGCTAAAGAACGTGCAGCATGTCCCCTCAATAAGGAAGAATTTGATTAGTGGATCTTTGCTTTGTCGTGATGGTTACAAACTTGTCTTTGAATCGAATAAATGTGTGTTGTCTAAATTTGGTACTTTCATTGGTAAAGGCTATGAGAGCGGAGGCTTGTTCCGTTTGTCTCTAACTGATGGTGATGTTAAGTCTATGAACCATGTTAATAATCATAATGAGACGAATATGTGGCATTCGCGGTTATGTCATATTAATTTTGGTTGCATGTCTCGCTTAGCTGGTTTAAATTTAATCCCAAAATTTAATTTAGTCAAAAGTTCTAAGTGTCATGTGTGTGTTGAATCAAAACAACCTCGCAAGCCTCACAAGGCTGCTGCGGTCAGGAATTTGGCACCGCTAGAGCTAATCCATTCTAACTTGTGTGAGATGAATGGCGAGTTGACTAAAGGTGGTAAAAGATATTTCATGACACTTATAGACGATTGTACTAGATTTTGCTACGTATATCTGTTGAAATCAAAGGATGAAGCATTACAATATTTTAAAATCTATAAAGCTGAGGTAGAAAACCAACTTGAGAAGAAAATTAAAAAGTTACGGTCAAATCACGAAGGAGAGTATTTCTCAAATGAGTTTTCTGAATTTTGTGCAGAGCACGGTATAATTCATGAGAGGACACCGCCATACTCACCACAGTCCAATGGGATTGCAGAGAAAAAGAACCATACTCTAACTGAGTTGGTTAATGCCATGTTAGACACCGCGGGGCTATCTAAGGAATGGTGGGGTGAGGCGATTTTGACAGCATGTCATGTCCTGAATAGGGTGCCCACTAAAAATAAAGAAATTACACCATTCGAGGAATGAGAGAAAAAGAGATTAAATCTCTCTTATCTGCGAACGTGGGGTTGTTTGGCAAAGGTGAATGTGCCAATTAACAAGAAGCGAAAGCTTGGACCCAAAACCGTTGACTGCATTTTTTTTGGTTATGCTATACACAGTATGGGTTATAGATTTTTAATAACAAATTCCAAAGTGCCAGACATGGTGAAAGGCACAATCATGGAATCAAGAGATGCTACATTCTTTGAAGATGAATTTCCTATGAAAAATACGCCTAGCATTTCTAGTCATGAATCTATTCCTGTTAATGAAACTTTTGAACCACTAAATGATGCTACGGATGTCACCCATGGAAATAATCCCGAGGAGGATAATAGTATGGTCACTCATAGGAGTAAGAGACGCATGATTGAAAAATCTTTTGGCGATGACTTTATTGTTTATCTGATAGATGACACTCCCAGAACCATAGAAGAGGCATATTCATCTCCTGACGCTGACTTGTGGAAGGAAGCGATGCAGAGTGAGATGAACTCAATTATGTCTAATGGAACATGGGAGGTGGTTGATCGTCCTTATGGATGCAAACCTGTGGGTTGCAAATGGGTGTTTAAGAAAAAGCTCAGGCCTAATGGTACTATTGAGAAGTACAAGGCGAGGCTTATTGCAAAGGGCTATACTCAGAAAGAAGGTGAAGATTATTTTGATACTTATTCACCAGTGGCCCGTCTCACGACTATTCGAGTGTTATTATCCTTGGCTGCCTCACATGGTCTTTTTATTCATCAGATGGATGTTAAGACATCCTTCTTAAATGGAGAGCTTGAGGAAGAGATCTACATGGATCAGCCTGATGGATTTATAGCAAAAGGTCAAGAGGGAAAGATGTGTAAGTTATTAAAATCTTTGTATGGCCTTAAACAAGCGCCCAAGCAATGGCATGAGAAGTTTGACAAAACTTTGACATCAGCAGGCTTTGTTGTGAATGAAGCTAATAAATGCGTATACTACCGCTTTGGTGCTGGTGAAGGTGTGATTCTATGCTTATATGTAGATGATATTTTAATATTTGGAAATAATGAAAGTGTGATCAAGGAAGTGAAAGATTTTTTTGTCTAGTAACTTTGAGATGAAAGACTTGGGTGTGGCTGATGTTATTCTTAACATAAAGCTACAGAGAGAAGAAGGAAATGGTGGGATTACGCTTGGGCAATCCCACTATGTGGAAAAGGTGTTGAGTCGCTTTGGTTATAGCGAGTGCACGCCTGCTCCAACTCCTTATGACCTAAGTGTGGCTTTGAGAAAGAATCAAAGAATTACTCGAGATCAATTGAGATATTCTCAAATAATTGGCTCACTCATGTACTTAGCTAGTGCAATGAGGCCAGACATCTCTTATGCTGTGAGCAAATTAAGCCGGTTTGTGTCAAATCTGGGAGATGATCACTGGCGTGCTCTTGAGAGAGTTTTGCGCTATCTAAAAGGTACTAAGAGCTATGAGATTCACTATACCGGGTATCCTAGGGTACTTGAGGGTTATTGTGATGCCAACTGGATATCCATGCTGATGAGATTTACGCCATGAGTGGATATGTGTTCTTACTTGGAGGTGGTGTTGTTTCATGGAAGTCTTGCAAGCAGACCATCTTAACGAGGTCAACAATGGAAGCAGAACTCATAGCATTGGATACCGCCACAGTTGAAGCTGAATGGCTTCGTGAACTTCTAATGGATCTACCGGTAGTTGAGAAACTAATACCGGCTATTTCCATGAACTGTGATAATCAAAGTGAACAGTTCTAAGGACAACATGAAGTCTACAAGGCATGTGAAAAGGCGGTTGAAGTCTATCAGAAAACTGAGAAACTCCGGAGTAATATCTTTGGACTATGTAAATACGTCCAAAAATCTGGCAGATCAATTCACCAAGGGTCTATCACGAAATGTGATAGAAGGTGCATCGAGGGAGTTGGGTTTGAGACCCACTTGAAGTTACACCATAGTGGTAACCTGTTCTATGTGATCGGAGATCCCGTGAATTAGAATGGCGAAACAAGCTAGTGGTTGACTGAGGGAGAAACCCCTTGTATAAAGTTCAAACTCATTGGAGATGCACCGTTTCTCCAATGTTGTATGGCAGGTTGGATAAGTTCTTAATGTGATCCGAGTGGCTTGGTTAAGCAGGGATGTTGTCCTACAGGACATCTTATAAGGAACACACCTATATGAGTTCGATTGCTAGTCACAATCTATGAGATGTGGGTCATCTCTAGACACTCATGAAAGGCCACGAAGTATGACTTATATGCTTCAAAATAGAGAGGATGCTTGTAGTAGCCTAGTACCATGATATGAACTTTGGTGAAGCTCATTTCGCACAAAACTGACAATTCAAGGCATAGTTCATTGTTTAGTTATGAGTGTTAACACTGGATTTTGGTACACTTAGGAGAATGACAGGTGGGCCAGCAAGCAGTGGTGTTCGGAGCATTTGGCAAGTATCCGTGCGGTCGGCTAGTTTCGGAGCAATTCGGCAAGTGTCTGTGTGGTCGGTTAATCTCCAAAGATTCAGCAAATGATCGTGCGGTCGGCTATTCTAAGAAGGGGTGGTTTTCTGTTGAAGGAGCGACAAAAACAGCAAGTGAGCCGAATCATACAACAGACATCGCGACGATTAAGGAAATGAAGACTCCGAAGGAAAGACTAGGGTTAGAAGTGTCGTGTTTTTCTTTTAATATTTGTAGTCGTATCCTTTTAGGACTCATGTAATGTCCAGGGTATAAATATGAACCCTTGGCCATTGTAAAAACGGTTCACAACCAATACAATACAACCAGCCCCGTGCCAACTTCGAGTCCTTTGTCGTGTTGTCGAGTTCTTCGAGAGGAATCATCGATCCGTCGACCTCCGTAAGTCCCGACAACCTTGCTATCATGTCTAGTATCATGCGGTGGATTTATATGTTGATGCAAGTAGTCTTGTTTGTTTTCAATGATCGTGCGACGGATCTTTGCTTGACAATCAAGAAGTCTTCGCTTATGTTTCATTTATGAGTACACATCGTGCGGCAGGTGCTTGCTCGATATGCTTAGCAAAAGCAAGATAGTTATCGGCTCTATTAGATTTGGCAATATCTAGTAGATTCATCAAGTTACTACGTGTTGCATGTTTTATATTTGTTATATATTTGTAACACTCTTTTGCCCAATTTAGATTGATACGGTTCAGCTTTATCTTTTCTTATAGATCTATTCTTGTTTTAATAATTAATCGTATTGTTCATACGAATAGACCTCATGGTCATAGTAGCCGAATTAGTTTAGATCTAGATTGTTACGTGTTGCGGGTTCATACATGTTAACCACGTTTAAGCTTTGATAATGTTGGGTGTCGTGCGGCAGACGCATGCTTTAGATTAGTTTAATCGTGTTTTCTTATATATTCCTTCATCATGGACCCCAACTCGGTTGGATTTGCTGAGCTTGGTTATGCTTTAACTCATAGTTAATTATGATTCATCCATACGTACTTTTTCATGCAATGCACGTTCGGCCTCCAGAACGCTTGTCGTCTTCGAGTTCACCTGCTCAGGTGAAGGACGACAATCACGTTTTTGGGGAGTGTCGACTGTCGGTACGACTACTCGCTTCGACATCTTCTTCCGGTGCGCCTGCTTCGTCGTCTTCTTTCCGATGTCCCTCGGCGGTAGCGGAGATCGACACTACAACCTCTCTGCACGGCATCGAGCGGGACGACTACATCAACAAATGCTATGTCGACTAGCGTGACCGGCATGGATGCCGCTAGGTATGAAATCATTTGATTTCTCACTGTCTTCTTGTTTACAAATGTCATCTACGTATATGTAAATGCTAGATCACACGTGCACACTTATGATGTCATGAACATGATGTTTTTCGTATTTTTCTGAATTAAATTACTCGTTAAGTTGCCTAAATATTTAACACTCCCTACCACCGCCACAGGATCTAACATCCCCATTGATACGGTTGTTCGCCCTGGGAGAAAGAGAGGATGAGGGATAGAGGCGCGAGGAGAGATGGAGAGAGAATGAGGTGTGTCTACCACCTCGATTTGATGCCAACGCCAAAGTGTTGCAATTGTCGTGGATCTGGCTACCAGGATGCAGATCCACCACCGCCAAATCTGCCCACACGCCGGTGGCAGGGAGGATTGACAAGACTGTCGACAGCTCTATCCTACTCGTGACATTCCTAGTCCCACTTGCTAAATCCGCTCAGAGGAGGCGCAAGGAGCACTAACTCGCCGCGCTCGTTGCCCACACACCGGATCAGCTTAGAGGAGGCACAATGACCTCAGTAGATCCTTGAGGTGCCGCTGGAGGAGGTGTGGCCTCCAAGCCGCGCATGGAAGCCGAAGGTGCCATCATTGAAGTGAGGAAGCACATCTGGTGGGGAAGAAGGGGAAGGAGGCACAATTTTGCCAACCCATGTGGCCCTGCCATTAACACGCGACTCCCGCTGGGCAGCGCGTGTGCTCACCAAGTGAGACAGAGGAGAGGGTTGCACTGTGAGGGACATATATATATATATATATATATATATATATATAGAGAGAGAGAGAGAGAGAGAGAGGTGATCTTAAGTGGGCTAGGGTTTCTAAGTTGCTAGTGGACCTAGATGGACTGGAGTTGGACGTCTTAAGGCACCCACCTTCGTAAATCAATTTTTGGAGGTGATTATTTCTGACCACCTGTGTAAATAAGAAGTCTTTCTGTCTCTGTAAATCTATTTTATGAGATGGCCAATTGTGAACACCTCAATAAATAAAATGACTGCCTCCGTAATCATTGAATATTTTACGTGACAGATAGATTTTGTGACTGTCTCCATTATTGTTCGTATGTCTCATAAACTCATTCTTGTTATAGTGCTAGATGTCGGACTTCATTGGCGGTTCGCTTCCTCCCCAAGTGTCAACCCTCACCCACTGGCAGTGCTATGGAGCGCAAGCATCATCGTCCTCGAGAATGGCATGTGAGAAGGCGGGGGCGTTGCAATTCCTGCTCGGCCCCTCAACGCGCATGACGACGGTACCCATAGGAGCAAGATGAAGTTTAGCGAAGCTCGATTTTTCGGCTCCTATGCTGCATTTCAGCTCGTCACAGGGTTTTGCATGACTTTAGGTACGAAATTGTTTTGTGTGATTCTGTTTGGTTGGTGGCAGGGTGAAGGAGCTTCTAAAATGGTTGGAGAACCGCTACCAAACGCAGCCTACATTAACTATGGAGACGTTTCCTTATGTACAGTAATAATAGAATTTGGCATGCTGACACTGGAGTTTTTTTTTACCTATAGGCTATAGCGACGTTTCCTTGGAAAGGAAGTTGGCAATGCTGATACTTGTACAATTTTTTTGGCTTAGTTGTAACAAATAAAGTGGATTGATTCTTTTTTTAACAAAAAGCCTTGGATTTTCCTTTTTGTTAATGCCGAACTCTTTTGTGACGAGACAGTTCTACAGTGTGCATGAAAATGATCCGCAATCCTTTCTTTTAATCATCATCATGAACACACAGTACTTGTTACCGGTATGGATGGAAGGAGGAAGAAGAAGATCGAGCAGGGCATCGTCGAGTCGGCGGCGCTGTGATCGCGAGAGCTGGACAACAGCTGGGTGCCCAAGGGAGACGTAATGTCTCAATCCCAGGCTAACTATCTCTTCTCATTAATCGGGCCTTTATAGGCAATACTTTACAATATAGAAACCAACTCCTAAACTTTCTCTTGTTATCTAACAATCTTAGCTAAAACTCTTTAAGCAATCTAAAAGCAATCCTAACAGAACTCTTAAGCAATCCTAATAGATTACGCCTGGATACAGGGCCCGTATCGGCCAACCGACCTGCGCGCCAGCACGGCCTGCGTGCTCGCACTTAGCCACTAGCCTTCCTCTTCCTCTGATATGAAAGGCCCACCATAACATCTCTCCCTCCCTCGGAGAACAGCTCGTCCTCGAGCTGGAAATCCGGATGCGCCGTGCGAAACTCCTGAGCTTGCTCCCACATGGCCTCAGTCGCCGGTAAACCAGCCCACTGGACAAGCACATACCAGTCGCCGCGGCGAAGGCTAGAACGCAGCACCCATTCTGGTTGGAGCAGTGGTCGACCATGTCGAAGGGGAGGAAGCGCCGACAAGATGGAGGGCGGGGTCCTGCGGTACGGCTTCAGCACCCCAACATGAAAGACATCATGGATGCGAGCTCCTTCCAGCAGCTGCAACCTATAGGCCACTGTATTCACCTGTTCGATGACCTGGTAAGGACCTGCGTACCTGGGCCCGAGCTTGCTTCGGCCGCCCAGTACCAAGGTCTTCGTCGGCGGATGGAGCAAACGGAGCCACACCCAATCGCCCACGGCAAACGTGAGCTCGCGATGCGCGGCATCATAGTGCTTTCGAGCATGCTCCTGTGCCTACAGTAGACGTGCGCGGACCTCAGCCAGAAACTCCTCCCGGTTGGCCAGCAAGCCATCAACCTCCGCTGTGTGTGCCTGGCCGGCTGTGTACGGTAGTAAGTCCGGGGGAGGCCGGCCATAGACGACGGCGAACGACGTTGTGCGCAGCGCCGAGTGGAACGCTGTGTTGTAGCAGAACTCCGCCCACGGAAGCCAATCGAACCCGTGAGACACCTCAAATACATGGCGATAGTCTTGTTCACCGCCTGAGACTGTCCGTCAGTTTGGGGATGGAACGCCGTACTGAACCGTAGCTGAACGCCCGCCTGACGAAAGAGATCGCGCCAAACGTGACGGTGAACACGGGATCACGATCGCTGACTATCGAGTCGGGAAAAACGTGGAGCCGAACAATGTCGTGGAAGAACGCGCGAGCCACCAACGTCGCAGTGTATGGGTGTCCCAGCGGAATGAAGTGAGCGTATTTGGAGAACCGATCCACGACGGTGAGGATGACACTTTTGCCATGGACCTTCGGCAAAGCTTCAATGAAGTCGATGGAGATATCCGCCCACACGCGGGATGGAACTGGCAGTGGCTGCAACAGGCGGGGCGTCGAAGGCAGGTGGGGCTGTGGTGGAGTTGAGCGGTGAAGATGCCATGGTCTCTAATACCAGGTTGTTACGGCTTAGGTGATGCGGGAGAGGACGTAGGCGGTATGGATGGAAGGAGGAAGAAGAAGATCGAGCAGGGCGTCGTCGAGTCGGCGGCGCCATGATTGCGAGAGCTGGACAACAGCTGGGTGCCCAAGGGAGACGTAATGTCTCAATCCCAGGCTAACTATCTCTTCTCATTAATCGGGCCTTTATAGGCAGTACTTTACAGGATAGAAACCAACTCCTAAACTTCCTCCTGTTGTCTAACAATCTTAGCTAAAACTCTTTAAGCAATCTAAAAGCAATCCTAACAGAACTCTTAAGCAATCCTAATAGATTACGCCTGGATACAGGGAAAGCCGTATCGGCCAACCGACCTGCGCGCCAGCACGGCCTGCGTGATCGCACTTAGCCACTAGCCTTCCTCTTCGTTTGATATGAAAGGCCCACCATAACAGTACTTGTTAAGAAAAATATGCTGCATCTAAATCAAAAAGGACTATTCATGCAGAAAACTGGATCAGTAGCAGCTTAAAATGACAAGACTGTTCGACTGATATTTCTGCAACTGACAAAACGGCTGATGCTGTTTTTTTTTATTATGAGTGAAAATACTGTATCATAACGCATAAGATAAGTTTAAGCAAATTTTAATCCTACTTTTACTAGATGAGATACTTTTACCATCGCTTTTGCTACACCTACTGCATTCTCAAAGAGCAAATCTTAATCACGACGTTTGTATACAGGAAGAGGAGTAGGAAATGTTGATACGTGGCCACTCTGAGACTCTGCTTTGTTCACTGTTGTGAGCAAAATTTGTCGTACTTTTTTCTTTGGTTCCTTGATACTACCTCTGTCCGCTAAAGCATGTAATTCTATGAAAAAAAACTGTCCAAAAAAAAAATACAAATATAGCTATCCTAGCTGTACTAGTAGCTCAGCTTTATGCATGTATGCTGTCCATTTACGCAAGGGGTAATTAAATATTATTGATGTGTGGTTTATATGCAAGGGGTTGCATGGTGGTTCAGTAAATTGTCTGACAGCACGATTGTTGCAGTGCGCATTGTGACGAATGTAGCGAGGGTACATGTGTAATTTTTTTGTTCCACTAATTCTACCTCGGGAAGCTAGGATTGTATTTTTATACGGACTGAGGGAGTATTTGTTGTCAAACTTTAGCTTAAAACGACACATCGTCAGCCGTCACAAGACAAACGTTTCTTCTACCAGACTATTCTCACTCGGCAAACTACTGTGGAGAGATATTTTTTCCTTCAACTTTGCATAGAGAAATGGAAGTACACGTGTCAAAATATTCCTCGCCTTAAAATTTTTCAATGAAACTTCTCACCTTTAGTTTTCATCTTATCATCCCTGAATCTGAAAGAACACGTGCTGACGTGCACTAGATTATCATTATTTGATATATATACTAGTAGTACTAAGAATGATGAGATACATTCTTTAGACTTTTTGACTAATAAAGTCACCAACAGATAGACTCATCCCCACAACTCCACGAGTAGTGAAGTAGGATAAAAGACTACCGAGGCAGAGATGACGATTGTACGTTCTAACCCAAGACCCTAAAGCTAAAAAAAAACCCATCGTTCTCACAGATATGACGACTATAGGACTTAAATAAACTGTAAAGATAGGAATAAGAATATGTATAGATAAGGTAAAATTGCAAAAGTACCGGTTGCAACTTGAAGTTTTCATATTACCTCCATGGTGTTGAACAAATTACTTCAACAAAAAGAAATGCAAGATGTTCTCTAGGCATTTATGACTATATAGACTGAGGTTTCTTGTGGTGAAATATGTCCACTTGAATTTAAGTTGACCTAACACGGCTGTTCGTATTTTTTTTTTGTATTTATTCTAAGGTTTAGCGGCGTTGTACTTTTAGTGATATGCGACATTTTCATCAATAGCAAGATGTTTGTGATGACTTTGTTAATCTTAGAATGGGCTGGCACGTATTTCAGATGTGTGCATAGGATAGGATTTACATATGTTTATAGGACTGATTGTGCGTGTTTATATCTATACTTATGAATTCACAAAAAAGCCCCCAACATTACATAATAAGTGAACTAAGCAACTTCACCAATCACCACATCCCCTATCCACTTTGCCTTAAAATATACTCTTCTAATAATGTGTCGTAAATTGAAACAAAAACAAACATATCATCTTATAGACGACACTTTAAGCACAAATCAATTAATTAAGATTGTATGCACTAACCTTGTGTGTAATTTAAGTAACCGTCGATCAGATACATATTATTATTATTATTATTGTTGTTGTTTTTACACGGATACACAATCATATAATCAGAGCGATGATCTCGCGGACCGCTCCACGCATGGCACCCTAGCTTGAAACACAATCAACCCTGCTAGCTGTCCACTGTCCACTGCTGTTGAACCACAATTCACCCGGCCACATCAAGCACCTTAATTCCTGAACTCGACAGCCTTAATGTCACAATAAATGTGACGACGAAAATTGAGCAACATCGTCCCCCACCCCCACCCCACGCCATCCCCTGCCAGCTGTCAATTCTCCTATCCGACAGCTTCCAGGACGGATCCAAACCGTCGATGCCACCCGTCTGCTCCTGGATCCGACGGCTCAGCAGAAAGCCACCCGCACGGGCTGCTGGCTGCTGCTCACCGCCCGGTACCAGCCAGCGGCGCCCGCAGCGGATCCGAGCACCCGGCTGCTCTGCTCATCATAAAGAGGCGGCCTCCCGCCTCTCCCCTCCTCGCGCTGCTTGCTTGCTTTGCTTTGCTTGTCCATTGTCGCAGAGCTCGGAGAGACAACAGAGAGAGGGGGATGCCAATGGAGAGGTCGGTGTCGTGCGCGGAGAGGGGAAGCATGTACGGCGGAGGGGCAGGGGTAGACCTACGGAGCTACAGCGCGTCCTACGCGCGGCCGCAGCCGCCGCAATCGTCGTCGACGACGAACAGGGTGCAGCGCGCCAGGAGCGTGAGCGCGTGGGCGCGGCCGGCGCCGCCGCCCGTGCAGCGGACCGGGAGCACCAAGAGCGGCGGCGCCGCGACAGGCCGTCCCACCCCGGGGCTCAACCTGCGCTCCTACAGCGCCTCCTACGCGGCCTCCTACGGGCCCACCCTGGTCGACGCCGGTGCCGACGGTGGGCAGCTCAAGCGCTCCGGCAGCGTCACCAACTGGACCTCCGCTAATCGCCGCTCCGTTAACCTTAGAGGGTACACCCCGTCCTTCGCCGCGCTGGACGACACTGCCGCCGCGGTCCCGGCGGCCAGGAAGGTGCAGGGTGCTGGGGTGGTGGATGACGCCGAGCTGCAGCGGAGGAAGCGGCTCGTGGTGTACAAGACGTATGACGTCGAGGGCAAGGTCCGGGAGTCGGTGCGCCGCAGCGTTAGCTGGATCAAGGGCAAGTGCTCCAGCGTGGTGTACGGCCGGTAGTGATCCATCTCTACTAGCACCACCATCGTCGCTCGTCGACCGGCCGACTGGCTACCACCGGCCGGCCGATCTCGCCGCGCGCCATGCATGCCCGGCCGGCCACCGGTCTCCGGTGGTCTATCAGAGTGGTACTACTACTACGTATGGTATGAGTTGAGCGTTTCTTATTGGGGCAGTGCATGCTGTCATCTCAGTCATCACCCCGTAGACGACTCTCCTAGCTCCTCTATCGATCTTGTTTCTTCTCGCTCCCTGCTTGATCTTTTTTTTGTTCTTGGATGGAGTTAGGATTTTTCGTTCTTCTTTTTAGGAGATGGATTTGGTGGCATATGTAGCTAGGATGAGCAGTGGCAGAGCTTCTCTCTTGGTGATTTGTGAGGGATTGGTGGGTGGTGGTGACATGGTTGTTGGGATGACAAAATCCCCAAGAGAATGGCTTCATGCGTGCTGTGGTGTCTTATTCTCCTTTGTACAGAACAGATGTATAATCTTTGAGTCTAGTTACTTACTACTAGTATCTGGTCTATGTAAATTTAGGTGCTGTATGTATATATATATATAGAATAAGATTTTTGTAAATTACTATTCCTATACGGCTATATTCCTACACGAAGTCACTCCATTCTGTTCTTATGTTACCTGCACTCGTAACTGATTCGGCCTCCCTTGCCTGTGTCAAGGCCTCTTTGGCACGGCTTATGTTGGCTTCTGCTTTACTACTGTGCTTGTAGTGTACCAATTAATAAGCTCAAGCGAACGTAGTCGATACTATACCTACTGATAAGCTCAAACGAGCAGAGTCATTGAAGCGCCTCTCTTGCCTATGTCAAGGCCTCTCTTCGGCTTTACTGTGCTGTACCGCAGAAGAGGCATCAAATTCTGGCTTCACCAGCTTCTCAGTCTGGTGTATTTTGGACTCTAGAGAGAAAATTAGCTTCTCCTAAGAGCAGCTCCCATGTTTGCCAAAATCGAACCGGTGGCTCGGTTCGTCTACACTGTCGTGTAGCTCGTTTACACAACGTTTAAATGCTACATGGTGTACACCATTTCCGTTTAATCGGTCGTTTTGACCGCTTAAACGCCGTTTTGCTTGTTTAAACACCCATTTTCTCTGAAAATGGACTAAATGGAAGGTGGCTAATTGTTTACCGTTTAGCGTTTAGGGTACCACTGTCTGGTGGAGAAAAAAACCGAACCGAATATGGGAACGTTGGTTGTCAGAAGCAAAAGCGCACACTACGGACGGTAATTGGCTCCGAGAGGCATTAGAAAAATCTTTAACAATGCTCGTCTGCGCTTGCCAACAGCCTAGCACTGCTTCGTTAAAAAACGATTCTTTACTTCTACATCATTCCTATATGTCAGGCGTCTCATATTTTGGATCCTTTTCAGGCGATGTGGTGTCAGTGAATCATTCTTCAAGATTGATGCATTCTGTTTGGATCGCTGTTAATTTGAGGGGTACTAAATGCTGCCTGAACAAAATGCATATTTCAGGCACCGAAAATATAGCATGTCCTTCAATTCTATATAGGTCCCACAAGCCGATCGATGCTCTAGAGAGAGCGAACTCTGCTCTTGTTCGATCAGCTTCTTCGAATCACTTGCTTCGACATCGATACCAGAGCTGCCCGAAACAATGACGCTTGTAGAAGCTGAAACCGGAGAAGGTGTGGCCAAAGAGGGTTGAATATGAATGTGTTTTGAGAAAGGCAGACAGCACATACTGCCAATGGGATGCAGTCACAGTAGGGTTCAGAATTTCAGCCAGTTTATTTTCATTGAAAATCTGTGATTTTTGTTCCTATTAGTGATGTCCTGTACCAGTAATTTCGGTTCCATTCCGTTCAGGTTTTCAAATTTTGATTTGAAAATTTGGTATATATTTCAGCCGATTTTCATCAAGTTTTGCCATTTTCGCTTCTCTATTGGTCCCCTCTCGTACTTATGTCCGGTAGGCAGAACCCGCACACCCACATGCATGGCTGATTTTCCCTGGCAACGCCTTTGTACGATCCTGATCTTCAATTCAATTACAACCACGAAACATGAAGTGGCAGTTGGTGGTGTGGAGTTTTCTCGAGTCCTAATGTTTTTTTTTCCCAGATAATTGAATCCCATAGGGCAACCCTCCAACAGATTGAGCATCAAAGCTTGGTATATATGAGCACATGTTCTTTAGCATCTAAGCCCACACCGAATCCTCTATCTTTACAGATCGAGGAAAAGATTATTGTTCGCCACTAATTGTGTGATTCTACTTTGCTACACTTTAGAGGAGGGTTTCAACATGCATTCATCATGCATGCATGTACTTCCATCTGTTTCAATTTTCCTGCGTGGTCCCTTTTTTGCTGTCTGCACTCTGCACACACACACACACGCAGTGGAAAAGGAATTTTGAGTCATTTTCTCTCATCGACTGCACCCCAGCTCTTTCATTCAGTCTCTCATCCTAACAGTTATCCGCGCACTTTGCATGATTTATGCCCTACGGACAGTGACATGTTCTCTATTATCCGTCCGCCTCTATACCTCTTAATAAACAAATCAAAAGTAATGTGAAAAAGACAAGCAATGCCCTGTCTTAACTCTTATCCAGGCTCTATGGATGATCCTGGTGTTTGTGTTTGTTTCACTTTCACTGTACTAGGCGGCTAGGCCTCATGCAGGTTTGGGCCTAGAATCATTCGTGCATTCTTATGCAGGCCACCGGCCCATGCTAGCATCTGCGCTCTGCAGGATATTATCGTTGCACTATAAATAAATAAATAAAAACCATTATATATATCGTCGCACATTTTTCACTGTTGATTTTCCTAGAACCGGCGGCGATACTATTTCACCATCCAACGACCAGTTTACCATATGATCCAATGGTGTAAGAAAATTTTACTGACGAGTTGAACGGCTTGCGCGCAACTTGGTACTCACCAGTAGCTAAAAAAAAAACGTCGAAACAAAATCCATTCTTTTTATATCTGACTAGTGTAGAATCATATTAGTTCTGTCCCTCTAAAAAATGCAATGAGTGAACACACTTCCAGAGTTGGAGCATCGCCAATTCAGATGCATTTGAGTCCTATATATTGTGCTCGACGATGCAAACTGCTGATATTCTTTCATCGATTCAGATACATTTTGAACTAATTCTAGATTATTGGATCTTATGGCTTGTCTATTATTTTAGAGTTGATCATTGGATTCTGGCATATGGGCATGCTCTCTGACTTTAGTATTCGACAAGGCTTGATTCATCTAGAGCATTGACTTCATCGAGGAAAGCCACAAGAAAAGAAGAAGATGAAAGAATTTGGATAATTATTGTACCTTATTTATTTTAGATTTTTTCATGTATAATTTAGGATTTGTTCTGAGTTTTAATATAATTCTCTTTTCCTTCGCAAAATAAAAATTGATAATATTTGATTTCTTGTGAAGTGAGAATGACACTCCTTGCGGCGACACTGAGAGTGGAGAGAGGAGAGAGTACGTGCTACCAAGCAGCGCCAATTGTCTACTAGTTCTTCACCTTAGCTAGTGGATAAGAGAATTGAGTCATTTCCTTTGGTCCACCGTGGCTCGTCTGTAGAACATAAAATCAGTCTCGATCTTGTCTCTTGTCCTCTTCTATATTTGACTCTTCGTCCAATACTGAGATTTATCCATTCAGAGTGATTACCTTTACAGTGTTTCTGCGAATTCGTGTTGCTGAACAATTACTTGGCGAAGTTTTATATGGCTTGCGTGCCGGTGTGTGCCACTGATAAGGCATTTGGTAACGAGTTCTCCCCCCTAGCTAGAGAAAAAGGAGACTCGAGTCATTTTCTTTCTTTCACCCTGCAGTCACACCTCATTAATAATTAATTAATCTCAAATATCACAGCTTATTGTGCACATTTTTATAGTTGATTCTCTCGTCCAACTCACTTCGGTTAATATAACCATCCTACTCCCAATTGCCATCATGTGTGAATTCGGATCCCCGAACTCTTACTTTTGCGCCACCTGATAGCAACCTAATTGGAAGCGTCCTTACGCTTTTTCTGCGTTAACTCTCATGCAACAGTGTAAGGTTAATTATCTGTCTATCTATTTATCTATCTAGTACGAGTTTCTTTCATATCGTTTGATTGGACTATTTTTGTACCACTCAGGCGAACCTTGCATTGCATGATAGGCTACTACTAGGACTCATCGATAGCGCTATATATTTGTCCAAGAGTCCCACGGTCCATACAACAGTATAAGATCAGTCTCAGTAGATAGTTTCATAACGTTTTCAAGATATATAGAAAAAAATAAAACTTGCTGAAATGCACTCTCAAAATCCATTTAATAGTTTCACAACATTTAATTTATGACTCATGCATAGAGAGTTAATAATTGTAACAATAGAGTTTTATCATTTCTTCTTTTTCTTCTTCAATACACCGCTATATCTATTTTATACAAATGAAACTTGATCGGAGTCCTTTTCGAAATTACATCTATCCACTGGGTTGTTGCACCACTTGGTGAACTTTTGTGACTTTGGCATCCCTAGTAGCAAATGAATTTCGAGTCATTTTCTTTGAATCCGCCCTGCCTGCACCTGCATGCCCCTTTCCACACACTTAAAACCGATCTTGAACTCCCCTTCTTTCGCTGTCCTCACTTATCTTTCGCTCTCCCATCAAGCACTGTAATGCATGTTGTTAGCTTTGAAAGTTGGATTCCGAGAATTCGGATCGCCAAGGAATATAATACCACTATCTATCCTGCATTATTGTGCATATCGTTTTCTCGCAATGGACGTTATTAGTTTCTCCCTCTTGCGCCTTCATTCACTGTGGGATGGACAACATTTTCTTCTGAAGGACAGCAACACCATCAGTATATCTTGCCGGCCGTGTAGCTATTTACAGCTTTATATACAGTGAAGTGAGTGGTGTGCATGGCTGCCCAAGTGTACTCAGAACGGGGTATACTAGGAGTCTAGGTCGTGTAGTTATGTACTAGGTTTCATATGCTAGGTTTGGTTTGGAACTTTTGGATGCCTCAGTAACCTGTCAACGTATCTATATCTACACAGTAGTAGACTGGATAATCTGGTTGACCATCTAACAGAAACTTCTTATGTGTATTTGGCTACGGTTGGCTTTCCATGAATTGTATAATTAAGTAGATGGCAGCAGCGTGATATGCCTCGACGCATTTGGTACTCTTTAGCCTAAAATAAACTGGTCTTCATTAGTTCAGACTTCAGACTAAAATAAATTAAAACTGAAGTTCTTTTTTTAAGCATACGCATTTGGTACTCTTTAGCCCACACCTTTTGTGGATACTCGATATTTTAGCATGACGATCACTAGTAGAGAAACGGGCTTTAGCCCCGGTCGGTAACTGCCTTTAGCCCCGGTTTCTGAACCGGGACTAAGGATTCGGGACTAAATGTCCCCCCTTTAGTTCTGGTTCGGAGGCCTGGGACTAAAGCCTTACCTTTAGCCCCGGTTGATAATACCAACCGGGACTAAAGGCTGCGTCTGGGGGGCCACGTCGAAGCACCTATTACCAACCGGGACTAAAGGTTTTTTTTTTCTGATTTGGGTTTTCCTTGTTTTGGTTTTACAATTAGATTAGGTATTCAAATGTGTATTCTTCGCTGCTAATACATGTATTCACGCACTTATAAGTTAGTTTCAAGCATTAAATTAAACACACAAATAAACCGTGAAACTCTCTATATAAATATATTATGGAGCTATAATATATATATATATATATATATATATATATATATATATATATGCACATAAAATTTACATCATTATTCATTCATATTTGACTTAGGACACAACCGCTCTCGCCACTTAAATATCATACAGATGTTCATCTTGATTTGGCTTCAGTGGTTCGGTCGGGTCGAAATAGTACTCGCCTTTAGGGTTGACCACTTTTTCAAGAAGAAATTCAGCAAGTGACTCTTGAATTCCTTTGAGACGGACTTGTTGCAACACTTGGTGCTGCAACCATAGCGTCTTCAATTTGCATTACAAAGAAACAAGTGTTAATATACATAACATTTAGTTAATAGCAACAAATAAATAAAATTGATGTATTATATATACATATCACATACTTTTAGTGTCTGATTAATAGTTTTTCTTGCATACACCATGAGGAACTCGCAAACGTAGTATCCACACAAATTGTTGCCTGGTGGCTTCCTTAGAACCCACTGTAAGATATAAAATGATTACTATCGTCATCGTACGTATATGTTAAAGAATACTAAGGTAACAGATTATGAGAGCTAGTAGAACTTACGTTTAGCAGGTTAGGACCCTTTAGAGGCACTTCCAGATTCGTACGGTGTTTCGGGACGAACCAAGCTCAAACCCTACTCAATAATTGGATCATTAGTTAATTAACTCTTGCAGTGTAGTTAAAGAGCAGGAATCTATATTTAAAGATCAAAGTTACCCCTTGATAATGTCTATCATATCTTGGTAATCTCCCATTGGTTTTCTCAATGAGTCAAAGATTATCAATTGACTTCTTCTCATATCGAAGACTATGAGTATCCAGTGAAAACTGCATTTGTTTATATAGTAAACATATATATCTTTATGCTGAATTGAGTAATAAGTAAGACAAACAAGTGCAAACGATAACAACACTCACCCAAAGTTGTAGGGGAAGAGTATATACTCTCTGGTCTTTTGGTTGACCAAGAACCTCCGAAGATTCCTCTCCGTTTGAGGTATCCATTGATCGCGAGGAGTGTTTGGATCTGAGAATATGATTGATGGATCAATGAAACCAATCTCCGTGTCTCCCTTATGTTTGAGCAATAACATCAAGAATCTGCATATATATGTTTGAGGATAGTTAGTTACTATACATATACATATGCTATAGTTAGATTACTAAAAGAAATAATCACTTACAGACAGTAGCAGCTCATGATAGATTTGTCTAAAGCGTCCATATGGCATAGTTGGTGGAGCTCACTATACGGAACAAATATAAGGTCATTGCCCCGGAAGTAATGTTCATCTCTAATTCTGACGTAAATCCAGTCATCTGAGTTTTTGGTACATACCTCCATGTACCACGAGTTTAACGAGCGCATTTGCGTACCAAGTTCCCTGAGGGCATATGGGTTGTACAAACTTCTGCCACGTACAAAAGTTCTCTTCCACTCATCGAC
The DNA here is from genome assembly GCA_022036555.1 of Microstegium vimineum. Taxonomy (NCBI): domain Eukaryota; kingdom Viridiplantae; phylum Streptophyta; class Magnoliopsida; order Poales; family Poaceae; genus Microstegium; species Microstegium vimineum. The sequence goes on along the minus strand of CM039121.1, from coordinate 38,635,126 downwards.
TACAGTGGCATTTTCGATGAGTGCATTTTTTAGAAATTGATTCGCGGTTATACTAGCTCCTAACAAGAACTCTTCCATACCATCATAATTGACCTTGCCACTGTAGTCTTCTAGCACGCTCATGTTTGAACCATATTGATTCCCAACAACTAGCGGGGGCACTGATTGCTTCGATTGTTCCCCGAGCTGTGGGACACCCTTCCGTGCTCTCTTCTTCTCGTTAATTGCCTTTTGGACAGTGCGGTCATTGTCCAATAGTGGAGAACTCTTCTGAGCATCACGTAGCTTTCTCTTATGAGCACCCACCGCTTGCCTTAGAGCTGATTGATGTAAGAAGAACGGCTTTTTAGCTTCTTTCTTTGCTTTACGGTCTTGAATTGTGCTTTCACATCAGCCTTTATTGAAGCGTCTAGTTCTTCGTCAGTCTTCTCATACGGAAGTTTCTGAGGAATCTTAACTTTCCTTGTAGCTTGCCTCTTTGCTTATGGTGGGGCGGCCGACACCTTTGCTTTTGTGGCGGGCCTCTTCTTTGGCGATGGGGCGGCCGGTGCAGGCGTTGGAGACCGTCGTGGAGGCGATGGGGCGGCCGGTGCAGGTGTTGGGGACCGTCGTGGAGGCGATGGGGCTGGTTTCGAAGATGGAGACCGCCTTGTAGGTTCTGGGGAGGAAGTCGTGTCATGCGTTCCACTATCATCGTCCCTCCCAGCATGTGATGAATGGTGACTTAGGTCTCTGGGTGAGGTCCTGCAATGAAAACAGCGAGTGAATAAAGTATCGCTAAGCCAATACAAAGTTAGTGAAAAAGAGCTAGGTATTATTCACACCTAGGATGATGATGAGGAGGAGGCGACGATGGTAGAATAGGAGGTGACGCCCCAGGAATAATGATATAGCGCTTGCGCCAACAAATAAATATCTTCGCCGCTTCTCGTAAAGTCTTCTCCCCATCACCTCCTTCAATGTCAAGCTGAACATTGCTATGACCTTTTTCAACTCTATCCACCGAGACGCGAGCATATCCAGGTGGTATTATTAACCCATGGCATTTTGTTGTCTTCATAGGGTCGATAAGAGATACAACACCGGTAGCCACCATGATTGTGGTAGCCCCCTCTGGAATGTGCAGCTCACATGGTGTATTTGGTTCTGTGATGTCATCCACGGGGAAGCGTAGCTTTGCGTCATCACTAGCTTGAGGCACTTCCGTGGAAGCACAACTACTTTTCAACTGAGCAGAGGGGATGATGTTGACTTCCGGTACTGATGCAGAACTTCGCATTCGGCTCATTGCTAAATCCACTTGCCTTTTGATTTCCTCGCTCATTCTCGCTTCAAGTTTTTCTTCTCTCTCTTTTGTTTGAATAGCTGCTTCGCGTGCTTCATCAAGCATTTGCTGCATGTTTTTTTCATAAATTCCTCATCTTTCTTCTTTCTCTTGCGACTTTTATATGTATCTTTGTCTTGAGGGAAGGCATGCTTCCATGGCACCGCGCCATAACCTCGCGTTCGCCCACCGTGTTTGGCAGTCCCCAGGGCATATGTCAGCTCATCCCTATCTCTATCTGGTGACCATACTCCTTGTTCCCTCAAAGATTGAGCGTAAACCAGTTTCTGTGCTGCTTTTGTGTGTCCTTTGGTATACGTTAATCTCCCGGTCTGTGGGTCAAGGCCTCCCCCGTGACCAAAAAACCACCACTTACTGCGCTCAGACAAGGTACCTGATTCTGGTTAGATTTCCCTAGCTTCAAGGTCCTCTTCTATTTTTTCCCACTTAGGAATGACAGTAATGTAGCCACCTGATCCCAAGTGATGGTGGTATTGCTTTTCTCGGGCATTCTGTTGGTTTTGTATCTGTCGGTGTCTAAAATGGCGGGGTCTAGACAGCCAACGAGTAAATTTCTAAGCGTGTCGGAGATTGGATGGTTACGCCCGGAGAACACAAGGTTTATACTGGTTCGGGCACGAACGCCCTACGTCCAGTTTGTTGCTGAGTCGTGTTACTGAGCGTAGGAGAGCTCGTATGGGGGAGCTACAAGATTTGGTGAGAGAGGGAAGCAGGTTCCCAGGTCTCGTGCGTATGTGGTTCGAGGTTCGTTGTGGAGGCTCGCGTGGATGCGAGTATGAGTGTGTGTGAATGAGTTTAGAGAGAGTCGAGAGAGCGAGATTGGAGGTCCATTCTCCCCCTTTATACGTAGGGAGAGATGGAGGAGTACAATAGAGAGAGAGGGAGGAAACGTGGGCCTGGTGTTGGCTGTTGATTTGGAGGACGCTCCAGGCTTCTATTCCCCTTCCTTCCCGGGGAAGGCTTCGCTTGTTAGCGCGCTCCTGGTCCTGTTCGTCCTTGATGCAACTGTAGCCACGCACCTTGTACTTGGTGACGCTCCTGTTGCCAAATGTGGGCATGGGCGGAGGTTGGCAGAACAGGGCTCGGTACCCCTGCGTTCTGTCATACAGGGACGAGTACGCCTCAATTCCTGTTCGGCTGTCCGTCAGAGGGATGGTGAATGTCACTCGATGGTACTGGAGCTTGTACCGCAAGGGTTCTACACGGCCAGGCATGGCGATCCATGTCTTTAACCCCCATCCCCAAGGACGAGTCTGCACTGTGGACCTTTTGACTACGGGCTAAAATGCACTGTGGATTGGGGAAGCCTCCGAGGGCAAGCGACGTCACGGATGATGTTTCCCGCCCTCGGACGAGGCGGAAGAGCCCCCGAGGGCAGATGGCATCACGGATGACGTCATCCCAGCTCGGACGGGGTGGATGGTCCTCCGAGGGAGTGCTGTTGCCTTAGCCAGTTTTGGGGCAGGGTTTGCCCTGGCTCGGGCGAGGCGGAGAGGCCCCCGAGGGTCGATGGCGTCGCGGACGACGTCACCCATGCTCGGACGGGGCGGAAGACCCTTCGAGGAGGTGTCGCTGCCTTATCCGGTTTGGCTAAGGCGATGTGTCCCCGGGAGTGATGACGTCATCTTGGCTCGGGTGAGTCGGAGGGGCTCCCGGGGATGATTTTGTCTTTGCGAAGTATGAAGTTGGGGTACCCTATTCTCAGGTATCCGACAGTAGCCCCCGATCCTACGATGTAGTGATGGACTACACCGGAGGCTTCCGAGAGTACTTATGGCGTTTGGTTATGTTTTTGGATTTCGATGGGTGCGCGCGAGCACACCCGCCGGGTGTAGCCCCCGAGGCCTTAGGAGAAAGATTTTTCTCCTAAGGGCTTACTCGATCTAGCCTACAACCTTTGTCCTTTTGCCCCTCTCAAGAGGTGAGGAGCGGAAGAGGACTGCCTTGCTCGTACGGGATCAGAATGTTGCTTGCACGCCAGCCCTGCTGGGGGTGTACTGTGGTACTTGGGCTGACGCGCCCTGAAGTGACGAATCGGCACTGTGTTGTGTTGTCACTCGATTGCGGAGTCAAGTGGACGGGCCGATGCCGTGCGGTCACCTGACGTTGCCCCTTGTTGGTCCAATACGGGCGCCGTGATTTTCCGTCGGGGTGTGGCGCAAGGCGTCGCTCCCCGCCGGTCGAACTCCGAATGGCGAGCCCTGTACCTTGGGACTGTTCGGCCATTTATGGCCCTACCGTGTCCCCTCAGAAACCGGTGTTGGTGTGCAGTGCGGTTTAATTTGGGGGGGGCGAGTGGTGCGGCCTTTGCGGGTCGGCTGTCGCCCGAGCGCCCCGGCGGTTATTAATAGGGACAGCCCCTTTGCGGGGTGAGGCACACAATCCCGCCTCATGGCGCGTCCCATCTTCTTCCCCTGAGGCCTCGTTGGAGACACCCTCGAACCGCCCTGGCGAGCAGTCTTTCTGAGAGCGCACCGAGATTAGAGGAAGTTCTACGTTAGGGGTACGGATGTCCCCTCCCAGCCGGTGCCGGAGATCAGAGGAAGCTCTGCGAGGTGCGCAGGGCTCTCTCTTACTCTGACCGCTGGCGAGCCGGGAGGTTGTCACCACCCCCTACACGCATCGCCCCTAAGGGCGGAAGGTGTGGAGTCCATCCGTTCGCCGGATGGATCCTGCTCTCCGCTTTTGGGGAGTGGTGGCATGCCATCCCTTCCCGGACGGCAGCCAAGGATGTGCCCACTGGGAAAGCCATGGCGGTTCGCCTGCTTGGTCCCAGGGGTTGGCTCATCCTTGGCTATTGGTTGATGGCGATGTCGTCGTCGGCAGGGTTTACGGACTCGGACCTGCCAGTGTATGGCGGACTCAGAGTCGCTTGCCAGTGGCGTCCTCGACCATGGAGCGGCTGGAAAGTGCCCAACCAACTCCGGGAGATGGAGTGTTGACATAAAATGTGACCCACTATGCCTAACACATAGCAAGCCGGAAAGCGTAGCTTCAATCGGGTGCTCGGGTGTTTCGGAGTCCGGAAATGTGACAATCAGTTTGACCTGAAACTAACAAGGGATGAAAATTATTAGATATAAAACTGGAACATGCCGGGTGAGACCAGACAGTTCCATATATACAGCCCTGAAGCCACTTACAACGACATATAGCTATAGAGGCTATCTGCCAACAGGTCTTATAGATCGTTCGGCTAAAGCAAACGCAAAGCATGTGAAAAAAGTTGATAGCCGAACGTGCATGCATGAAAAAGTACGTATGGACGAATCATAATTAACTATGAGTTAAAGCATAACCAAGCTCGGCAATCCAACCGAGTTTGGGTCCATGATGAAGGAACATATAAGTAAACACGATTAAACTAATCAAAAGTCTGCGTCTGCTGCACGACACCCAACATTATCAAAGCTTAAACGTGGTTAACATGTATGAACCCACAACACGTAACAATCTAGATCTAAACTAATTCGGCTACTATGACCATGAGATCTATTCGTATGAACAATATGATTAACTATTAAAACAAGAATAGATCTATAAGAAAAGATAAAGCCGAACCGTATCAATCTAGATTGGGCAAAAGAGTGTTACAAATATATAACAAATATAAAACATGCAACACGTAGTAACTTGATGAATCTACTAGATCTTGCCAAATCTAATAGAGCCGATAACTATCTTGCTTTTGCTAAGCATATCGAGCAAGCACCTGCCGCACGGTGTGTACTCATAAACGAAACATAAGCGAAGACTTCTTTATTATCAAGCAAAGATCCGCCGCACGATCATTGGAAACAAACAAGACTACTTGCATCAACATCTAAATCCACCGCATGATACTAGACCTGATAACAAGGTTGCCGGGACTTACGGAGGTCGACGGATCGATGATTCCTCTCGAAGAACTCGAGGACACGACAAAGGAGTCGAAGTTGGCACGGGGCCGGTTGTATTGTATCGGTTGTGAACAGTTTTTCACAATGGCCAAGGGTTTATATTTATACCCTGGTCATGACATGAGTCCTAAAAGGACACGACTACAAAATATTAAAGGAAAAACATGATATCTTTGTCTTCAATTCCCTTCTTATTTCCTTAATTGTCGCAATCTCCGTTACCCGATTCGGCTCTTACTTGCCGCTTTTGTCGCTTTCCTCAACGGAAAACCGCTACTCCCAGAATAGCCGACCGCACTATTACTAGCTAAACCTCAGGAAACCAGCCGACTGCACGAACACTTGCCGAATACCCCGAATACCTGCCTCTGAATTTTTACCGCGCACTGGCCCACCTGTCATCTCCCTAAGCGCACCAAAATCCAGTGTTAACACATGCCCCCTCAATTTCGAGATAAAAGTCATTTTATTCTGAAATTGACCACAAGCTTCCCTTTTCTTCTAGGTTAACACTGTTCAACACCACAGCCGCCGCTCAGAGAAATCCAAACACTAGTACACTTTCGAGCTCATCTTGAATCTCCAATGGCGACCCAGGATGAAATTCCAGAGGTAAGTCTCATTCACCTCTATGCATTCGGCAATTCTTAACTGATTTCCCCATTTCTTTGATTCATCTATTCACCCAATTGGTGTCCTTCTATTCAGCACTCTCTGCAGAGGTCGAGCGCCTGAAGATCGCGGCGAATAAGATTGCCGACAAGGTGAACGCCCAGGGAGAAACTGCCGAGGCCCGTCTTGATGATGCGGACAGCCCTATAGATCAGGCCGTCATCCAAGGCGTGCGTCACGACGTAGCTCTGGGGCTGGCGGCGATGTCCACCCAGACCAATGAAGACCTCTCCTTCATGCCAGCCGGATTTTGTGGTGGCGTGCCCCCAGAAGAGATCGAGGACATCGATGATCTCTTGGACAGTTACGAGGACCACACTACCGCCATTGCCGACACCACAGATGCCAGTCTGTTCTCAACAGGCTGTTTGATGAGTAGTTTGTAATTAGGGATTTCCTGTAAAGAACTACCTCTCTTGTGAAATGTAATCTGTGGTTACCATTCGTTTCTTCTGTCATGGATCTTTCTGAGAATGATGAATCTGATGACTGTTGCTTGAATCTGTATGATATCGCCTTGATTGTGTTTAAAATTTTTTTGCTCTAAAGGCGACACATATCACATCGGCTATTCTCTAAGTCCTTAGAGTATTTTTTCGGCTAAAAGCGATGTTTCAACATCGGCTATTTTGCACATAGAATTCCTTAAGTCTGTTCATGCACCAACCTCAACACTGGGATGAAATTTCTTAAGAAATTTTCCATTAATAGCTCTAGTAAATTCTTCTCCCAGTAGAGTCTTTAATATATACGCATTACCAGGTGCACACCTCACTATCCGAAAAGGTCCTTCCCAGTTCGGAGACCATTTGCCGAACGCTTTATCCTTTGTCCCAATCGGCAGTATAGTTTTCCAAACTAAATCTCCCTCTGCAAATTGCTTCTCTTTGACCTTTCTGTTGTAATACTTGGCAACACGTAATTTGTTTTTCTCAATATTCTCCAACGCTTTTAGACGAACCAAATGTAAATCCTCCAATTCATCCATCATCAGATCTTTATAATCTTCTTTCTTCAAATCATTTTGCAATGTAACTCGCCTGGAACCCGATTGCAGCTCCCATGGTAACACAACATGATGCTCATAAACCAACTCATAGGGAGACACCCGAGTAGACCCATGACAAGCCATTCAATAAGCCCATAAAGCCTCTTTAAGAACCGAATACCACTTCTTCGGTTTTTCATCAATCTTCTTCTGAATAATTTTAATCATGATTTTATTTGATGCCTCAGCTTGGCCATTAGCCTGTGAATTATATGCTCCTTAACAAAATTGATCATGTTTTCTGATGTAACCTTCTTCAAAGGAATAGCTTCAACCCACTTTGTAAAATAATCAGTAGCTAACTCACAAACTTATGTCCTTTACTAGAAAGAGGATTAATCCGACCAATTAAATCCATGCCCCATCCTCTAAATGGCCAAGGCTTCATAATTGGGTTCAAAGCCGATGCTGGAGCTCTCTGAATGTTGCCAAATCTCTGACAATCTTGACACCCCTTGTAATATTCAAAGCAATCTTCAAGCATGGTCGACCAAAAGTAACCAGTCCTTCTAATTATCCACTTCATTCGGTAAGCCGATTGATGTGCACCACACACACCCTCATGTACTTCATACATTAGCTCTCTGGCCTCTCCTTTACTCAAACACTTGAGGAGTACCCCATCTATAGATTTATAGTACAACTGATCATCAAGGAGCACAAACTTGAGGGCTTTGTATCTAAGCTTTCGGGAAACTTTCTGCGATGGATTCTTTAAGTAATCGGTAACTTCGTTTCTCCAGTCATCAATTACCCGATTCTCATCCAAAGCGCTAATCTCTTGATCCTCTCGGTATCCTGAAGTAGTTTGAGCCAGTTTATTTGCTTCTTCATTATGCCCCCTAGGGATATGATGCAAGGTTGCTACCTAGAAATTCTTCAAAAGCTCTCAGCACTCTTCATAATATTCTCTTAATATATCATTCTTGCATTCATATTGGCCGAACAATTGGTTAATTACCAACTCAGAATCTCCAAAGATCTCAACAACAACAACCTTTATTTCAACAAGAAGCCGAAGCCCTCTAAGTAGCGCTTCATACTCGGCTTGATTGTTAGTAACATGGAATTCAATAGGGATGGCATATTTAAAAATTACCCCTCGTGGAGAAACCAAGAAAATACCAGCACCACCACCTCTGCTACAAGATGAACCATCAAAAAACAAAGTCCAAGGTGCAATACTTATTATGTTAGCAGAAGGATCACGATGATGGGTAACAAAATCTGCAATAATTCGACCCTTCACTGCCTTTACCGATTCGTACTTCAATTCAAATTCTGATAAAGCCAAAATCCACTTGCCAATCCTACCATTTAAAATTGGCCTTGATAACATATGTTTTATTACATCAAATTCAGAAACTACCACGCATTCAGCATTCAACAAGTAGTGCCGAAACTTGCTACATGAATAATATACACACAAGCAAAGTTTCTCCATAGCCGAATACCTTGTTTCGGGATCTAGTAGTTTTCGGCTAAGGTAAGCTATTACTCTTTCTTTTCCCTCAAACTCTTGCATGAGGGCCGACCCTATCGTTAGGCTGTCGGCCACCACGTACAACTTAAAAGGCTTGTCAAGCTGTGGAGGTACCAATACAGGTGGTGCCTTTATGTATTCTTTGATTTCATCAAAAGCCTTCTGTTATACGTCACCCCATACAAATTCTTGATCCTTTTTAAGCTTCAACAGTGGAGAGAAAGGCAAAACTCTTTCGGACAAGTTAGATATGAATCTTCTTACAAAATTAATCTTGCCGAGCAGTGATTGCAATTCTGTGAGATTGGTTGGAGGGATAACCTTGTCTATTGCTTCCATGCTTTTCTTACCGACTTCGATCCCTCCTTTATGGACTAAAAATCCTAGAAACTCACCAGCTGAGACTCCAAAGTCACACTTGTTCGGGTTCATCTTTAAACCATGCTTCCTAGTGCACTCCAAAGTCCTCCATAGATCAGCTAAATGTCCTTCATGATTTCTGGATTTGACCACCACATCATCAATATAGATCTCCACAATTTTGCCGATCAACTCATGGAAAATAAAGTTCATGGCTCTCTGATAAGTTGCACTGGCATTCTTTAAACCAAAAGTCATGACAACCCACTCAAATAACTCAATATGACCAGAACATCTGAAAGTTGTCTTTGAAATATCCTCTATTGCCATAAGGATCTGGTTATAGCCATCATTACCATTCATAAAGCTGATGACTTCATAACCAGCCGATGCATCGACTAGCAAATCACCAACCGGCATCGGGTAACCATCCATTGGAGTGGCTTTATTGAGATCTCTAAAGTCAATGTAGACTCTCATCTTTCCATTCTTTTTATATACTGGTACTATACTTGAAATCCACTCTGCATACCTGCATGGCCGAATGAAATTTGCTTCTAATAATCTTTCAACTTCTTTTTTCACATCGACCAATACCTCCTCTTTGAAAATTTTCCGAGGAGGTTGTTTATAAGGACGATACCCAGGCTTGATCGACAATCGATGCTCAACAATAGAACAATCCAGTCCGGGCATTTCTGTGTAATCCCAAGCAAAACAATCCTTTAAGTCTTTCAGAAGGTTTATCAATTTCAATCTATACTCTGGGTCTAAATTTGCACTGATATACATCGGCCTTCGTTTGATATCATCACCAACATTTATTTCCTCTAGCTTATCGGCCGACATAAAGCCACGTCCCAACTTTCCTTTGTTGCCATCGACCGGGTTCTCCATTAAAAATTGCTTTGAGAGCCGACTGCTTGGATCGGCTGTTGATCCTTGTTGAAGACATTCACAGGACCTTCTTCCCATACTCTTCCAGAGAAACAATCGACGCCATCATATTCCCAGTAAGCAAGCTCCGCAGCAGCAACACTTACCGAATCATCAGCATGAACAACTTCAACATCATCTCCAATCCACTGAATAAGAACTTGATGCATGGTTGAAGGTATGCAGCAGTTAGCATGGATCCAATCTCTCCCTAAGAGCAGACTGTATGCCCCCTTGCCATCGATGACAAAGAAAGTAGTAATCAAGGTTTTTGATCCAATCATCAACTCAACGTGCACAGCTCCTCGGGTGTCAGAAGGATTGCCAGCAAAATCCCTAAGTACCATGTCAGTTTTTAGCAGTTCCTCATTGGTCATCCCGAGCTTTCTAAAGGTGGTATAAGGCATAATATTCATGGCAGCTCCTCCATCAACAAACATCTTGGTCAGAGGTTTGCCATTGACGTACCCCTTCACATAAAGTGGCTTCAAATGTCGATGTTTGCCCGGCTTATCGAAAACTGCCCGTTTGGTTAGAACAAGTTGGGCCATCAGATCATGATACTCACTCTCATCAAAATCTGAGTACACTTCTTCTTGGATATCCTGGTTTTCTAGAGCTAAGAACTCTGATGGAATAAAGAAAGCCATATACGCATTAGCCGACTGGTCTTGCTTGTCAGGCTTTTCCTTAGGACACCACACTTGTTTCTTTTCGGCAACTGCCTATGCCAACTCTTTGTTCCTCAAGCGTTGTACCCTTCTTTTCTGGCTCTTTCTCAGCCCTGGTGGACACCATTGTCCTTCCTGCCACACGTACTCATGGATCTCTTCTTCCTCAGTGCCTTCTTCATAATGGATCCACCCTTGATCGGCAATTCTCTTGCTTCGCCGATTTCTAGAGCTATCCATTTTTACACGCCGATTGTCCTCAGTAAAACGTGCTCTAAGCCTTTCATGGACTGGACGGCGGTTGGCCTGAGACTGCCTGTACTCTGAATATTGGTCACTGCATTCAGGGTAATTATCTTTAGTAGGCAACTTCAAGCCTTCATTCCAACAATGTTTAAAGAATGAGCATCCCCAATGAGACTGTTCCTGCTCTCTCATGTACTCTTGCTCCCTCTGGTACATCTCTTCCTCATACCTTTGATGTTCCTCCATGAACTCTTGTTCCTCGTAATACCTTCGCTTCTGATACCGTTCTTGCTCCCATCGCCATTTGTTCAAAAGAATCCGTGTAGTGACTCTGGGCTTAGAAGGTTCCCCTCTCTCGGTTCGGCCGTTCTGGAACCGAGCCTGTTACCGAAATTCTTCATTTGTAATTTGCCGATCAGGGTCAATAGCACCAGTTTTCTTAGCTCTGTCTGAGGTTAACACTTTCACTTTGCCCTTGTCTTTGGAGCTTTCTATAGCAACCATGTTCATGGAGAAGGACACTGTGTTCTGTGCAAAAGGATTAGCATCAATTTTCATCTTACCATCAAATTTCAAATGCCCTTCTTGAATAGTTTTCTGAATCCGCATTCTGAATACTCGGCAATCATTGATGGAATGAGAATTGGTATTGTGGTAACCGCAAAACTTTTTATCTCTCACCCCTTCAGGGCGCATCGTGGGGTGCCCTTCCGACAACTTGATACGCCCTTCTTTGAGCAACATCTCAAACAGCTTGTCTGACTTGGAGACATCAAAGTCATACGTACCCTTCTGCTGCCTCAACCAGCGTTGACTGACCTGAGTTGGTTCTTTCCCCCAGACTAATTCGGCTGTGGCTATTTCATCTTCATCATCGTACTCTGCTGCTTCCTCCAGGAAACTTTGATACATCTCATTAGCCACATCACCCTTCTGGAAACGGTTGTCTCTTCTGAACGCTTGAGCCTGATTGCTCATCATGGCTAATCGCTGTGATAGCTGACCAAGGTCATCAAAGTCCATGCCGAACAGCTTCTCCCTGACATTCGGTTGCATGCCCGCTATTGCCATCCCTGGTAACCGGTCATCTGGCAGGTTTAAGGAATAGCAGAGGTTTTTAGTCTCCCTGAACCTACGGAGATACTCCTAGGGTGTTTCATTGGCTCTCTGCTTCAAGCTCATAAGGTCAACTAGTTTCTTCTTATTAGTGCCTGTAAAGAAATATGAATGAAACTTCTGCTCCAATTATGCCCAAGTACCAATGGAATTAGCCGGCAGAGACGTGAACCACGTGAAAGCCGGCCCTGTCAGAAACAACGGGAAATACTGAATCCTCCAAGCTTCATCAGCGGATGCCTCTCCAAGCTGCATTAAGTATCGGCGAATGTGTTGTATGGTGCTAGTATCATCCTGACCAGAAAACTTGGTCAGGTCTGTGGGAGGCTTTACTCTCGGAGGGAGTGCAACTCGGTTATACCACTCTGGATAAGGGGACTTGTATGTATAGGACTGGCTCTTTGGCTTTAGGCCAAACTGATTTTGCATCATATCTGCCATCCTGTTCATGATAAGGTCAATATTCGAGTTTGGAGCTCCATGTGTCTGCCCTTCAAAAGCCAAACCTACGGAGTTCTTATACCCTGGATTCAGGAAAGAGTCAATAGCATTGTAATCGGCAAATTCCTGATATCCATCTCCATACATATTTTTCTGCAACCTGTTCGCAGCTGGAGACACCTTGAAAGCCGATTGTGGGACGTTCCCCGTTGCACCGAACGTGAGCTGGCCATAAGTTATGGGGTGTTGTTGTTTTTGGTGAGGAGCCATCCCACCTTGGTTCATGCCAGACGTCTCGCCATCTTCAGCAATTTTTCCTGGCGTTTTGACATATTGAACAATGTCAGCCCTTGCATTGGACCAATGGTTTCCTCAAAGCATTTATCGGTGGATGGACCGAAAGTTTCACTCATAGCTTTACAAACCATCTAAGACATCTTCTAAGCATCTTCTTCTTCGGTGTAATCAGTTTGATGTGGAAGGAGAGTTCTCAGAAGTTGTTGCTTCTGAAAAACCTTGTTGCTTTTATTCTTTGAAAAGGACAGCAAGCACTTCTGCTGAAACTCATCACATGCTTGCTGGACTGTATTTCTCAGGTCTTCTGGCAACTCATCCATAGTCACGTCCAGAACCTGGCTGTTATCGAATTCAACCATCTTGAAAAAGTGTGTAGTCCCATTGGGCGTGCCAAAAAGTGTGTTGACACAAAATGTGAAGCATTGTGCCTAACACACAGCAAGCCAGAAAGCGTAGCTTCAATCGGGTGCCCGGGTGTTTCGGAGTCCGGAAACGTGCCAGTCAGTTTGACCTGAAACTAACAAGGGATGAAAATTATTAGATATAAAACTGGAACATGCCGGGTGAGACCAGACAGTTCCATATATACGGCCCTGAAGCCACTTACAACGACATATAGCTATAGAAGTTATCTGCCAACAGGTCTTATAGATCGTTCGGCTAAAGCAAAAGCAAAGCATGTGAAAAAAGTTGATAGCCGAACATGCATGCATGAAAAAGTACGTATGGACGAATCATAATTAACTATGATTTAAAGCATAACCAAGCTCGGCAATCCAACCGAGTTTGGGTCCATGATAAAGGAACATATAAGTAAACACGATTAAACTAATCAAAAGTCTGCGTCTGCTGCACGACACCCAACATTATCAAAGCTTAAACGTGGTTAACATGTATGAACCCACAACACGTAACAATCTAGATCTAAACTAATTCGGCTACTATGACCGTGAGATCTATTCGTATGAACAATATGATTAACTATTAAAACAAGAATAGATCTATAAGAAAAGATAAAGCCAAACCGTATCAATCTAGATTGGGCAAAAGAGTGTTACAAATATATAACAAATATAAAAACATGCAACACGTAGTAACTTGATGAATCTACTAGATCTTGCCAAATCTAATAGAGCCGATAACTATCTTGCTTTTGCTAAGCATATCGAGCAAGCACCTGCCGCACGGTGTGTACTCATAAACGAAACATAAGCGAAGACTTCTTTATTGTCAAGCAAAGATCCGCCGCACGATCATTGGAAACAAACAAGACTACTTGCATCAACATCTAAATCCACCGCATGATACTAGACCTGATAACAAGGTTGCCGGGACTTACGGAGGTCGACGGATCGGTGATTCCTTTCGAAGAACTCGACGACACAACAAAGGACTCGAAGTTGGCACGGGGCCGGTTGTATTGTATCGGTTGTGAACAGTTTTTCACAATGGCCAAGGGTTTATATTTGTACCCTGGTCATGACATGAGTCCTACAAGGACACAACTACAAAATATTAAAGGAAAAATATGATATCTTTGTCTTCAATTCCCTTCTTATTTCCTTAATTGTCGCAATCTCCGTTACCCGATTCGGCTCTTACTTGCCGCTTTTGTCGCTTTCCTCAACGGAAAACCGCTACTCCCAGAATAGCCGACCGCACTATTACTAGCCGAACCTCAGGAAACTAGCCGACTGCACGAACACTTGCCGAATACCCCGAATACCTGCCACTGAATATTTAACGCGCACTGGACCACCTGTCATCTCCCTAAGCGCACCAAAATCTAGTGTTAACAGGGAGCAGTGCCGTCGCGGCCCGGGGTTCCCTGAAGACGAGGTTGCCGCTGTTCTCCCACAGCTGCAGCATGTCGAGTCAGGGCGACCGGTGGGTCGCGACGCCGCCGTCCAACGCGGTCCTGGAGACTAGGCAGGCATTCCCTGGGCCCCGTGGCTGGGTTTCCTGACCTGGATAATACACGTGTCAGGCGGCGGTGCCCTTACCGTGGGCATCTGCATAGTTTTTCTAGCTTTTGGCCTTTCGGCCGGGGATTTCCCTTTAGCCCACCTTGTAAACGTTTTCGTGTTTTTTTTGTGTCTGATGATTGGGATTAGCCCCCGTAGCTTCTTAGAAAGCATGTAAGCGTGTAAACCCTGCAAGGATTAATGTAAGCACATATATATATATTAAATGAAATGTATTTGTTTTCGTGTTTACCTGTTCGGACCTCTTACGCGTGCGACTTGCCCCGTGGTGTGACGCCAGCCCCCGAGTCTTTACCCATTGTAAAGAAAATCGTCTTGGGTCTGTGTCATCTTTTTTGTTCGTTCCCCGCGCATCTCTCCGCAAGAAGGGGGAAATATGAGCCGGACCATGCTATCCTCGACGCAGACGAACCATGGTTGCTCATTGAGTTACTAGCGGGCAAATCTGAGTGGGGTGCTCGGTTCCCGTTCGCTGCGGTTCCGGCTCGTGGCCCATGTCGTGGCTCACCCCAAATCGGTTTCATCTAGTAGCCGGGTCCGTTCGATGGGTCCCAGGGGCCTGTTGGCTTCCTTCGATAGGAATACCATGAACCAATCATTCGTAAGAACGGACTCAAATACGAAATTTAGGAATGCCCTTAGCATCCGATTGCCAGGCTAATGACAGCTACTGTGTCCATTCCCTATTCGCCCCTCGCTCTGATGTCCTGAGTCGGCCGTTTCGACCCCCGCTGGGGTGGCCTCCGTATCTCTGGACCGTAATGGGCCGTCGGGGCATCTACAACCCCTATCCCTTTATCTTACCTGGGCCCATGGGCCGTCGCCGCTGGTTGCGCCACGTGTGCGTCCCTCCGGTCCTTGCGTTTGTTGGCCGGGCTCGGACGAGCCGGTGGTTTCGTTGAGGTGTGCTGAGGACGCATACGGGAAAGATCTTGCATGCGCAGCGTGGTGGGCTCAGGGTGGATCCTGTAATGATCATAGATACAGGATGCGGGATCGAAGCGAGGGAGAAGGCGAGTGGAGTCAGTTACCTGCCACAGTGCGTGCGGCTCCCGATATTCCCGCGAACACTGGAAACGATGTAGCCGAGCGGCCGCATTTAATGCGGCTTGAGATGTGGGGTCGTGGCGCGAAGATCTGGTGACGCCACTCCGACTTCCCGGTCCCTATAAGCATCCGCCCGCCGCGTCATCTCCTGTGAGCCTGCATTGTTCGTCCTCTTCGCCTCCTTGTCCTGCTTGCGTCTCCTCCCTTCTCTTTTAGGGTTTGCGCCGCCGCGTCCTCAACTTAGCCTCATCCCCCGTCGTACCGCAAACCGTTCCCCCCGGCGCATCCTCCATGGCAGGGGAACATCCCGAGAGGAGCTGGGCCCGGTGAGGGGCAGAGCGACGCCGCCCCGGTCCTTATTCTGGCGAGTTCCATCGTGACCGGAAGCGAGTCGGCCCCAGGTGGCGCCGCCGCCATTGGCGTGACCCCGCCGACCCCTACAAACGCCAAGATCACGGTTGTTGCGTCACCCTTTCCCCGAAGGTGGTGGTCGTGGACGACTCCGGGGAGGGGGCGGCCTGGGTGACCTCGTGGCCATGGATGTCGAGGCGGCTCTGCCGGCCGCGGCGTCGGAAGATGCTGCGGTGGTGATCACGGCGGGTGAGGTCATTGAGGGTGGCCTTGATATGGTGGACGGCATCGCAGACGTCGTGGCCGCAGCATCAGAGGGTGAGGTACTGGTGCCTGGGGCGAGCGAGGAGAGGCCCCTGGACAACCCTCTTCCTCCCAACATGCCAGCCCGGGGCACGGCGGCTCCTCGGTCCTTCACGGAGGAGGAGGTGATGGCCGCGCGTGCGGTGAAGGTCGTTCACTCCCAGTCCAGCGCGACCTCGTCGGGCGAGGTGGCTGACGCTGGGGGGAAGCCACCCCTAGGACCCTGCGTCGTCTCCGCCCCGATCGTCGCTCCTTCGGGGACGGTGACCGGCTTGCCTGGGTTGACCAGGAGAACTTGGGAACCCCCGTGTTCGTGCTGGACGACCGGCGTGAGCTTCACCACTGGAATCGCGTGGCGGACTCACACCGGGAGCATGACCTCCTTATTGCACGAGGCTTGGGATTCATTCAGAGGGCGGTCACGTCGCTCTCTGATGACTTCTCTCACCACAGCAATGTGAGAGGCCGCTTGATCGTAAGTGTTTATTTTTACTCCTTGTCGTCAATCGACTTCTCCTTTTGCGTAGATCTTGATGGCGACGAGCGTTGAGAAGTCAGAATTTATCCGTCGCGAGGCCGGCTGGTGGGCTCCTGGGTCGTGGACGTCCGTCGGAGAGGCTGCCGTGGCCGAGGACCTTGTCGCGGCTCGCCGTCGCCTGATGGAATTGGAGGAGTTGTTGGGTGCTTCGGAATCGAAGGCGGTGGATGCCCAGACGCTAGCGCAGCAGAGTGCCACCGACGTTGAGCGGGCCGAGCAAGCGCGGGACGCGGCTCGTGCCGACGCCGAGGCGGCCCGCCAGGTGCTTGCAGATGAGCGCGCGGCGCGTCAGGTTGAAGTAGAGCGCCTGGCGGCCGAGCGCAGTGCTGAAGCAGAGGCACGACGCCGCGCCATCTCGGTGCTAAACTCCATGGAGGAGGAACGCAACGTCATGCGGGGCCAGCGCGACGTCCACCGTCGAGAGCGTGATGATGTCGTGGCTCGTTTTGAGGATCTGTCCAGCAGGGCTCGCGAGCGCAGCGTCGACGCTGACCGGAGGATTCTGGAACTCTCCTCCCAGGTCGGCGAGCTGACGACGGCAGCCTCACAGCTCTGCACGACGATCCATGGCTTGGAGAGGGAAAACAGAGGTATATTGCCTTCGTCCGTCCGTTTGACTTGGTGTGATGTACCTTTTTGCTTGAATGCTGAGTCTTCCTTCTTGTCGTCCCAAAGCTGCGTGCTGGTGCATAGGAGTCGCAAGCGTTGCGCGATGCCGTGCACGGCGCGTGCGACCTCTTCGGTGTGCCAGCCGTCGAGGGTGGTTTGGAGGCGGCCAGGACCCGCGTCGGCCTGCTCTGGGAGCGAGGCCAAGCGCGGATCCGGGAGGCACTGCGCATCGGGGTCCATCGCACGATGGTGATCGCCGCCTGCCTCTACGACGCGGTGACTCCTACACTCGTCAGCAAGGGTTACCGCTTGGACGCCCTGGAGGATCTGCTCGATTGGATTGAAGCCGCCGCGGAGGAGCCCGCGACGACCCTGGCCACCAAGCTCGAAGAGTGACCCTGCGTGGTCAGTGATCAGGGCCGAGTGCCCTTGTAACAAACAATTTAGGTTATCCTTGGTACGATGCGCCCTGGTGGGCTTTTGGAAAAATTTCTATTGCTCCTTAGCGAGCTTGCTCTTAAGTTTGCTTGTTTTCTAGTTTCCGCGTCTTTCCCGTTTTGTCCTACTTGCTTTGCCTTTCCTGATAAGAGATTCGATCTGCTCGGATGGACTGTCGGGGAAGTACTTGGCTCCGGGGAGTCGGAGTACTTCACGGCCCGTTGCCACGGTCCGGTGAGACTTTCTCCCTTGGTCGGGGAGGACGGATGTTTTCGTTCGGAGGGAAAAGGCGCGGATGTTTTGCGTGCAAAAGTTTTTGGAGAGAAAAAGCAAGGGGTTCCCCCTTCCCAGCCCCCGAGTGAGGTGCGCTCCGGCGTGCGCTGGGAGTGCACCTTGCTAAGCGATTGGTCCGAGTTTTCCCCAGTTTTTATTCCTCGAACTATTTGCTTATAGAAGATTACATGCGTATGTACAATGTGCTGGAATACTTAGTAAAGGTAGATAAACGACATAGCTGTTGGTGCTGTGGGCGTCTGAGCTCCTCGCGCTCTAGGGGTCGACGTCCATCTTGTCAGCGGCCTTGATTGCCGCCACCAGGTCCTGGCTACGCATTTCCGCCATAGAGTTCTCGCAGCAGTCCACCTCGGACTGGTACGCCACCTTGAAGTCGGAGGTGACTGTGATGATGTCGCACGGTCCCGACATCTTGAGCTTGAGGTAGGTGTAGTTGGGGATTGCCATGAACTTTGCGTAGCACGGCCTTCCCAACACCGCATGGTAGGTCCCGCAGTAGGCCACCACCTCAAAGGTAAGGACCTCGCTCCAGAAGTTGTCCGGCTCCCCGAACGTGACGGGTAGGTCGATCTGCCCCAAGGGTACCGTCTGTCTTCCGGGGACGAGTCCCTGGAAGGGAGCCCTCGAGGATCAGAGCCTCTCCCTTCGCAGGTCGAGGGCATCGAAAGCGTTGAAGTACATGATGTTGAGGCTGCTGCCCCCGTCGATCAGTACCTCGGTGAAGCGCACGTTCCCTATGATCGGGTCCACGACAAGTGGGTAACGGCCCGGGTGGGGAACGTTGTTCGGGTGATCGTCTCGCCCGAATGTGATGTCGGACTCTGGCCAATCGAGGAAGGCTGGAGTTGCCGGGGCGGCGGCGAAGACCTCGCGCCGCTCCCGCTTCTACCGGCGTTTGCATCCGTAGGCCTCCAAGCCCCCGAAGATCATGAGGCACTTGCTTATGTGGGGGTAGGAGTCATCGTGACCCCCGTCCCTGTCCTGACCATCTAGCTGCTTCGGCTCGCCCTTGTCGGGGACGGCCTTGAAGTACCTGGCCATCATCTCACACTCCTGGAGTGTGTGCTTGACCGGACCATTGTGGTACGGGCATGGCTTGGTGAGCATGTCGTCGAACTTGCCCCCCTTCTTGCCGCCCTAGGGACGGGAAGCCTTGCGGTCTGTCGCCGTGACCACGTTGTCACCGCTGCCGCGCTGCAGCTTGCCCTTGCTCTTGTTCCTGTTCTGGGCACGGTTCGAGCCGCCTTCGCCGGCGGTCTCCACTTCTTTGCCCTTCCCCTTGTCGGGGTGGAAGATCGCACCGACCGCCTCCTCACCTGACGCATAGCTAGTGGAAATGTCAAGAAGTCGCTCGGTGGTGCGAGGGTTGCTGCGGCCCAGCTCGTGGACCAGCTGCTTGCAGGTGGTGCCCGCAAGGAACGCCCCAACCACATCTGCGTCGGCTGCGGTTGGGAGCTTTGTGCACTGCTGGGAGAAGCGACGGATGTAGTCCCGGAGGGACTCGTCGGTCTTCTGCCTGCAGCTGCGGAGGTCCCAGGGTTGCCTGGGGGGTGCAGGTGCCTTGAAAATTCCCGACAAAGGCTTGTCGTAGGGAACTCCACTCGTCGATGGTGTTGGGAGGCAAATTCTCGAGCCACGTGCGAGTCGAGTCCGAAAGGTGGAGAGGCAAGTTGCGGATGATGAAATCATCATCGTCCTCACCGCCGGCCTGACAGGCAAGGCGGTAGTCGTCGAGCCAGAGCCCGGGGTTCGTTTCCCCGGAGTACCGGATGATGTTGGTTGGTTGTCGGAACGGATGCGGGAATGGTGCACGGCGGATGCAGCGAATGAACGCCAAGGGGCCCGACGGCTCTGGCATAGGAGGACGTGGTAGCCTCTGCTGGCACCATCCAGCTTGGTCTGCTTGCGCGCGTCAAGTGTGTCGCGCACGTCCCGCTTTTCGCCTACGCAAGCATGCACCGTTGGACGCCGGCATTCAGCCGGTGCGGGATCCGGGTCGACCGACCCCTCGCGGTCGTTGGGTGTCGGGCTGGTTGGATGCCGGTGCTGAGCCCGCGCCTCTGCGACGCGGAGCTCTCGGCCTGTTGTGTCATGGCTCGCTCCAGAAGGGTCCTCAGCTCGTCGTGAGCGAGCTTCCCGTCGGGAGCATCTGGGACCGGAAGGTTACGGAGCAGCATCCTTGCTGCCACGATGTTTTGGCTCGCCCGCGTGAACTGCGGCGTACCGTGTTCGTCGTTGATGATGTGCTGGTGTACCGTTCGGGCGTCCCTGCAAGCGCGAGGCTCTACGGGGGCCCTGGAGGCTTCACGTTCGAGCTTTTCGCGCTCGAACGCCACCCTTCGCTGGCGCTCCGCGAGCTGCTGCTCCATGTCGCGGAGGTCGTGAAGTTGCCGCTGCCAGGGATCCGAAGGCTACGGATCGGGCCGTGGCTGGGGTGCCAGAGCACCCGTCTCCTGTACGGGCGTGTGGACGTCGTCGCCATCGTCGTCCCCGTCATCGATGAGGGTGGGGTCGATAGTGGCTCCAGGTGGCAGCGTACCGCATATGAAGCACTCGCGGCCATGGTCCTCGCTGCGGTCACTCGAGCCAGAGTCGAGCAGGTAATCGCTGGCGTGAAGAAAACCGTAGAAGGTCTCCTTATCCCCCAGACTGTCGAAGTCCAGGGGGTCCCAGGGATCAACGCTCCCACGGCTAGAGTCGGCGCAGGAGGTGGCCTCGGAACTTGTGAGGAGGTCGGAGGCGGACCGGGGGTGATGAGACGCAAGCCCGATGCGTGTCCCCTTCGCAGGGTCGGCACGGAAGCCTACGGCCACCGCCTCCGAGTAAGACGCGGCGGCATTCCTCATGCCAAACAGTAGTGCCTCCGGAGCGAGCGCTTCGATGTGCCCGGGAGAGAGCGGCTGTCCTCCCGCGAGCTGCGTTGTCACGTTGGCGAACGCGCAGTAGAGGTTGTGTAGGGACTCCTGGGTCAGCTGGGGTCCCATCAGCGTGTCGAGCTAGTGCTCGAACCGTGGATAGTCAGTCCGCTGGACGACTGTCCTGTGAGCGACTTGCTCCCCGGAGGAAGGCAGGTTGAGGTGGGCCATGGATGCCGAGATGGTGTCCATGGCTACCTCGGAGGAAGTCGTAGGGAGACGGAGGACCAGGTTGTCGCCCTGCCCGTGGCACTGGAAGTCCAGGCTACCAAAACGAACAATGGAGCCCGGAGCAAAATCAGCGTGGCGAGAAGCCATCCGATACTCGAAAATACGGGTGACACGCAAAGCCACCTACCTGGCGCGCCAACTATCGGTGTCTAAAATGGCGGGGTCTAGACAACCAATGAGTAAATTTCTATGCGTGTCGGAGATCGGATGGTTACACCCGGAGAACACAAGGTTTATACTGGTTTAGGCACGAACGCCCTACGTCCAGTTTGCTATTGAGTCGTGTTACTGAGCGTAGGAGAGCTCGTAGGGGGGAGCTACAAGCTTTGGTGAGAGAGGGAAGCGGGTTCCCAGGTCTCGTGCATATGTGGTTCGAGGTTCGTTGTGGGGGCTCGCCTGGATGCGAGTATGAGTGTGTGTGTGAATGAGTTCAAAGAGAGTCGAGAGAGCGAGATTGGAGGTCCATTCTCCCCCTTTATACGTAGGGAGAGATGGAGGAGTACAATAGAGAGAGAGGGAGGAAACGTGGGCCTAGTGTTGGCTGTTGATTTGGAGGACGCTCCAGGCTTCTGTTCCCCTTCCTTCCTGGGGAAGGCTTCGCTTGTTAGCGCGCTCCTCATCCTATTCATCCTTGATGAAACTGTAGCCACGTGCCTTATACTTGGTGACGCTCCCATTGCCATATGTGGGCATGGGCGGAGGTTGGCAGAACAGGGCTCGGTACCCCTGCGTTCTGTCATACAGGGACGAGTACGCCTCAATTCCTGTTTGGCTATCCGTCAGAGGGATGGTGAATGTCACTCGGTGGTACTAGAGCTTGTACTGCAAGGGTTCTACAGGGGCAGACATGGCGATCCATGTCTTTAACCCCCATCCCCAAGGACGAGTCTGCACTGTGGACCTTTTGACTACGGGCTAAAATGCACCGTGGATTGGGGAAGCCTCCGAGGGCAAGCGACATCACGGATGACGTTTCCCGCCCTCGGACGAGGCGAAAGAGCCCCCGAGGGCAGACAGCATCATGAATGACGTCATCCCAGCTCGGACGGGGCGGATGGTCCTCCGAGGGAGTGTTGTTGCCTGAGCCAGTTTTGGGGCAGGCTTTGCCCTGGCTCGGGCGAGGCGGAGAGGCCCCCGAGGGCCGATGGCGTCGCGGACGACGTCACCCAAGCTCGGATGGGGCGAAAGACCCTCCGAGGAGGTGTCACTGCCTTAGCCAGTTTGGCTAAGGCGATGTGTCCCCGGGAGTGATGACATCATCCTGGCTCGGGCGAGTCGGAGGGGCTCCCGGGGATGATTTTATTTTCGCGAAGTATGAAGTTGGGGTACCCTATTATCAGGTATCCGACAGTATCGCTCGTGCTTCGCCCTCTTCGGATGTCTTGAAAGTTACAAAGTCATCCCAAAACGGTCTCAACTTGACGTAGGCCTTATTGTTGAAATCTGGAGTAAGGTTCTTCTTGAAAAATTCGGTGTACAATTTCTTCTTTCAGGCCTGGAATTGTGTTGCCATCTTCTTCATAGCCCAGTCCCTAACTCTCCCCTTCAAAGCTTCATCTTCTGTATCGAGCGAGAAATGTTGAAGGACATCTTGCCAAATTAGTGTCTTGTCACGATCAGAGACAAAACTAACATGAGGAGCATTTTTCCTTTGCCGCCATTCACGAGCACTGATCGGAAGCCTATCCCTTACAAGGTAACCACAGTGGTTGGCAAATTTATTTGCATGTGGTCCAAGTACTCTCCCTATTTCCTCATCGAAATGCGAGATAATGTACCAACACTCCAATGGCTTCTTCGGGCCTCGTACATTTTTACTCTTCCCCGTAGTTGTCGTTGATGTAGACGGCTATATATGTATGTAGAAACACAAACCTTATAAATATAATTATACAAATGTAATTATTTTGATTTTCATGTATACACAAGATTTTGTAGACAGACCTGCTCGTCAACATTGTCTTGCGCGATATTTTCTTGCTCAACATCTTCGGCAAAGTACTGACTTCCGTCATCTACTTGATTGGTGTCGTCTACTACTTGCTCAATGCCGTTGTTGATCATTGAAAACAAGAAATCCTCCATGTTGTCATTCGGGTCGTTCATTTCTGCAACTATATATAGTAAAAGGGGTTAGACACTTAGTGTGAGTGTAATAAAAGGGTTTAGGGTATACACTTTGTGTGTGTGTGTAAACCCTAAACAAGTGTGTAACACTTAGAGTAATCAAAAGGGTAGACACTTAGTGTAGGCACTAGGGGTAGACACACTTAGGGTTTAGGGTTTAGGCACTTAGAGTCAGGCACTTAGGGTATATATTTCTCTAACAAATGAAAGATCTATACATTTAACTACAAATAATGAAAGGTATCTATTTCTCTAACATATGAAAGCTTAGGGGTTTAGGGTAGACGCATATATATCAAATCGACACTTAGAGTTATTTTACTAGTAATATAATGAAAGGAATCTAATTCTATAACAAATGAAAGCTTGCTCTATACATATTTTACTAGCAATATAATGAAGATACATATATATCAAATCATATATAGCAATAATGGAAGGTCTATATTTCTCTAAGTGCTAAAATCTATTTCTTAAACTAAAATCTATTTCTATTTTTTTACACACAATTCACCTTCTTCTTCTTCTTCCTTCTTCGATCTTCTTCTTCTTCTCGGTCTCCTCTTCCCTAGAGAAACATGTATAAAATATTAGAATATTATCAATTTTCCAATTTTTTGTTCTAACAAATCCATTTACAAATTTATAAAATCAGTTACTAATTTTTTTTTCTTTTTCCTTTTTCCTTTCTTTCTTTCTTCTCCCTACCTTCTTCCTTCTTCCTGCTTCTTCCTTCTCTCCTCTTCTCCTTCTTTCTTCCTCTCCTTCTTTCCTCTTCTTCCTAGCTTCTTCCTTCTTTCTTCTTTATTTTTCCCCTTTCCTTCTTTCTTTCTTCTTTTTCTAGCTCCTTCAATGGCGATAGCCGGCGGCCGGCTCGGGCGCGGCGGCGCGGGCTCGGGCAGAGAGGAGGCGGCGGCGAGAGCGTCGAGGCCGGGCAGAGGAGGCGGCGGCGCGGCATGCGGCGGCGTGTGCGCGGCGGCGCTGTGCAGAGGAATGGCGGCGGCGCGGCGTGCAGAGGAGGAACGACGGCGGCGCAGTGGCTGGTAAGTGGCACGGCGAGGGCGTCGGGGCCGGGCAGAGGAGGCGGCACGATGGCGGCGGCGTCCGCAACGTACTCCGTGTGATCGAGAATGAAGACGATGAGAAAAGAGAGAGGCAACCGCGGCTTATATAGGAAGGCACCCTCTATAGGGTACCACCTTTAGCCCCGGTTGGAATTACCAACCGCGGCTAAAGGGCCTTTAGCCCACCAACCGGGGCTAAAGGCCTATTTAGGCGCCAAATTAAATTTTCAGTGGGCTCTTTTATATCTTTTGGTATTGTATATAGTTTAATAGATATATAAATTGTTCTAGTTCTTGTTAATTGCATAATAAATTAAATACATGCCACAAAATTTTTAAAAAATAACCATTAAATTTTCTTTTGCTTTATTATACACTAGAAAAATGTATAACATAAAATCTTTTAAATTTTTTATAATATCAAATATAAATGTAACTAAACATTAGAATTTGGTTAATGCAAAAGTATATTTGTCAATTAAAAAAAATAAAATGCTTGGTTACCAACAGGAAATTAGTTTATACATTATTTTAATGTTAATCTTTTTATGTTTCACCATTCATTGTCCAATTATGCTACAAATGTCACTAAATGCAAAATTGATCAAATACAAATGTAGATCTTCATTTATTTGACCAAACTTAGCAAAAATGATTAATACACATGTCACTTGACATCACTGCTAAGCTAGCTACATCAAGCGGGCACAGTAGTGAACTTCTTCTTGACATATGTCCCTTGGTTATGATCATGTCGTAACCATGGAGTGTCCTCGGAATTTAGAAGGATGCTTGTGTCTTTGGTCACACTGAACGGCGCAATTCGGTCATCCCTTTCGTAAAGTTTTGACATGTCTGAGTTGTCCTCAATTCCCAAAATATTTCTTTTCCCTGAAAGAACTATGTGACGCTTGGGCTCATTGATGATTGATTTGTCATCATTTTTTCTTTTCTTTGGTTTTGTAGACATGTCTTTTACATAGAACACCTGATTCACATCAACAGCAAGGACGAATGGTTCGTCTTTGTACCCAATAGTGTCGAGGTCCACTGTTGTCATCCCATAATCCTTATCAATTGTTACACCGGCTCCAGTCATCTTCACCCATTGGCACTTAAACAAAGGGACTTTAAAATTAGATGTATAGTCTAGTTCCCAAATCTCAACTATGCGGCCATAATATGTTTGCCTATTTCCATTGGTGCTCCTTTTACCTTGGTCTACCGTGTAAAATGTATTTCCATTTATCTCGTAGGCTTTGTACGTGAGGTTGTGCCATGATGGTTGTCTAGCCAACAAATACAGTTGGTCATCAATACTGTCATCACCAAGACATTTTTTTCGCAACTAATCGCCGAAAGTTTTCATGTGTTCACGGATAATCTAAGCTTCATTCTTCCCTGAAAACCAGGATCGCAGGAACTTCTTGTGTACTTCGACATACGGCTCCACCACGGAGGAGTTTTGAAGAACTATGTAGTGTGCTTTGTTGAAATAATCATCCCCTGCACCGATATATGTTTTTTCCCTAGTGTTCCTTTCCCACTAAGTCTCCCCTCGTGTCTTGATTCAGGAACACCAATCGAGTCAAGGTCAGGAATATAGTCAACACAGAACTCAATCACCTCCTCTGTCCCATAGCCCTTGGCGATGCTTCCTTCTGGGCGAGCATGTTGGTTAACATATTTTTTTCAGAACTCCATGAACCTTTCAAAGGGGAACATGGTATGCAAGAACGCCGGACCGAGAATACTAATCTCCTTGACCAGGTGAACTAGGAGGTGTTCCATGATATTAAAGAAGGATGGAGGGAAAAACAACTCAAAGCTGACAAGGCATTGAATCACATCATTATGTAGAGTAGCTAGTTCCATTTGATCGATTGCCTTCTAAGATATTGCATTGAGGAATGCACATAGCTTCACAGTGGCTAGACGTATATGTGGAGGTAGAATTCCTCTTAACACAACCGAAAGCAATTGCGTCATTAGCACGTGGCAGTCATGAGACTTTAAGTTTAAGAATTTTTTCTCTGACACATTTATTATATTCTTTATATTGGAGGAAAATCCAGATGGGAGCTTGATGCTGCTTAGACATTCAAACATGCTTTCCTTCTCTTCTTTGCTAAGAGTGTAGCTAGCAGGCTTTAAATAATGGTGTCCATCTTCTGTCTTCTCTGGATACAGGTTGTCTCGTTCTTTCATGTCTTGCAAGTCCTGTCGTGCTTCAAGTGTATCCTTGGCTTTTCCATACACACCCATGAATCCTAGCAGGTTCACACAAAGATTCTTTGTCAAGTGCATCACGTCGATCGCATGGCGGACCTCTAGGACATGCCAATAGGGTAGCTCCCAAAATATGGACTTCTTCTTCCACATGGGTGTGTGTCCATCAGCATCTTTTGGAACTGGTAGGGCCCCTTCTCCCTTTCCAAAAACTACTTGCACATCCTTGACCATATCAAGTACATCCTCTCCAGTTCGGTTACGAGGCTTGGTTCGTTTCACTTCTTCTTTACAATGCTTGCCTTTCTTTTTGGCTTGGTGATTCTTAGGAAGAAAACGACGATGGCCAAGGTATACGACCTTTCAATATTTTTTCAAATATACACAGTCAAGGTCATCAAAATAGTGTGTGCATGCATTATATCCCTTGTTTGTCTATCTTGAAAGATTACTTAGGGCAGGCCAATCATTGATTGTTACGTACAACAATGCCCGTAGGTCGAAGTGTTCTTGTTTGTACTCATCCCACACATGTACACCTGGTTTGCTCCATAAAAGCAGGAGTTCCTCAACTAAGGGCCTCAGGAAGACATCGATATCGTTGCCAGGTTGCCTTGGTCCTTGGATGAGCACCGACATCATAATGAACTTCTACTTCATGCATAACCGTGGAGGAAGGTTGTAGATACATAGAGTAATAGGTAAAGTGCTATGACTATTGCTCTACTCCCCAAAAGGATTCATACCATCCGTGCTCAAACGGAACCTTAAGTTTCTTGCGTCTTCTGCAAACTCCAGGAATTCTCTGTCAATTGCTCTCCACTGGGACCCATCAGCAGGGTGTCTCAACATGTTGTCTGCCTTACGGTCTTCTTTGTGCCATCGCAACAACTTTGCATGGTTCTTGTTTCTGAACAGATGTTTCAGGTGTGGTATTATACGAGTATACCACATAACTTTGACTGGGATTTTCTTCATAGGACGCTTTTCTCCCTCGACATCGCTAGGGTCATCTCGCCTGATCTTATACCGCGCCGCTTTACATACGGGGCATTCATCCAAACTCTCGTAGTCCTTGCCACGGTACAGGATGTAGTCATTAGGACATGCATGTATCTTCAGGATTTCTAATCCCAGAGGGACACGAGCTGTTTTGTTTCGTACGTAGTGGTAGGCAATTCGTTAGGCTTTAGAAGTATCTTTTTTGGATCTTGAGTAATTGCCCAAATGCCTTGTCGGATATTCCATTTTTTGCCTTCCATTGTAGCAACTCTAGTGTTGTACCCAACTTATTTTGCCCATCTTCGACGGTCGGGTATAGTAGTTTTTTGTGATCCTCTAGCATGCGGTCTAGCTTAGCTTTCTCTTTTTCACTTTCACAATCTATTTGTACATCACGAATGACATCACCAAGAGCATCATCTTCAGAGAGTGTGTCCTCTGCCCCTGCCTCTTCTTCTGCTTCCACGATTGTAGTATTATTGAAGTCATTATATTGAGCAATAATATCGTCAGAGTCTAATTGCTCTTCTCCGTCTTCTTTCATCATAATTCCGGTTTCTCCATGCTTGGCCCAACAAATATAGTTTGACATGAAACCAAACTTTAACAAGTGTGAATGAAGAGTCCTTGAGCTACAATATTCCTTCAAATTCTTGCACAAGGCGCATGGACAACACATGAAATTACCATCCCACTTTTTTGCCTCAGCCACTCTTATGAAATAATACACGCCATCAATGAACTCTTTGGAGCGGCGATCTACATTGTACATCCAATGGTGTGTCATCGTCTGCATTATATGACCCCAAACATAATTAAATTTCTCATTTTGGTCAAAAAATAATATTATAAAATACCGAACAAAAGGTCTGCATTAAAATAACATGATCTTGATGGAACACCATCATCTGTCATATCCGAGTCACACAAATACTAATGTATGCTCTATGAAAGCCTCGACATAGCGTATGCTAAGACCACTAGCAATATACACAGAAAACCTAAAATGCGCTTCAGTAGCATAATGATCTCCCGACCATCCCAACTAAAGCAGACAGATCATCATTCGTCTGCTGAACATCGACAGACTTCTTGAACTGGCTCACTGCCTCATCAGCCTTCGTAGCCTTCGCGACGTGTTTAAGATACTCTTCCTCCCAGTACCAGCCACGACATCCAGTGCTATCCCACTAAAAATAGAATATAAAATAAGCATTTTAATCAAAACAATCACGTATAATAGGTAGAAATTAACCATAACCATCAAATGCGACTAAATATAAAATTCACATTCCGATCTGAACACTTATAAAAGATTCAACCGTTGTTGACACCCGCCTTCCCCACTCGGTACTCTTTCACAGTCTTTTGCATACACTCGCCACAGGTAATGAGAGGGAGGTCTGGCCTTAGTCGCTTTGGAACCCGATCAGAGGTCGAGTATCCCGAAGCAGTTGTCATACTCTCTATACTTATTTTTTCAAACTAGAAAATATAAATTCCTCATTTTGTAAACAAAGAAATTAAAACAACTAAAATTTACATTTCTCTAAAATAATCAAACGTGTCATGTATACAACTAAAAGTATTCTAGGTAGCTATCTTTTTCATCTAAATATGGAATGTATGTTGAACTTAAGTGGCATATAAATCAAGAACAATCCACCATACATTCCTCATATAATCCACAAATTAAATAAATTAATAATATCCTAAAAATCTATAATTCTCTAACTAAGCTAAATCAATCTTGAATTGTGAAACATATAATACCCTAAAATCTCTATTAGAAAAATAAATCTATTTCTATTCACTAAAATCTCTATTTTCAACTAATCAAACCATAAAATGTGGTAGACATAGTAGAAATGAAAGGTGTATACTTAGAATACTAGTTTTAGTTGCCTTCTTCAAAATATTCAAACAATGTCAAGTGAATGAAGCTTAAAATGGCGAAAAAGAAAAAATCATAAAGAAAAATCACATATAGACCAAGAAACAATATATGTTGCCACTAAAACATGAGAGGTTGAAGATAGTAACCTTTCAACGAGTCGATGGAGACGTAGAAGTGATCAAACGAAGCAATGACCGAAGAGGAGATGAAGAACAGTGAAGAAAAGAGTAAGAACAAGTAAGAACAGAGAGGAAGAAATGGAGCTCGGGCTCGGGCAGGGGAGGAAGAGAGTTCAAATAGGGGGACCTTTAGTCCCGGTCCATAGAACCAGCCGTGACTAAAGACCCATAAATAGCCTCAGTTTGTGCCTTAAACCGGGACTAAATATTTAGTCCCGGTTGGTATTACCAACCGCGGCTAAAGGTTACCAATCGGGACTAAAAGTCTCCCTGACAATGTCTGACGCCCGTAGCCGTTGGGAGGGGCTTTTAGTTCCGGTTGGTGTTACCAACCGGGACTAAAGTCTTTAGTCCCGGGCGTAATTTTAACCGGGACTAAGGCTGTTTTTAGAAATCAACCAAAGTTCGTTTCTCTACTAGTAGATGTTGACCACAATTGTGATGCATGTAGAGTTGTGTCTATCTCACAGCGCAAAAGCAATGCTCTTAGAAACATTATTAATAAGGAATATCTTGCAGACTATATATATATATATATATATATATATATATATATATATATATATATATATATATTCAGATCAATTGGATAAAATGCAAAAGCTAATTAAATGTCGTCGTTGGGGCTAATTTTATTTCAACAGAAACAAGGATGCATGGAATTGGGTCCACACACACACCAGCGAGTTTTAATTTTGCTGAAATTGAACTTCACCACCTGCAATATATATGTCTATAGGTCATGCATTGCACTCTGTTTGTTGTGGGGCAGATTGTCGTCCAAATCATATGCAAATCTGACTTTATATCTCTGTACTGTTGTTTGGTTCAGTGCTAGTAATAGTCTTTTTTGTTCTTATCACTCTCTCTTAGCATCATGGCCACTTGCTATAGTATCTACTACTCATCTTGGTGCAGCCAAACTTGGGCCCATATATATACGTACACACGCCATCAATTTCTTCATTTGGTCATCAAATCAAATAATACAATGGCTCTATTTGAATATTAGGGCTAGAGCTAGTTTGAACTAGTTTACATTTAACTAGCCCAAAAATATTTAAACAGGAGGGCTAGATTGGGCTAGTTGTAACTAGCCCAACTAGCCCATCCCAAAAAACTAGCTATCCAAAGAGGTGATTATTTGGGCTAGTTTGGACTAGTTGTGGTGGAACGTGGGACCCACCTCATATGCAACTAAAAAAATATTATAACTAACAAACCAAACATCTAAATAAAATTTTGATCACACCATTGAATTCGTTACAATAAATACTTTAAAATAAGATCTCACATTGATATATTTGGATGATTTATAAAAATAATTTATTATCAAATTAGCTCAAACTAGCCTTAAATCCAAATACCTACTTGGCTAGAGCTAGTTTGAGCTAGTTTACAAACTAACTCTAACCTCTAGCTCTAGCCGAGCTAGAGTGATCCAAACAGGACCAATGCATGGTTGGTTCTGCAGTTTTAATTGGCACTGCACCCAACAAACAAAGTAATAACTAGCTGAGAAGGGCCATCTCCTACTATATATGAACCAATTCAAGTTGTGACAATATATAACGCAAGGGCAATGTTACGGTACAAATTTTACTTTCTAGGAGATAATATCTCAAATAAATCTCAACCATTGATTTTCTAAAAAAATTTGAATTAATAAATTAATCAATCCAAGAAAAAAAGGAAACATTGTTATGTCATCCCATCACGGGAGACAAGCAAGGGCACGCTCGGCCCCTTCCTCGGCCCCTTCCTTTTCTATGGATATGTTTCCTTTTAGTCCCTTTGCATTAAAAAATACATTAAATGTTCAGTAATAAAATAATATATATATATATATGAAAAATATCAGTAATCAATATATATATATATATATATATATTAATTGATCTGTAATTTTAGCAATCTAAAAAAATATGTTATAAATACAACTCGATTAAAACTATATCACATAATCGAGTAGGTTTATAATAAACCATATAGCTATTACGTATATTGAGCATATAAAGTGACTATGTAAAGTTTCGTATACACGTAAAATTTATTTTAACTTTAAAAAAAATATATTCTAATTTGGTCATGTACGGTACTTATGCACATAAATTTCACGTATGTTGGATTCAAGTATTCACACGTTTATTGCAAGATTATACGTGTGTCGGTATTTAACTTTGAACTAAAATAGTGTAAATAGTTATATCCGAATTCAATTTCACATGCATTTAATCTAAATCTACTCACGTCACACATGGGCATGCACCTAGAAATCACTAAGGTTGGCACCCTTCAATCAAATCTAAAAAAAGATTTTTTATATCTAAACTTTCCTTGATTGTCTTATTTTACAAAATAAAATTATATATTTCATATATTACCTCCTATGAGGTAATAGATGATCATTACCGTTCGATTAAAATAAATGAACTGCTCACAACTATTTGTAGGTACCACAACAAAGTTCATAAGACAAATAAACTTGAATATAAACAAATATGTAACGCATGTATTATATTCGGGACCATGTGGTGTTGCGATGTCCTTGTCTCACTGAAAGAAAAGAAAAGAAAAGAAATAACGAAAGAAGAAATATAGCGGTGAGACTGTGAGAGTGAGATGTCCTTGTTGCCGATCGAGAGGCGAGAC
Source organism: Microstegium vimineum (assembly GCA_022036555.1). Classification (NCBI taxonomy): domain Eukaryota; kingdom Viridiplantae; phylum Streptophyta; class Magnoliopsida; order Poales; family Poaceae; genus Microstegium; species Microstegium vimineum. The sequence continues at coordinate 38,602,751 of CM039121.1, read as the reverse complement.
GACGGAAGATGATCAAATACATCTATAGGATGGACGGACCACGCATGCGTTGGCCGATCGATCGATCGATCGATCTATCTATCTATCTATGGTCTAACGAATATATAGTAGTGAGGAGTGTGTCCTTCTCGGATGGTACACAACCGATCACCGGACGCTCTGGTGGTGCGTCTAAATAATCAATCCTCTTCCATAATTCACGGTGAGTGTGATGAGAAGATGAGTGATACAGTTTGATAGATGGATGGGCACTGCTGAAGACTTTCATTTGTTTGCATGTGCCAATTAATTCATGTTTGGATGCGATGACTGACGTGCACGCCGACGGACGATTTGTGCAGTAGCAACTGTCACTAAGCTACTACTGTATGTATCATCCATCTATCTATCGGTACGCAAGCAACTAGCTAGTATGGCCAACGTAACGTTGGATGGATATGGATTGAATCCTGTCCTGCCCTGGCTGAATTATTGAAGAGAATCTCCATATCGGATACATGCATACTGACGAATTCTGAATGGGATCGTATCGATCGGCGGCCTACTGCTTGACACACACCTGGTGGCACTCGGGGGGTCTCGGGAGGCCGGGGTGGGTCAACCTAAATACCTAATCCAATACCTGAAGCTAGCAGCAGCACAGCGTCATGGGCACCCTTTATTTGTCTCCCACTGACACCGGCCATCAGCATATATACTCCTACAAGCAAATGCAAAAGGCCACCGGTCGGTCTACCTATAGCTGAGAATCGGGGCGGACGGACAGGGACAGACACCTCCCGTGTTGCAACATGCATGGATGGATGGATGGCCATCAGTCATCACAAGCCTTCGAGCTGAGCTCCATATATATATAGGTCAACGCCTGCCTGTGGCTGTCCCTGTTTTCGGTTGCACCGGTGCGTGCTTGCACTGTTCCAGGTTGAAGAAAAAGGTTAGGCGTTCGATCGTCCCTACTAGTCACTACGGACGGACGAGAGGAGAGGCCAAGGTCTCATCTGACCGATCGATGCGGTCTGTACGTTGTCTGTCGCTCTTGCCTGACACTGACATCTCATCTGGGTCTCTTCCCAGGCGTGTGGAGGAGGAGGAGAGAGTGTGCCGACAGTCTCTTCCCACGGGCTGCACGCGACGGGAAATCGAGCCCAGCAGGCCCACGCTCCCGGAAACGCCGTCGGTCCTCGTCATGGTCATCGCGTGCCTGGGCCGTTAGGGTTTCATGGTCCGGGTCGTGTGTGGAAGGAGACCGGCCTCAACTAGACCAAGCGCACCATTTCACTCACATGCGTGGATGGGCCGGGCCTGGCACCAGGGGCCTCGCAGCTCGCACGGTGTTGAGAAATGCCAACCGTTTGTTTCAACTGTCTGACCACAATGTTCTAGATTTTGCATTCTAAAAAAAAAATGTTCTAGATTTTTCTTGAGCACATTTGAATTGATATGTTTACTAATCTTATTTGTTATTGCTATTATATCATCTAATTTCCTACTAGTTTAGGCTCGAGGCCTTCAATTATTTAGCTCCCCTATTGTCTTGTTTCTGAATCCCTGGTACTAATAACCACACGAACACAAACACATCATAGTAGATAGCACTAATAATTCTATTCCAGCTAGCATTTAAAATCAAAGCAATGCATGGTACGTACTGCTAGGAGCTAGCATTTATATTTCAGATAAAATGTTTAGGAAATGAAAATGTCTGGCCAACAGGTGGTTAACCAAACTATTCGAGCTGACAAAAGCTAAAAGCTAGCTACTTGAACCATCAGTTAGCAGGACAAACTTGGCACTGATAAGAAAGGTCAATTAAAAGCTGCGATGGATTGTCATGCATGCATGCCCCCTAGAACAAAGTCAGAAACGCCATCTTGCATGAATGTCAGTTGGTTTGTTCTTGTCAAGTGGTAGATAATGACTTTCGAATGGACGCAGCTGAGTGACCGCTGGCCATTGGCGATACCATATAGTTTTTTTTATGAACCATAAAGTAGTTAACCAGCACTTGAACAATGAAATCCAACACTCGTGTGCATTTATTGCTTGCCACTTGTGTCATTTGTGTCAAAGTTCCAACAGTATGTAGTTCATCAAGAGCAAATCGAGGGATGAATGCGCACCCCTTGAGCGTGACAAATTGATGAATTGGGTGTGCTTGAACAATTCTTGATTGGTGTTCCAGCTATGTCCCAGATCTCATTTGGATCCTTAAAATTGAAATCAGTCCCGATAATTACATTCTAGACACAAACATATTAGGTTTTTTTTTCGAACACACAAACAGATTAGGTTAACCATTAACATAACTGCATGCGGAACATACTTATGCTAGCATTAGCCATATGAGGGAATATACTTATATGCTGCATTGTTGCAAGTGAGTGAACCGAAGAGCGTGCTATAAAGCCAGTCTCAATGTAGAAAATCGATTCACAATTACCAAATGCCACATCAATTTTACAATTAAATGAAGCGAGTGCCACATCAATTTTACAAGTCAATGAAGCAACCCATCTCACTTGTTAGTGCACAAAGCAACCTATCTCACTAGTCACTACACAGTTTCATAAGCTAGCCACATCATTTAATTGTTATACGGTGCTATTCTCAAATGTGGCATAAGAAATATATAGCCTCACAATTGGATACAATTCTTTTCTTATATCAGGTAGAACATCATCGAGAACACATAAGATTGAAATAAATTGGTCTAAACGGATGTTTCATTGTATACCATTGTGTTGGTAAACTTGATGCATGGTTGAGTTTCATCATAATGCAATTATATTTATCTTTCTTATAAATATGATGCCAACTAAATAAATTTGTTGATATGTCATAGCTTTAAATGAGAATGAAAACCTAACTAAGAATGCTAAAACCAGATTGGATACCGACAGATATCAGTAACATGCATTCTGTCCATATCCTGAATTCTTTTTTTGAATCTCAGAATCTGATACACAGATCATGTCGCATATTGATATATATCTTATATACATATCAAAATTTCAATTTTTAAATATTAGGATTCAAACACAGGACTGATATTAATTGTTCAGATTTAGATGTGGACTATCCATATAGAGTTTTGACCCTTTTAGGACCGACAAACGAATATCAGAAAATATGTCCTGTTTTCATACCTAGACCTATGTTATAGAATAGAATCAGAGCATTGGATCGACAAATCTATTTTTTCTCTTACTCTATTCAATTTAAGACATATTTATATCTAAACTTCGAAAAATAGTACTCACCCGTTCTAAATTATAAGTTGCTTTAGCCTTTTTTATACGTCAATTTTGCTATGCATCTAAATATATAATAGTATAACTAGATACATGCCAAAATAGATAAACCAAAGAAATTAAAATAACTTATAATTTGAAAGAACAGAAGGAGTACATAAAGTAGACATCGATTCCTCCCAAATGAAAAGATATAAATGGCACGTAAGAGTCAAGCAAAGTTGGTTTCTAGGAGGTGCTAAGAGGCAAGCGAATTTAAAAAGCATGCCACTTCCGAATTCCGGTTGACATTTTGTGCACTACTGCACTTATATTCCCCGTCGTTGTCGACTAGGTTGTATTTTTGTGTCAAAGAATTCGTCGTCGACTCATCATCGTGTTTAGCGACGCGTGCAAGTTGGCGTTGCGAGACATCGGTTTGTGGTGGAAAAATGAAGCCGCATGGAGGGCGTACGCATGACGTGCCGGGCCTCTTATGTGATGGTTGGTGGCCCTTGTTTATTCCCATGCAGCCAATATCTGGCTCCCAATCAGAATATCATTTCCAAAATAAGAAAAATGAAACTATTTAGATAAAAGAAACATAAGAAGCTGCCAGTTTAATTATCTAAAAATTGCACAAATGAATTAGGATACTCATAATTGGGAATTAAATGGATTTTGTGTGTGTGTGTGCATGTATGATACCTATATGTACTACTCCCTCCGTCCCAAATTATAAGACATTCCAAGAATTTTGGAGAATCAAAGCATCTCAAATTTGACCAATAATTATAGAAAAAACTATAAAAATTTATGATATCAAATAGATTTACTATGAAAATATAATTGATAATGAATCTAATGATATTTAGTTGACATCATAAAGATTATTATATTGTAATATAAGTTTGGTCAAACTTGAGATAGTTTGACTCTCTAACATTGTTGGGATGTCTTATAATTTGGGATGGAGGGAGTACTATATATACTATAATTAATCTATACGTTTTCAAAAGCTTTTGCTACCTAGAAAAAATAAATACAACAGCTCGCTTTAACACACAAAGGTATAGTTAGGCCATCCTTAGTGAGTGTTTCCTGTCATAGTTTTCAACACAGCTATATTTTGAAAACAGTGCACAATTCTTTACTCCTATGAACTTTCATCATCTTTCTTCATCAATACAGTGTCATATCTATAAAGTTTTAATGAAACCCTATAAAGACTGGCCTTGTAAACAAACATCATAGTTTAAAACTAGATAAACAACTAATATGCATAAAATCATATTTAAACAGGCAACAAGATATATAGTGGCCACCCGGGGCGGGAGAGGGGGCAGTGACAGGCGCGATGGCACGGCCATCCAGGGGTCGCATGAAAGTGATGGAGATGTGCGCTCGTGCCTGCGGACGAAGAAACCATCCTTTCCTCACAATACACAAGTCGTGGGTATCCAGTCAACACGTTTCTTCTTCAAAAATCATTTATTCATATTTTTTTCTTTGTTAAATTGATTAGTTGTCACGTTAGATTTTTCTTACTTGGTAGGTTTATTTAATTCCTATCGAAACTACCCTGGTATTGCACCGTGAGTGCTCGTATTAACAGTAGAATGGATGTAAATGGCACTTAATTTTCATCTTAAAGTGATGATGCTTGTTTTCCACTCAATTGTTAAATAAATTTGGGAAAGGTGTAGTATTTATTACAGAGAAGGGTTGAAGAGACGGTTCACAAGCCATTTCCCTGTTCAAACCATCCAGATGTGTATGGATTAAGCTAATCATCATACACTAAAAACCAAATGATGGTTGTGTGTTGTTTCGTGTCGCAAAAGTGGAGAGACGATTTGTCACTCGATTTGGACAGAAAAGTTTGTTTTGTCCAATAATTGAGACAAGTGGTGGTGTGTTCAACTGAAGAGTTGACGCCACTTTGGGACATGTACGTGATTGGATGAAGCTAGCTAGAGGTTTAATAGTCTTATATCATCGCCTGCCATCAGCAGGCAGCGACTAATTAATCAACTGCTCCATGGTCTACGGATTGGAGGAAACGATGCAATGCAATGTATGAAAGTGTAAGTTGAGAAGTGGCCGGTCGTCGTACGTACGGAGTACTATATATATGTATATAAACATGCATATATAGGCGAGAGGGTCAATTTCTAGGTAAGTATATATATCCCGAAAAGTTCTATGCGTGTTTTGTGTGTTCATCCGTTTTTCTGTTGATTCTATATGGCCATGATGTAGTATGTACGTATCTACTAATCATGAAACATATATATTGTGATTTGTCAAAACCTTAAATGTCCACTTTAAATGGAGACAATGATGATTCTGGACGATCGAAATTGACCTGGCTTTTAGTGTGATCCACTACGTACTCATCCAGGCACAGAAAGTCGCGATGATGCGCTGGCCGATATCAACTTACATACCTCAATTTTCATCAAGAGGTTAAGTTAGTTTTGTGAGATCCAAAAGGCCATGATATTCGACATCGACGGGGGCAGTTCCAATAATAATGCTCCATGGTCTCTATTATATTATCCACTATGGATAAGTGAGATCGAGTTAGTGGTGTTCAATTAATCGTGAAGCAACGGCAACACAGGCGCAGCCAACACCTTTTGTTTTGCTTGGCGCCACACGATCCATCGATGCTACGTAGCTATGTAGTGGTTCTGGTCTCACCATACCTTAAGCACTGTCGACATAAACCACCCATATATAGAGAGAAATTGCATTGTACACATGCGAGTATATATCTACTCCCGCACGCGAGTGTTCGACGCACGGACCTGCTAATTAAGAAGTAGGAGTATAAGATGATCAAACTTAATATTCTTTGACTCTCCAAGATTATTGATTTGAGATGGAGAGATTATAAGGTAAAATTGACTCTGGACATTCAAGGTGACCACTCTTTGCTGTTGAACACTTCAAATAGAGCAATTTGCTGGAGGATACTCTGGTTCTTGTCATATTTGCTAGTAGATATCGTGCCTAATAAAATATTTTAACAAAATAGATATAAAATCATATAATTGCCTAAAAATTATACTATAAAATTTTCTATGCTCTATATGATAAGAACTATATACTAAAAATATTATTTTACCTAAAATGATCATTTTACCCCTCTTCATAAATAGACAAAGTTAACCATAGTTATTTTTATATATATTTGTAGGACACTAAAATCTTGAAAAATCATAGAATGCTTACATCATCAAATCATGACTATGCTAAAAATATTAGCTCAAAATTATAAAGTTTAATATACCAGTTAAGCTTGGCATTCATGCTAAATATACCATTATAAACTTTATTATTTTGAGCTAATATTTTTAGCATAGTCAAGATTTAGTGATATATGCATTCTGTGATTTTTCCAAGATTTTTAATGTCCTACGGATATATGAACAAATTAACAATGGTTAACTTTGTCTATTTATGATGAGGGACAAAATGATCATTTCAGTGTAAAACAAAAGTTTTACTTTATAGTTCTCACCATGTAGAGCATAAAAAATTTTATAGCACAATTTTTAGACACTTATATGATTTTATGTCCATTTTGTTAAAATATTATATTGGATGGGGTGTTCACCGGCAAATTTACCAAGAATCAGAGTATCCTCTAGCAAATCGCTCCATTTGAGATGTTCAACAGCAAAAGGTGACCATTTTCAATGTGCAGGAGCCAATTTTCCCGTAATTTAATCAATCTCCATACGAATGGGCAGGCACACGCACCTGTTTCTATGTTAACACAACGGTTCGGCCGTTGACACACAACTCTTATCATATTTTCCTAATGATCATTGTTATTCAATACGTCCTTTAATTTGGCTTGTCAAATAAATCATCATGGTAATGGGACTAACTATAGTAGGTCTTTTATTTGTTCTAGAGTTTTTCTTAATATTTATAAATTTTTGGTTTGTCCTTAAATTATTTCAACATTATTACCTCTCTTCAAACAAGTTATTGTTCATCTAATAAAAAGTCTCATGTGTCGCTTCTAATTCCCGTAGAACTATTACTCTATATGATTTACGATAATTACTATACTAATTTACAAGATTATAGTTACTTCTTAATATGTGTTTTACTATAATATTATGGTAAATATCTCTATGTGTATCGATAACATTATTATCGTAAATATATTTTTATTTTATCGTAAATTAGCATATAAAATTATTATAAATTAGCATATAAAATTATCGTAAATGAAAGTGGCTACATAATAACTTATTCTATAGTTCTATAATAACTTATTCTATAGTTCCATGACGAGATTTCATGTCTACCTGCCTTGATTTAAAGTAGGCTACTGGGCCAGTGGGCCATACAGCGACTTTTGCAATCGATCGAAGAGCAGCTTCAATGCAACTACGACCGGTACCGTTCGTGCGTAGCTCATGCATATGCATTTGCTTGATCGCTTCTTGATCAGTGACTAATAATAGTATAATGGAAGCGCATGCAGTAGTTTACTCTAGCAGTCCAGGTAGTACAACTGCGAGGCAAGACCGTTCAATGCACATATTGTACATGTTTAGGGGACACTCACAATGCAGACTCTATCGTAGAGTCTAAACCTATTTTTTACCTTGAATATTATGGATTTGGAGTCTAAATAAGACTTGGAGTCTTATTTTATATCATCTCTTTTCAATAAATATACTGCTACATCAGCAAAATATCATAAATAAATGATAATAAATAGTCTAGGAACAGCACCTTAAGTTCTAGGAACAGCTACAATTTCGTAAGCATGACGGCCCTAAGTGAACCCTATCTATGGTCCAAGCTAGTATAGCCACTAGATAGATAGACCCACGCGACCACACACCCTCAGAACTGAACAAGCAGTCATTTTAGGCAACGTTACTGTCTAATCCAACTAACCACCATTGCATGAGAATCTTTTTTTTTTCAAACCAAAGCCGAAGAAATAAACATGTTTGTCATGTGGCTCCTTTGTTTCTTTTCCTGTTTTCCCCTATCAAATAAATTTACTGTAAATTTCTTGTCGCCTTTTTCAAAAAAAAAAATCCCTAACAAATTAAAGTAGAGATATTTAAGTTGATTGGTATTGAAGCAGTGACTCTGACATTCTGAAATATACCGTAAATTGCATATCAAATTACTGTACTCTGTTCAAAAGAAAACAAAAGCATATAACTGTATTAGCACTAATAATCTAAGACAAATCAAGCTCTATGTAGCCACAAAACGGTAACAAGGAAACCGGACAATTCAGTCAAGTTCACAAACAGCTGCGTCTAGCTCCAATTACAACTATTTTTCCAAAGAAAAACTATAGTTTTAGCCATTACCATAAGGGTATCCGCAATGACTAGCTCATAAGTCAGCTGATAGTATTTTTCTTATATTTTAATAGAAGAGAGAAAAGCTAGCTCTTAGTTAAGAGTTAGGCTTATACACATATTTTAAGATAATGTGAGAGTGTTATATGGACCTAATCATATTATAAGCCATTAATAAAAGCTAGCACTATTGAAAAGGTTGGCTTAGAGCTAGTGGATGACTTATACCATTGTGGATGCCCTAAGCAAAAGAGTAAAAATCAATGGCGGTCCTTAAACTTATATGATGGTGTCATCCGGGTCCCTATTTCTTGAATTTTGATTTATAGGTCCGTATAATAGTGTCATCTGGATTCTTATCTCTCGAATTTTGATGGTGTTTGAATCCTAGATTGTAAGGAACATGGTCCTCATGTCCCATTTAGTTTGGATTTTGGTGTTTGATGATCAACATAACTAAATTGGACTAACGTATTTGCAAGTGTTTATTTTGTAGTCCAATAGGGTGCAAACATGCTTTGGACTTAGGCAACACCGCAAGCAAGACATTTGAAGTATATATAAGACCTAAAATATCAAGCATAGTTCAAGCATGGAGGATGGAACCTACTCGGAAGCAAGACCGCGAAGATACAAAGTCTTCCGGACGCTCGTCGCCTCGCGTCCGGACTTTTAGAAATCAGCCCGACAGAAAACAGTGAGGAAAAAGGCTCCGGACGCTGCAAACAGGAGGGTCCGGACCATTGCGGATGCGTCCGGACGCCTAGGGTTTGGTCTGCGAAATTCAGAGAGTCCGGACGCTGTGAACAGTATGTGTCCGGACCATTGGTGCTTGCGTCCGGACGCACACAGAGAAGAACCCGAGAGCACGAAGGACTCCGGACGCTGACCGGAGCATGGGGTCCGGACCAACAGTGGCGTCCGGACCTCATGCAGAGAGGTTCTAGAGGAGCACAAAGGACTCCGGACGCTGACCGGAGCATGGGGTTCGGACCAACAGTGGAGTCCGGACTCTATGCAGAGAGGTTTCAGAAACGCGCGAAGGCTCCGGACGATGTTCGGATTGTGGACTCCGGACCAAAGGATGCATCCGGACCCACTATCAGCCGCAGCGCACAGAAGACCATTGGAAGGACCAGACGCGCACGTGATTGTCCGGACCCCGCTGCTGTCTGCGTCCGGAGGTACGCAGAGAGGCAATCCAAGGGCACCAACGGCTCCATTTGGCTTGGGGCCTATATATATGACCTTTGGCCGGCCAAATGGGTGTAGGGAGACTTGAGGAAACATTCCAAGGTGTTGATATACATTTCTAGTGCTCTCCATATGCATAGAGCTTAGTGATACACTTGGTGATTAGCATTTGTGCTTTGCCAAGTGCTTAGGCTAGTTAGACCATTGCTCTTGCGCTTGCTCTAGGTGTAAGCCTAGTGTTAGTGAGGTTTGTAAACCTCTTGATCAAAGGGTGCTTGCGTGTACCAAGCTTGTACTCGGTGGGGCTTGTAATCTTGCGCGATCACACCAACCGCGTTTGTGGTGTGGCCGCCACCGGTGTACCGAAGGGAACAAGGCCCACGGCATTTCGGCCGGAAGCTTGATAGTGAAGACGGCGGAGAGCATCCGGGAGAGGCTTGCTGGAAGGCACATCGGAGACCCACTTGCGCGTGGGAAGAGCCCGAGGCTATCCACAGAGTTACCCGACTGGGAGCTTGACCCTTGCGCGGGATTCCTCGCGAGGGGCTCCAACGAGGACTAGGGGAAGCTTGCGCGCTTCTCGATACCTCGGTAAAAATACCGGAGTCGTCGACGGGAGTTTGCATCTCTACCTTGCTCTTTACCTTCCGCACTTACTTTGTTTACCTTGTGTTCTTTACCTTTCCTAGCTTAGTTGATAGGCTAGTTGGTAGGTTTGGAAACTAGGTTGCATAACTCTTTTTGCAGTAGAGATAGCAACACTTAGCAAAACCTTAGTTGCACTACTAGATAGTTTACCTTTTGCATAGGTTTTGCTAAGGTTAGAAAAAGAGGCCATGGAATAGAGAGTAGTTTTTAAGTGACCTAATTCACCCCCCCTCTTAGGCATCACGGTCCTTTCAATTGGTATCAGAGCCGGTTGGCTCATCTTTGGACTATAGGCTTCACCGCCTTCGACTCGATGTCTCTAGGAGAGGGAAGGATGAATACCTCTAGGCCCCCGCACTTTGACGGCACAAACTTTCCCTACTATAGTGCTAGAATGGCTTGCTACCTAGAAGCGGTTGATCTAGGTGTTTGGAGAGTCACTCGTGACGGGATGAAACCCTTAAAGAATCCCGCTAAACCCACAACGAGTGATGAAAAAGAAATTCATTTTAATGCAAGAGCTAAAAATTGCTTGTATGAATCTTTTAGTGTGGATGTGTTCAACCAAGTTTTCACCTTACAAACATCCCATGAAATTTGGCTAAAATTACATGAGCTCCATGATGGTACAAGCAATGTCCGTGAGCAAAAACATTGTCTAACTAAGTCAATCTATGATTCCTTCAAAATGAATGAAAATGAGCTTGTCAAGGACATGTACTCTCGTTTGTGTCTAATTGTCAATGAGCTCAATTCCATAGGTTTGACAAAGCTAGAAGATGCGGACATTGTAAGGAAGATCATCTCGGTGCTACCACATGACAAATATGCATCCATCATCACCGTTCTTCACAATTTGGAGGAAGTAAGCAAAATGACCCCGGTCATCCTCATTGGCAAGCTTGTGGCATTTGAGATGTCACGCAAGATGGGTCAAGAAGAAGCATCTTCATCAAGCAAAGCAATTGCTCTCACATGTAAAGAGTGCAAAAAGATGAAGAGCAAGAAAGTTGAGACAAGCTCAAGCTCCTCAAGTGAAGAAGAAGATGAAGATGAGGATGATGATGATGAAGAAGAATCAAGTGATGATCAAGCCTCCACCTCCTCTGATTCCTCCATTGATGAAGAAGAAACTATCAAGCTCATCCGAGGAGTGGAGAAGATGGTTCACAAGCTCAATGTCAAGGGTGTGCCCATCCAAATTGAAGATTGCATCTTCACAAATCAAAGAAGAGAGCAAAGAAAGAAAGGATGCTATGGATGTGGCAAGAGAGGGCACTTTGTTGAAGATTGTCCAAGAAACAAGCCCACACCCAAGACAAGGAAGAAGAGTTGCAAGGTCAAGGCCCTTACCACAATCAAGAGTTGGAGTGACTCATCAAGTGATGATGAAGCCCAACACAAGAGGCATGACCGCAAGCAATCATCGTCAAGCACTTCACGAGTATGCCTTATGGCACGGGGTAACGAAAGTTCTAGCTCTAGTGATAGTGATAGTGATGATGATCAACCTTCCTATGAGCAACTTGTGCAAGATAACCTTAAATATGATAAAGCTTGCACTAGCCAACAAAAGAAAATCAATGATCTAAAAGCTAAAGTAGATAGCTCTAAAAATGTTTACAATACCATTCTTGAGCAATATGAAACTTTTGCCAATCTTAATATTGAGCTAACTACTAAAATTGAGAAATTAGAGGCTAGTGCAAGCACAAATAAATGCACAATCAAGGATGAGCAACTAGTAAAGAAAAATGAGAAATTAAAAGCAAAGTTAGCTAGCTTACAAGATGCATACAATTGTTTGCTTGTTAAAATGAAAACCATGTGCAAACATTGTGACGAGCTAACAACAAAAGTTGCTAATCTTGAAGCCACCGGTAAAACCCGCACCGAGGCTCCTAAAAAGAAAAATTCTATATTTGACATGCCTAAAAAGGATGCCTCAACTTCTTGAATTGATTTATTGGACTCACCCCTATGCAACCAAGCTTTCTTTGAGGATGTGTTTGTAGAAACATGTACACAAGAGGTTGAAATGGAGAATGAGATACTTAGGCAAGAAGTGGATCGCCATACAAGGGACTTGACACAAGTCAAAGGCAAGGAGAAACAAGCCCAACCTCATAAAGATAACACCATCAAGGGAGTGAAGAAGCTTGATGAGGGAGAAACCGTGGTTTTCTATATTTGTCACAAAGAAGGTCACAAGTCCTACATGTGCAAGGAGAAGATTGGGGGAGGAGCTAATAAGAAAGAGAAAAACAAAAAACAAATGAGCAAGTTCTCCAACACCTACACCAACAAGGTGGACAAGAAGGCCTCCACACCTTATCTTTTGAAGAAGAAGAAAAATGACAAGGTGGTGGCCATCAAGGTGAACAAGCAAGCCAACAATGGAGCCAAACGCTTTTGGGTGCCAAAGGAAATCATCTCCAACATGAAGAGCACCAAGAAGGTTTGGATTCCAAAGGGAAAGTGACATGTCCAAATGGACTTTGGGGAATTTGGAGACTTGGCAAAGATTGGGTGCATTACATGGGATGCATCATGATGATTATTGGTATTATTGCCAAGTGGGTTAGTGAACACTACTTACCCAAGTTCCCCCTCCCATGTTTAGGTAACTAGATTTCTATCTTGCAAATTCAATTAGCATCTAGTTCCCTTCATGCCTAGGTATTGCATTTGCATATCTAAATTCTTGTCGTGCATACACTAGGGTATCATATGGTAGGATTGCTTGGTATCACTCTTACCCTTGGAGCAACCTACATGTTTTTAAAATGTTTAGGAGCACGGCACATAGCTCACTTGTAAATTGATTATCTTATATGTGCCAAAGTACCAAATTGTAGATAGCTTACCCCATATACCAAGTAAGAGTGATGTTCACTTTCATGTGACATTACCTTTCATTTGGTATCTTGACCTTAAAAGTCAATGTGCATATCTCCTACAAGTATTCTATGCTTGTATGCACACTTTTAGGGGGAGCTAATCTACAGGTTGGAAGCTTTGAGACTAACACCCATTTCAAGTCTATCATGTGTGTAGTAGTCTCATTGCAAGGAACACGGAGTCCCCGGAGAAAAGCAAGGATTAACTTCCATAGGTATCATTGCATTTCATTTCTTGGTATCCTTTAAATGCTTTCTCCATGCATTATATAAATTAAACTCCTTTGTGCAAATTGCCAGTTATGCATATGCTTTGCCATCCACTATATGTATGCATACACTTAGGGGGAGTTTAGTTTATGTAATGTGAGAGTCAAGTCTTGTGATCAATTTCTTTCCACATAAAAAGGATCACAAAACTTGACCCTCTCTTGTGCTACTAATGTCTTCCTTTTCGGTGTTTGATTCCAAAGGGGGAGAATTTGAAGGACCAAAACAAATGATCATATATTTCAGTCCAAGATAGGGAAGAAAGTGGATTATGGAGTTAGGTATAAATCCATAATACGACACGGGGACTTGTGCAAGGGCAAGACACGTCATCATAGTATGAGCTTCAATCGGTAAACTAGTATCATATAGACTTTCCTTTGCATTGCATCCTAGCAAGTAGATATGTTTTCATTTGAGCATCTTATATTATTTTCTTGTTTTGGTCGTGTTGTCATCAAGCACCAAAAAGGGGGAGATTGTAAGGAACATGGTCCTCATGTCCCATTTAGTTTGGATTTTGGTGATGATCAACATAACCAAATTGGACTAATGTATTTGCAAGTGTTTATTTTGTAGTCCAATAGGGTGCAAACATGCTTTGGACTTAGGCAACACCGCAAGCAAGACATTTGAAGTATATATAAGACCTAAAATATCAAGCATAGTTCAAGCATGGAGGATGGAACCTACTCGGAAGCAAGACCGCGAAGATACAAAGTCTTCCGGACGCTCGTTGCCTCGCGTCCGGACTTTTGGATATCAGCCCGGCAGAAAATAGTGAAGAAAAAGGCTCCGGACGCTGCAAACAGGAGGGTCCGGACCATTGCGGATGCGTCCGGACGCCTAGGGTTTGGTCTGCAAAATTCAGAGAGTCCGGACGCTGTGAACAGTATGTGTCCGGACCATTGGTGCTTGCGTTCGGACGCACATAGAGAAGAACCCGAGAGCACGAAGGACTCCGGACGCTGACCGGAGCATGGGGTCCGGACCAACAGTGGCGTCCGGACCTCATGCAGAGAGGTTCCAGAGGAGCACGAAGGACTTCGGACGCTGACCGGAGCATGGGGTTCGGACCAACAGTGGCGTCCGGACTCCATGCAGAGAGGTTCCAGAAACGCGCGAAGGCTCCGGACGCTGTCCGGATTGTGGACTCCGAACCAAAGGATGCGTACGGACCCACTGTCAGCCGCAGCGCACAGAAGACCGTTGGAAGGACCGGACGTGCACATGATTTTCCGGAACCCCGCTGCTATCTGCGTCCGGAGCTACGCAGAGAGGCAATCCAAGGGCACCAACGACTCCATTTGGCTTGGGTCCTATATATATGACCTTTGGCCGGCCAAATGGGTGTAGGGAGACTTGAGGAAACATTCCAAGGTGTTGATACACATTTCTAGTGCTCTCCATATGCATAGAGTTTAGTGATACACTTGGTGATTATCATTTGTGCTTTGCCAAGTGCTTAGGCTAGTTAGACCATTGCTCTTGCGCTTGCTCTAGGTGTAAGCCTAGTGTTAGTGAGGTTTGTAAACCTCTTGATCAAAGGGTGCTTGCGCGCACCAAGCTTGTACTCGGTGGGGCTTGTAATCTTGCGCGATCACACCAACCGCATTTGTGGTGTGGCCGCCACCGGTGTACCGAAGGGAACAAGGCCCGCGACGTTTTGGCCGGAAGCTTGATAGTGAAGACGACGGAGAGCATCGGGGAGAGGCTTGCTAGAAGGCACATCGGAGACCCACTTGCGCGTGGGGAGAGCCCGAGGCTATCCACAGAGTTACCCGACCGGGAGCTTGGCCCTTGCGCGGGATTCCTCGCGAGGGGCTCGAACGACGACTAGGGGAAGCTTGCGCGCTTCTCGATACCTCGGTAAAAATACCGGAGTCGTCGACGGGAGTTTGCATCTCTACCTTACTCTTTACCTTCCGCACTTACTTTGTTTACCTTGTGTTCTTTACCTTTCCTAGCTTAGTTGATAGGCTAGTTGGTAGGTTTGGAAACTAGGTTGCATAACTCTTTTTGCGGTAGAGATAGCAACACTTAGCAAAACCTTAGTTGCACTACTAGTTAGTTTACCTTTTGCATAGGTTTTGCTAAGGTTAGAAAAAGAGGCCATAGAATAGAGAGTAGTTTTTAAGTGACCTAATTCAACCCCCCTTCTTAGACATCACGGTCCTTTCATAGATCGAACTTGTACGAAGGTGTCAATGAACTTGCACATCAAAACACAAATGATGCTAATGTGAAGTTTAGGGACCTTGATGACATGTTACAAGTAGGACTTTAAGAATCAAAATTAAAGAACTGAAAACCCAGATGACACCGTTGTAGAAGTTTCGGGTCACATAAATCAAGATTCAAGAGTTAGGGGTACAGGTGGCACCGCTGTGCATGTTTAAGGATGGTTGGTGAATTTTACTCTTTAAAAAACTATCGAGTTGGTTGCTCGTGCAAAACCTAGATACCAAATCTGAAAGTAATATGTTTTTGTTGCGGTGGTTTGTTACCTCTTATCGATAGTTGTGGGATCATGGAAGTAATATTTGAAAGAAAGGTAGAGATGAATATACAAAAAGACTGGCAGAAAAGAACTCAGTGTTGTCCATCTGAATTCAGAAGAAAGGGCACCGCCGTGTATGGATGAAATTTAGCAAAAATGGAAATTGTGCCTTCCATGCTGATATGCCTGGTAATAAGAGAGATCATCTCTACCTGGGAACGATGAAATCAAATAACTGAGAATGTCATTTCAGATAGCCATATCAATCAGTAAAAGATGTTAAATATACTGCACAAATATGAAGCGTTTTGTACGTACATTACATCGTTTTCAGTACTTTCAAGAAATTGCCTACCAATGCCGCAATCAAATTTGACTGGCAGTGGCCAATTTAATGGCGGAATGTGACCCTTGGCTGGTGGTACATGTCATGGATAAGGATACATCTAGGGCCATCTAGACCATTTATTCGTGAAAAGTTAAAAACACTATACATATGGTCGTAGCAAACCAGTCAGTTATCGACTACTTCTGTTCATGCATGTCAATATATATATACACTCTCAGACCTATTAAGAGTAATAGCGCTTGAGTTTTCCGATTACCGTATCACACAAACACCAATACAAACGATAATGTAAATCGATCAGACAGGGTAAATTTTGAACATCTGAAATGCCATTTTCCAGCAGCACTCACCATGCGCATATTTACTACATATTAGAAAGCTGTCAAAATCCTGCTATGTCAACCTGTCTAGGCCAGCTCCCATGCACATTCTATTTCTTCAGTTTCCACGAATGGCTAGATTGAGACTTTTGAGAGGGAGCTGAAGCAGCAACAGGCCAGCATGACAATTGAATAGGGCTGCAGCTTGAATAATACTAGCACGGCGTTCTTGACATTCTTTTCAAGAATCAGGCGATCGAATTGAAGAGGTCCATCCTGTCCTAGAAAATTGGGTGTGGTGTGCAAGAGCAGGTCTAGCATGGTGTTCTCCTATCCCATTGACATTGTGCCCTCCCTTTCATTATCCTGGACACCCAATACAAAAGTTTCAGCTTTTTCCCAACAAGTCATCCTCAACACATCATCATCCTTGAGTCATGCTCATTCATGCCAATTGCCAAGTTGGCATATTATTGGCTATAAACCATATAAGTGTAGGCCTTCTCATGTCATGTGGCAATTGGTGGACGCAAGTACGTTGATGGGTTGGTGGGTCATATGCCACTACCTGCCGGCTAATTTGTCAACCAATAAGTAATTGAAACAGTTGCAAACATAAAACAAGAGTGAATTTCTGTTTTTCAAATTCTAGCTTAAGTTTCACGTTTGTAGTGGCAGAGAGAGTACTATTATATGTTGCCACCGTCTTCGACCTGGACCACTGAAAATTCAAAGAAGAATTCTTACTGTCAGCCACTTAGTTTTCTCCTGCTATCAAAAACTTTCAACAAGGGCGTTCGAATTGTACTACGAGGTACAATGAAGGTACATGCATTATTTATTGTTATTCTAGTTTCGGGTTTCTTATGAGTCATGATTGACAAATCATGCAAGACTAATTTCTTAGATTTCGACATATTTATATATAATAAGCGCCAGCAGGTGCAGGTTATTGACCTAGCTGGTGCTGGACCAGCAGAGCCTTGCCCAGTTGAGCTAGGTTGGTGCGACATGAGATTATTTCCGATCCACGAGTGCACGCATACTCATCTAGACTTACTCTTCGTTTTTGGCTTGATACGAGACTTATTTTCTTTGAAAGGTACATAGCTAGTATTTTTTATTCTTTGTATGTGCCACAGAGTACTTACTTAAATTAGCACGGGTAACACGCAGTGGCAGGAAATGCACGCAAAGACAGAGGAAGAGACATCTTAGATGCGGATTCTGCCGCTTTGTCGAGTGCCGCACTCGGTAAAGCGTACTCGGCAAAGATCCTGTTGGCAAAAAATTCTTTACCGAGTGTCAGATGTTGGGCACTTGGTAAATTGTTTGCCGAGTGCCAGGAACCACACTCGGCAAAATAAATTCGTATGTCAACCTTTACTGCGTTTTTTTTGCCGAGTGCTGACGTGGCCAGCACTTAGCAAAGATTTATATGAAGTGCCATGAGTTTTTTTTTTTTTTGAAATTGAAGTGCCATGAGTTTTTACCGTGAATTTTGGTGGGATCATGCCATTGCTCCTGTGTATAGTAACTTTTAGCTTGTCAGGGGTGGGTGATGATACATCAATGTATTTTATCTTACAAACCAAACAAGATATTATCAGTCCACTGTTACAACTTTGGTTTTCGGAGACAAGCAACAAGCTTTCGATGAAGCAGTGGGATATAACAATGGTCGCTTAAAGCTTGTGGTTTCTCATAATCCGCATTTGCATAGACCAGTTAATTGTTCGCCTCTGTTAATAAAAAAATTGAAAATCCATCGCCAAGCCACGCTGGCACCAGATCTGCGCATTCATCATGCCACCATCGGTTTTTATCCTGACCATGCTGTTGTGGAGGGTCCAGCTTGCCACAAATCTCAGTTGGTTGCCTATGGTCTAGCCTACCCATCCCAGATCTATGAGAGGGAATGAGGGTGAGCGAGATTGATAGAGGAGAGCACTACTATATCCGTGGCGGGCGAATTTATTTTTTCACAGCGGGCAAACGCGTCCGCCAGAATGGGAAGACCATGATAAATTGTGGTTTTCCCGCAGCGGACCACTTTGCCCACTGTGGTTAATCAATTTCCCGCGGCGGGCAAGTTAGGACGCCCGCCGTGGTTAAACGTTTCAAAAAAAAAACCCCAGAAATCCAGAAACCCGCCAGCGAGCCCACCGATGAGCCCATTCACAACCCGCTGTGGATCCGCCGTCGGGGTCTCCACCTTTCCGGATCCATCGCCAGGGAGGTCAACCTCGCAGGACCTTGCCGGATCCACTGCCGGGACTGTCTCGCCGTGGATCCCTGTCGTCGCCGTGTGGATCCAGGTCGTGGGAACAGGAGTAGACGCGGCCGCCCTGGATCCGCCGCCGTGTGGATCCACGTCGCAGGGAGTCGACAGGGGCATCTGGATCTAGGTCGCAGGGAGCCTCCCGCGCCGGGCCGTCAGCGCTGCCCGCGACGCGCCGCGCCGAGCCACCGCGCCGCCCGCGCATCCCGCACCGCCGCGTCGCGCATCCCGTGCCGCGGTTGCCGCGCCGCTCCGCGCATGGCCGTCAGCGCCGCCCGCGCCGCCACGCAGCCGCGCATCCCGCGCCGCGCCGTCCGCGCCGCGGTTGCCGCGGCGCTCCGCGCTCCGTGCCGCCGCGCCGCGCTCCGTGCTGCTACTAGGTGAGAGATCGAGGAGGGAGGAGGGAGGAGGGAGGAGGGAGGGGGAGATGGTGCTGAGTGCTGAGAGGAGAGAGGGATCGAGGAGGGAGGAGGGAGGAGGGAGATGGTGCTGAGTGGTGAGAGGAGAGAGGGATCGAGGAGGAAGGAGGTGAGCGGCGGCTGCTGCTGCGACCTGGTGAGAGGAGGAGTGAGTGAGATGAAACCCTAGTTTAGTTATTTATATGGAGACACTTAACGGGCCTGGTTGGACCTGGTGGGCCTTGCCTATTTACCGTGACGGATCTTATTTGATGTCCGCCACGGTAAATGATTTACCGCAGCGGACTTTCTAAGACGTCCGTTACGGAAAATGGGGTATTTTCCGTGACGGGCTTCCTAAGAAGCCCGCTGCGGTAAACCGGTATTAACCGTGACGGCCACCTTATGGTGACCGCTGCGGTTAATCGGTATTAACCGCAGCGGACATCTTATGCCGCCCGCTACGGTAAATGGTTAACCGCAGTGGGCTCTCTGGTTGCCGGCCGCGCGTGGTCGTGCTTTGACTAACCGTGGCGGGCAGGAATGGTGTCCGCCACGGAGGGCATTTTGCCAGTGCTGTGCAAAATCATTTTTGACGTAGTGGAGGGAGAGGTGATAAGGGTTAATTACGTTGTTCTACGACTACTTCTAGGCCAACCACGCACCATGATATTGTGGAGGGGGTGTCATCTTCATATGTTAGCCTGTTGTGCTTCACCAAGCGTGCTCACCATGAATCTGCGGAAAAGAGAGAGAGAAAGGGTGACATTGTTTGAGAGAGGATGGACCTCGTCACCTCCTCCAGCTCACCCTCTGATGTAGCAGCCTTCAAACTCCATGCAATGCCACATTTGCCGCATTTTTGTCCACCAACGCATTCCACATTACCTCTGCCTTTACATCACTACTGGACTCGTATTCTTTACTGAGTGCCGCAGACACTCGGCAAAGGCCCAAAAACACTTGGTAGAGGTTTTGCTGAGTGTTACACTTGACAAAGAACACTCGCCAAAGAATTTGATAGTAACAGCCACTTTGCCGAGTGTTTTCTGTCGGGCACTAGACAACGACACTCGACAAAGAAAATTACATGTCACGGCGCTCGGGCACGACGACACAGGATTTGCCGAGTGCCTTGAATAGACACTCGGCACAGAAGGAGGCTTTGCCGAGTCATTAAAATAAACTAATTAAATATATAAAACACATTGAGAAATGTGCCAAACTTAAACACGTAGCTCTAGGTACTGTAGATGGACAACAGAAAAAGTTTTTAGGACAAGAAGAAAAAGAAATAAAAATATTTGCGAGTGTCATGGGGAGACACTTGGCAAAGAGGTAGGTTTGCCGAATGTCTACCTCTGACACTCGGCACATATCTCACTTTATTGAGTGTCTAATGTCGACTCTTGGCAAAGAGCTGACGATGTTACCTGCTAACGGAGTTTCCCGAGTGTCGTTATTTGCCGAGCGTCCGACGCACAACAAAATCTTATTCTACCGAGTGTCGTATTCTGCCGAGTGCCCGACACTTGGCAAATAGGTAGTTTGCCGAGTGTCATGGTTTGCCGACTGTCAGACACTCAGCAAAATGTCTTTTTTCCGAGTGTCAGCTTTTACCAAGTGGGATACTCGGCAAACTCCCACTTTGCCGATTGCCCGATATAATACACTCGGCAAACCTTCTAGCACTCGGCAAAGAGCATCTCCAGTTTTGCATCATCCTCGCCGATAGACAACATCGCGACACCAAGAGAGATTTTTAACATAGGCGATAGGTATGTCTATGATCGGTGGAATTAGAACATCAGAAAACGATGAGAGACAATAGCTATGTCTATGGTCGGTGGACTCATATACATCACGTCACCTCTCATTGACTCCCATCGTCTCCGAAATTGAGGAGATTAGGTTCTCAACAGAGAAGTGGTATTTTTTTGTAGTTTTTAAGCGAAGGATAAAAGGGTAAATGCATAATTAAAAAATGTTTTGAGTAGTATAGATAGGGAGAGAGCAGGGTGGCGGCAGCGGCTTTGGCGAAGGCGAGGGCAACGGTGATGGTGAGAGCCAGTTCAGCGTGATGTTAGGCTGTCGTAGAAGAGGGGGATGGGGCCGTGGCAAGATAATAGTTTGGTTGTAAGAAGACCGTGCACAATGACGATATTGTCCTTACATGAATAAAATAAAAAAGTTATTTTGCGGTGACAATAGAAAACGATAGAAAGCGATTTTAACCATAGTAAAAGATAACATCCCTTGCACCCCAAACAATCGGAAACTACTCTGAAGTAGTCAATAAGGAGGTTAAAGTGGGGAGATACTATTAAAACTGAGAATTTACCAGATGCGTACCTACTTTACTCAGGCCAGCTCATATTCTGAGTACGGTACCTCTTCTTCGTCAGGTCAAGGGGAGGATAAAACAAAACTGCATTATGTTTGAATGAATGAGTGGTTGTGCCTGACTTGATATCCACTCATACTAGTCCAGATCTCCCTTCTTGGGCCTACTGCCTATTGCCTACTCTAGTACTAACCTAACTACCTAAGGATCATGTCTCTATGTTCTAGCAGCTTCCACGTTAATGCTAACCACCGACCCTAATTCTAAGGCGATATTTTGCGACACTTCGACTATATGTCTAACAACCTTTTAGGTAAGATACGACTGAACTGTTTGGAAACAACTATATTAATGCATGAAATGTACCAGCCAACTTAGGTTCAAAATATCAGGCATAGCTTGTGGTTCCAAATCAAAATATATAGCCAAAACCGCAGCGCAACCATCAGTTACCCATAACTTGCTTTCAGCTCCAGAGCAGACCCAATCAGATTTGCATCAGCATGTGGCTCTTTTTATTTGATACACATGCTTCATAAAAGTTTGCCTTGATGCAGAAAGTTTTTTTATATAAAAAATATATTTTAACATAGGTAGAAAAAGTACTGTTTTTCTAGTAGACATGGGACCATGCATTTGCAATGGATCTTAAACTAGCTTGAAGTGTAAAAATAGACTCAATCTCACAATTTTTTTTTAACAAATTATTAAGACAGTAAAAACCATAGGAGCACAGTCTTTTTAAAGAAAGTTACACTAGGTCGTACACACATGCATTAACATTCAGTATGTGCACAAAAATGTCCCCAATGTACAATCAACACTACCAACTCACTGTTTTAAATAAATAAAATCTACAGACTTTAACATCGATACTAGGAGTCTAGGACCTACTCTCCGCCCTCTGTCCACAAAAACGCAATCTCAATTTTTGAGAAGTCAAATGGTTTGAGATTTTACAAAATTTATATAAAAAGTTACTAATATTCATCATGCAAATTAAGTATCGTTAGATTAGTTATACATTATAAATTATAAAAAGATTATTTGGAACATAAATGCTAATATTATTTAATATAAACTTGATCAAATTTGAGCTAGTTTGATCGGTACGAATCCCATAATTATATTCTTTTCTAGACAGAGTGAGTAAATTGCTAAACAATTCTTAGCTATATGGGATATATATTTGGCACAACAAAAGCATAGAAGCTTCTCACAGTTGTTAAACATTGTGCAGATGCCCATCCTCTAATCCAGGACTACTCCATCAAAGTTCATCCGTGACGGAGAAAACCGTCAGGAAGGTTATCTAAAACCGTTAGTAAAGAGTTTCCGCGTGACAGCTACCGTCAGGGATAAATATCATGGAAAGTATACCTTCCCCGACAAAAAACCAATAGGGACCATTGCCTTACAGTTACTTCCATTTTGAGAGTGTTTCCCTATCTGTTTTTTCATTTTTGTCAGGATAAATGTTCACTGTCAGTCAAGGAAGGTTCAAACTTATCCTACCGATTACGGTACCGTCACAGAAGGTATCAATGCTAAACTAAAGTATCATTATGAACTACAATATAAATGTTGCACTAGTGCAACTGAATTCTATGTCTAAACAATATGCAATGGTCATATAGTACAACAATAAAATTAGCGGAGGCAAAACTAACCGATTAATACTTTGAGGACTGCAAGAGGGAAGCTTGCATATCTAGTGACAAAGTTGATGGTGTATGCTCACAAAAATATAACTCCCACCATGTTTTTCTGAATTGTTTAGACTGAACACGATGATTTGCTTCCGACAAAAACAAGAAAGATCCACCATTCACACTAGAATATAGATGCATACACGATCTTACTCACTTTGGGTGGCCCATGATAGCAACAACCACTGTAAAAACTTTGGTTGTATAGTTTGTGAAAGAGAGGTGAGTGTGTTGAGGGATTAGTAGGGTTGTACTTGCCACTAAAGAGAAAAGTGACTAGGGTGGTGGAAGACCTAGTGACTAGGCATGTAGGCTAATGGCTACGGGGTGGGGGCTCTATTAGTTAGGGGCGGTGTTCGGTAGCGGTGGATCTATGAAAAGGGAATGCAACAGTGGAGGAGGGTGACAAACCTATGGAGGATGCAATGCGGCGATTGAACTAGCGCGGGCAGGAGTGATGCCACTGGTAAGGGTGGTGCGAGATGGAAGAGGGGTGTTACTAGGGGTGATGGGCGGCGGAGGACCGGCGGCGCTGACGGCTGATGCTTGGGATGCAAGGGTAGCGACGATCGTTGAAAGAGGTTGTGGCCTAGGTGACTTCAATGTTGAGGAGAAGATAGGAAAAGAAATGATTTGCGGGGAGTGAAGGAAGCCAAGAAGGTCTTGGGTGAGTGGATAGGAATGGCATGTGCTGTTAAAAAAATGATAGGGTGTCGCGCTATGCTCCGTCTATTCGATGGCCGAACACACTGCTAAAGTGAGCGACCCATTTTTTAGCATGAAATCGGTGCACCCAAATCAATCTTGTGCGATAACGACCTAGGGAAAAGCCCCAACAGTGGCCCACTGATGGGAAAGAAAATCCTATATTGTACTATGTGGCACATGGGGGATGCTTTTGTGCCCCTGACGGATGTTGCTGGTCAAAGGGACTGACCATCAAGAGAAAATGGTTTGTGGTAGTGCACCCCACTGAGTTCCTATCTGACTTCGTACCATCATACTTCTTCCATTCCAAATTCTTTAGGTGCATAGTGTCATGAAATAACACGGTTGTTCCTAATTTGAAATTTCCAAAAAAAACTTGGAATCTCTAACTCTCCCACTACCTTGGTCTATGGTGTGAACGTATGTTAATCACCCGTAATCCTCCGGATTGCAAGCCTTATGTTGATCTTTCCCCATGACCCCTCTCTTTTGTTCCTTTCCTGTGGTGCTTGACACTCAATTCTAATCTTTGATGAAGAAGACTTATATTTAGCCAATAATCTTCACAAGACATCTCTGATGAACCCAAGTCAGCTCGAGTCAACCCAATAGTTTGGCCTAAGTTAAGATCCCAGAGACATCACCTGGAAGGTTTTCTATAAAGAAAGCACCAATTGTTTCTACATACTCCTACAAGTAATACTTGAACCCTAACTTAATCAACAAAATTCAAATCCTTAATGATGGCCCAAACAGTTCAGAAGTGCACCTGAACTGCCCCAGAAAACATGTTTGTTATGCAGGACTACCCGCTAGAAGACTAATATAGAAGACATGAATTTGGTTGAGTTGTCCTCATGTCTCTCTTCATGACCACACATGTTAGCTCGAGGTAGCCCTTTAGCACCCACTAATTATATATTGCCCTATACATGAATCTAGTCCATAGAACTGTCTAGCCTAAATGTTCTTGAGCACTTAATCGCTCTTAAGCCTTAGATGAGGTCCTTGTGTTGGTTTAGTTGATGCCTATAGCCTCTACCCCTTGTTTATGTAGTCTCATCTAAGGCACTCATACATGCAAGTAGGACTCCATCTCCTAGTATGATTCTACACTCCTAATAGAACTAGAAGTCCTAATAACACACCTCTACCGAGTGTCCGAGTCCTATTACATATAGTTTTGATCACCATAGGACAAGGTTTGGTTCACGTGCTCATGTTGACGAAGATATGAGAGGCGAGGATCATCGATGAAGTGAATCGTATTTAACTATGTAATTTTTTTGTACTGCATCATGTTTATATCAAGTTTGTGTAAAATCATTATGTGTGGAATAAGATATATATTTCAAAACTATGCATTTTTATTAGGTGTGTGTGTATAAACTACCTCGATTTAGAGAAGCAGGTGAGAAACCATCGTTGGTCGTGTGGAAGCACATTTATTAGTTTATTATTCTATATCTAGCTAGGGTAGAGTTTCTCAGGACTGTTCATGATGATGTGGAGATCATTATCAACTTTCTGCTTGAAATTTGTCATCCACATAGGGCATGCAATGGAAGAAAGGAAAGGCTTTGTTCTTGGTGGCCAACATTTTGTGTGTCTCTGTCATGAATCATCATGCGCGCTTATCCACGGATAAACTTATTGCATCCATGCATATATGCATCTATAATCCACTAGCCGAGAGCCTCTCCAACAGCAAGCCAGTCCAACCAGCAACTTGTTGGAAATTACCAGAGCAACTGAAGATGGAACCATGTTCGTTGAAAAAAGTGCACAGAGCCGAGCAGTATAAGCTCAGACTGCGCGTGTGCACTACAAATAAGACGCTGCTGCTCCCGACGATGGTGCCAACTGCCAATATAATGCGCGCATGTATATGTCATTGTCTCTCACCCACCCCTGACCTCAGCCCTTCGTAGTTGTACAGGCAGCAAAGAACCATAGATGTGTCTAGTCTAGGCTATGGCAGTTTGGCGGGCGTCGACTGCTCCATCGATGGATTTGGATGTTTTTATAGGTCAACATCGATTTGGTTGTGGTTTGTCCTATATTCACCCAGATCATATTTGGAATTCAGTAAATTGATGCAATAATATGCCTCATTGATTGGATCGAGAAAGAATGTTCAGCATATAGGCTCCGGTGTTGTGTTAGAAAAAAAAAGCATAGTCTTCGAGACAAATTTGACATGTTCAGCATTATGTAATATCGTGTTGGGTTTTTGCTGTGGTATCTCCAAATAACTATAACCATTCATTTATTTTGATTGGATGGTAATGATCATCTATTACCACATAAAAAGTAATATTTGTAATTATATATTTTTTTATTTTGTAAAATAAGACAAACAAAGAAAGTTTAGATATAAAAAATCTTTTTCTAGATTTAATTGATGCCTGCTAACATCATGTGTGCATGCATGACACCTTGATTGGATTTAGATGAAATACGTGTAAAATTGAATTCGGATAGAACTATTTACACTATTTTAATTCAAAGTTCAATACTGATACTGATAGTTCAAATTTATATTTATGTGCATAAGTGCCTAACGTACATGTCTAAATTAGAAGAATTTTTTTAAGGTTAGAAGAAATTTTGCATGCATACAAAACTTTATATAGTCACTTTACATGCTCAATATACTTAACAACTATATAGTTTATTAGAAAACTACTTGGTTATGTAATATAGTTTTAATAGTATTTTGTAACATATTTTTTTATATCACTAAAGTTCACGGATCAATTAATATAAATATTGATTACTGATTTCTTTCATACGTATCTTATTTTACAATTAAATATTTAATGTATTTTTCATGCAAAGGACAAAGGAATGGATGTCCACAGAAAAAAAAGGAGTCATCACTAGTACAGTGATACTATACAGGCGGTTCTAAACGTATCTCTACAGACGTTTTTTCGAACCACATGTGGGAGAGACCAGTAAAAACGGTTCGTAAGCAACCGCCTGTAAAAACTTTTGTCCAGAAATCGGTTTAAAAAATTGAAAAAAAAATTTAATTGCGGGAGGGGCTGACTAGTGAGCCGCCCGCCCGTCGCGCATTTCGCGTAAAATCACGACCGCGGTCCAGCGGTGATTCGAACCCTCAACCTCAACCTCGTGCGTACCCTCCTCTACCACTCCACCCATAAGTTAATTGTGTCTAGATTCCGTTTTAGTTTCCCACATTCTATACTAAACCAAGTGTGGCACTCTCTACCACCGAAGTCGAATACATTAGTGCGGGGAGTTGTGCACAAATACTTTGGATGAAAGCTACTTTGAATGATTTTGGAGTCAAATTCAAGAAGGTGTCATTGCTTTGTGACAATGAAAGTGCAATCAAGCTAACCAACAACCCGGTCCAACATACAAGAACAAAGCATATTGATGTCCGCCTCCATTTCATTAGAGATCATCAATTGAAAGGGGACATTTCAATAGAAAGTGTGGGCACCGAAGATCAATTGGCCGATATCTTTACCAAGCTACTAGATGAGAAAAGGTTTTGCAAGCTAAGAAATGAGTTGAATATACTTGATTTCTCCAACATGAGTTGATGCACCCCCACATATATGACATGCCTCCACTCCGACAAAGCAAGGTACAAGTTGATTTGAGAGCATTCATGCATACTTTACTATGACTTGTGTAGAGCATATAGACATCACTCATGCTTCTAGGCTCATTCATGAAAACCAAAATATATTTGATGCTTATATGGTACCACTATTGCTTCTATGACTTGATATGATATAGTGGTAGTATATGACATGTTGATGGGCTTGCAATCCTAGTGTTTGATCTATGTCTATGAGCTTAAGTGTTTAATTCAACATAGGCAAGATAACCATCTTCGCATGTGTGAACAAGCTTGTCTATGGTTCAAACCGAATTAAATAACTTGGGTAAGTAGCTTAGTTCAAACCAAAGTTGAAAATAATCTTTCACCCTATCTCACACTAAGGGGGAGTAAAACTTGAATATCTATAATTGGTCCCACCTTTTTGTGTCAATTGGATGACAAAGGGGGAGAAAATGTAAAGATATAATGTGTAAGGAGGAGAAATTGAAAGATAAAGGGGAGAACATGAAAAATCAATTTTGAAAAGAACACACAAGTAGGGGGAGCAAGCTCATGAACACTTTGTTGCATTTGAATGTTTGCACTCCCATATGTATTGTTGCACAAGTACTTAAATTCAAATTTTCATGCTTGTGTGGTGTTTGCTAGTGATACAAATTGAATGATGATTGATCAACTAGCATGCATAGGATGGTAAGCTAGATGTATGCTCTTTCAAATAGTATATAGAAACCTTGCTCTTAATGTTGATCTCACGAGGTTTCTAGTGTTTACTTGATGTCTAGCTTATTATGGTGCTAAGGGTGATTCAAAATTCCGCACTCCGATGGTATCACGCTTCAAAGGTCTACTCTTAAACCTTAGCATCATTTGGTAGCTATTCACTCTCCCATATTGTCTATCTATGCATATGTGCTAAACTTGAACCAAACTCTAGAAGCACATATGTAGGGGGAGCTAATAACTACCAAACCGAATTTGTGTGACTTGTCCAAAATTTAAAATCTTTGATCAAAATGCTTGGACAAGCAACTCAAGTTCAAAATGATTATATTTCATATCTTTATGGAAAGATTGTCATCAATTACCAAAATGGGGGAGATTGAGAGTCCCCATGTGTTTGGTTTTGAGTAATTGAGGAAACCTACCTGAGTACTAACCTTGATCTCTAATTGTGAATTATGAGATAGGTTGGTACATACCATGTGATGGTACAAATGGATTAAGGTAGTGACTACAAAGGCTCTAGCATGGTGGAGGTGAATTGAAAAGAAAATGGTGTCAAGGCAAAGGTGAAACTAGGAACCATTTTCGGTTTGGTGATCAAGACACCATAGAGAGTGTGATCACATTTAGGATAGATAGCCGTACTATCAAGGAGGGAGCTCTTGTGTTTGATTACGGTTATCATGTGCCACTAGGTTCATTGCATTGCATATAAAATCAATTGAACTAGTGGAACAACCAACTAATTCCATAATAATTGTGAACTAAAAGCTAACACACGTGCACAAGTGTTAAGGTCACTTAGTGTTAGCTCTTGGAAGCTTGGAAGAAAGTTGGAGGCAGTTTGGACTCAGTTTGGAGGTCCGGACGCTAGGGTTTTGGTGTGTCCGGACCATTGGGTGCGTCCGGACACACACCCTAAGTTGGCTGATCAGAGACAGGGGTCCGGATTCTGGTTTAGGTCCGGACTTCCTGGTTCTCTCTGTTGGTTCTAGAAGAAGAACCGGACGCTGTTGGTCGTCCGGACGCGCTAGTCCGGACGCCGTCTAGAGTGTTTTGAGGCTCTCGGGAGCTCTCTACTGGGGTCCGGACGATGCGCGCTGATGGTCTGGAGTGGGACTGTGCACCGCATCCGAAGCCACGTGGCAGGCAGGGGCGAAGGCGCGAAGTGGCCGTTTGAATCGGCAGGCTGACCGGACGCACAACCATTGGTCCGGACGGCGTGTTGCGCGCGTCCGGAGGCCACGTCCGGAGTGACAAACAGAGGCTCGGTTTCTGCCTGTGAGGGGTGTCCGAACGCTGTTGTTGGTCCGGACCCCTCATTGTTGGTAGCGTCCGGAGGTGGCGCAGGAAGCCTGTTTTGAGGGCAAAACGGCTAATTGTGAGGGGAGGCTATATATAAGTGTTTGGCCAGCCTTTGGAGCACTCTCTTGCACTCTCACTTCACTCTTACACTTGTGGTTGCTTGAGATTGCTCCACCCACTCATCTCATTGATACACTTGACAATTTCATGAGAGATTGAGTGAACCAAGTGCATTGCTAGATTGTTTGGATACTAGTTGCACTTGGTGATCGTCATCATCGCGGAGCTCTTGTTATTCTTGGAGGTTGCCACCTCCTAGACGGCTTGGTGTGACGAGGATCGTTGAGTGGAGGAAGGTGATTGTCTCCGGCTCTGATCGGTGGATTGTGAGGGGTTCTTGAACCTTCCCCGCGGGAGTTCGCAAAAGGTATCTCTAGTGGATTGCTCGTAGCTTGTGGATCCCTATCTTGTGTTGGTTTTGTGGCACCCAGTGATGGGTTTTGCATGTGATGCCAATTAGCACGTGAACCTCCAAGTAGGTGTATCGCTACAACGGGGACTAGTTTGTTGGCAAACAAGCGAACCTCGGAGAAAAATCTTGTGTCTCATTGTCTCTCTCCGAGGATTTCTATTGTGATTGATTGGTTACTTATTGGTCTCCTCTCCACGTTGGTATAACCCTTCTAACTCAAGCTTTGCACTTCATTCTTTACATTCTTGCAAAGTAGAGTAGCTCTCTAGTCTTGTGTAGTCTTGTTTAGAGCTTTCTAGGTTGCTAGCTAGTTTGTGTGCTATAGTATCTATCTTGCTAGTAACTAGAATTGGTAGCTGGCTTGCTGACCCTTTTTAGTGCTAGTGTAAACTTTCTTTACGCCGTGTTTTATTCTAACAAGTTTGCTTAGTGTTGTTGTAGAAATTTTTAATAGGCTATTCACCCCCCCCTCTAGCCATATCTAGACCTTTCAATCTCTCCGCTTCTACACCAACACAAGTGTTGGGCAAGATCAATGCTCATGAGATGTATTCTTCATCCTCCAAGAAGAAAGACAAAGAGAAAGAGGAGAAGAAAGACTTGGCCCTCAAAGCTTCCACCAAAGAGAAGTGCAAGATCCAATTGTTAGTTGAGGACTCAAGTGATGAAGATGATGAAGACAACATCGCTCTCATGGTGAAGAAGACCACTAAGACGTTGAAGAGGCTAAACAAGAATGGAGTCAAGTTTGACTCAAAGAAGAAGAAATTCTTCACAAGCTCTTCAAGGAAGCCAATCTCCCAAATGAAGTGCTATAATTGTGGCATTCTTGGTCATCTAGTTCATACATGCACCGAAGAGAAGAAAGACAAGTTCAAGAACAAGAAGTTCAAGAACTACAAGAACAAGAAGGGTGCACAAGATGAATCAAGTGAAGATGACAAGAAGCAAGATAAGCCTTACAAGAAGAAGAAGAAGAACTTCGACTTCCACAAGAAGAAGAAGGATGGCAAGGCTTATATTGTTGGTGATTGGCTCACCGACATTGAGGACTCAAGTGACTCCTCCGATGATGAAAGTGAAGATGAGAAGGTGACCGCATTGGTGATTGGCTCTTCTACTCCACCGCCACCTCCTCCATCATTGGGCTCATCCTCTACACACCTATGCCTCATGGCTAAAGGTGACAAGAAGGTACAAAAAGAGGATGATGGTAGTGATTCCTCTTGTGATGATAGTGATGATGAAGAAGCACCTTCCTATGATGAACTAATTAAAATTTGCAACAAATACTCAGACATCATAAGGAAGTACAAAGCTAAAAATTACAAACTTATTGTGATACAAGAAAACTTGCATGCTAAGTTTGATGCCTTGTCTAGTGCTAATGATGTTTTGAAGCTTGAGACTAACACTCTCACATCTAGCACTAGGGAGCTCCAAGCCTCACTCAAGCAAGCTAATGAGAAACATGATAAGCTTGAGAGGTCAACACAAGAGCTCCAAACAAGGTATAACTTGCTAAAAGATGACTACAACCAAGTGAAAAATGAACATGGCACACTTGTGGTAGCTAATGAATTGCTTACACATGATCTTGCTACACATGTTGCTATTAACCCGGTTGTTAAGTGTGATAGTGCTACTTCTTGTGAGGACTTGCTTGATGATGTTGCTAGTGAGCAAACAGCTAAGTGCAAGGGCAAGAAGATAGTTGAAGCCGACAAGTATGATGACTATGTTAAGATGAGGGAAGAGAACTCAAATCTCAAGGAAGAGCTAATCAACCTCAAGGCAAACAAGCCCTTCACTATCAAGTTAGCCAAGGAAGATGACAAGGATGCCTGTACCTTGATCAACACACTTAAAGAAGAAAATGCAAAGCTCAAGAATGATAAGATCAAGCTAGCAAGTGGCTTGGAAAAGTTCACCAAGGGTCACAATCTTCAAAGTGAGCTCTTGATGAACACCGTGATGAAGAATGACAAGATGGGCATTGGGTTCAAGGAGAACCAAGTGATCAAGGCCAAGGTCAAGATTGAAGCAAAGAATTACTACAAGAACAAATACAATGGCTACAATCAAGTCAAGCCAAAGTCCAAGCCTAGAAGATGCTTTGGATGTGGACAAGTTGGTCACCTTGAGTTCCAATTCAAGACACCACCTCCCAAGACCTTGCCCAAGCACACAAGGCCATTTGCTCATGATGCACACTTTGTCATCAACAAGGATTCCAAGGGTAGACCTTTAGTGGTGTTTCTTGGTCCACCCATGAAAAACAAGCCTAAAGTGTTGTGGGTTGCTAAGGAGTTGGTTGACAAGGCTATGGGTCCCCGCAATGTGTGGGTTCCCAAACAACAAGCTTAACTCCAAGTTGCTTGTGTGTAGGTAAACTACAAGCCCGGTGGTAGCCATTGGGTAATTGATATTGGTTGCACTCAACATATGACCGGCGACCCTCGGATGTTCACCACACTTGATGAGGATTGTGCAAATCAAGACAAGATTACCTTTGGGGACAATTCAAAAGGCAAAGTTCAAGGGCTTGACAAAGTGGCAATCTCAAATGATAAATCAATCTCAAATGTCTTGTTAGTGTAATCTTTGAGCTTCAACTTGCTATCGGTTGGTCAACTATGTGATCTCGGGTTCTAATGTCTCTTCACTCCAAATGAGGTAGTTGTCACCAAGATTGAAGATTCATCATTGATATTCAAGGGGTTTCGGCACAACAATCTCTATCTAGTGGACTTCACTTCAAATGAAGCTAGTTTTCAAACATGTCTATTCTCCAAGAGTTCTTTGGGTTGGCTATGGCATAGAAGATTAGCACATGTGGGCATGTCAACTTTGAAGAAGCTTGTCAAGAAGGAATTGGTTAGAGGGTTAAGGATGTGGTGTTTGAGAAGGACAAACTTTGTAGTGCATGTCAAGCCGGCAAGCAAGTCGCAAACACTCATCCAACCAAAGCTTTCATGTCAACCTCAAGAGTCCTAGAGCTACTACACATAGATCTATTTGGACCTACCACTTATGCTAGCCTTGGAGGGAATCTCTTTTGCTTGGTGGCAGTTGATGACTACTCTAGGTACACTTGGGTGTTCTTTCTTCAACACAAGGGAGAGACAACCGATGTTTTCAAGAAGTTTACAACTAGAGCACAAAATGAGTTTGATGTGAAGATCAAGAAGATAAGAAGTGACAATGGCACCGAGTTTGTGAACACCAAGATTGAAGACTATTGTGATGAAGTTGGGATCAAGCATGAAGTGTTCGCCACATATACTCCACAACAAAATGGTGTAGTTGAGAGGAAGAACCAGACTTTGATTACACTTGCTACATCCATGCTTGATGAGTACAACACCCCCGAGAAGTTTTGGGCCGAAGCAATCAACACCGCATGCTATGCGGCCAACTGGCTATTTGTCCAAAGGCTTTTCAAGAAGACCCCCTATGAGCTTGTGAATGGGAAGAAACCGGATATTTCATTATTCCGGGTGTTTGGATGCAAAGTCTACATCTACAAGAAGCGCCAACGCTTGGGGAAGTTTCAAAGGCGTTCTGACATTGGTTTCCTTGTTGGTTATTCGCTTAAATCCAAGGCATACCGTGTATTTAACAAAGCCACCGGCTTAGTTGAAGAAACGTATGACTTGGAGTTTGATGAAACTAATGGCTCTCAAGGAGCGCTTGAGAATCTTGATGATGTAGGTGATGAACCCTTGAGGGAGGCTATGAAAAATATGCCCGTTGGTGCTATCAATCCGCAAGAGGTGGAAGAAGATGAAGTTGATGCAAACAAAGAGCCTTCTTCACCCCGCACGCCTTAAGTTGATGAAGAACAAGTGAGGGAAGCACAAGAAGATACCTTCATCCCTCAAGATCAAGCCGAGGCGGAAAATCAAAATGTTGAAGCACCACATCCCCCTCCTCAAGAGACTACTAGAAGATCTACACCTATACTTCAAGCTCATCCACAAGAACTCATCATAGGGAGTCCATCAAGGGGGATAAAAACTCGATCTAGACTTGCTTCTTATGTTGAGCATCACTCTTTTGTTTCCTTTGTTGAGCCTACTAGTGTGGAGGATGCACTTGTGGATCCGGATTGGGTGAATGCCATGCATGAAGAACTTAACAACTTCACCCGGAACGAGGTGTGGACACTAGTGGAGAAGCCCAAAGGAGCAAGAATCATTGGCACCAAGTGGGTGTTTCGGAACAAGCAAGATAATCAAGGCGTGGTTGTGAGGAACAAGGAAATATTGGTGGCAAAGGGGTTCTCCCAAGTTGAAGGCTTGGATTTTGGGGAGACCTTTGCCCCGGTTGCAAGACTAGAAGCCATTCGTATCCTTTTGGCGTATGCTTCACATCACAAGATGAAACTCTTTCAAATGGATGTGAAAAGCACCTTCTTAAATGGTTTCATTAATGAACTTGTCTTTGTCTCACAACCTCCCGGGTTTGAAGACCCAAATTGTCCTAATCATGTATATAGGTTGTCCAAGGCACTCTATGGATTGAAGCAAGCACCAAGAGCTTGGTATGAGAGGCTAGGGACTTCCTACTCAAGAAGGGCTTCAAGATCGGGAAAGTTGATACCACACTCTTCACCAAGGTGCTAGATGGAGAAATCTTTGTTTGGCAAGTATATGTCGATGACATTATATTTGGGTCAACAAACCAAGATCATTGCAAGGAGTTTGGTGACTTGATGTCCAAGGAGTTTGAGATGTCCATGATTGGCGAGCTCACCTTCTTCCTTGGCTTCCAAGTGAAGCAAATGAGGGAGGGCACCTTCATATCTCAAGAGAAGTACACTCATGATGTGCTCAAGAAATTCAAGATGGAGGATTGCAAGCCAATAAAGACCCCCATGCCTACTAATGGACATCTCGACCTTGATGAGGGAGGTAAACCGATTGACCAAACTCTCTATCGTTCTATGATCGGTAGTTTACTTTACCTCACCGCATCTAGGCCGGATATCATGTTTAGTGTGTGTATGTGTGCTAGGTTTCAAGCAAACCCTAAGGAGTCGCATCTATGTGCGGTTAAAAGAATCCTTTGATACATAAGGCACACCCCTAGCATTGGCCTTTGGTATCCCAAAGGAGCTCCCTTCCATCTTGTGGGCTATTTCGATTCGGATTATACCGGGTGTAAGGTTGATAGGAAGAGTACCTCCAGAGGGTGCCATATGATAGGAAGATCACTTGTTTCTTGGTCCTCTAAGAAGCAAAATAGTGTGGCATTGACTACCGCTGAGGCGGAATACATTGCCGCAGGAGCATGTTGTGCACAAATCTTATACATGACCCAAACACTCCTTGATTATGGTGTTACCCTAAAAAATGTTCCACTCTTGTGTGATAATGAAAGTGCCGTAAAGCTAGCAAACAACCCGGTTCAACACTCTCGCACCAAGCACATAGATATTCGCCATCACTTTCTTAGAGATCATGTTGCCAAGAAGGATATCACACTAGCTGGAGTTAGAAGCGAAGAGCAATTGGCGGATATCTTCACAAAACCACTCGATGAGTCAATCTTTTGTAGGTTGCGAAACGAGTTAAATGTGCTTGATCACTCTAACTTCACTAAAAAATGATCTTGTGTGAACCAACCTTGCATTCATGTGTAATATAACATGTTTAATTTAGTAACGCACATAGGCTTGGCTAACGCGGTTGAGATAACCTCCCTCAAAGCGTGTGACAAAGCTTAACCGCGGTTTAAACTTGCAAGCAACCTAGATTCAAATTCCGCAATGCATTGCATGCGCATGTGTGTTGTTTGCTGTTTATTTTCGGTTAAGTTTGAGCATCCGCTGGGTTCGTCCACTTAGGGGGAGCATTCCAAGCTCAAGTCACTTCTATACCCCTCTTGTGGCCCCATGATGTCTCCTTGCAAGTTTCCATTCGAATATTTTGAGCTAAAAACTAGTTTAAAGTCTATGGAAAACTATTTGAAAATGAGAGTTTGAGAGATGGTTCCCATATCAAGTCCAATCAGGTGTTATTTGAATCTTATTGGGATTGGGACTTGGTTGGGAGAAAGGCGAAAAAAAATCTCTTTGAAAAATTCTGTTGAAAAAGGCGCCGGACGCTGCCGACGGACGCTCGGCCTCCCATGCCTCAGCGTTCGTCGCAATCGTCTAAGGGGCGTCAGACGCTCCTTAGCGTCCGTCGCAGAGGCGTCACACGCGTTTGACGCATCCAAGAGCTCTCTGGTCCTCTCTGTTCGAGCGACAGATGCTCCACAGCGTCCGTCGCATTGGCGCCAGACACGTCCGTCACCAATTGTAGCTCTCTGGACTCTTACTACATAAGCGCTGGACGCTGCGACCTAGCGACCGTCGATCCCGACGGAGCGTCTGTCGTGAACTTGTAGAGCGCATATGTTTTTGAAAACTACTCTTCCCCTCGGTCGATTTCTAAATCCAATCTGTAAGCCGCCGTTTCCCAGCGCCGCCTAACTAATTCTCCGCCGCCGCCGCTTGCTCCTCCGTCCCCTCGCTCAAGCCAGCGCCGCGCCACCCCTCTCTAGTGCCTCTCGTCGCCGCCGTTCCTCAGGCCTGTCCCGCACGCGCGTTTTTGCCGTGCGGGTCACCCTGTCCCTCGGAGCAGCGGCCCAGAGTCCTTCTCTGTGTTGCCATCATCACCCAGGAGATCCCCTGAGTTATTCTGATCTTCATGTGCAATGATCCTACTCTTCTCCTTATCTACTCAAGGTTTGTGGATTGTGAGTTGAAATTAACCGAGGTCTCTTACCTAAATCTTTTGTGCCACCATGTTGGAGTGGATCGTTTGGCAGTGGCAGTGAACTCGGGGCAAAGCCCGCGAGTACGGAACGAGGCAAAGCCTCAAGAGGACAGTCCAGGGCCGGCGTTCCAATCTTGTCAGGTTGCCTGGGGTTTGATCAATGTCAGTGTTTGTTTGGGGATTCTCATTGACAATTGATCTATCAGTTGAGGAAATTGATTCTTCTTGTGCCCATCAATGCCACAGACGAAGAATGCAGGCCCGGTCCCCGGTAGTGGTGGTGACCCTCCACCTCCACCGCGTCAGCCCACCGACCGGGAAAAGGGCAAGGCGAAGCACGTATCAAAGAAGAGGAAGAGGCCAATGATGGATCCAGATTCAGTGGCAACTATAGCAGCAGAGATAGCCAAGCAGGGTGGACATCGCGCCGGCTTGAGGATAGGCTCTCCTCGCCCTAGAGCGCGTCGTGAGTCCACCACTCACACTGAGGACGAGACAGTGCCAGAGACAGAGTCCCCAGAAGCTACAGAGTCAGAGGAGGCAGAGCAGACAGAAACCACAGGGCACTCATCTATTCCAGAGCTGATGTCCAGACGAGTTACACGCGTGTGTGGGTCGAAGCCTCCTCCTAGGCCCGATGGTCCACGACGCAATGACAGACCACCACCACGGTCTAGTTTGCCAGACCTAGTGAGGCACTAGGTTGTGGCTCTATCAGCGAAGCAAATCCAGCAGATGCGGTTTGCAGACTTTCAGACCTAGTTCCCACCAGCACGAGACCCCCATGCCAGTCCGGACTTCTACACGACTGTGCACGAGGACTTCTACAAAGGGTACGTTCAGACCCATGCACCACTTCGAGCTCACAGGGTGTGCCCTCTTCCGGCCTTTATTGAGGTCAGTGGTCCAGAGATAGCCTAGCATCTCGAGTATCTTCAGGGGCTGACAGGACTGATTGGCAGAATTGGTACTTATCAGGAGGATTGGGTCAGGCAGTTCTATGCCTCCTTGTGGGTCTCTTCGGATCACAAGTTTATTCACTACGCCTTCAAAGGCAAGGATGTGAGGATCTTCGACACTCGGTTCAGAGAGATCTTTCACCTAGAGGAGTTAGCTACGAGGATCCACAGCTTGTGCTACGGGGATCAGGAGGCTCCTCGACGTCCTCACGAGGGAGAGGTACCGTCAGTGGACTTTGTTTGTCCTTGCTTCAGACAGTCGTTCGGAGAGGGTTCCAGTCGTAGCGTTCGTGACCTTACACCGACTACCTGTATCCTGAACGAGATACTTCGTCGTACTATTCTTCCTAGAGTTGGAGCCCAAGAGACTTTGACCCGACTTCAGCTGTGGCTTCTAGATCAAGTGGTTCACATGGAGAAGTTTGACATTTGGTATTTGCTAGTGTTGACACTGTTTTTCAGCATGTGTCAAATGAGCTAAGACTTGCATTGATCGGTAGTCGTTTTCCATCGGCATCGGGAAGTCGTCAGCCAATGTTGCCGATGAAGGTAGATGCTGCGAAGAGGTTATGTTTGTTGCCGATGGAAGCTGGATGTATTGACAATAAGGATGTTGCCGATGGGAGTTGGATGACCCTTGCCGATACGAATTAGTTGGTGAAGACAAGTTACCAAAAATGCAAAGTTGCTGATTGGAAAGTATTGTCGATGCCGATGGGCATGGAGTGCCAATGGGCATGGAGTGCCAATGGGCAGAGTGACATGGCGGTTGACGTCAGCAAGGGGTTGCCGATGGCATTAGAGGGAAGCTGCGGATTAAAGTCTACCGATGGAAAGTTTCATCGAAGAGAAGATATAAGGAAACTGGTGATCTCATACCAGTATTGTTATAGAAGTTTGAGTCCGACTCTTGCACGAGTCGTTTATTTACTTAAAAAAATAGAGGTGTCTGTTTAGGAAAATAATATTGTTATTTGGGTCCGACTCCTGCGCGAGTTAGTTATTTCCTTTAAAGTAGGAGTTTGTTTTGGAAAGGTACGAGTCGTGTCTGTATACAACTCCTATTGCTGGAGTATAAATATGTACCTAGGGGTCGTGAGAAAAATATCAATCAATCTATCAAAAAACAAATCAATTACTCTTATTACTTTTATTGCAATTTACCCTTTTATTGCATTAGTCTTAGTTTACTTACGAGTTCTTCAAGCTTCGACGGGCTGCATCACCTTGATCTCCGTCAAATCCTTGCAAGTTCCGCGTGGGAGTAATCTGAGCCTTGACATCCGGGCGTATCGTTGTTGTCTCGTTCAGCCCTGCTCTAGTTATCCTGATCAAGTCTGAGTCTTGGCATCCGGGCATATCGCCGTTGCCCTGTTCAGATTTTGTTCTAGTTATCGTCCTTGTCGATTAACTGGTCAAATCGACTGACACACCTTGGATATCGAATTTCGGGTAATAGCCCGAGGTGTTCGCAGATCCTGACGCTTTTTGTGTCAACACCTCTTTTGGCACACCCGGTGGGACAATTACACATCTATCATGGGTGATAACTCCGACGTTAACCAAAGGAACATCATTGAAGTCTCCGAGGCCGATCTAAAAGATGATCAGAGACTGGCCATGGAGCGGGCTATGGAGGAGTACAAGCAATTGTATCTGAAATCCTTCAGCCTAAGGAGGAGCGGCGAAGCAATCCAGAAGCAAGACCCGCCGTTGCCGCGGCAGGTCACGTATGATGCTAATCCTGGTAAGTTACAAGAGATGGTTAATTCTGCCTTAAATCAAGCATTAATTAGCCACTCCAATGTGTTGTCCAATACTGTGTACAACGTTGTTATGCAATCGTTCAAAGAAGGACATGCACCTCAATATGTTGGTCCAGCGTATCATCAACCTGGATCGGCATCTATAAACCCATCGGCAGCCCCAATGGCGTCATCCACTCCCATGGATCCGTCTGCCGATGTAGCTACACCGCCATGACCAAGTCCTAAAAGCGTCATCAAGATTAGTGCAGATCTAGTGGTGTCAGCAATGTCAGGACCTGCTATCCAAAATCATCCAGCGCCTGCCAACTGGTGGGGTTACGGTATGCCTTCAAATCCATCTGTTGGTTCTAATGTGGTGCAGGGAGACAGTTCAGCGTGGAAGGGCTCCATGGCATCGGCAATGCAATCACAGCCGACGGTCTCTATGATGCATTATTCTACGTCTTCTCCAACTGTGCAAGTGCCATCAGAAGATTTCCAGATGGTAATTCCTAAAGTACCTCTGATGCCACCATCGGTGAATTCTGTGCCGATGCAACACAGTATAGCAACTGGAAGTCAACCTCTGGTGGAAAACCCTCAAGCTGGAGTGCTAGCACATCAAGGTAACCAGTTTGCTGATTACTCTAAGATGCAGGAGCAGCAGGCGCCAGTTAGCTATCAGCCATCGGTAAGTCACATGCTGATGACTTATAATCCTAGATGGACCAATCAGCCGCCAGCTCAACAACCTGGTATGATAATGTATCATTATGGAAGTCCAGCGAA
The DNA here is from genome assembly GCA_022036555.1 of Microstegium vimineum. Classification (NCBI taxonomy): domain Eukaryota; kingdom Viridiplantae; phylum Streptophyta; class Magnoliopsida; order Poales; family Poaceae; genus Microstegium; species Microstegium vimineum. Next base: position 38,562,176 of record CM039121.1, on the reverse strand, counting down.
CAATCAGAGTAGATCATCGGTACAGCAATCGATGAATATGATGACTCAACATAATCCAATGAGTGTACATGCTTATCCATCGGTAAGTCAGCCGATGCCTAACATCCAGATGACTGGTGCTGCGCCTATGCCAATTACTCCGCATCATCTTCTACCAAGACCTGAAGGGGCGCATCAGCCGGCTCCACCAGTCAACAACCAGCCAATGAGTCGGCAAGAGCAGGATACATATTGGACCGATAAGATCGCCGAAGTGATGAAGGAATAATTCGGCATTAAACCCAAGGTTAATACGTACTCTTATCGGATGCCGTATCCTCCGGCATATGATTTAATTCCTCTTCCAAATCGGTACAAGGTGCCTGATTTTACTAAATTCTCCGGCCAAGATGACACGTCAACAATGGAACACATTAACCGCTTCATTATCCAGTGTGGAGAAGCTGCCAGCAGAGAAGAGCTAAGATTGAGATTGTTCTCATCATCATTGTCTGGATCGGCATTCACATGGTTTATTTCATTGCCTCCAAACTCTGTAATCACATGGGCTGATCTAGAAAGACAGTTTCATAAATACTTCTTCGCTGGCATACATGAGAAGAAGATTACCGATTTAGTTAAGTTGAGGCAACGTAACGACGAATCGGTGGAAAACTTTGTTCAGAGGCTGCGAGACATAAAGAACAAGTGCTACAGCTTGGTACTTGATGATCGGCAACTGGCAGATTTGGCTTTCCAAGGACTATTGCCGCATATCAAAGATAAGTATGCGTCTCAAGAGTTTGAAAGCCTAAGTCATCTGGTGCAAAGGATTGCCGATCAAGATATCAAAACCTTTGAACCCAGGAAGACTTGGAATAAGAAGGTGACCTTCATCGGGCAAGAAGAAAATTCCGGGTCAGATGAAGAGCAAAGCATCGGTGCGGCCGAATGGGTGAAGGATAAGAAATCTATGTCTCGTCCATTTGGCCAGAAGGAAGCTGAAAGGTTCACCTTTGACATCACCAAGGCCGATAGGATGTTTGACTTGTTACTTCAAGAAGGGCGAATCAAGTTAGCGCCTAACCAAGTAATTCCATCGGCCGAAGAGCTCAGAAAAATCAGGTATTGCAAGTGGCACAATGCATCTTCGCACAGTACCAATGACTGCAAAGTATTCAGGCAGCAGTTGTAGTCAGAGATTGAATCTGGACGAATCAAATTTGAAAATTCTAAAGTCCAGAAACCGATGAAGATTGATCAGCACCCGTTTCCAAATAATATGGTGGAAACTAGCGGAAAAAGTAAAGTGCTGACATCGGAAGCTACCAGGAAGAATGCATCGGTGGACCCTAACCATCAAGTGGCTGAGCGCGACGAGAGGAGGTTTGCTGATGATAGAAAGGGTAAGAACATTGCCGATGAAGGTAGCAATGCCAAGAGGGCTCCTGGTGTTATAATCACGCATAAGCAGCCAAGGCAAGAATATCGGCAATCGCAAAAGGAGCGATATCAGCAAGAAGAAGAAGAGCATCAAGAATGGCTTCGGCATAAGGATCACTGGAAGTGTCCCTTCTTCGTTCACTGCTGGGAAGAAGGCATCAAGCTACCTACTGCCGATAATTGTCCTGAATGCAATGGATATTACACTGCCGATCGGTCAGGTAAGAAACCTTGTTTTGATGATCAAGCATCCAGGTATGCTAAGCCGCTCAGAGAGAAGAAATCAGCACATAACCGACTGGGGGGCAAGCTCAATGCGCATAACAGGCTTGGCAGGCATGTTGATCAAGAGGAACTCGATGAGTTGGCCAACACCAGGGCGCCCGATGAAGAAATATTCTCCAGAGATCCAAACATCAGGAGTGGTGCCGACACGAGCAGCGAGAGGCAGCACCAGCCTATTTGGAAAACTAAACTTCCTCAGTGGTGCCCTAAGGGTCTAACAAAGACTCAAAAAAGGAGGATCCAGCGCGAACGCCACGACAACTTATATGACAGTGAAACTCCAAGGGAAAAGCAGTGGAGGCCAAAACGCAAGGATAGGGATCCATCGACAGAAATCAATATGGTCGTCATATTGCCGAGAGAGTTCATGGCGCCTGTCAGCGATGATGAAGAAACTGCTGAAATGTCACAATTGATGTTGGATCTGATGGCAGCCGTCTTTGAGAAGCCTGCCGATGATGAAAGGCAGCACCTGAGGGCTCTGTTCGTTAAGGGCAAAGTAGATGGACAACCTGTGACAAAAATGCTGGTGGATGGCGGAGCGTCAATAAATATAATGTCATATGTCATGTTTAGGAAGCTTGGAAAAGGCGACCAAGACTTAGTCAAAATGGACATGAAGCTCAAAGACTTTGAAGGCAATGTGTTGCCAGCTATGGGAGCCGTATGTGTTGAGTTAACCATCGGCAGTAAAACTTTGCCGAAAACATTTTTTGTAATCAGTGGCAAAGGCACCTACAACTTGCTCCTAGGAAGGGATTGGATCCACGCCAATTGCTGTATTCCTTCCACCATGCATCAAAGCCTTGTGCAGTGGGTCGGAGACAAGATTGAAGTCGTCCGAAGTGAGACCCCATCGATCGTTGCGTCGGCAGAATCGGAAACTTATGAGCAAACCAGATGCATATCAGGTGAAGCTTGGGACACGGAGTTCCTTAAAGTTGCCGATTACCACATTACACCGATCCAAGCAGTCAGTCCTGAAGAAGAGTTTTAATGGATCGGTTCGCTGATAATGGAAAACTGGGACAGGGCTTCACATCCGTCGATGATTTACTCAAGATAGACATCGGCGATGGTAGTAAACATAGGCCTACTTTTATTAATGCTAAGTTTCCCAATGTAAACTGCAGTTAACCGATTTATTAAAGGAATACAAAGATTGTTTTGCTTGGGATTATACAGAAATGTCTGGTTTAGACCAATCGATAGTCGAACATCGGTTACCTATTAAGTTTGGTTTCCAACCACATCGGCAACCTACGCGCCGATGCAATCCTACCATTCTACCTGACATTAAGGCTGAGATTACAAAGTTAATCGAAGCTGGATTTATTCGGCAATGCCGATATGCCGAATGGATTTCTAATGTGGTTCCTATGTATAAGAGAAATGGAAAACTTCATGTTTGTATTGATTTCGGGAATCTCAACAAGGCCACGCAGATGGATGGTTACCCAATGCCCGTTGCCGATCTGCTGATTGATGCTGCTGCTGGACATCAAATCATTAGTTTCATGGATAGTAATGCTGGATATAATCAGATATTCATGGCTGAAGAAGACATATCCAAAATTGCCTTCAGATGTCCAGGTCACGTCGGTTTGTTCGAGTGGGTCGTAATGACTTTCGGCTTGAAGAACGCCGGTGCTACTTATCAAAGAGCAATGAATTTCATCTTTCATAAGTACATCGGCACGATAGTCGAAATCTATATTGATGATGTGGTGATTAAATCCGGAAGTTTTGAAAAGCATCTTGCCGATTTGCAAAAAATCCTGGAGTGCACAAGGGAGCATGGGTTGAAGATGAATCCTAACAAGTGTGCATTTGGTGTATCGGCAGGTCAATTTCTGGGTTTTATGGTGCATCAGAGAGGCATTGAGATCGGCAGAAAATCTATTGATGCAACTAATAAGGTGGTTGCTCCTACAAACAAGACTGAGCTGCAATCTTTGATCGACAAGATTAATTTTATTAGAAGATTTATATCCAACTTATCTGGTAAGATTAAATCTTTTAGTCCATTGTTGAAGCTGAGAGCCGATCAAGAGTTTACATGGAAAGAAGAACAACAGTTAGTCTTGGAGGAGATCAAGAAATATTTGGTAAACCCTCCAGTCTTAGTTCCACCTAAACACGGGAAGTCTTTCAGGTTGTATTTGTCTGCCGATGACGGTGTTATCGGATCAGCCTTAATTCAAGAATTTGAAGGGAAAGAACGTGTAATATATTATTTGAGCAGAAGGTTAGTGGATGCTGAGACCAGATATTCGGCCATAGAGAAATTGTGTCTATGTTTATATTTCTCTTGCATAAAATTGAGGCATTATTTATTGTCGGCTGAATGCACTGTTATCTGCAAAGATGATGTGGTTAAGTATATGCTGTCAATGCTAATATTAAGTGGGAGAATCGGTAAGTGGATTCTGGCGCTTTCAGAATTTGATTTAAGGTATGAATCGGCTAAGGCAGTTAAAGGCCAAGTGATGGCCGATTTTGTTACTCAGCATTGCAATGAGGTAAGCTCTGTAGAGATTGCTCCTTGGACTTTGTTCTTTGATGGATCTACGTGCAAAGAAGGGGTAGGCATCGGTGTTCTCTTAATTTCACCCCGAGGACAGAAGTATGAGATTTCATTGCCGATTGTTGCTACATCAACAAACAATCAGGCTGAATATCAAGCTTTAATAAAAGGGTTGGAATTACTCAGAGAAGTGCGCGCCGATGCTGTTGAAATTTTTGGCGACTCTATGTTGGTGATCAATCAATTGACTGGGGTATATGAATGCCGAAGTGAAGTGTTGGTTGCACACCATGAGAAGTGTTTACGATTGTTGAAAGAATTCAAAGAGTATCACCTTGAGCATATTCCTAGATTGCATAATGAAGAGGCCAATTGATTAGCACAGAATGCTTTGGGATATCAGCCGATTCAAGAAGTCATGACATCGGTAAAGGTTGCCGATGACTGGAAAAAGGAAATCGCCGATTACTTAAGAGATCCATCTAAGAGGGTTGAAAGGCATCTAAGGTTCCAGGCCACTAAGTATGTGCTCCTTGATAATGAATTGTATTATCGGACGATTGATGGAGTTTTACTCAGATGCCTTAGCAAAGAAGAATCAAAGGAGTTGATGGGCGAAATCCATGAAGGTGTGTGTGGGGCACATCAATCGGCATTCAAGATGAAATGGATGATTAGGCGGAATGGATATCATTGGCCGACAATTCTTGAAGACTGCTTCAACTATTTTAATGGGTGCCAGGATTGTCAAAAGTTTGGTAATGTACAGAGGGCACCTGCATCGGCAATGAATCCTATAATCAAGTCTTGGCCATTTAGAGGATGGGCTATTGATCTTATTGGCCAAATTTATCCACCGTCAAGTAAGGGGCATAAGTTTATACTTGTTGCTACCGATTACTTTACAAAATGGGTTGAAGCAATCCCTTTGAAGAAGGTAACATCGGCAAACATGGTGGATTTTGTAAAAGAACATATTGTTTACCGATTCGGTATTCCTCAAACTATTACTACTGATCAAGGAACCATGTTCACATTGGGCGAGTTTGATGAATTTGCTGCTAGTATGGGGTTCAGGGTATTAAACTCTTCTCCTTATTATGCTCAAGCTAACGGTCAGGCTGAAGCAACTAATAAAAGAGTTATCAAGCTTATCAAACGCAAGATTGAAGAGAACCCTAGAAGGTGGCATGTGGTGTTAAATGAAGCCCTATGGTCGTATCGGATGGCGTGTCATGGTGCAACCAAAGTTTCGCCGTATCAGTTAGTCTATGGACACGATGCTGTCCTACCTTGGGAAATTAAAACTGGTTCCAGGCGATTATCTTTTCAAGATCAATTGACAACCGATGATTATGGTATTCTTATGAAGGATGAGTTAGAAGATTTGGCAAGTCATCGGTTGAGGGCTCTGATCAGCATTGAAGAAAAATAAGAAAAGGGTTGCCAGATGGTATGATGAGAAGGTAAAGGTAAAAGAATTTGCCGATGGTGATCTAGTGTGGAAGTTGATTTTACCGATTGGGACTAAGAGTTCTAAGTTTGGAAAATGGTCTCCTAAGGTCCTTATCGGATAAAACAGTCTGCTCCTGGCAATGCTTATATTTTAGAAACTCTCGAAGGAGTTGCGTTCTCTAGAACAATCAACGGTAAATACTTGAAGAAATATTACCCTAGCATTTGGGTAGACGCATAGAGTGCTCGTTTGAACGCCGATGAAAGAAAAGGTTACAAAACATCGGTAAAAGCGTACTGACATCATATTATAGAGCAAAATCAAGTGTTACTGATTACATTTGCCGATATAATGAATTGTAACGAATTACAACAAGGATTGGATAGCTGATATCGCACGCAGGAGAATTTGCTCTATTTCTTTCATCTCCCTGGCATCATCATCGGTAGATCCGTCGATTGGCTTGATTTTCTTCTCCAGCTGGATAGCTTGTCGAGCATTTGCGTCTCTTTCTTGTCGTAAGGCTTTAACAACATCGGGTAGTTGAGCTTTCTTTTGGCTGGCTGCGCTCAAAGCTTCTTCCACCCTTCTTAATTCAGCCTTCAGCTGTTCCTTCCTTGCCGATAGGTGAACTATCTCTTGCTCAAGATTAGCGCCGGAGGCTTCTACTTGGCCAATGTTCTTGTGCTTCTCATCGGCAACTTTCTTGAACTTGAGCATTTCCTCTGTAAGCTTGGACTGAGCGTTCCTATCGGCAATACGGCGTGAGACCCGTTTGTATTGGAGTTGGCGGCTTTCAAGGAACGCTGCTTGGAAGAGGATTTCTTCTGTATCAGCAGACAGGTGGCCTTGGATGTCTTTGAAAGCTACTTTTGCTGCAGTAGAGTCCTGGACGAGCTGGGATGTGTTTTGTTGCAGCAAGGAGAGCAATGCTTCAAGCTTGAATTTGACCTCTGCCGATAAAGCTAGAGTAGAGCTTTCTTCGTCCTCGTCTTCATCGAGAAAGTTGACGGCGAAGGAGAATAAGCTGTTTGCTACAGCAGAACCTTCTTGATCTTCGTCTTCGCCAGGGAGGTTGACACCGAAAGAAAACAAGCTATCGGGAGAGTCTTGGGCCTGAAAAAGAGAAAAGTTAAAATTTGCCGATCATAAATTTGTATTGCAAGTTTTTAGATAATCGGCTTACCATCTTGAAACGGATCTCTTGTCTGGGACTTGGAAAGGCCGTTGGTGCAGCTTCATCTTGGAGATCGGCTGTAGTTGCCGATGAACACACTTCCGTAGGAGGAGCGGTTGGTGTTGTAGGTGTTGTTGTTGGCACTGTTTCTGCTGCGGCGGCTGGCTCTTGTAACGGCGATGCTGTCCTCTCATCAGGAATTTCATCAGGTATAGGTGTTGGTGCTAATGCCGATGCTGTTGCAGCTGGTTCCTGCAGGGGTGGTATTGTTCCCTAGTCGGGAGCTTCGTCCATAGGCTGCTCGGGAATGGACGCTGACGATGGTTCCGCCGTTGGAGCATCAGCAGTTGGTGATGCGACTGGAGTTGATGGCGTGGATGGAGTGGCTAGCCTCAGACGCCTCTTCTTCCTCGGAGCTGCAGTTGGTGAGCCGGCCCGTTTTGGTTGAGAAGCCTGGGGGGCATCGGCAGTAGGAATTGACGCAGCCTGTGCGTCTGGAGCAGCTGTCGATGACCTCGCTGCCTAAAAATGTTTAGCGCAAGTTACACGGAATAAATATTGCCGATAAGGAGTTTGTGATCGGTATAAGTAAAATTGAAACTTACTGCGAAAGATCGCGCCAAAATGGCAGCGGCAGCCGATGGAGTAGCAGTGGTCGTTACAGGCGTCGACCTTGGCTTCAGAGTGACTTTAGGGACCCTCTGAGGAGTGAAGGCAGCCAGTGTAGGAGCATTATTGCCGATGATTGATACTGGGCTCATCACTCGAACGCGGAAGGGCTTGCCACTTTTGCTCACTCGGGGGATTGGATCGTCGACCTGTAGTAAGAGAAAGTCAGATGCCGATGGTAGAAGTAAGTAATAAGAAATGCATTGGAGTAAAAACTTACTGCATCATCGGGAATGACGTAATCGACATCAATCAAGTGCCGATAATAATGTGATGACTTGGAAAACAGTTGGCCTCTCCATTCTTGCCACCAAGATTTGTATAGCTCTGTCATGAATGATGTTGGTGCCCAGGAAGATAGATCAATGTCTGATGTATCGGCATCTGGAGGGAGGTTGACAACCTTGTTCCAGTCCATGGCGCTGGAGATGATTTGCCTTGGTTTTATCACCTTAGAGTAGCAGAGCTTGATCGGTAATTGGCCAAATGCCAGTTGTCTTGCTGCTACCGATGGGTAATAGAACTCAAAGGATGGAGGAGCATTCTTCCCAGTTCCGAATATGTTAACTGGAATAGCTTGGGGAACAATGCTGGCCTTCATGATTACTTCATTCCGGGGTACGTTCCAATCGGTAAGGTTGAACAACAGAGGGAATTGGTTGTTCTCGTCAACATAGGGCCACCAAAGCCGTTCTGCGACAGGGACTCCATAGTAAAATTTTTGGAAGAACCTGCCGAATTGATCTTCATTGGCATCGGTTCCTGGTAGCACTATGATGGCTTCCCCAAAATTGAGTGGGGGCGAGTTGTTGATTCATCATCCTCATATACGTAATCTTCCAATATATCCCTCAGGAATTGCTGGTTGAACAGATCAAATTGAAGGACCTTGTACATGTGTGCGTTCAACCACATATTCACAAACCACCAAGGACCTCCAAGATTGCCGATGGATTCACCTAGCAATAGCTTCTTGGACACTTGGTGCAGGAGATGGTATACCGATCCAAGAAGGTATCGACCGAGAGTGAGTCTTGTTCCATCGGCAAGAAGTTCTGCTGCGGGGAGATGCATGGTGGTAGGTCCAACTGCTCTGCCACAGAAGATAAATTTTTCTAGCCACATATTCAGAAAGATGGCGTGCTCCCTCTGACCTACCGATCTAGTTTTTTGATATTCTTGGATATAACCGGTTCATCTGTCGATATTGCGCGTGTTCACTTTATACTCAGCCTTCCTATTGAACAAGGCAGGGGTATCAGCAGAGGAGACATCGAGGCCGGTAAGCATATGCACGTCGGCAAGAGTAGGGGTGGCTGGTTCGTGTCTGAATAAAAAGGCATTCATTGTATCGGACCAGAAATAAGAAGCCGCCATCATCATATTCTCATTCTTCTCCATATCGACAATGGAGAGCCTGATGCACTGGTCTAGGTTACGCTCTGACCAGTAAACTTGGTGTGTTTTGATTACTCTAAGGTACCAGTTCTTCCATCCCTTGGTGGGTCTAGGCCATGAACGGAAGGCATCTTTCCATAACCCTAAGTTGAAGCACTTAGATTTAAAGGGGATATGTTTGGCTTCCGCATTGATCAGATTAGTGGGGTCAGGATTGCCCATTGGACCTAGGCAGTTGAAATTGGATTGCTCAATTGGGATTACTACCTTGTTGTACAGTTCCTAGGTTTCGAAAAAAAAGAAATCAAAGAAAGAAAGGGGAAAAGAGATTACGGAATTGATATGGAAGAGAAATTTGCAGGAGATAAAGTGAGGAAGGAGCAGATTTACCTTCGGGACGTCGAAATTGATCGCCATTGGGGCTTTTCGAGTCCTGCTGGAAGAGGATGCCGCTGCCTGAGCCCACGGAGCTGTTCTTCGGAGTCGCCGCTAGAGTCGCCGCCGAGGTTGAAGACGAGGGCAGGTGAAAGTGAAAGTAGGCTTAGGGTGAAAAACAGATTGGATGGTGGTAACTTTTATAAGCCTGGTCAGGGGTATTTTGGAATTCTCTTTGTATTGAGCAGGAATGTAGAGAGGTATGCGCGGCAATCGAGGAGATATGACTGGACTTACAACTGTTCATACTGTAGTCACGGAATTTTGTTAATAAATTGCTATTTTTACACGCGGTAATCGAGGAAGTCGTGCGGTTATCTTGGAGGGAACAGTTATAGTAGAGAAAATATCGGCGCATAAAATATTCTACACTCCAAAATTGGGGGGCATGTGTTGACACCGTTTTTCGGCATGTGTCAAATGAGCTAAGACTTGCATTGATCGGTAGTCGTTTTCCATCAGCATTGGGAAGTCATCAGCCAATGTTGCCGATGAAGGTAGATGCTGCGAAGAGGTTAAGTTTGTTGCCGTTGGAAGCTGGACGTATTGCCAATAAGGATGTTGCTGATGGGAGTTGGATGACCCTTGCCGATACGAATTAGTTAGTGAAGACAAGTTACCAAAAATGCAAAGTTGCTGATTGGAAAGTATTGTCGATGCTGATGGGCATGGAGTGCCAATGGGCAGAGTGACGTGGCGGTTGACGTCAGCAAGGGGTTGCCGATGGCAGTAGAGGGAAGCTGTGGATTAAAGTCTGCCGATGGAAAGTTTCATCGAAGAGAAGATATAAGGAAACTGGTGATCTCATACCAGTATTGTTATAGAAGTTTGAGTCCAACTCTTGCACGAGTCGTTTATTTAATTAAAAAATAGAGGTGTCTGTTTAGGAAAATAATATTGTTATTTGGGTCCGACTCCTGCGCGAGTTAGTTATTTCCTTTAAAGTAGGAGTTTGTTTTGGAAAGGTATGAGTCGTGTCTGTATACAACTCCTATTGCTGGAGTATAAATATGTACCTAGGGGTCATGAGAAAAATATCAATCAATCTATCAAAAAACAAATCAATTACTCTTATTACTTTTATTGCAATTTACCCTTTTATTGCATTAGTCTTAGTTTACTTACGAGTTCTTCAAGCTTTGACGGGCTGCATCACCTTGATCTCCGTCAAATCCTTGCAAGTTCCGCGTGGGAGTAATCTGAGCCTTGACATCCGGGCATATCGTTGTTGTCTCGTTCAGCGCTGCTCTAGTTATCCTGATCAAGTCTGAGTCTTGGCATCCGAGCGTATCGCCGTTGCCCTATTCAGATTTTGTTCTAGTTATCGTCCTTGTCGATTAACTAGTCAAATCGACTGGCACACCTTGGATATCGAATTTTGGGTAATAGCCCGAGGTGTTCATAGATCCTGACGCTTTTTGTGTCAACACCTAGTCAGTGAGATGGAGGATATCATTGCTTCTGGCTTCAGAGGACACTGGCAGCTACAGTATGCCCACTGGATCTCTTTTCTCCTAGTGTCTCATGGTGGTTATGCGTCATATCTCACCACTATCACTCGCTCAGACACGGTCTTTCCTGAGTATAACATGAGTCAGCTAGTCAGTCACAGTGGCAGGGGTCATGGCAGACGTGTCCAGGGCCCTCACACCAGGCAGACAGGTATTGCTCCAGAGTCTATAGAGCAGCAGGATGCAACCGTTCAGGGGTTAGCAGAGGCAGAGCTTGCAGATCTTGATGCTCAGATTGATGCTGCAGCCGATGATGCTTACAAAAAGGATCTGTCGTCTGACAGTTCAAATGAGGATTACAGGCCGATCCCCGAGTACATGCCTATGTCCCATGACCATGAGGCCGGTGGATCCAGTTCAGGTCCCCCACCTGCTCCTGACTCTTCACAGGCTACCCTCTTAGCCCTACTTATAGAGATGCAGAAGAGTTAGCAGCGACAGCCAGAGGAGCTCCTTCGTCAGGCTGAGGAGCAGAGACGTCAGTCAGAGGAGCAGCACCGTCAGGCAGAGGAGGTCAGGAGACTCGCAGCACAACAGCTCGCAGCTTAGGTAGAGTCTCAGGCAAGGCAGGATGAGTTCCAGCGTCACTTCTGATAGTATCAGATGCAGCAATCTGAGATTCAGAGGACGCAGACTCAGATCCTAGAGAGGCTTCTCAGTTCGAGCTCCGGGCCGACCTACACTCCACAGCTCCAGTTGTCCGGAGTCTCCCAGCAGCAATACACTTCGCAGCCACCGCAGACACCAGTGGTAGTGGTGCCGACTCCAGTGTTACCGTCCGAAGGACAGTAGAGTTAGGCACCAGGTTCCCCAGCTTGCCAGACACCGATGACTCTAGTGTCATCATGGTTCGCCTCCCCCGGTGAGTTACAGACAGGATTTACATCTACCCGGGGAGCTACCATTGAGGAGACCACTCAAGATCTCACAGCTTCCTACAGAGAGTTGACAGGTGAGGATCCTCCCAATGGTGCTCAGCCTGACACACAGCCAGCAGAGAGAGATGCAGCAGCTCCTGATACTTCTCTAGAGGTTCCTCCTCCGGAGCCGGGCACCCACCTATCCTCTGTTGCCTCGTCGGAGATTGGACCGGATTGCTCGACCCAGGCGGTCACTACACCTCTGATAGCTGTCGCTACTGATGCCACCGCCGATGTAGTTGAGGTAGTAGAGTCAGCAGTTTCAGCCCGGCCAGAGGGTCAGTTAGCAGTTGATGCAGCAGTGACAGTTGTCGTGTCTCTACTCTCTCAGCCTCAGGAGTAGCCAGCAGAGCTTCTTGCCGTAGTTACCTTGACAGCTCTGGCTTCGACACCTTCTCCTCCACCTCGAGTCTACGCTCGTCGGGTCACAGTGCCCGCATCTACAGAGGCAGGACCGTTCGAGGCTCCAGCTCAGGATGCTACACCTTCCGAGCCTCAGGGGAAGTTAGAGGAGTCAGCTCAGCCTACCCAGACTGCTACACAGACAGCTTCAGTTTTAGAGGGTCAGACAGCTGAGGACAGCGATGACAATCCAGACTACTCTCAGTTCAACCTCCGTCCTCGCACTATGGATGCTTCACTTCCAGATGCTCCAGTAGATCCGTAGTTTTTGGTGCTTGGCGCCAAAGGGGGAGAGAGAGTCGAGTATTAGAGATAGGGGGAGGGATTTGGTTCTTTGATGTGCTTATTTTTTCCCCGTACTCATGTCATCATATCTACTTTTCATGCACTTGGTTTTATTTGTGTTTGTGAGATACTATGTGGTTGTGTGACAAACTCTTGTGTTTATCTAATATATTTTGTGAGTTGTCACCCTTTCATGATATGTCTCTATGAGCTAATGGTTTTTGAGCTTCTGCGCCATACTCCGATATATATGTGAGAATATCATGAGGTACTCTGATTCTATTTCATATTCATTGAGTACCATGTTTGTGGTTTGGCTTGGATGAGCAAGTATCATTCTATCGGATTCACTAACCCTTGCTAAACCTATCCAAGTCACTTGAAATCCTATTCTTTCACTCTTATCCATACTTGAGGAGTTATTGTCGTCAATCACCAAAAAGGGGGAGATTGAAGAATCATGGCCCTATTGGTTTCGGTGATTAAGGACATGTAAGAGATTATTATGGCTAATGTGTGTTTTGCAGAGGCTATGCGTAGCTTAGCCATAGTGATCAACATGAATGGGCATCAATGGTTATCACTTAGCCCCCAAGATGGATACTGTTTTGGATTTCAAAGAGATATGATGAAGGCCCTAGAGTGATAGGCTAAGTGCCATAAGGTGATGAAGGGCACTTAGAATTAGATAGGGCTTTTATTTGATCTTTGACCGTACTATCAAGGGGGGTCTAGACTAGTAGCTTGACTTAGGAGAGCTTCATAACTTAGGTGTGGTGCACACTTGACATCCTTAGCTCTAAGCAAGCCTATGGTGACCGTAAGATAGCCTAGAACAACATCCATATTCATCGGGACGAAAACCGAAGTTGAGAAAGCTAGTTTCTGGGCGTCGGACGCTAAGGCCAGAGGCGCTGAACGCTGTCTGGCGTGTCCGACGCTGGCGACGGACGCTGGGGTAAAACCCTACAGCATCCGGCGAGCCAGCAGAGAGCTCCAGAAACGCTCATTTTGCGACAGACGCGTCTGTCGCATGGGCATCGGACGCTAGCAAGCGTCCGAGAATATTTTTCCAGAAACCCGAGAGCAGCCAGTTGGCGTCGGACGCTGAGGCGCAGCATCCGTCGCCAAGCGACGCAGCGTCCGTCGCCTGCTGAGATGAATAGGAACTAGCCATTGGGGCTAGCGACAGAGCATCCGTCGCCAACTTAAATTGCCTGTTTTCTTAGCCCGAGGGCTGAGTGTGTGGGGGAGTATAAATACTTCACCCCTTGCCTTCCCACCTTGCCTTTGCTCATTTGAGTTGCTGGTTGCTTTGAGAAGGTGGAGAAGAGAGCAAAATCCCTAGAGAGAGAGAGAGAGAGTGATTCGCGAATCCATCCATCCTTCTCTCCTCTAGTTCATCCAAGAGAGCAAGTGTGCATCCACTCTAGTTGTGAGGCTTGATTGAGTCAAGTGAAGATCAAGGCTTGTTACTCTTGGTGATCGACATCACCTAGACGGTCCAGTGGTGCTTGAAGGAAGGTGATCGCCGGGAGGATTGTCGACGGGCCTTCTTCATCGACTTGTGATTGGTTGTGGGCAGTTCACTGAGTCGGAGTGGCGAAGAACCGGCCCGTAGAGAGCACTCATCCCTTGCGTGGGATTGAGGGGAGCAATACCTTGTGAGGTGCTCCAATGAGGACTAGGGGGAGTGTCGACTCCTCGATACCTCGACAAAAACGTCGTCGTGTCAAGAATCTCTTTCCCTACATCTTTCATACCGCATTACATTTCGCACTTGTCTTTCAATGCATACTAGAATTGTGTATGGTATTTTTACTTTCCTTGGCTTGCTACCGCTTTCATAGTCTAAGGCACACGAATCATTAGGCATGGGGTGATTGGCACTTGATAGGATTTCATATTTTCTTTAAAAATTTGAAATAAGCCCAATTCACTCCCCCTCTTGGGCATCTTGATCCTTTCAATTGGTATAAGAGTCTTGTTTCCCTAAATTAGGCTTCACCGCCTATGGCAAGATGTCCCATGGGGATGGACCGCCACCCATGTTTGATGGGGATGATTTTCCTTATTGGAAAGTGCGGATGGAGGCCTGCCTTGAGGCCGTGGATATCGGTGTGCACAAATCCGCTACCATAGGTGGCTCCGTGTTCGCCGAGGATCCCTTCTTTGAGAAGAACAATGCCAAGGCAAAGAACATTCTTTTCCGTGGCATTGGCAAGGATGTGTTCAACCGTGTGTGGAATTGCAAAACTGCATACGATGTTTGGACAAACATTTGTGCGCTACACGAAGGGACCAAATGTGAGCGTGAGGAACACTACCATTTGGTCATGGCTAAGTTGAACTCCTTTGCTATGCTTGCTAATGAGAATGCTAATGAGATGTACTCACGTCTTAATATTCTTGTAGAGGCGTTGAATGGACTTGGGCTCACCCAAATGCAACCCGCCGATGTGGTGCGCAAGATTCTTTGTGTCTTGCCAATTGACAAGTATGGCCACATCGTCATCGTTCTTCACCAAGGGGATCTTTGAGAGTCCCCATGTGTTTGGTTTTGAGTAATTGATGAAACATACCTAAGTACTAACCTTGATCTCTAAGTGTGAATCATGAGATAGGTTGGTACATACCATGTGATGGAGCAAATGGATCAAGGTGGCGATTAAAGGCTCTAGCATGGTGGAGGTGAATTGAAAAGAAAATGGTGTCAAGGCAAAGGTGAAACTAGGAACCATTTTCGGTTTGGTGATCAAGACACCATAGAGGGTGTGATCACATTTAGGATAGATATTCGTACTATCAAGGAGGGAGCTCTTGTGTTTGATTACAGTTATCATGTGCCACTAGGTTCATTGCATTGCATATAAAATCAATTGAACTAGTGGAACAACCAACTAATTCCATGATAATTGTGAACTAAAAGCTAACACACGTGCACAAGTGTTGAGATCACTTAGTGTTAGCTCTTGGAAGCTTGGAAGAAAGTTGGAGGCAGTTTGGACTCGGTTTGGAGGTCTGGACGCTAGGGTTTTGGTGTGTCCGGATCATTGGGTGCGTCCGGACACACACCCTAAGTTGGTTGATCAGAGACAGGGGTCCGGACGTTGGTTGAGGTCCGGACATGAGGGTCCGGACGTTGTCCGAACTGCCTGGTGCTCTCTGTTGGTTCTGGAAGAAGAACCGGACGCTGTTGGTCGTCCGATCGTGCTAGTCCGGATGCCGTCTGGAGTGTGTTGAGGCTCTCGGGAGCTCTCTGCTGGGGTCCGGACGGTGCGCGCTGATGGTCCGGAGTGGGATTGTGCACTGCGTTCGGAGCCACGTGGCAGGCAGGGGCGAAGGCGCGAAGTGGCCGTTTGAATCGGCAAGCTGACCGGACGCACAGCCATTGGTCCGGACGACGTGTTATGCGCGTCCAGAGGCCGCGTCCGGAGTGACAAACAGAGGCTCGTTTTCTGCCTGTGAGGGGTGCCCGGACGCTATTGTTGGTCCGGACCCCTCACTATTGGTAGCGTACAGAGGTAGCGTAGGAAGCCTGTTTTGAGGGCAAAATGGCTAGTTGTGAGGGGAGGCTATATATAAGTGTTTGGCCAGCCCTTGGAGCACTCTCTTGCACTCTCACTTCACTCTTACACTTGTGCTTGCTTGAGATTGCTCTACCCACTCATCTCATTGATACACTTGACAATTTCATGAGAGATTGAGTGAACCAAGTGCATTGCTTGATTGTTTGCATACTAGTGGCACGTGGTGATCGTCGTCATCGCGGAGCTCTTTTTATTCTTGGAGGTTGTCACCTCCTAGACGGCTTGGTGTGACGAGGATCGTTGAGCGGAGGAAGGTGATTGTCTCCGGCTCCGATCGGTGGATTGTGAGGGGTTCTTGAACCTTCCCCGTGGGAGTTCGCAAAAGGTATCTCTAGTAGATTGCTCATAGCTTGTGGATCCCTATCTTGTGTTGGTTTTGCGGCACCCAGTGACGGGTTTGGCGTGTGATGCCAATTAGCGCGTGAACCTCCAAGTAGGTGTATCGCTACAACGGGGACTAGCTTGTTGGCAAACAAGTGAACCTCGGAGAAAAATCTTGTGTCTCATTGTCTCTTTTCAAGGATTTCTATTGTGATTGATTGGCTACTTATTGGTCTCCTCTCCACGTTGGTATAACCCTTCTAACTCTAGCTTTGCACTTCATTCTTTACATTCTTGCAAAGTAGAGTAGCTCTCTAGTCTTGTGTAGTCTTATTTAGAGCTTTCTAGGTTGCTAGCTAGTTTGTGTGCCTTAGTATCTATCTTGCTAGTAACTAGAATTAGTAGCTGGCTTGCCGACCCTTTTTAGTGCTAGTGCAAACTTGCTTTATGCCATGTTTTATTCTAACAAGTTTGCTTAGTGTTGTTGTAGAAATTTTTAATAGGCTATTCACCCTCCCTCTAGCCATATCTAGACCTTTCAATCCCTCCGCTTCTACACCAACACAAGATCAATGCTCATGAGATGTACATGAAGATCGGTGATGGCGGTTCTTCATCCTCCTCCAAGAAGAAAGACAAAGAGAAAGAGGAGAAGAAAGACTTGGCCCTCAAAGCTTCCACCAAAGAGAAGTGCAAGATCCAATTGTTGGTTGAGGACTCAAGTGATGAAGATGATGAAGACAACATCGCTCTCATGGTGAAGAAGACCACCAAGGTGTTGAAGAGGCTAAACAAGAATGGAGTCAGGTTTGACTCAAAGAAGAAGAAATTCTTCACAAGCTCTTCAAGGAAGCCAATCTCCCAAATGAAGTGCTACAATTATGGCATTCTTGGTCATCTAGCTCATAGATGCACCGAAGAGAAGAAAGACAAGTTCAAGAACTACAAGAACAAGAAGGGTGCACAAGATGAATCAAGTGAAGATGACAAGAAGCAAGATAAGCCTTACAAGAAGAAGAAGAAGAAGAAGAAGAAGAAGAAGAACTTCGACTTCCACAAGAAGAAGAAGGATGGCAAGGCTTATATTGTTGGTGATTGACTCACCGACATTGAGGACTCAAGTGACTCCTCCGATGATGAAAGTGAAGATGAGAAGGTGGCCGCATTGGTGATTGACTCTTCTACTCCACCGCCACCTCCTCCTTCATCACCGGGCTCATCCTCTACACACCTATGCCTCATGGCTAAAGGTGATAAGAAGGTACAAAAAGAGGATGATGGTAGTGATTCCTCTTGTGATGATAGTGATGATGAAGAAGCACTTTCCTATGATGAACTAATTAAAATTTGCAACAAATACTCGGACATCATAAGGAAGTACAAAGCTAAAAATGACAGACTTCTTGTGATACAAGAAAACTTGCATGCTAAGTTTGATGCCTTGTCTAGTGCTAATGATGTTTTGAAGCTTGAGACTAACACTCTCACATCTAGCACTAGGGAGCTCAAAGCCTCACTCAAGCAAGCTAATGAGAAACATGATAAGCTTGAGAGGTCAACACAAGAGCTCCAAACAAGGTATAACTTGCTAAAAGATGACTACAACCAAGTGAAAAATGAAGATGGCACACTTGTGGTAGCTAATGAATTGCTTACACATGATCTTGCTACACATGTTGCTATTAACCCGGTTGTTAAGTGTGATAGTGCTACTTCTTGTGAGGACTTGCTTGATGATGTTGCTAGTGAGCAAACAGCTAAGTGCAAGGGCAAGAAGATAGTTGAAGCCGACAAGTATGATGACTATGTTAAGATGAGGGAAGAGAACTCAAATCTCAAGGAAGAGCTAATCAACCTCAAGGCAAACAAGCCCTTCACTATCAAGTCAGCCAAGGAAGATGACAAGGATGCCTCTACCTTATTCAACACACTTAAAGAAGAAAATGCAAAGCTCAAGAATGAAAAGATCAAGATAGCAAGTGGCTTGGAAAAGTTCACCAAGGGTCACAATCTTCAAAGTGAGCTCTTGGTAAACACCGTGATGAAGAATGACAAGATGGGCATTGGGTTCAAGGAGAACCAAGTGATGAAGGCCAAGGTCAAGATTGAAGCAAAGAATTACTACAAGAACAAATACAATGGCTACAATCAAGACAAGCCAAAGCCTAAGCCTAGAAGATGCTTTGGATGTGGACAAGTTGGTCACCTTGAGTTCCAATGCAAGACACCACCTCCCAAGACCTTGCCCAAGCACACAAGGCCATTTTCTCATGATGCACACTTTGTCATCAACAAGGATTCTAAGGGTAGACCTTTAGTGGTGTTTCTTGGTCCACCCATGAAAAACAAGCCTAAAGTGTTGTGGGTTGCTAAGGAGTTGGTTGACAAGGCTTTGGGTCCCCGCAATGTGTGGGTTCCCAAACAACAAGCTCAACTCCAGGTTGCTTGTGTGTAGGTGAACTACAAGACTGGTAGTAGCCATTTGGTAATTGATAGTGGTTGCACTCAACATATGACCGGTGTAACAACCCAGGTTTTCAAACCACACAAAAATCACAACTTTTTAAAAAATTTCCTTGCATAGCCTTTGTTTGGTGTTTGCATAATAAGAAACCCTATGTAGTTGCACAAGTAGATCCCATTAGAGCTAACCTTAGTTTGCATAGCATGTTAATTAACTTAAACCTGAGTTGCTTCTTTGGGCTTTTGTTTGCTAAAACCTAATCAAACTTATTTGGAATTTAAAAGATAAAAGAGAAAGGAGGAAAGGAGGGAAGGCTAAGGCCAAAGGCCTAGCAGGCCCAGCCATAGTCCAGCGCAGGCACAGCAGCCAGCCAGCCCAGCTAAACGCAGGCCCGCAGCAGCAACCAGCCAGCCCGCCCCCGCATGCAGGCCGGCCCAGCGGACGCGGCCCGCCGAGTAGCGCCCCAGCGCGTCGCCACCCGCACCCCCTCTCTTCGCCGCTGACAGGTAGGACCCATGGGCCCCGCACGTCATCCCATTCCTCCCACCTTTTCCCCCGTCTCTCTGCTTTTCACCGACAGAACAGAGGAGGGCAGAGCCGCGCCGATGCCGCCTCTATCCACACCCTCACACCCGTATGGCCCCACCTGGAAGCCGCCAAGACGCCGCGCTCCGCGCCTCCCCTTGCAACCACCCCCGCTCGGCGCCAAGGGGACAGCAGCAGGCCTGCGATGATGCCTCCATCGTCATGGTGGTGACGCCGCCGCATAGCTCCTTTTGACCAGCGACAGTCAAAATTGGGAGCGCCCCGCCGTCTGCGCTCGCTCCTGCTCCCCCAAAACCCTAGCTACGACCCCCTATCTGCCCTACACGTACCCACGACGCATCTCTCGCCGTCCGCCTCCGCCATGGCTGATGCCGACTCTATAAAATGGTAGAGCTCCCTCGCGCCGCGCCCTTCCCAACCCTAGCCGCCACACCTGTGGCCACACCCTAGCCGCGCTGCCAAAGGAAGGGAGAAGAGGAGAGGCAGGAAGGAAGGAGGAGAAGGAGGCCAGCCATACGACTCCGCCCGAGCTCGCCGGAGAAGGACCGCGACATCGACCACGTCGGCACAGCGGCTTGGGCACTGCACGGCACAGCGTCGCCTCGCCACTGCGTCACCTTGCCCTGCACCGCTAGCCTGTCTACGTCGCCACCCACGGTGAGTCGCCGACCGTGTCCGCCTCGCCACGCACCGCGCGCTCGCCATGGCTAGATCTTGCCATGGCAAGGTCACGTTCCGACCTTGTCCTGCACCTTGGGCTTCAACCGACTCCACAGTCAACTCCACCAACCCCAAGCCGACCCCAAACACCACACCACATCCCCCATCACCCACTGAGTCAAGCCGGCCACGCACCAGGAGCACAACCGCATCGCAGCCGTCCCACCGCACTCCGGCCGCCCCGTACGCGGGGAAGGGGCCGTCGAGGTTCGCCACCGCCGCGCGCACGCAGCCGCGTAGCCGGGAGTGACCCTAGGTACCCACTGCACCTTGACCACCGGAGACCCATCACCCTCGCCGCACCGACGCGGCGGACCATAGCGCGCACCGCCACGCCGCGCACGTGCTACACCCCGCGGCCACGCCTAGCCTTCCGCTACCCAGCCAAGAGCCCCAAGCCCTTGCTGCACTCCTCACCATGACGCTGTCGCTCCGCCGAGCAGCGTTGCAGCCTCACTACGAAGCCGCCGCCGCCGCCACATGAGTCCGGCCTTGTGCACCTACCAGACCGCAGAGAAAAATGAGGAAGGGAGCTGAGAGGGGCGTTCCATCGTCCGCGAAGGCGCTGTCCACGCTAGCCAGCAGACAGAAGTGGAGGGGGAAGCGAGCCATGGGCACTCGCGAGCGTGCACACGCACGGCGTGCTCACGCCCAGAGCAGAACAGAGGAGCCGACGCGCTGGTCCACCATGGACCGGTGGGGGGAAAAGGGAGGAGTGAAGGCGGGCTGGTGCACCCGTCCACCGTGCACCGGCCACCCCCCCCCATCAGACCAGCCCGGCCAGAGCCATGGGCCTCATCCACGCTTGGCGGCCCAGGGAAGAGAGGGGGAGGAGTGGAAGAGTGGGCCGAGGAGAAGTGGGCTGGGGTGCTCAGCCGGCCGGCCCAGAGAAGAAAGAGGGGAGAGAGAGGAGGGAGCCCCGCGCGTGGGCCTTGCGTCAACATAGCCCAACAGTGAGCAGGCCGGAGCCCTGCAGCAAACCCGCAAGCGCGCCACCAGGCCAAATAAGCCATAGCCGGCCCAAAAACCCTATCCCCACCTTTTTCTTTTATTTTGACTTGAATAAAGGCCTAGAAATTCGTAGAAAATGCATGTGCTTTCGGAAAAATACAAACTTGGTGTCCAAATTCTTCTAAAATCAAACCCTAGATCTTAGACTTGTGTTTGAGTGTATTCGGGTCTTTTCGTTCTCTATTTGTTTCTTCGTGATTATCTGTAGAATTGTCTAAGTCGCGGTTTGTGTTACGATTTAGACCCGGAGGAGCCGATAGCTGAGGAGGGGGACCCAGACTACACAGAGGATGCCGGCGATGACTGGACGGGTGCCACGTCCCACCCACCATCGTAGAACCTAATAGACATATCATGTTACTGAGTAGAATGCTAGCGCTTTACTTTATGCAAATGCTCTGAATAGGTTGCATGGTAGTTGTTTGCAAAGCCTTTACCTTGTCGCAACCTTTCCCCTGCACACCCGCTTATAGGATAGACACCACTTATATTTTTGCCATGTCACTTGCTCTATTCATGCTTTTACCATAATGATAATTAGAGGACTTGCTTGTGCATGGTTTAGGCACGGTGTGCCTCTAAAATGTGATAATGATAATTGGGGAGATCTTGGCGTGTGTCTTGGGTGTGTGATGAGGGTCGAGTTGATCGGACAGGTTCTACGACGAGTCCAGGGGACGAGTCTTGCCGGGGGTGCGACCTGGGCATCCCCACGAGAGGTACCTGTGGTGGGTACATGTGTTTTGGAGGAGATCCCGGGGCGAGCCCCGGGATAGAGGTGCTGTGATGGCATGGGGGAGTACCCCGATTGTGGAGATGACCTGTCTGATCCCACCTAGGACCTGATATTCAAGTGGACCGGAACCTTGGGAACCTTCGTGCGCACCACTCGTCCCTGAATGGGTGGGGTGCGGATGTTGATCGGTTTGGGCGATGCCATTACTGCCAGGTTGTTAGGTGATAAGGGTGGGTGGTGCCTTCGTGGGGACCGCACCATCCTAGATGCGCAGTACCACGTTGGCCAGGTGCTGTGTCTCCCAGTCTCAGTTTGCCAGTGCGCCGGGGAGCCCCAGGGCTGAGTGGCAGGATGGTGTCGTTCTGGATCAGGAGACAGCCCGTTATCGGCCTAGGCGTTGCGCAACGTTGATGATGGCAATCTTGTGGGTACAGGTGTACACACTCTGCAGAGTTGATCGATCTATACGTATAGCCGTGTCCCCGGATATGGACATTCCCTTGACCTACGCTTCTCTTGAGTAGTGAGATGAGTCCTTTCTTCTCTCCCCCTGGGTTTTGTAGGTCCGGCTGTGAGCCGCTGAGGCAATGACGAGAGGGAGTCGTCTTGTCACCTAGAGAGTGTGAGAGTGTGTGGTGAGATGTGTGTGGATGGGATGGATGTGTGAGAAATGTGTTAAAACTTGATTTACAACTCACTACTGCTTAATTACTTAATAAACCTGCATAGGAAAACCTACAGCCAGATATAGGATCTTTTCTCTACCCATTGCATACCACTTTCCAATAAGCAATTCGCAAAGCATAGGGTGGGAGCCAGTGTCCAGTACAAATCGTACTGAAAGATTTTGGATTCAGGTGACGAGCCAGAGGATGAGTTCGAGGACGTCGACCCGGAAGAGTAGGGTTTCGTGCTGCGCTCAAGTCGGAGATGCTGAAGATCTACGCTTCCCTTCGCTGTTCTTTCTGTTGCGTGCTTGTGTGATTCCGCCCAGGGGGCGATGTAATAAATAAATTAGACTTCTTAATGTACTCTTTAAATTCAGAATTCGTGTATGACTATGATTATCGACTGTAATTTGATAATGCGATGGGATGATCTTCGGGACTATCGTGTTATATTTCGCATCTGTGGATTTTCCCTTCGAGGAAAAATTGAGATCGTTGCAACCGGCGACCCTCGGATGTTCACCACGCTTGATGAGGATTGTGCAAATCAAGACAAGATTACCTTTGGGGACAATTCAAAAGGCAAAGTTCAAGGGCTTGGCAAAGTGGCAATCTCAAATGATCAATCAATCTCAAATGTCTTGTTAGTGCAATCTTTGAGCTTCAACTTGCTATCGGTTGGTCAACTATGTGATCTCAGGTTCTAATGTCTCTTCACTCCAAATGAGGTAGTTGTGACCAAGATTGAAGATTCATCATTGATATTCAAGGGGTTTCGGCACAACAATCTCTATCTAGTGGACTTCACTTCAAATGAAGCTAGTTTGCAAACATGTCTATTCTCCAAGAGTTCTTTGGGTTGGCTATGGCATAGAAGAATAGCACATGTGGGCATGTCAACTTTGAAGAAACTTGTCAAGATGGAATTGGTTAGAGGGGTTAAGGATGTGGTGTTTGAGAAGGACAAACTTTGTAGTGCATGTCAAGCCGGCAAGCAAGTGGCAAACACTCATCCAACCAAAGCTTTCATGTCAACCTCAAGAGTCCTAGAGCTACTACACATGGATCTATTTGGACCTACCACTTATGCTAGCCTTGGAGGGAATCTCTTTTGCTTGGTGGTAGTTGATGACTACTCTAGGTACACTTGGGTGTTCTTTCTTCAAGACAAGGGAGAGACAACCGATGTTTTCAAGAAGTTTGCAACTAGAGCACAAAAGGAGTTTGATGTGAAGATCAAGAAGATAAGAAGTGACAATGGCACCAAGTTTGTGAACACGAAGATTGAAGACTATTGTGATGAAGTTGGCATTGTTGACATTTCTTAGCGTCGCACCAAAAATAGAGATAAATTCCTATCCCCAGCAACGGCGCCAGAAATGCTCGTTGCTATTTCTTATGACTATTGGATAAATCCGCAAGCGCACAGATTATACCGTTGTAGCACTTCACCTAGGAGTATTCCAAGGTATCGTAATTTATATTTTCCCAAGGGAAAGCTGAGCTAGAAATGATAATTAGAGAGAGATCCTAAAGAGTATCTCGACTTAGTACCAACTAGTATAGAGGGGTAAACGATAAATGTGATAGGGAGGGGTTGATGAATGAAGAAGCTATAGTAAAAGATACTTAGAACGGACTAGATAGAATAGCTAGGTGGGAGGACAATGAGAGAGTACAAGGGACTCCTATGCAATTCACTCTACTTCAATATACTTAGCTAATTAACTAGTCTAAACACTATAGTTTGCCTCCTCAATAGAAGTATGCTAGGCGAGGGGATAGATCAGTAGGAGGACAAAACTCCTACCCGACCACGCCCTCGTTTTACGGGGGCCTTACCTTTTAAGGACTTGCCTAAACAACACGTGGTGGAATACAACGACTAGACAAGGTTGTCACCTCTTGCTAGCTACCACAAACAATCTATGCAGCAAGCGGTAACCAAGGGTAAGATAATGTATAAGCACCACGCTTACACACAACTTACTACTTTGACTACAATCTAGAATCAAAGCACCCTATTACAAGCAATGATCGCATACAGGAAAGGTCACAAGGATCACAGACTATGAATGTAAAGGCTATTAAAGAGCAAAAGCATATAACAATTGTTGACACCGTTTTTCGACACGTGTCAAATGGGCCGAAGCTTGACTGGTCAGTGATTATTCTCCATCGGCATCGGTAAAGTATGAGCTGGTATGGCCGATGGGAGAGTGCTGCAGGAGGCCAAGTATGTTGCCGATGAATGTTGGGTGATCTTTGCCGACGAAGGTTGATTGGTGGTCTCGCTGAAGCTGGTTGCCGATGAAGAACGATTGCCGATAAGGCTCATTGCCGATTACCGACGAAGAGATGCTGCCGATTGCTGATCGGGAAAGTATTGCCGATGCCGATGGGCGTGACTTAGCACTTGGTGGCAGTGGAGGATTACAAGTGGCCAAAGAAGGAAGGTGCGGATTAAAGGGATCTACCGATGGAAAGTTTCCATCAAGAAGAAGTATAAGGAAGCTGGTGTTCTGTGCCAGTATTATTATAGTAATTTGAGTCCGACTCTTGCGTGAGTCATTTATTTTCCATTAAAATAGGTGTGTTTGCTTAGAAAATAAATATTATTATCCGGCTCCTGCGCGAGTCAGTTTCCTTTAAAGTAGGAGTTTGTTTTAGGAAAGATATGTGTCGTGTCATTGTACAACTCTCCATGCGGGAGTATAAATATGTGCCCGAGGGCTATGAAAAAACAATCAATCCAATCAAAGACAAACCAATTCTACTTTTTATCCTACTTTTACCGCAATTTACCCTTTTATGCATTAGTTATAGTTATCAGCGAGTTCTTCAAGCTTTCGACGGGCTGCATCACCTTGATCTCTGTCAAAATCCTTGCTAGTTCCGCGTGGGAGTACCTCTAGGCTTTGGCAATCCGGGCGCATCGCTGTTTGCCTCGTCTAGCTCTGCTCTAGTTATCTGTGATCAATCTGAACCTTGACGTCCGGGCGCATCGCTGTCATCTTGTTCAGCTTGTCATAGTTATCATCCTTGTCGATTGATTGGTCAAATCGATTGGCATGCCCTCGACATCGAGCTTTGGGTAATAGCCCGAGGTGTTCATAGATCTGACGCTTTTTGTGTCAACAACAATACTATACCTCTTTTGGCACGCTCGGTGGGACCAGATTATACAGATCTACACATCCGGCATGGCTGATCACGCCGATGTCGACCAGAGGAATGTCATCGCAGTGTCTGAGGCCGATCTAAAAGATGATCAGAAGCAGGCCATGGAGCGGGCTATGGAGGAATACAAACAGCTGTATCTCAAGTCCTTCAGCCTCAGCAGGAGTGGCGAAGCAATTCAGAAGCAGGATCCGCCGTTGCCACGGCAGGTCACGTACGACGCTAACCTTGGTAAGCTACAAGAGATGGTTAACGCCGCTGTAAGTCAAGCTTTGATTAACCACTCCAACGTGCTGTCCAATACTGTCTACAATGCTGTCGCACAAACATTCAAAGAAGGACATGCACCACGATATGTCGGTCCAGCGTACCATCAACCTGGATTGGCATCTGCAAGCCCATCGGCGGCTCAAATGGCGTCTTCCACCCCTGTGGAACCGTCTGCCGATGTGGCTACATCACCAAGACCGAACGCTGGCGACACTACCAAGTTCAATGCAGATCCGGCCACATCGGCAACTCCAGGGCCAGCCCCCACTAATTGGTGGGGATACGGTATGCCTCCGAATCTATATGCTGGTTCTAATCTGGTGCAGGGAGATGGTTCAGCCTGGGGGAATTCTACGGCATCGGCAACGCAATCACAGTCGATGGCTCACATAATGCGCAACGCCACACCTGCTCCGGCCATACAAGTGCCATCAGACGATCTCCAAGTAATCCCCAAGATACCTCTGATGCCACCATCGGCAAACTCCGTGCCGATGCAACAGATTATAACCACCAGCAGTCAATCTCTGGCGGCAAACTCTCAAGCTGGAGTACCGATTCCCCAAGGTAACCTGGTGATCAATTGCTCTAGGATTCAAGAGCCGCATGCCCCGGTCAGCTATCAACCATCGGCAAGTCATATGCCGATGCCTTATAATCTTGGATGGGTCAACCAGCCACCAGCTCAGTAGCCTGGTGCGCCGATGTATTATTATGGAGGCCCAGCTTACATTCAAGGCGGGTCATCGGTACAACAACCGATGAATGTGACAGTTCAGCCGACTCCGCCAAGTATGCCAAATCATCCATCGGTAAGTCAACCGATGCATGGCGTGCAGATGACTGATGCTGCGCCCGTGACAACTGCATATCTTCAAGGGGCGCATCAGCCGACTCCGCCAAGCATGCCAAACTATCCATCGGTAAGTCGACCGATGCATAGTGTGCAAATGACTGGTGCTGCGCCCGCGACTACTGCACATCTCCAAGAAGGGCGTCAGCCGACTCCACCAGTCGATAATCAGCCAATGAGTCGGCAAGAGCAGGATGCGTACTGGGTCGGTAAGATTGCTGATGTCATGAAGGAGCAATTCGGTATCAAACCCAAGGTCAACACATACTCCTATCGGACCCCGTACCCGCCTGCATATGACTTGATTCCTCTTCCAAATCGGTACAAGGTGCCCGATTTTACCAAGTTCTCCGGCCAAGACGACACGTCAACAATGGAGCACATCAACCGCTTCATTATCCAGTGTGGGGAAGCTGCCAGCAGGGAGGAATTAAGGGTGAGGCTGTTCTCTTCATCATTGTCTGGATCGGCATTCACGTGGTTCATATCATTGCCTTCAAATTCTATAATTACCTGGGCCGATCTGGAGAGGCAATTTCATAAGTACTTCTTTGCTGGTATACATGAGAAGAAGCTTACCGATTTGGTCAAAATGAGGCAACGCAACGATGAATTGGTAGAAAGTTTTGTGCAGAGGCTGCGGGACATGAAGAACAAGTGCTACAGTCTGGTGCTTGATGATCGGCAACTAGCAGATTTGGCCTTCCAGGGGTTACTGCCGCACATCAAAGACAAGTACGTGTCCTAGGAGTTTGAGAGCCTAAGTCACCTGGTGCAGAGGATTGCCGATCAAGATGTCAAAACCTTTGAGCCCAGGAAGACTTGGAACAAGAAGGTGACCTTCATCGGGAAAGAAGAAGACTCTGGATCGGATGAAGAGCTGAATGTCGATGCGGCCGAATGGGTGAAGGATAAGAAGCCTGTGTCTTGTCCGTTCGGCCAGAAAGAAACCGAGAGGTTCACCTTTGACATCACCAAGGCCGATAGGATGTTTGACCTATTGCTGCAAGAGGGGCGAATCAAGTTGGCGCCCAATCAAGTGATTCCATAGGCCGAAGAGCTCAAGAAGATTAGGTACTGCAAGTGGCATAATGCAACCTCACACAGTACCAATGACTGCAAAGTGTTCAGCCAGCAGTTGCAGTCGGAGATCGAGTCTGGGCGAATCAGGTTTGAAAACTCTAAAGTCCAGAAACCGATGAAGATAGATCAGCACCCGTTCCCAAACAACATGGTGGAGATCAGTGAAAAAACTAAAGTGCTGACATCGGAGGCTGCCAGAAGGAACTCATCGGTAGACCCTAGTTACCAAGTGTCCGAGCACGATGCAAGAAGGTTTGCCGATGACAGAAAGGGTAAGAAGGTTGCCGATGAAGGTAACAGCGCCAACAGGGCCCCTGGAGTGGTGATTACTCACAAACAGCCAAGGCGATATCATCGGCAATCACGTGAAGAATAGTATCGGCAAGAAGAAGAGGAGCATCGGGAATGGCTTCGACATAAGCACCACTGGAGGTGTCCCTTCTTTGTTCATTGCTGGGAAGTAGGCATCAAGCTGCCCACTGCCGATAACTGTCCAGAATGCAATGGGTACTACACAGCCGATTGGTCAGGTAAGCGACCTTGTTTTGATGATCAGGCACCCAAGTACGCCAGGCCGCTCAGAGAAGACAGATCGGTACATGACCGACTAGGGGGCAAGCTCAGTGCCCATGATCGGCTTGGTAGGCGTGTTAACCAGAGGGAGCTGGAGGAGATGGCTAATGCTAGAGTGCCCGACGAAGAGATATTCTCCAGAGATCCCAACATCGGAAGAAGTGCCGATGTAAGCAGTGAGAAGCAGCATCAACCTGTCTGGAAGACCAAGCTTCCCCCATGGTGCCCTAAGGGTTTGACTAAAACCTAGAAGAGGAGGATTCAGCGCCAGCGCCGCGACGACCTGTATGACAGTACAGAACCCTCGGAAGAGAAGCAATGGAGGCCGAAGCGTAAGGACAGGGGCCCATCGGCAGATATAAACATGGTTGTCATGTTACTGATGGAGTTCATGGCGCCCGTCAGCGATGATGAAGAGGTTGCCAATATGGCACAATTGGTGCTAGACCCGATGGCGGCTATCTTCGAAAAGCCTGCCGAAGAGGAGAGGCAACACCTAAGGGCTCTGTTTGTCAAGGGCAAGGTGGATGGTCAGCCGATGACCAAGATGCTAGTGGATGGTGGCGCATCGATCAACATAATGCCCTATGTCGTGTTCGGGAAGCTTGGCAAAGGTGATCGAGATTTGGTCGAGACCGACATGAAGCTCAAGGATTTCGAAGGCAATGTGTCAACCGCCATGGGAGCCGTATGTGTTGACTTAACCATCGGCAGTAAGACTTTGCCGACAACGTTCTTTGTAATCAGCGGCAAAGGCACCTACAACTTGCTCCTCGGAAGGGACTGGATCCATGCTAATTGTTGTATCCCTTCTACTATGCATCAGAGCCTGGTGCAATGGATCGGGGATAGAATTGAAGTCGTCCGCGGCGAAGCCCCATCTACTGTTGCATCGGCAGAGTTAGACACTTATGAACAGACCAGATGTATATCAGGCGAAGCCTGGGATAAAGAGTTCCTCAAAGTTGCCGATTACCGCATCAAGCCGATCCAAGCAGTCGGTCCTGAGGAGGAGTCTTAATGGATCAGTTCGCTGATGACGGAAAATTGGGGCAGGGCTTCACGTCTGCCGATGACTTGCTCGAGGTCGACATCGGCGATGGTAGTAAACCTAGGCCTACTTTTATTAGTTCTAAGTTAGATTCCCAATGTAAGCAGCAGTTAATTGATTTATTAAAAGAGAATAAAGATTGTTTCGCTTGGGACTATACAGAGATGCCTGGTTTAGACCGATCGATAGGTGAACATCGGTTACCCATCAAGTCTGGTTTTCAGCCACATCGGCAGCCGGCGCGCCGATGCAATCCTACCATCTTACCCGATATTAAGGCTGAGATTACCAAGTTAATCGAGGCTGGATTTATTCGGCAATGCCGATATGCCGATTGGATTTCTAATGTGGTTCCTGTGTATAAAAAGAATGGAAAACTTCGTGTGTGCATTGATTTCAGGAATCTGAACAAGGCTACGCCGATGGATGGCTACCCGATGCCCGTCGCCGATCTGCTGATCGATGCTGCTGCTGGACATCAAATTATTAGCTTCATGGATGGTAATGTTGGGTACAATCAAATATTCATGGCTGAAGAAGACATATCCAAGACTGCTTTCCGATGTCCAGGTCACGTCGGCTTGTTTGAATGGGTGGTCATGACTTTTGGCTTGAAGAATGCCGGTGCTACTTATCAGAGGGCGATGAATTTTATCTTTCATAAGTACATCGGCACAATAGTTGAAATCTACATCGATGACGTGGTGGTTAAGTCTGGAGACTTCAAAAAGCATCTTGCCGATTTGCGGAAAATATTGGAGTGCACGAGGGAGCATGGGTTGAAGATGAATCCTAACAAGTGTGAGTTTGGCGTATCGGCAAGGCAGTTTCTGGGCTTCATGGTGCATCAGAGAGGCATTGAAATCGGCAGAAAATCTATTGATGCAATTAACAAGGTAGTTGCTCCCACAAACAAGACTGAGTTGCAGTCTCTGATCGGCAAAATTAATTTCACTAGAAGATTTATATCCAATCTGTCTGGTAAGATTAAATCTTTTAGTCCTCTGTTAAAGTTGAAAGCCGATCAAGAGTTTATATGGAAAGAAGAGCAGCAGACAGCCGATGAATGTTGGGTGATCTTTGCCGACGAAGGTTGATTGGTGGTCTTGCTGAAGCTGGTTGCCGATGAAGAACGATTGCCGATAAGGCTCATTGCCGATTACCGATGAAGAGATGCTGCCGATTGCTAATCGGGAAAGTATTGCCGATGCTGATGGGCGTGACTTAGCACTTGGCGGCAGTGGAGGATTACAAGTGGCCAAAGAAGGAAGGTGCGGATTAAAGGGATCTGCCGATGGAAAGTTTCCATCAAGAAGAAGTATAAGGAAGCTGATGTTCTGTGCCAGTATTATTATAGTAATTTGAGTCCGACTCTTGCGTGAGTCATTTATTTTCCATTAAAATAGGTGTGTTTGCTTAGGAAATAAATATTATTATCCGGCTCCTGCGCGAGTCAGTTTCCTTTAAAGTAGGAGATTGTTTTAGGAAAGATATGTGTCGTGTCATTGTACAACTCTCCATGCGGGAGTATAAATATGTGCCCGAGGGCTATGAAAAAACAATCAATCCAATCAAAGACAAACCAATTCTACTTTTTATCCTACTTTTACCGCAATTTACCCTTTTATGCATTAGTTATAGTTATCAGCGAGTTCTTCAAGCTTTCGACGGGCTGCATCACCTTGATCTCTGTCAAAATCCTTGCTAGTTCCGCGTGGGAGTACCTCTAGGCTTTGGCAATCCGGGCGCATCGCTGTTTGCCTCGTCTAGCTCTGCTCTAGTTATCTGTGATCAATCTGAACCTTGACGTCTGGGCGCATCGCTGTCGTCTCGTTCAGCTTGTCATAGTTATCATCCTTGTCGATTGATTGGTCAAATCGACTGGCACGCCCTCGACATCGAGCTTTGGGTAATAGCCCGAGGTGTTCATAGATCTGACGCTTTTTGTGTCAACAACAATACTATATCTAGTATAGTAATGCTCAAAGTAAATACTAATTAAAGTAAAGAGAAAAGATAATATATTGATAAAGATAAAGTCTTACAAAGAAGGAAAGATACAATAGCTATACCAGAAGACTTCCCAGAAGACAACTCCGAAAATCCTGAGCGCAGCTCGACTCAACTCTAACTCCCACTCTAGACTAAACTACTAGAACAATCTAAGGAATAGAGCATGTAGGCTTCTTCACCATGTGTAGAGAGGGGGTGTGACCCTCTATTTATAGTAGGGGGATGGAGTAGGGGCTACTCCATCGCCACGTCAGCGATCCGGGGCCTTCCATTCTTCACCCTTGGATCAAACCGCCTCTTGAACCGACCAAGGGTGGATGGTGTGGATTTCCACCATGTGTAGAGTGGTATGGCGGTGGGAGGGAGCCAACCGACCTAGGGGGGTGGTCGGCCGACCCCCCCTATGGCCAGTGGGCCCTCCTCTGGCCTCTGGGAGTGGTCCCACTAGTCAGGGGACCAGGTGGGAGCTAGGTGGGCCCAGGGAGTGGTCGGCCGACCCCCCCCTTGGGGTGTCCTAGCCCACTTCTTCCTCCCTGGTGTTGGTCCCACTTGTCATTGAGGTTGTTTGTTGGTTCTGAAATGGTTGTCATGTTTATCTCCTTGGTGTGGACCCATGGATCCATGTGCTACTCTTGTGAGCCATTGAGAGGAAACACAGAGTGATCCAATGGTTGGATTTCACTCTAGAGTGCCTCTCTTGGATCATGGCCGAGAGGGGAGCCAGGTGGGCCCATAGGGTGGTCGGCCGACCCCCTATGTGGGCCCCACTAGCTCTCCTTTGCTTCATTTCTTTATTCCTACACTCAAACACTCATGGACATGTGGAACTAGTTATTTGATAAAATATGCTCATGATGTGTTTATTTATCCTTGATCCTGAGGTTGATGGCAACATTTTAGCTATGTAAAAGTTGATCATAATTTGTGCCAACAAGATCCCCCAAGCTTAACCTTTGCTCATCCCGAACAAACAATCAAACTTAGCTTGATGGATCAGGAGTTGCTACTATGCTTTATATTTCAAGAGTACTAAATCTACAACAAGCATACTTCTCTTTTGAATGGAAAAAATAGCAATAAAGACTCACCCATATTACCTTAGTCCTTCATGGGGCTTATAGCTTTATCCTTCGTCTTGGGAAGTTGAGAGATAGAACAACTTGACTTGAGCACTAGTTTTCTCATTCTTTCACAAGTTTCATATCGGAGGTTTTTTTAAAATTTTGTAAAAGAAAACTTAGTGTTCCTCAAATGGTACTCTCGAGTCGCTCATAAGGTGTATGATTCTTCACTAAGGCATATGTCAAAGGTTTGCCTTCTTTCTTCCTATCTCTAAAGCTTATGTGGAGCTATAGGTAGGGATCAAAGGTGTAGCAAACTTACCTTGCATATGTTGTAAAGTCAAATTCTGGATCCAAGGAGGGAAGTGTCATACTCTTATATCAAGATGTGCAAGTGTGTGGAAACATGGCAAATGATCAATACTCCTATATTTGGAAGATCTCTCTTTCCTAACTTATTATTTTGAGACATAGCTATCTCTCTCTCTCTCTCTTTTCAAGAGAGAGCTTTGGAATGCTCATAAAATTTAGGACTTTAGAATTCCCTTGATTTTTTTGCATAGTCTATGTCTCATTTACTAGCAACAAACTAGAGAGAGTTTTTCTACTTAGAGCATGGAGTATGAACTATGTGGAAATGTAAGGCATGTTTCTGCGTACTACCAGTGTAGAAGCAGCATGTATATGTGGCGTGTACATGATCTTGATCTTGGGAGCATGATAAATCTCTCAACAAGGGTCACAAAACTTGACCAAACTCAACACAAAGCAAGCAGCTTATGTAGAAAGCTTATATCATGAAAGAGCATGTATGGCTTTGGTAGGAACTTTTCACCATTGAGGAACAAAAAGTGTTTTATCATTTTAATAAATAAAACTCTGATAGTCATTCTTGCTTAGAACAATATTATATCAGCTCTTATCTTGTCATATCATGTCTCACAACAACTTAGACTTAGTTACAGCATTTGCAACCCACAAAAGTTTGAGGTTCGTGATGGTTTCTTTTAAGCCAAGTAATCCATACTTAGAGAAATACCAAGTTGTAAACTAAGTACTAGAAAAACATTTAGCAGAACAACTATTCATCATTTCCATAGGAGATATTAATTTTCATGGAACAAATGAGAGTGGAGTAGAGAAAGGTCTTTTTATTTTATTTTATCATATGCAAATGTTTTAGATGCAAAGCAAAGATAAGCAAGGAAATGCATAAATATAAATGCTGAAACTAAAAACTTACCTTAGTGGGGGAGGGAACCTCCCCCAAGCTTGTTTTTTGCTCAATAATGCGGCGGATGTGGATGTTGTTGCCGCCACAAGTCCCAATGTCGATATTGTTCTTCTTGTATTGCTTGAATGTCTTCAGCAGTTTGCTGGACGATGCGTGCTGTCTCATCGTGCTCAACACGCAGCTCACCAAAGGTGTTGGTGAGATGATCGAATTGTTGTCGTAATTCACGATGCTCCCTTTCTCGTGTGGACGAGAAGGATGCCTGTGCTCTTTGCGGACGTGATGGTCGAGGAGGCATGCCACTAGAAGTGTACATGGGATCGGAAGATGCATCGTCTTCCTCCTCGCTAGTAGCTCCTCGGAAAGAACCACCTTACTCAAGATGAACAAAGTAAAGCCCCTCCTGAGTTCTCCTGTCTGAACCTGCAAAAACTCTTTGTCCAATTCCTTGATCTAAATCAAGGGTCAGCTTACGGGTCCTATACAATTGAAGTTGCCTATTTGGAAGAGGCACCACAATTGTATGGCCACTGTAGATCATTTTAAGATCACCATTGGCATCTCTTTTTAACATTTGAATAAATGTAAGATATTCTTCTGAGATTACAGCTATAGGAGCAGAGATGTAAACAAAGGGTTGAGTGCCATTTAATAGGTTCATGGATTCGGCAAGACGAGTAATTAAAGATGTGAATTGAACAAATTCATTACTCTCAATTGAACTTTGCCAAAATTCCACTAAGCATTTTACAGGAGAGATTTGAATTTTGTTTACCATGGCATAAAGCAATTTTAATTCCATGTCACTTATCAAGCTAGTATTGCTTCTAGGAAACAAAGTCATTTTCATCCAAAGATGTATGAAGAGA
The DNA here is from genome assembly GCA_022036555.1 of Microstegium vimineum. NCBI lineage: Eukaryota > Viridiplantae > Streptophyta > Magnoliopsida > Poales > Poaceae > Microstegium > Microstegium vimineum. Next base: position 38,527,446 of record CM039121.1, on the reverse strand, counting down.
AGGGTTGGGTTATGAACTTCCTCAGGTTTAAGATTTGAGCAATCTTTTAGAGCAGAGTAGAGAACCAAAATTTCCTCTTGTTAAAACTACGCAAGGCAGAGTCTAGATCTAGCAAACATGAATCTTCAAAGCCAAGGGCAACATTTAAATGACTCCAAGTTAAACTATGACTTTGATTAAACATGCGAAAGGAAATTCCAACATTAGAGATTTGGAGAGAGCATAAGAATTCTAAGGTGAGCAACTCAATTCCAAGCTCTTCTATTTGCCAAAAGCCAGACCAACCAATAGTAGAGAAGATAGTGTCGAATTCGGTGGTCATACCTACGTTGGTGAGAAGATTCAGATCCAATATCCTTGTGTGCTCGAAAGATCGATCCTAAAGAGAGAGATACCTTTGGTACCCTAGTTGGTCGAACCAGAGACTGCTCTGTTGATCATAGGTCCTCATTGGGGGCACCATGAATGCCCCGATATGAGGTACCTCCTCCGGTACTTCTTCTTCCTCCTGAGGGTATTCTTCGGTTTGGACGTTCTCCTAGGTGTATCGGGCAGAACCTCCCCTTCTTCTTCCTTGGGAAGTGTCCTCGGATTGGTGGGAGCGTCGGGATGAGCTCCCACTCATAGCTTGCTTCATCTTCTTGAATGCGGATGTTATCAGGTTCTTCATCTTTAGAGAGGAAGAGGCAAAACTAGGACAAGGTTGTGTGTGGAGAAAGTTTTCCTAGTTTTCCTTGAGGGGAGAAGCTTGAGCTAAGAGAAGAGATCTTCTTGTGGACTAGTGAGATCAACACTACTTCTCTTGAGAGCTAAGAACTTCTCTTGAATGAAGAGAGGAGAGAGCAAGGCAAGGAGAGGCTTAAGCTAGAACTGGATTCTGGTTGAGGTGTGAGGGATTGAGCTCTCCTTGCATGGGCTTTTATAGAGGAAGGAAGTGGCACCAAGGAGGCTCCAAGGGGTGGTCGGCCGACCCCCCTTGGGCATGCCCTTGGGTGCCATGATCACAAGCTTTAGGAGATGCCTTACACAAAGCAAAAGAGAGAGGAGGAGGTGACCAAAGGTGGTCGGCCGACCTCCTAAAGTGGGGATTCCACTCATGCTTTTCGTAGTGCTTGGTGAAAGGTGAGAGAGGCTATGTGATGTGATCAAAAGCTTAGATAAAGTGGTCAAGATTCTCCTCTTTAAACAAAGAGTAGTGGGGGACAAAGGTGTGCCATGCTTTGATCAAAGGTGATTGATGTGTTTTCTTTTTCAAAGCATGACAAAGTGAAACTGGAAGGTGTCATGATTCCCCACTTTGGACAAGGAGTAGTGGGAGACAAGGATGTGTCATTCTTTAACCAAAAAGTGATTGATGTACTTTAAAGCATGACAAGACAAAAGAGATGTCTCCCAAAGCAAGAATCTGATTTTTGAAAGTCCCACTACTCAAATCATGAGATGCTTGGATAAAGGAGGTGGGGAGGAAAGATGGATGAACAAGGGGATCTTAGGGTGATCGGCCGACCACCCTAGTCTTCATTTTGTTTTCTTTTTATAAAGATAAACTTTATGTTCCTTAATTAAACAAGCCAAGGTAGGATGCATAGGGTGGTCGGCCGACCACTCTATGGTCCTCCCTTTTGTCAAATTTTAATGCTAATCTCATTCTCAAGTTTTATTTAAACTAACTTTAGTTTTGTGAATTTTAAGCATGATGAAAATTAAGGAACTGAACTAAATGTTAAGAAGGGAAATAGAAGATAACTACCGACTTACCTTTCGGCGAAGGCTCCTTGATTTTAAGTCCGTGGAGTAGGACTCTCCTTCTTGTTCATTCCTCGGGTGCACTTGATGGCTCTGGGGGCGGAGACCGTGATGTGTGCACCTCCTTTGCTTTCCAAACCTTCCTTGGATTGGCGGGTTCATCCTCCTTGAGTTCATTGGTCTTGGCCTTCGGGTATTGTTTCTTTTGGCGCGGGGCTCGAACTCTTCTTCTTGGTGGTTGTGCTTTAACCTATTTGTTCACTTTATAACCATAGAGTGAAGCAAATGAGGGAGTGCACCTTCATATCTCAAGAGAAGTACACTCATGATGTGCTCAAGAAATTCAAGATGGAGGATTGCAAGCCAATCAAGACTCCTATGCCTACTAATGGACATCTCGACCTTGATGAGGGAGGTAAACCGATTGACCAAACTCTCTATCGTTCTATGATCGGTAGTTTACTTTACCTCACCGCATCTAGGCCGGATATCATGTTTAGTGTGTGTATGTCTACTAGGTTTCAAGCAAACCCTAAGGAGTCGCATCTATGTGCAGTTAAAAGAATCCTTAGGTACATAAGGCACACCCCTAGCATTGGCCTTTGGTATCCCAAAGAAGCTCCCTTCCATCTTGTGTGCTATTCCGATTCGGATTATGCCGGGTGTAAGGTTGATAGGAAGAGTACCTCCGGAGGGTGCCATATGCTAGGAAGATCACTTGTTTCTTGGTCCTCTAAGAAGCAAAATAGTGTGGCATTGTCTACCGCCGAGGCGGAATACATTGCCACGGGAGCATGTTGTGCACAAATCTTATACATGACCCAAACACTCCTTGATTACGGCGTTACCCTAAAAAATGTTCCACTCTTGTGTGATAATGAAAGCGCCGTAAAGCTTGCAAACAACCCGGTTCAACACTCTCGCACCAAGCACATAGATATTCGCCATCACTTTCTTAGAGATCATGTTGCCAAGAAGGATATCACACTAGTTGGAGTTAGAAGCGAAGGGCAAGGTGAAGCACGTATCAAAGAAGAGGAAGAGGCCAATGATGGATCCAGATTCAGTGGCAGCTATAGCAGCAGCTGAGGCAGCAGAGATAGCCGAGTAGGGTGGACATCGCGCCGGCTTGAGGATAAGCTCTCCTCACCGTGGAGCGCGTCGTGAGTCCACCACTCACACTGAGGACGAGACAGTGCCACAGACAGAGTCCCCAGAGGTTCCAGAGTTAGAGGAGGCAGACCAGACAGAAACCATAGGGCACTCATCTATTCCAGAGCTGATGTCCAGACGAGTTACACACGCGCATGGGTCAGAGCCTCATCCTAGGCCCGATGTTCCACGGCGCAATGACAGACCAGCACCACGGTCTAGTTTGCCAGACCTAGTGAGGCACCAGGTTGTGGCTCTATCAGCGAAGCAAATCCAGTAGATGCGGTTTGCAGACTTTCAGACCTGGTTCCCACCAGCACGAGACCCCCGTGCCAGTCCGGACTTCTACACGACTGTGCACGAGGACTTCTATAGAGGGTACATTCAGACCCGTGCACCACTTCGAGCTCACAGGGTGTGCCCTCTTCCGGCCATTATTGAGGTCGGTGGTTCAGAGATAGCCCAGCATTTCGAGTATCTTCAGGGGTTGACAGGACTGATTGGCAGAATTGGTACTTATCAGGAGGATTGGGTCAGGCAGTTCTATGCCTCCTTGTGGGTCTCTCTGGATCACAAGTTTTTTCACTTTGCCTTCAAAGGCAAGGATGTGAGGATCTTCGACACTCGGTTCAGAGAGATCTTTCACCTAGAGGAGTCAGCTACGAGGATCCACAACTTGTGCTACGGGGATCAGGAGGCTCCTCGACGTCCTCATGAGGGAGAGGTACCGTCAATGGACTTTGTTCGTCCCCTCTTTAGACAGCCATTCAGATAGGGTTCCAGTTGTAGCATTCGTGACCTTACACCGACTGCCCGTATCCTAAACGAGGTACTTCGTCGTACTATTCTTCCTACAGTTGGAGCCTATGAGACTTTGACCCGACTTCAGCTGTGGCTTCTAGCTCATGTGGTTCGCATGGAGAAGTTTGACATTTGAGATTTGCTAGTCAGTGAGATGGAGGACATCATTACTTCTAGCTTCAGAAGACACTGGCAGCTACAGTACGCCCACTGGATCTCTTTCTCCTAGTGTCTCGTGGTGGTTATGCGTCATATCTCACCACTCTCACTCGCTCAGACACAGTCTTTCCTGAGTATAACATGAGTCAGCTAGTCAGTCACAGTGGCAGGGGTCGTGGCAGACGTGTCCAGGGCCCTCACACTAGGCAGACAGGTATTGCTCCAGAGTCTGCAGAGCAGCAGGATGCAACCATTCAGGGGTTAGCAAAGGCAGAGCTTGCAGATCTTGATGCTCAGATTGATGTTGCAGCCGATGATGCTTAAAAAGAGGATCTACCATCTGACAGTTCAGATGAGGATTACAGGTCGATCCCCGAGTACGTGCCTATGTCCCATGACCACGAGGCCGGTGGATCCAGTTCAGCTCCACCACATGCTCCTGACTCTTCACATGATACCCTCTTAGCCCTACTTACAAAGATGCAGAAGAGTCAGCAGCGACAGACAGAGGAGCTCCTTTGTCAGGCTGAGGAGCAGAGACGTTAGTCAGAGGAGCAGCGCCGTCAGGCAGAGGAGGTCAGGAGACTCGGAGCACAGCAGCTCGCAGATCAGGCAGAGTCTCAGGCAAGGCAGGATGAGTTCTAGCATCAGTTCTTACAGTATCAGATACAGCAATCTGAGATTCAGAGGACGCAAACTCAGATCCTAGAGAGCTTTTAAGTTCGAGCTCCAGACCGACCTACACTCCACAGCTCCAGTTACCCGGAGTCTCCCAGCAGCAGTACACTTTGCAGCCACCGCAGACACCAGTGGTAGTGGTGCCGACTCCAGCATTACCGTTCGGAGGACAGCAGAGTCAGGCACCAGGTTCCTCAGCTTGCCAGACACCGATGACTCTAGTGTCATCATGGTTAGCCTCCCCCGGTGAGTTACAGATAGGCTTTACACCTACCCGGGGAGCTACCATTGAGGAGACCACTCGAGATCTCACAGCTTCCTACAAAGAATTGATAGGTGAGGATCCTCCTGATGGTGCTCAGCCTAACACACAGCCAGCAGAGAGAGATGCAGTAGCTCCTGATACTTCTCTAGAGGTTCCTCCTTTGGCGACGGGCACCCACCTATACTCTGTTGCCTTGTCGGAGATTGGACCGGATTGCTCGACCCAGACGGTCACTACACCTCCTCTGATAGCTGTCACTACTGATGCCACCGCCATTGCAGTTGAGGTAGTAGAGTCAGCAGTTTCAGCCCAGCCAGAGGGTCATTTAGCAGTTGATGCAGCAGTGACAGTTGCCGTGTCTCCACTCTCTTAGCCTCAGGAGCAGCCAACAGAGCTTCTTGCCGCAGTTACCTTGATAGCTCTGGCTTCGACACCTTCTCCTCCGCCTCAAGTCTACGCTCGTCCGGTCGCACTACCCGCATCTACAGAGGCAGAAACATCTGAGGCTCCAGCTCAGGATGCTACACCTTCCGAGCCTCAGGGGGAGTTAGAGGAGTCAGCTCAGCCTACCCAGACTGCTACACAGACAGCTTTAGTTTCAGAGGGTCAAGCAGCTGAGGACAGCGATGACAGTCCAGACTACTCTTAGTTCGACCTCCGTCCTCACACCACGGATGCTTCACTTCCAGATGCTCCAGCAGATCCGTAGTTTTTGGTGCTTGGCGCCCAAGGGGGAGAGAGAGTCGAGTATTAGAGATAGGGGGAGGGATTTGGTTCTTTGAGGTGCTTATTTTTTCCCCGTACTCATGTCATCATATCTACTTTTCATGCACTTGGTTTTATTTGTGTTTGTGAGATACTATGTGGTTGTGTGACAAACTCTCATGTTTATCTAATATATTTTGTGAGTTGTCACCCTTTCATGATATGTCTCTATGAGCTAATGGTTTTTGAGCTTCTACGCCATACTCCGATATATATGTGAGAATATCATGAGCTACTCTGATTCTATTTCATATTCATTGAGTACCATGTTTGTGGCTTGGCTTGGATGAGCAAGTATCATTCTATCTTATTCACTAACCCTTGCCCAACCTATCCATGTCACTTGAAATCCTATTCTTTTACTCTTATCCATACTCGAGGAGTTATTGTCATCAATCACCAAAAAGGGGGAGATTAAAGAATCATGGCCCTATTGGTTTCGGTGATTAACGACAAGTAAGAGATTATTATGGCTAATGTGTGTTTTGCAGAGGCTATGCGTAGCTTAGCCATATTGATCAACATGAATGGGCATCAATAGTTATCACTTAGCCCCCAAGATGGATATCGTTTTGGATTTCAAAGAGATATGATGAAGACCCTAGAGTGATAGGCTAAGTGTCATAAGGTGATAAAGGGCACTTAGAATTAGATAGGGCTTTTATTTGATCTTTGACCGTACTATCAAGGGGGTCTAGACTAGTAACTTGACTTAGGAGAGCTTCATGACTTAGGTGTGGTGCACACTTGACATCCTTAGCTCTAAGCAAGCCTATGGTGACCGTAAGATAGCCTATAATAACTTCCATATTCATTGGGACAAAAACCGAAGTTGAGAGAGCCAGTTTCTAGGCGTCAGACGCTAAGGCCAGAGGCGTCGGACGCTGTCTGGCACGTCAGACGCTGGCGACGGACGCTGGTGTAAAACTCTAGCAGCGTTCGACGAGCCAGCAGAGAGCTCCAGAAACGCTCATTTTGCGACGGACGCGTCTGTCGCATGGGCGTTGGGCCCTAACAAGCGTCCGGGAATATTTTTCTAGAAACCTAAGAGCAGCCAGTTGGCACCGGACGCTGAGGCACAGCGTCCGTCGCCAAGCGATGGAGCGTCCGTCGCCTGCTGACGTGAACAGGAACTAGCCGTTGGGGCTAGCGACGGAGCCTCCGTCGCCTAGCGACGGAGCGCCCGTCGCCAACTTAAATTGCCTATTTTCTCAGCCCGAGGGCTGAGTGTGTGGGGGAGTATAAATACTTCACTCCTTGCCTTCCCACCTTGCCTTTACTCATTTGAGTTGCTAGTTGCTTTGAGAAGGTGGAGAAAAGAGCAAGAGCCCAATAGAGAGAGAGTGATTCACGAATCCATCCATCCTTCTCTCCTCTAGTTCATCCAAGAGAGCAAGTGTGCATCCACTCTAGTTGTGAGGCTTGATTGAGTCAAGTGAAGATCAAGGCTTGTTACTCTTGGTGATCGACATCACCTAGACGGTCCGGTGGTGCTTGGAGGAAGATGATCGTCGGGAGGATTGTCAGTGGCCCTTCTTCATCGACTTGTGATCGGTTGTGGGCGGTTCACCGAGCCGGAGTGACGAAGAACTAGCCCGTAGAGAGCACTCATCCCTTGCGTGGGATTGAGGGGGAGCAATACCTTGCGAGGTGCTCCAACGAGGACTAGGGGGGAGTGTCGACTCCTCGATACCTCGGCAAAACGTCGCCGTGTCAAGAATCTCTTTCCCTAGCTCTTTCATATTGCATTACATTCCGCACTTGTCTTTCAATTTATACTAAAATTGTGTAGGGTGTTTTTACTTTCCTTGGCTTGCTACCACTTTCATAGTCTAAGACACACGAATCGTTAGGCACGGGGTGATTGGCACTTGATAGGATTTCATATTTGCTTTAGAAATTTGAAATAAGCCCAATTCACCCCCCCCCCTCTTGGACATCTTGATCCTTTCAGGCGTCAGCAAAAACAGTTTTTGTACTAGCGCATGTGCCATCTCCCGTGATTAGGTACGTAACAATGTTTCCTTTTTAAGAATAATTAATTTATTAATTCAAAAAATATAGAAAATCAATGGCTATGATACATTTGAGATATTACCTCTTAGGATGTAAAATTTATACCATAGCATTGCCCTATGGTGTAGGCCTACAGGGCTGTGCCGAGAACCATCAAGTGAGCCTAAATAAATCTTCTAACAAATTAAATTAGATGATTTTGGGTCAGGATTCACAGATTGACACGACGAGACCTTTGTAGATTGTAGCCATCGATTTCATCGATAAGAGGCCAATTTATGGCCATTATTTGTAATAGGAGTGGTGCTCCTAGGCACTCTTCATGAGGACAATTACTCTAGATCATCTATCTTATTGTCAATGGTTGTGGAGTCCAAATCAAGGATTAAAGGTGATGAATTTGCATCTTATGTTATACCTAATGATGGAACTGCATGTTGATGTTCTTTTAAAGATTCAGATGCGCTGGGGACTGGTTTCGGAACATGGATTTTGCAGCATGTCCAAGAGTTGATCGTGGGTTCGGCATTTAGTTCACACTGTCTTCGGTATGACTGTGGTTTCATCTAGCTTCGGCTGCAACCAGAAAAGCTACGAAGCAGGGCAGAAGACGATCCAGATAAAGTATTATATACTTTTTATTTCAGATTTTTTACGTGTAATTTGGAGATATACCGTGTTAATTTTTTGAATATAATTCCTCTTCCCTACTAAAAAGAATAATAATGTGTCGGAGTATTATATTAATATATTATTTACCAGAGGAACTATAACTGAGAGTATTTGATTGGCATAATCAACACGGGTCGGTCGACGATGAGACAAATGGTACTGTAATGTACAGGTGCACATCGGCCATCTAATCCAATTACTTAAAAACCGAGTGTGCCATATATATATATATATATATATATATATATATATATATATATATATATATATATATATATATATATATATATATATATATATATATATATATATATAGCTTCTTGTAGATTCAGCCACACCGTACAAAAATTAAATGAAATCGCCACACCTGCATTGCATTGAGGCGCACTACACCAGCGACATCCCATATTCATTCATCAACTGATCGATCATCGTCACTACTGGTCACATGCTGCACGCGTGTCGAGTTAACAGTAGACACAGGCCGTAAATATAATGACACTGTTTGATAATGACTTTCTTCTTATAAAATGCTGATGCGTGTATGTTCACACCGTGCATAATGTCATAGGCCATTAGCTGGTACGATGTGTACTAGCGTATACTAATTATAAAGTGACGATTTTTCTATTATTGCTGCGTGACGCGTACAATTGGGGGAGCCGTGGAGGTGAGGTGATCAGCTGAGGTTCACGCCACACTATGGATGGATCACGTAATTATTGCCATTTTAGAGATGGCACAAGAAGCCCACCTTGATCTCAAACGCAACTCTTTCAGTGATTCAATGGTCGGAACCTCGCCTCCTCTCTCTCTCTCTTGTTTTTTTTTTTGCAATCTTTCGTCTTTAATATAATGGAGCTCAACAATAGTACGGACGGTTGAACCCCCTGTTAATAAATTTCAGGCATGCATGGTTCTATTCATAGAACCGTCACTGAAACTCTGGCTCTTCTAATGGTTTGGCAAAGTTATCTGTCCTTAATTATAAATTATATTTTCAGAAGTGGTTCTAATATATGGAAACCGTCCATAGAAATGGACACATTTCTAGAAGAGGTCTTCTTAGTGAAACTGCCATTGAAAATGGATTTTCAGTGACAGGTTCATTAGTTAAAGCAGTGCCCCGCCAAGGTTGCATACGCTTTCCTAGGTCATCCGTCCCTAATAGAAATCAAGGTTTTAAATCGTCGGCTATGAAAATTTAGCGGCGGGGCTGCGAAACAGCTATAGCGGGCTATAGCCGGCTATAACGGGCTAAATGTCATATAGCGGCTGCCGTTGCTAGCAGCTAGAGTTTAAAACTATTTAAAACCTTGATAGAAATAGCAGGCATTTGTAAAAACTATTTCCGTACAAGATGAGAGTTTATATATAAGATAAGAAACTTCATTATCATGCAGCGCCCGACGATCATAACAGTGGACCAAGCAAAACTAAGTCCACCGGCTACTGTCTTGTTGGGAGAGAATGTGCTCGTTTTTAAATTAACACGAATATAGTATCACGGCATAACTTAAATTAAACAATTAATGTTCCATTAGTTAAAAATTATAAGTTGGTCTGACTTTTAATTTAATGGCTAGATACATAGTACTAGCTAATATATAGCTATGTATGTAGAAAGCCAGAATGATTTGTAATTTTGAATGGATGGAGTACAAAATTGTGTATTTATTTCATTGTTTGCTTGCTTGCAATTAAAGTTTATGGCGATGCAGGGGTAGCTCAGAACCTGATGCACGCCAGAATGAAAATTCAAATGGTCATTTCAGGTCTTTATTTACACGAATTTGCTAGTTTGTCGCCGTCGCCTTCAGGAATTCAAGTCGTGATGTGCCGGTATAGCTCAACTGCCTTTTTCTATGCATTTAGTGGGTGAAAAATAGGACATCAAAGACAGCTAGCACCTCCGTGGTACGGTCTCGATCTTGACTAGAGAGATAAGGGACACAACACAATGTTGGGTGATGAAGCAACAGCAATAGGTAATCAGTCCCCTTTGAGCCGCCGCAGGATACACAAGTGCAAGCGTCCAACGGTTATGATCCCACATTCCCACTCCATGGATCATATTGATGGAATAACCATGGGAGCAAGCACTAGTGTATATATGTCTTTATAAATATATCTATGTATATATCTATATCTCTCTAGTTATATGTACATAAATACACGTACAGATATACACAATGGACCTGTTTGTTTTGCTGAAATTTGACTTATGCTGAATTTTTATACTGATTTGTTATGAGAGAAAAACATTGTTTTTTCGCTGAAAAGTAGTGCTGATGAACAGAGCCCATGATGTTTTAAATAGTGGGCATCTAATTAATAGTAGTGGAGCTACATCAGACTATACCGAATCAGGATCTACCGGCTAAATTGTGCATGAACAAGAATAGTTGCACCGCCTGCCTCAAAAGACTATAATGTGCTATAGCGACAGCTATAGTGAGAGATTTAAAACAATAACATGTGTTTGAATTATTTGCCGTTCAACACAAAATTTCCAATCGGAGCGGCTTCAATTCAACAGCGAGCCAAGACTAGTCCTTGTATGTGGAACGCGCGCGCATGCGTTTCATTATACTTGGAAACTTGGATCGGAGCTTCTTGATGAAGACGCTCGATCATCATTGATGTAGATATATAACCTGCTTTGCTGTGGCTTGCTGGTCACTGAGTCACTGGAGCTAGCAGCAGGAACTAGGAGGAAGCTTGGTTCCTCCTGTGCTCTCCTTCGCTAGCTGCGCGTCGCCATCTCGAGATCGATCGTGTCCAGGCCGGCCGACGACCCATTAATTCTGGCTTAATTGCGTGCTCGTCACATGGATAAGCAGCTCGACCGCGTGCCTCCGATCCACCTGCAAAGCCTCCTAGAAACCTGGAAAAAAAATCAAGAATACGACAGCATGCATATCCAACTTCAATGTTTGTGTGGAAAAAGTGCACAGCACAGTGCAAGTACGAGACCGTGTACTGCGGCTAATAATAGATGGATGAATCGAGGTTGAAGGAGGTGATTGGATGTATGATAGACAGCGAAGGCAGAACAGCCGTTTACACACACACACACTGACACACAGATGGTTTTTTAGCGTCTGGCCTTATTTTTTACTAGGAAAGCAAGATTTTATATATTTGGTAGAGATAAGAATGAAAAAGGGTCATACACAGTATCAATTTTCGCCAAAAGAATTTGCAGTAAACGAGTTCTTATTTGCTTTTCTTCTTTCATCCCTATCTTTAGAAAACTTTTTTTTCACCATGGAAGCAGAGTAATTCAAGAAGCACTATCCCTCTGTTTGCATTAGGTAAATCTAGCTCTGGACAGCCGAGCTATTTGTTCCAATGAAATACTACTATGTGTCACTGGTTCATCATTCCGTGTTTCCAAATTTCAACCAACCTATTTTTTAAGAGACAAGTTGTTAGAAATTTCTGAATAAGCAAACTGAGCATAGCTTAGCTAGTTGGATAGCTTGTGGTTAAACCTATCCATCTAGGTCTGAGTCCTTGATTTAATACGTGTGCTAGTATTTTAATAAGTCTAATTCTAGGATTTAATGGTATTGTTCTTTTAGTGGTAGCTCATGTGCCACTCAATGCGAGACCTATATACTGACTTTGTCAACCTCGAGATTTGTCAGCTTAGTCTTTCGGGGGTACTCATCGGAGTAGGGTTTATGTGTTCATAGTGGTGTGTATAGGTACATATATGAGTGTCGCTACTACAGTATTCTTTTTGTAGGCGGTTTTTTTTTTGTTGTTAACGGAGGCAGATAAAGCGTCCGCCACTGCCAGAAAGCTTGTGTTAACCCATCTTCCTCGACCTAGTTCATACATCTATGCACATATGCTACTGCCTAATACTTCAGTTCGTTGCGTAGAGATTTCTAGGCTTTTATTTTCTCTTTTACGTTCAAGTTCTTAAGCTTCTTATGATTGTTTGGTATCTTGTAACCTGAGATGCATCTCTAGGTAATGTGCATCGAACAGAGGTAAATAAGGTTTTTGTTCAATTCCTTGCAAAGGTAGAAATGCATCCTACAAGGACACAATCATGGCATTATTAGCTTCTTACTAAAGTACCTACAACGACACAATAGAGTGAAAATCGTTATTAATTTGTAGGGCAAACAAGGTCAATTAAGTGATGTCGAGGTTCTTGCGCCGTAGCAACCTATGCATGTCGTTGAAATCTGCGATGATGTTGGTATCGCCGACTAACTTGAACGAGCCCACCAGAACTTTTACAACAAAGGAGCGCATGCCCGCTTTTGTTGCTTCCATGTACCAATGATGGAACCTCCTTACTTTCCATGGCTCCTCTACAAGCTAGCCCAAGGTTAGCATGTACTTCATGGTCATAGTATTCAGGGCAATCAGCAGGGGCCAATCCATCGGTGATGACATCATGTACTTCAGATATATATTCAAGAGTGAAAAGCCTTGCTAGTATCTCCACACATGTTGTACTATATCTATACGGTTGTCAGAAGCATACATTTCATACTCATTTGAGCAATTGAACTCTTTTTGGCTAGTTCATTGATTTCCCTTTGCATCTTGGTGTAAGTGATATTAGTTTATTTAGAATCCTTTGCCTACACAATACTAGTGGACGTTGTGGTCAGCACTTGTGGACCCTTTGTCATTGGGGTAACCATTGTGAAGTCTGATCTGTTGGTTCATTTTTCTATGGTGTACTATCTTCTTGTGGATTGCTCATTGATGGGGGAGTGGTAGGATAGTTGTCATTGTCATTGTGGCCCACGAAAGACGGCTAGGGTTGTGGAGTGGGCACATCCAAGAGGATGTTGCTCCAATCCCAAAGTATGTAGATGTTAATTGCTAGACCTAGTAGCTCAATCCTGTCTAGAGTGGGAACGTCAAGTTCATGGTCAAGATGATCTGGTTGGACGCTTGAAGTATTAGGATAGGATGGGATCGCCATGGTACACGTGCCCTAGTATTTTCATTCCCTGGCCCACCTAGATCCCTTAATTCTTCTACCAGCTAAAAGGGGGACAATGAGACTACATGTCGTTTTAGCAATGTTATGATCGACCGAGAACCTTGCAACTTCTCTGGCCACGTATATGGTCTGCCCTTGCTTCCCTTGTTGTGGTTGTGTTCGTGGCACCACAAGACAACCTAGCGCAGGAACTACGACTTCATCTCCACCATCTTGGGGTCAGTGGCGGATGTAGAACAAGATTGAAGGGGGGCTGATCTTTTCTTCTTCCTATAATCTCTTCATTTTCTTCTTTTCTCCTCTTTTCTTCTCCCTTAGCATCTCTATATTTCCATTAATACACTAGTTGTAATGGGTCTGGAGCCCCACCAGCCCCCCATTTGGATCCGCCCCTGCTTGAGGTCATTGCTCATGAACACTACAATAATCTATCCCATGACAAGCTCATTCATTGCCTCATCATGACATTGCTAGACGAGCCTATCCTTATACCCCTACCTTGTACTATATGAGCTTGTGTTGAATGTCCAGGACTCCATGTCATTTCGACTCATTCTGAGAACATGTAATGGATGAGGACATAGCGCTTGGGGTTTCCTAGCACCTTGGGCAGCTGGTCCATCTCTTTGCAAGGATTGAACGACCCACTTTGCTCGACCACAGCAACCGCTAGGATCCACTTCTCCACCTCCTTGGCCTATAGATTGTTGAATTGGTCTTTCCCTCTTGTAGTCGTTTTGGCTTGTAGGCGTATAGGTAGTCCCTTTCTCTCTCATCGAGGCCCTCGTACTACATTGGTCGTTCATCCTCAGAGGTCATCCTTTCTTCCTCCCTCAAGTTCTTCTTCTTACTGATGTACCCTATAGTGCCCAGGAGGTGGTAGTACACGCTCTTCTTTGTGAGCTTAGAGAACTTCTCTCCCTTGGCCATTGCTTCTTGGCTTTGTTTTTGTCAGACAAAAATTTCCTAAACATCAGGCATAATGAAATTATACTTAGTGATAGGTGTCTTCCCTTTCTTCACAAGTTCACATAGTGCTCATTGAGGTACCACCTAAAGTGGTGATCAACTTTGGTTGCAACGTGCATCACATATTTTTAGCACTAAGCTTCATCCTTGTCCTATGGATACCTGAACCTAGTTTTGATCTCCTATCACATATAGGTCTTGAGGTGATCTAGGACTTTCTTCCAATCATTGTATGTGCTAGGCACCTTCTCCTTGACTACCACACCTCATTGGTTGCTAAATGTGCCAAAGATGCTAGTTGCCTCCAAGGGTTGCCCCCTTGTCCCCACCTAGTGTATCACAAGCACATCTTTGTGCTAAAGGTGTCTACCATATTGGCGCCATCTCTTCTTCTGCTTATTAGATGTCCTTGGGGTCGAAGAAGCCCTCGTGGAGGTAGCAGGTTGTTGTTCCCTTGCTTTGTCCGCGTGAAATCCAAATGAAGATGCACCACTAGTACCTATCAAGGACAAGAACTCGCATTAACCAAGAGATGCTATTTTGGAAGGATAAGGATTATAAGTTGGCTCTCACCCTCCAAAATTCCGAGGTGGTATGAAACCCAACAATAGCTCCTCATGTGCCAAATAGGCCAACAAAACAACTACTACAAGCTTCTGATAGGCTAAGGTGTTACAAATGGTATAGGCTAGGGTGTTACAAATGGTACTTAACTAGCTGTTATGATTTTTCATCTTAGTATATTATCGGATTGAGGATAGGACTGACAATGTTAAAGTACTAAACCATTTGATCAAGGGGGACATGTTGGAGTGATCTTGCCTTAGTCAATGACTGACCAAGTCAATAGGGGCCTAACAACCCAAAACAGTGTCATAACCAGGAGCCATATTAATTAACGATCTGGTTCTAGATTTGTCCCATGCTATAAGAATAAAGGGGGTCTCACATCTGAGTGGTTGACTTAACACCTCAACTAATTTTCCAAACCGATTAATGTAAGCACGGGATTGGTCTTAAGTCTAGAAGCCAACCGCTACCCATCCTAGTGGTGGTGTCTCTCTCCTCTTGATGCTTGAGTAACACGAGTCTACTGCGACTACCACTTCAACATGCTGATGTCACCCTGTTCGTTTGGTCATTTTGGTGGCTGATAAGCCGGCTGATGCTGTTTTTGGCCGTTTTGTTGTGAGATAAAAACACTGTTTCGGTGGCTGATAAGCCAAACGAACAGGGCGAGACGGTTATTCTGCGTCCACCTCCGGCAAAGCATCACTATTAATCAGGCTTTCTAGACATCATTAATATGGTTTCTAGAAAATCCAACGTGCTAGTCAATACTCAAACTTGTGACCTACCACTCAGCACTAGCATCACACAGCCAGTACACCACATCAGCACTTGTGAGTATACATAAGATCATCTTTTTATATAAGTATTTTGTAATCGTGTATTATTAAATATTTTGACTATAAAATGAACTCAAATGAAAAAGGTTTTAACTATGAAATTTTAAATCTTCTCAAGCACTACAACTTTTGGTATATTATCTATCTCCATCCAATTGAAAAGTTCAAAAAATTGGATCTCAAAATATATGAATTTAAACAAATATTTGAGACACTAAAAGACTTCAAATAAAAAACTGATCAACAGCAAACATATAGATCAGGTCAGCCATTGCAACTTTGGTATTAACCAAGTGAATAGTCAAGGTCATTTAGAAATTCTAAATTCTAAATTTTAAAATCTATGAACTAATTTAAGATCATGTAAGTCTAACACAAACAATAACCGAGCTCAATAGGGTAACTTTGAGCATCTCATATGCCATTTTCTAGTAGAACTAATTTAATTAATCACCATGGGCATATAGAGTGACTATATACTACTCCATATCTGTTTCAAATTATAATACACTTTTCTAGATTCATAAGTTTTACTATGCACACCTACAAACTATAAATCAAGAAATAGCAAAACGCCTCATAATTTGAGACAGAAGAAGTACTTTTAATTAAAGTTCACTGGGTTTTTCTGCTCTCTACGCAGCTCACGAGCTTTCTTCTAAAGTTCACGCCCTGCCCCTGTCTTGCACTGTTCATCCAGCCCGAAGCGCTCATGTCAGGCTAGTATCACAAACCTGTCAAAATCCTGCTCATCAGTCGATCGCCCAGTAGGCCAGCTCGCATGCACCTTCTATTTCTTCAGTCTCCACGTAGGAATGGCTAGCGTGAGACTGACTTGCAAGGGAGACCGAAAGCAGCAGGTCAGCATGAAAATTGAATAGGGCTGCAGCTTTAACAATTCTAGCACGGCGTTCTTGACGTACTTTTTCAAGAATCAGGCGATCGAATTGGAGAGGTCCGTGTGCAGTGTTGGAGTTGTTCCAAATTCACTCCAGGATATAGGCCAGGCTTCTGACGGAGCGGAGCGGAGACCCGTCGTCGGAGGCTTGGGCCGGAGCGTAGCGGAGACTTGATTCTCTTGTAAGCCGTCATAGGCGTGTAACCCAAACTCTTGAGATATAGTGAGATTGTTGCTGGCTGGTGCCCGTGGTTTTTCCCCTTCACATCGAAGGAGTTTTCCACGTTAAATCGTGTGTCTCCTCTGTGGCTTGATTCTTTACTTCATATTCCTATACGTCGTTCATAACCTGCAGTGTGCTCGAGCAGTCCTGGCACGGTGTTCTCCGATCCCATTGACATTGTGCGGTTCCAAAGCTTCAACACATGTCATCCTCAACTCATCATCATCCATCCCTTCGGTCATGCAAGCAAAGTTCGATGCCTAGAAACCACAAGGAAGCTGGGTGCCACTACCTTCCGGTTAATTTGTCAACAGGAGTGACTGAAACCAGTGCAACATAAAAAAAGTGAATTTTCATATACTAGCTCAAGTTTCACGTTTTTTTTTAGTGGCAGGGGAAGTGATATTATATGTTGTCACCGTCTTTTGGACCACTGAAAATTCAAAGAAGAATTCTCTCCGGCTATCAAACTTTCAAAAAGGGCGTTCAATCGAATTGTACTACGAGGTACAATGCAGGTACTATTTTTCTTATTATTCTACTTTCGTGTTTCTCATGATTGACAAATCATACGAAATCAGCATTAATTTCGTGGATTTCGACGTACATAATAAGCGCCAGCAAGTGCAGGTTGCTGACCTGGTCCTAGACCAGAGCCTGTTGCTCTGTTGAACTAGCTTGGTGCAACATGTCGTGGGGCCTTAATCGATCAGTCACCACCGAGATTATTTCCGCTCCACAAGTGCACTTGTGTTCATCATAGACTTGCTTTTCTTTTTTTAATTACCCTAGCGCACGCCGCTTCTGTTGGTTTTCTGTTGTGGCATTTTTATAGATTGCATACGAGATAAAAAAAATACATTTTTTTACATTAAGCCAATGTAAATCTTATTATGATTTATTGCATGTGGTATAAATCATAATACCCTTCCAATAAGAGAGGAAGAGTATGCGGCGCTTCCGATTTGGAAAGACCTAGTCACAACATCGTATGGAAATGCTCTGCTGGCTCTAGGAGAGGCGATTCAGCACAAGGTGGAGAGGAGAGATGCAACACCCAATCTACTAATAAAACATTGAAATACAACGGTTGCAACATAAGTCTGAAGGCAGTTATAGGACTTGAAATATGCTTCTAAAACAATTGAGAAAAACACCCAAAACACACTTAGAAAACCATTACAATCATACACAACATCTAAATAAAACACATACAACGTATGTGTGAAACACATTCCACATCTAGATAAACACAATTGCAACATACGTTTGGAAAACACAGATGAAACATACCTCTGAAACATATTCTTGCAACATGCCTCTAAAACATATTCTTGCAACATATGCAATATGTGCAACATCCCTGATCTACTTTTATAATATCTATATAATTTAATTGCAACATACATATAAAATGTCTAAAATAATTAAAATATACAACTGCAACATAGGGAGAGAGAGAGAGTCTCACGCGGGGAGCGCCATATGGCCGCCAGATCGAGAAGGACACCGGTTTGAGGGAAGGGGCGCCGCCGGGGTGGGGGAAGGAGCCACTAGGGTGTGAGCAGGAGGACACCGGGATGGGTGAAGGAGATGCCGCTGTGGGGAAGGAGGATGTCGCGGGGAGGGAAGACTGGAGGAGGACGCCGAGGTGGGTCAGGCTCCACCGTCGGCTAGGAAGGGAGCTGACGACTCGCGTGATGGGAGAGGCGAGAGGCACGCGAGCCAAGAGGTGCAAGCGAGCGGATGGGAAGCAATGGAGTGGGATTGGGTGCACGGCATGGCGGAGCCTTGCGTCGTGAGCAGGCACGCGTCGCGGGAGGGACCGAGGCGGCGTGGAAATGAGCAGATGGTGCAACGAGTGGATAAGGTCATGGAGAGATGAGAGCATTAATGTTTGTGGGACGCATAGGCAAGCGAACGCTCTACCGGTAGAACAGACGTTCGAGCGGCCCAGTACGGCCCGCAACCACTTCCGACCGCACGGGACACACAGACGCCCACCCGACACACACACATACACGCGGTCGTCTCCCCACCGCGACACCCCCCCACCCCCTCCGCGCGGCCCTGCTCCTCCGACTGGATCCGCTGCCGCAGCCCAACATGCCCGCCGTACCCTTCTGAAACAAACAAAAAAACGAAAATTAAAAAAACACCATAAAAATAGATTTTTATTGTGATTCTTGATAGAAATACAATAAACCGATCTAATTGTGAAACATCAGAAAACAACACTTGCAACATATATCTAATAGTACATGAAACATGCGTTTGTACCACTAGCTGTAACACCAGATCTAAATTTGAAACATCCAAATTGGAACATTTGTAACATACATACTGACACAGTTGAAACACCGGAAAACATGTGTATGAAACATTTAAACAAACACATGACTAAGAGAGTAAAAGAAATAAAAATAACAAAACAATTGAAACAAACACAAATCTGAAACAAAAAGAAACAAGAAAAAAAAGAAACAAATGATTTGATATAAAGAAACAAAACCAAAAACGAATTGAAACAAAAAGAAGAGATTTAATGAAACAAAAAAAATCAAATCAAGACCCAGCGAGAGTAGAAGGAGGAGGAGCAGGAGGAGGGCAACGAAATTCAAACACCCAGAAACAACGAGGGCAACGAAATTGGAACACAAAAAATGAGAAAAAGAAACAAGGAGGAAAAATCAGATCTGGTGTGAGGAGGAGGTTGTGGAGAAGAAGAAGAAGAAGCAGAGGTCGGGTCCGAGACTCACCTACCACCGTCGAGGAAGGCTCCGTAGCTCGCCGGTAGCCGCACCGTCGTCCTCAACTCCGGCGCACAAGGAAGGGGAGGCGCCCACCGGCGCGGATCCGCCCGGATCCCCCATCACCCCAGCCGGATCCGCGGCCGCCATGGTCGGATCCGGCCCGGAGGACCACCACCGCCCCCTCGCCGGAACCCTAGGTTGGCGAGTCGGAGATGGAGGAGAAAAGGGGGCGCGAGGGGAAGGGAGGGAGCCAGAACGAGAGGTGTGCGCGAGCGCGCGTCGAGCTCGGCGAATCGCGAGCAGGCGGCGAGCTCGACGAGAGGGGAGGGCGCGCGGGGCCAGCTGGAGAGAAGAAGGGGAGAAGAAGACGGACGGAGAAATGGAGAGAGGCGAGAGTGATGTGTGCGGAGCCGGGTGTGCACGAGTGGCCGGGTGTGTGCGCATCGCACGCCCGCGGTGGGCGGTGGACGCAGTCCAGTGGGCTCCCGACACGTGCGTTCAACGCGTCTAACGGTCTGTTGAGAGCATTACCGTTAATGTTTTTCCTTCCTTCCAGTGTGTTGTCCTTCCTTCCATTGTGTGCATGATTTACGGAAGGTGAGGTCCTGGAGCACCACACAGAATAGCGTGGCAGCACGATGGTGAAGCCAGGTTTAGAATAATATAAATATAGATAATATAGAAGACATATGAGTCCGGGTGTGTGGATTATTTAGACGAGATAGATAGTGGCCTAGATTCACCGGTTCTCCA
The DNA here is from genome assembly GCA_022036555.1 of Microstegium vimineum. NCBI lineage: Eukaryota > Viridiplantae > Streptophyta > Magnoliopsida > Poales > Poaceae > Microstegium > Microstegium vimineum. The sequence goes on along the minus strand of CM039121.1, from coordinate 38,507,206 downwards.
AACCACATGCACCTGCCCTGGGTGGATCGAAAAGCAGGTGAAACGGTGTGAAAGCACAGTATTAGTTTGTTACTCACTACTACAGAATCGATAATCACTGCCGGCTCATCACTGCCGATTTTGTTTGGGCCGACAGTGATGCCCCTTCACTGTCGGTTCTTCCTCTGACAGGCCACCAATTATTAGGGGCAGAGGTTGAACCGACAGTGAAACACCACATCACTGTGCCACATCACTGTGATGCCTCTCGGCCCTATCACTGTCGGTTCGTGGCTGGAACCGGCAGTGATGTTGTGTACACTATAAAGCTTCGATCTCCTCTCCCTCCTCTGCTCCAACGGTGCAAAACAGTGTGTGAGGAGCTTCATCTCTCCATTGTTGCGGCTGGTGGATTTCTTGATCTCCATTGTTGGCTCCTCTTCACTCTTGGATCCTCATATCTTCTTGCTCTTGGTTAGTAACAAGCATAATTCTTTAGCATTGTTGGTTTACATTGTGTCAATTTGTGTTAGAGCTATGCTAGTTTTCATGATCAAGAACAGGGATGTTGCAATTTGTGTCAATTTTTTTGTAGCTTTTAGATCCAAAATTATTTAGAAAAATTGTAGCACTTTATTTTTATTGGGTAATTATTATATAATCATTGACTAGCTAGGCTCGAAAGATTCGTCTCGAAAATTATGGATAAAAATTATAATTAGTTATATTTATTATTTACATTTAATACTCAATACATGCATGAAAGATATGATGGGATATGGAATAGATTCGGTATTTATTACTTAGATTTAATACTTCATGCATGTATTTAATACTTACATTTAATACTTCATGCTTCCATTGTTATTTATTTGTTCTCTTTATTTTTATAGCGCGACCAAATTCAAATTATCTCGAAGAATATTGTTCAAAAATGCTTCTATTAATATGTTCCTATGTTTCCTCTGCTCTGCCCATCTTATTTTATCAGTGCAAACATGGATCGAGGGTGGATGTACGATCTATCACATACAGACCCACGGTACTTGACGGGCATCGACGATTTCATCAAGCGAGCTAGAGTCAATGCTGGGGACTCTCATCTTGTATTCTGTCCATGCAAAGACTGTAAGAATACGAGAAAATGGGGTGACGTGGAGCATATACGTTTGCACTTGATCACAAGGAGGTTTATGAGAAACTACATGATTTGGACTTTGCATGGGGAGGTTGGTCAAAATGTTAATAATGATGTGCTCATGCCTAGTATAGCATTATTGCCTGTTCATGATTACACAGAAGATGTGTCTACCAATGATGATGTCTTTGTGAATACATTAGCTGACGACACTGAGGAAAATGATGGTATTTCACAGCTTCTACATGATGTGCATGGGGGATTCTTTAGTGCTTCATAGTTGAAAAAACTGGAGATGATGAGAAAGGATGCGAAAACACCATTGTTTCCGGGCTGCCCAATAAGCAAACTGGAAGCCAACATGATGCTATTGGAGTTCAAATCAACGAATGGGTTGAGTGATAAAGGCTTCGATAACTTGTTAGTTATAGTACATAAACTATTCCCGGAGGCCGAGTTAGCAGAAAAGACTTACCTTGCGAAGCAAATGATTTGCCCAATTGGCCTCGAGGTTGAGAAAATCCACGCATGTTCCAACGACTGCATATTGTACCGTGGAGAGAAATACAAAGACTTGGATGCATGTCCCAAGTGTAAAACTCCCTGATACAAGCAAGGGCCATCAAATGATGGAAGCAAGACCAGAGGAGGGCCAGTAAAGTCCGTGTGGTATTTTCCTATAGCTCCACGAGTGCATAGGTTGTTTGCAAATGAGAAGTCAGCCAAGTTGTTGCGTTGGCACGGCGAAGAGCGAAAGAAAGATTCAATGATGAGACACCCCGCCGATGGGTCGGACTGGAGGACTATCAACACTATGTTCTATAAGAACATCGGTGCAGAGGTAAGACATCTGTGGTTTGTTTTGAGCACGGATAGGATGAACCCGTTTGACTAGGTGAGAACCAATCATAGCACTTGGCCAGTTACGCTATGTATATACAACCTTCCACCCTGGCTTTGTATGAAACGGTCATACGTGCAGATGCCATTACTAATCCAAGGACCAAAACAACCTGGTAATGATATTGATGTGCTTCTACAACTAGTGATCGATGAACTACTACAGATGTGGGAGACGGGTGTGAAGGACGTTTGGGATGAGTACAAGAAAGAACATGTCACGGTAAAGGCTGTACTTATCGCTACAATCACCGACCTACCAGGGCGAGGTTCCTTGTCTGGAGAGAAGACAAAAGGATACACTGGGTGTGTCGAGTGCTTGGACGAGACTGATGCTACACATCTACCAGAAAACAGGAAGATGGTCTACATGGGACACCGTAGGTTCCTACGTCGTGATCACCCTTACCGTAGGAATACAAAAGATTTTAATGGGAATACTGAGAAACGTGGACCTCCAAAGTATCAAGACGGGAAACAGATGCTTCAACAATTAAGCAAACTCACAAATGTTGTCCTTGGGAAGGGGGACGGGGCAGTAGCAGCGCCAACCGATAGTATCTGGAAGAAAAAATCAATCTTCTGGAAACTACCTTATTGGCCACTTTTGAGTGTACGTCACTGTCTTGATCCAATGCACATAACTAAAAATGTGTGCGGTAACACACTTAACACGTTGATGAATACCGGGGGAACAAGCAAGGATTCTCTCGCGACACGCTTGGACATGCAACACCTGGGCCTCAGGAAGGAGTTACACCCAGTAACTCTTGAGAATGGCCACTTGAAACTTCCGGTGACATCATGGACACTGAAAAAGGAGGAAAAAGAAATGCTTATTTCTTTCTTCAATGATCTCAAAGTACCGAGTGGCTACTGTGGGAACCCGAAGAGGCTAGTTAACATGACAGAACTTAAGTTTAACTATGGTTCTATGAAGGCCCATGACTGTCATGTCATAATGATTCAGCTGCTCCCAGTTGCCCTGCGAGGTATCCTCCCCGACAAGGTCCGCGCTCCAATCATAAAGTTGTGTTCGTTCTTCAACGCGATCTCTGAAAAGGTCATTGAAGTGGACAGGTTAGACCACCTGAAGCAGGAGATAGCCGAGATTATATGCAGGCTTGAGATGCATTTCCCACCGACTTACTTCGATATTTCAGTGCACCTACTTGTTCATCTTGTGGATCAAATAAAATCCCTTGGCCCAATGTACCTACACCAGATGTTTCCTTTCGAGAGGCTGATGAAAGTTTTCAGGCGGTATGTTAGGAATAAATTCAGACCAGAAGGGAGCATGGTAGAAGGATGGTCAACAGAGGAGGCTATTGAGTTCTCCACATATTATCTGGACATCAAGCGGGTTGGAGTTCCAGTATCTCATCACGATGGAAGACTAGGGGGCAAAGGAACAATAGGTGAGAAAGCTGTCAAAATGAACGAAGTCGTCTCCTTCAGACAAGCACACTTCGCTGTTCTCCAGCAGGCCGACGGTGTGTGATGGCATACATTGATGAGCACAAGCAGGTTCTGCAAATTAAGCACATAGGGAGGTCACAGGCTTGGCTTGAGAAAAAACATAAGGAGGAATTCGGTGACTGGTTTCGACGCCAAAGGCTAGGAAAGGTGACGGGATGTCAGCTAGATCTCTTAGCCCCTGGACCTTCGACTACGCTAATAACGTACCAAGGATATCAAATAAATGGTTTTACATTTTACACAAAAAAACAGGACGGAAAGAGCACGAACCAAAACAATGGTGTTCGTTTCGACGCCCACGATGAGTACGGCACGGTGGTGGCAACATACTATGGTTTCATAGATGAGATATGGGAGCTAGACTATGGACATCAGTTGAAAGTTGCTCTTTTCCATTGTCTGTGGGTCCGGCTGAATGAAATCAACACGACAAGGATGGGTTCACTACCGTTGATCTATCCAAGACCGCATACAGAGATGACCCCTTCGTCCTTGCAAAGGATGTTTTGCAAATCTTCTATGCAAGGGATAACAATACAAATGGAAGACGACATGTAGTATTGCAAGGCAAAAGGAAGATTGTAGGTGTCGACGGAGTGACAGATGAAGAAGAGTACAAAGGTTATGAACAAATGACTCCTTTTGGGGCGGACGTTACCCTACATGTCCTTGAAGAGGGTGACGAACCTGCTTACCTCCGGAGTGATCATGATGAGGCCATCATCGTGCCTGCACCGTGAATTGTTAGAGTATCATAAACTATGTAATCCTTAATGAAATGTTGTTTTAGTAATTTAAGATCATATGGAGTTCTAGAGATTGTTGAGTTGTACCACATTGTTGATTGATGTATGCCATGTCAAAAGGGATTCCAAAACTATAAATAATTAGACCTTGAGTGTATAAGCAATAATGTAGAGCTCCTCAAAACTAGCAAAAGTTATGTTGGAAGATTTTTAACTTCTATTCAAATTTTTGGAGTAATTACAAAGGGGTAATTGAATTTTAAACCCTTATTCAAATTCAAAATGAAATTCAAAAACTATAAAGAATTTGAATATGCTAATTCAGCAAAAGTTGTAGAGAATTAAAAATTATGCAACTTCTATGTTTGGAGTTTTTCAAGTTCTAGTAACAAATCAGGAGTAATTTGAATTCTAAAGCAAAAGGCAGATTTAAAAAATACACACATCACTGCCGGTTATAGAGGACCCGGCAGTGATGTGCCCCTATCACTGCTGGTTCTAATAACCAACCGGCAGTGACACTCCCTCATCACTGCCGGTTGGTATTAGGAACCGGCAGTGATGAGGCGGACTATATAAGGAAACGGCGCGGTCTGAAATTTTCAGACTCGCGCCCTTCCACACTTAGCCGTTTCAGACTGCCCGACGCCGCCGCTGGACGCCGCAGGAGGCTCTCCCCGCCGCCGCTCCATCCCGCCGGCGCTCCAGCCCGCCGCAGCACGAGCTCGCCGCCACTCCAGCCGACCGCAGCAGCCTGAGGCTCGCCACTGCATCGCCGGCCGCCACCAGCCCAAGGCTCGCCACTGCCCGACGCCGCCGCTCGACACTGGCCGCGCCATGACATTGTCGGCCGCCAAATCCACGCCACAGGAGAGCACAGGGACAGGAGCACATGCCGCCCGGAGCATAGGAGCGCAGGAGCACGTACAAGAGCGCGAAATCCGGCCCTAACCTTCCACTCGGTGAGCTCCATGTCCACGCACCGAAGGTGTTCGACGAAATGTGTACATGGATCTGCCCTGCTTTTGCTTGCTTGCTTAGCATGGAGAGATAGATGAGAAGATGAATTGAAAGAGGGAGAGAAAGGGAGGAGATGGAATGCCCTGCTTTTGCTTGCTTGCTTGCTTAGATGGATTACATATAACTAGAGATATAGATAGAGAGATAGAGAGAAAGATAGCTTAGATACATGGCATGGTACTTATAGATATAGCTTAGAGAGATAGATGGAGAGATATAGCTTAGAAAGATAGCTTTGTATATATGTCATCATCCTATGCTTGTACATATGCATGACTTATAAATACATGGCAAAATTTTATATCATATATACATGGCTTTATATTGTGACTTGTACCTATGGCTTTATAGATAGAGAGATAGCATGACTTAGAGATATAGATAAGTGGAATATTTTGGAAGATTTTGGCTATGGCTTTATATTGTGACTAATCTCTATATACTTGTCTATGGCTTTATATTGTGACTAATCTCTATATACTTGTCTATGGATTTATATTGTGAGAGAGATATAGAGAGATATAGAGAGATAGAGAGATATAGAGAGATATAGAGAGATATATATAGAGAGAGAGAGAGAGATAGAGATAATACCTATGTATGGCTTTTGAGTCTATCTATCCATCTATGAGCTAATACCAATAATCGAAATTCATGTCCAGAAGCATAACAATTAAGCGTCGATTCACCACCCGTCGCCCTGCGACCGAAGCCGATGACCAAGGAACTAGTGGTGGCGGTGCTGAACGTGACCAAGGAGCCGATGACAACCAGCAAGGGGATCAAAGACCTTGGAGCCCTAGCCATATGCTAAACCTAGAAGAGGGCCAAGGAGACGAGGTAATAACTTAGGTCATACCTAAAACACGGTAGATATAGCCATAAAAGTTTGATGGGGACTTATTTATAAATTTTGAAGCAGGTTCCGCCGGAAGGTCCAAGTACTGGTGAGAGTTCCAGAAGGACTAAGCGTGGTGCAACAAAGCTCCCTCAGACAAGTAGACACTGGCACATCTCTCAGTTCGATCAAATAGGGGAGTCGGTGGAGCCACGAGAAGTATTGGGCCCATACAAGAGTACCATCGGGGCACTTGCAAGGGACTTCATCCCGATCAAATACAGGAAGTGGAATGGAAGTGAGCAAGACCTGTGGAGGGTTTCAGAAGTTGAGAAGGAACTAGTTTGGAACAAGCTCAGAGGGTATTTCACTTTCCCTAATGATTGTGATGAAGCGACAGTCAAGAAGAGGGCCAAGGAAATCATGGGTCATTCCTTCAAGAATTTCAAGGGAAAGTTGCACAAGCTCATCAAGGAGGAAAAAGAACCGAATTTTGCGGGAGGTGAATTCAGCAAGCAGAGGGACTTCTGGGAGGAGTTCAAGGCTTACAAGCTATCCGATGAGGCCAAGGCATCAAGCGAAAGAAACAAAGCAAACTCGCTTAGGTTAAATAATCCTCACCGCCTAGGATCGCGTGGGTATGTAAGGAAGATTCTGGATTGGGATGCCCAAGTCGAAGCACTAGAGCAGAGCGGCGTTACGCCTCAGACAAGTGATTGGCAGCCTAGATCAGTGAACTACCTACTCGTAAGGGGGGCACGATACAATCCTGACGGGATCCTTTCCGCCAGGACTGAACCCGTCAACGATCTCCTCCAGAAGGTTTCCACAATCACTGAGGAAGTGCATAGAGGGGCCCGCAGGTCGAATAGAGAAAATGACGTGCTCACGCAAGCACTTGGAAACAAGGAGCACCCCGGTCGCACTAGAGGAGCCGGGGTAATTCCTTGGGAGAAAGCATTTGAAAGTGAATCCGCTTCCTATAGGGGCCGGGCAAGGGCTAGAACGCAAAGAGAAGAGGAGTTCCAAAGGATGCGACAGCAGCTAGAACAGAGCATTGAAGCACGGATAGCTGCTCAGGTGGCGAGCGCTATGCAATCCATGTGTTCGAGTCAAGGGCCACATGCAGTCCCGGTTTTGAATAGCCCAGTGTCGGGCAATGGCCGCAGTAGCTGTGGCTCAACCCCTATGCCTGACGAAGAAGAGGTCAATGCTCCTCATCCGGTGGACGACATCACAGAACCTGTGAATGTCAGGTTGTACATCCGCCAGCAGTGGACCAAAGACAAGGTGGTGGTTGGGCAAGCATTTCCTGGAGGAGAGAAAGTCATTCATGGCAAGCCAGTGCCACTCGGGTATGCCAGGGTCAGCATTGATAAGATATTGGACAAGAAGTACAATAAGATACATATTGATTTCCCAGTGGAGGAAGATAGGCCGCGTCTAGTTCACAACTTGGGCACTCATGTCGCCTGGCACAAACGCTTCATCAAGCTAGAGGACCAGCCATCTTCGGATGACGATGATGACAGTGAATCATCCCGATCGCCTCCGCCAAGAGGTTTCTCTCCTCGTCAAGATCCACCGACACCTCCTCTACCGTCAAAGGAGAAGACTCCTTCTCCACCGCCAAAGGAGAAGACTCCTCCTCCTCCTCCTCCTCCTCCTCCACCAGCTTCAAAGACCTCAGGACTGGGATCTCGATGGCCCCCTAGCTCCAGATCAGGTTCGACTTCGCAACAGAGGAGGTCATCAGCTGCAGTTGGTAAAGATCCCAAGATGACTAGCAAAAGGCCTCCGCTAGTGCCGACTAAGAACGATATTCTAAAAGCTCAGATTGCAGAAAAGGCCGCCAAACTTGCCTTGTATAAACGATTGGCTTATATACCTGAGAAACAGAGCCAATTTGAAAGGCAAAGCAAAAATCCAGGTAACCAAGAAAGAGCTAGAGAAATGCACACCTTTCAGCAGCTAGAGATACAAAACTTGGCCGCAGAGCTGGGTATAAGCATGGAGGATGCCGAGAATCTCTATTTTGAAAATACCGAATTTCAAAAGGCCGAAGTTGCATACAAGTTTGAACTAGGCGTGCCTATGGTCGCCAGCCCAGAAGAGTATAGAAATTTACCAACAAACATGCGACAGTTGCATGATTACTACATCATAGACAGTAAAAAAAGCAAAGTCAAGAATGCAAACTTTGCACTATGCATCCCTCCATATTTTATTTTTAATCATCCTGAAGAAGTTGTGCATACTATTGAGTATGAAGAACTCTTTCAACTCTTTCAACGACACTCGCTGGGTGTGCAGATTATGATGTTATGGACTCTGTAAGTACCATACCCTAACAACGTTATAATAAACTACGTGATCTGCATTTGAATATATCCATGCATGTTTATTTTGCAGGTCTATAGCAAAATTTTGCCTTCAAAAACGAATAAGCAATTTTGACTTCTTGGACCCCGTCTATGTAAATGAGAACACATACAAAGCCGGTCTCAAAGATCCGTATGTCTCAGCGAGTTTGAAGAAAGAGTTTGAAAGAATGTTCTCAGTCGGCAAAACAAACGCACTGCTAACCTACAATTGCGAGTATGTGTTCTCGACCCTTACTTAAATGTTTTTTTCTTGATATATCATTCAATAATAACATGAACCTTGTGATTGCAGCAACCATTACGTCCTCGTAGATATAAGTCTTAAAAATTCAATTATCGAGGTGTGGGACTCAAAAAAGAAGCCACTTAAACTTATCGAACCTCTAGTCAAAGTGCTAAATATGTAAATGAACCCAATATCACCACATTTTTCAATCACATATGATATTGTAATTAATAATGTCCTCAGCCTTCACACTTCATTTACATTGTCACATAGAATGAAGGCGTTACCTGATTGGAGAAATGTGGAGCCTAAGATGCAAAAGAAATGGAGAGAACCATTCAGAGCGGAGTATATGGAGGGGGTCAAGACCCTAGATCAACCAATAAGGAACAACGAGTGCGGGTTCTATGTGATGTGGGCAATGCTTGCCTTCTGTGGCGCAAAACTAGGAATAGGAGATGACATGGTACGTACGCGTCGCATTTTAATTCTATTGTTTTATCTTACGTATGTGCATCTCAATATCATCTTGTATCAATTTACAGCGCAAAGAACAGGGCCACAATAGGTTGCTGGATTTTGAGATAAGAGGATTTCAAGAGGAGATAGCAACTCTTATTCTGGACGATATAGTGTATACAAAAGGATGTCTATCCATTGTGAAGAGTAAGGACTTCAAGAAGATCTACGGAAAAGACCGCCTCGAAAGGCTATTGTAATGCGACAATTAATTCGATACTTTAATTTTTGTTTGGATGTTTTGTAATAATTATTATAAATATGTGATGGGTTTATATTGTCGCTAGTCCACAACCACCTTCAATTCACATCGATATCAAGTGGTTCGATAGCAAACACCTCCACGATCTCCCACCCCACCACCTCTACCATAAACCCTAAACCAGAAACCCCAAATAAAAATAAAACAATTAAAAAAATGCAATTTTAAAAAATAATATCACTGCCGGTTGGGGTGCCAAACCAGCAGTGATGGCGCAAGCATCACTGCCGGTTGGTGCCACAAACCGGCAGTGATGGCTCAAGCATCACTGCCGGTTTGGCATAACCGGCAGTGATGGCTTGAGCTCATCACTGCCGATTCGCCAGTGCCAGTTCAAAATCCGCCACTGTAGGGGGGTTTTGAACCGACACTGATTGCCGATTATGTAGTAGTGACTTATCTAGCTAAGTGTAGCGTTTGTCATGACCGTTCAATGATGTGGTGATCATCGTCAACTTGCTGCTTGGTAGTCCATGGGCTTGGTTCTTGGTCGCCAGCGTTTTGCTTTCTCTATCATAAACCATTGCGCGCGATCGTCCACGCATGAACTACCTAGCTAGTTGCATCCATGCATCCATAATCCAGATGAGAGCCTCCAACAAACCAACGGGCAACTGGCTGGAAAATTCCAGATAGAGCAGCTGAAATGGACACCCTGTTTGTTGAAAAACTGCAGAGGCACAGAGCCAACCAGTACAAGATCAGATTGCGCGTGTGTACGTACGACAAGTAGGATGATTATTGCGCGCCTAATCAGAAAAAAAAAATGATTGCGAGGTTGACTCAAGTGCCACATGTACACATGTACACTGGCTAGTAGTCTGCCCAGAAACCACGCCAATATATGTTTAAGAATTTTTAATATATGCAGTTATGTTTTTTTTAGTTTTTGAAATTAAGGCTTTGTTTGGTGGGACTTATTTGTAGCTGCAGCTACAACTAATTTGTTATGATAGAAAAATAAGGTTCCATAGAAAACGATTGTTGATCAAAAGATCTCACGCATTTTGTTTTTCACTAAGGTTGTCTAGACCACACCACCATATAAAACCTATACGCTCGTGTCCACCGTCCACGTGCGTGTATAAAAAAAAATTACCTCATATGAGACTTATAACATGTATAATGTGTGAGCTCATAATGTATACTTCCTCCATACTGTAATTCAAATCGTTTGTACAGAGACACGATCTCCAAAACAAAACTTTGACTTCTTATTTTTATAAAAATATTTATTAAAAAGTAAAATCTGTTTTATAAAAAAAATAATTTTCAAAATAAATCTATTTATATATTTTTCACATTTTCAAATTTAATAATTTAAAAAATACTTATGATTTATATTTTTAATGTTGACTTAATCTCCGTCCAAAACAACTTGATTATGAGTATGGAGGGAGTATAATATTTATTTATATATGTCTAATATTGTTTACCCAATAATGGCTCCAATGCAAGTATCCAGCATACCGCTCCACCTCTCCAATGGGTACTCGACTCATCAGATCACATATATAGGAATACAGTAAATCGATCGATTTGGTTGTCGTTTGTCAATTCACTCAGATATATTTACAATATAGTAAATCGATGCAATGCCTCGTTGGAGAAAGATATGCATGTGTTCTCCAAGACAAATGTGGCGCTACTTATGAGCACCGATGACACAATAGTAGACCGATGGACCTCTTGCCTCACATGTGTACCTTTCCTAACAACTCAAGTCCTACACACTCGATCCACGAGGGGGCTGGGGGGGGGGGGGGGGGGCTGGGTGGCTGTAGCCCCCCTCGTGAGTTGTGCCATAGCTATATTAGAAATTTTAAATATTTAGATATTAAAAAATACTTATAAAATTTTTAAAATATATTTGTCTTATGTTTTATTAAATTGTATATTTATGACTTGTTTGGTAGAGTTTTATTCAATTTCGATGTCAGCTCATTCATACACTAAAATAAGTAGCTATTTTTTTTTTAAAATGAATCAGGAGTCATCGAAATTACAATATTTGTGTGTCATTGTTTCTCGATTCTATGTGTATTGTAGCAAAAAAAATCGAAGATATTTGCTGATGTGTTAACAAAACTATATTATTAAAAAAACTATATTGAACTGGACCACCCTAGATTAAAATCCTGGCTACGCCAATGCTCGAGCCTCAATTCTCAATTAAATTACTATAGCATTAGCCTAAACCACCACTAAATTTTCATTGTCAATCATCTTCTCCATTACTTAGCCCCCTTTTGATCCCATCTTGAATCCGCCACTGCACTCTTCTTTTGATTTCACTCGTGGATGACCTTTAGTTCTGGGTGGGACATCTTTTAGTTATGTTTTTTGACACCAACATAATTAAAAAGTCAACATTTAGTCTTAGTTGGTAACACCAAGCAGGACTAAATAAGGGTTTTTAGTCCCGATTCATGTTACCAACTAGGACCAAAAGACCTTTGGTGCCCGTGAAATTTAGACCTGTCCCGGACCCAAACACAACAAAGACTAAAGGTGCAAATCGAAAATCGTTTCTCTACCGATGACATCAGTTGTATGCCCGTGTGTATACATTTGAAAGAGAAAATGATCGATAGTAGGAGAGTGATCGATAGTAGGAGAGTCAGAAAATATTAGGAGGACCATTGACAATAAAATAAATAATCTCAAAAGTCATGAAGATATAGCTACTTTTCAAGATGTTTCAATTCTTATCATGATATATATATATATATATATATATATATGTGGTGTGTGTGTGTGTGTGTTTTGGTGTGTGTGTGTGTGTCAAACGTTTGATTAAAATAAACAAACAAATCTATATGTATATATACATTATGGGTGTGTTTGAATTGAGGAAAAGAATGGATGTGATATGGCCATCCATAAAATTAGGAATATGGATATCTATATTATCTCTTTGGATGGTTGGATGGACGAGCCATCTTTCTGTTTATTTAGATGGATAAGCGTACTTGATTAATTGTAGTTATATTTTATTATTTAAAAATACCAACTGATTATACACCAAATAATTATAAACTAACACTAATTTTTTCATGATATCAATAATTACAAATAAAATATGTTAATTAGCACCATAATTATCCTAATTAGCATACTAAACATGCACTAATTAACATATTAGCACTTGTCAAAGTAAATATTGACATCATAATTACCAAAAAATAATATAATATACTAACAATTCTTAATTAATTACTAATGATAAAGATTTGAAAACATGGATAAGCTCGCCAGACAATTGTTTGGTAACAGGGATATCTAGCATCTAAGGGAATATTTCCCTACCAGGGATATTCATATCTAGCTTGTCTAGGAACAAACATCACATATCCATGGACCGCCATCTGCCATCCATCCAAGGATATCCATCAAATCTTGATCTCTCATATTCTTTTTTGTCCCCTCAACTCTTTCCTCGGGTGTTTTTGTTTTTTCTTCGTTTTTTCATGCTTGTGTCACTCGATTGTTTTTGTTCCTCGTTTCTATTTGGTTTTGGTGTTTAAGATTTTGTTTCCCCTTGATTTTTGGTTTTTCTACTTGTCCTCACTTTTTAGGTCCTTTTTTTTGCAAGTTTCTCTACTTTAATGGTTTGTTTCTCATATAAATGTTAAAAATAAGTAATAAATATGATATTATAATCCTTTGAACCATTAGCTTTCTAAACAAAAATTTTCACCTTGGAAACAAAAAAACAAGATATGAATCGACCAATGGTCCAATTAAGCAATTCGTGAACCAAAACTTTGAGCGGATTATTATCTAATCCAGACTAAATAAATGTATCTCTACAATCTCTCAAAAGGATACCACATAAACAGTCAAGAATCAAGTTAAATGATCTAACTGGTGACAGATCTAAAATTAAATTTCAGGGGGCTAGAAGCTCATCTTCAGTCTCCAGCCTCTCCTTTACAAAGGAACCATGACAAAAAGCCTTGGAGGGGCTCTATGGGCTACATGGGATCAGCCGCGGTAGGAGGGCTTGAGCCACCCCGCCCCACCGCTGGATCTATCCCTGGATCTAACCATGCTAGTTTGGTCAGGTGTACGTATGTTCACTTCACTCATATGCATGATAGGGATCTACCCCTAGACAAACAGTCCCCATCCTTTGGACATTGGTACTATTTTCTTTTTTCCACATAGTCATGCTTGGAATAACAAAACTTCTATCATGACTCACAAAGTTTGGTTGATGCTCATTAGGCTGGATCTTGACTTTCGGGCACATGATGTGGTACATAAAGCTACTTCATAGTTTGAGAAGCTTATTGTTTGGGAAAAAGGATTTAGCACATGGCAAAGTTTTTGTTAAGGCTGGAGTCTTTAGTTTTGAATCTATCTAATGGTTCATTACTTTTACTAAGGGCACTAATGCAACAACAGATAGCTAGACAATTCCATATGACATCTTACAAGCTTCACTGCTAGGAGCCCTTCCTCAAGATGAAGATTTTCCACCTAATGATCCTGCTAATTTTTTACCCTAGAACTTTTACTTCTTTCGGTGGGACAGCCTAGTCAAGGTCCTCCAAAACCTCTTGCAAATGCCAATCCTTTTCTAATGAATGTGACAAACATGGATGGCCTTCAAGCCTTTCGGTGGGATTTGTGGCCCAATGATGTTCCAAGCCAAAATATTCAGCTACACAACAATGGCTTACCTTTTGATCTAGTGCCTGGGCAAACCAATTTGATGGATGGAATAGCCATTGCATACAATTTTATGGATGGTCCTATACTAGCTCTAACTCCTATTTGACCATAGATTCATGAGGAAATTGTGGAAATGGGGCTGATTTTGGATTTGTAGGGAGGTTCTAGCTGTGGATGACCATACCGATGATTCTAATGGTGAACCATACCTCAAGAGGCCTAGATTTCTCCTACCAATAGAGCCTATGCAAATTGTCCCCTTTCAAACTTCAATGAGCTTCGGCCTTTGATCGCCTTGCCAGAAGATGAAGTTCATCTAGAAGGTCTTCTTGGCTTTGTTAATGTTGGAGCTTGATAGTTACTCGGCTTCCATAGATGGATCAACCTAGGAGTCTATGGCCACCCCGTCAAATTAGAAGAGATCAACCAAGCCAAAGACAATTATTTCTAATGCTATCCTCTAGTGAAGCTTAAGGACTACAACTATCTAGGGTGCTCGACCACACCCCCAACAATTTTTACTTCCACATCAGAGATCTAGGAGCTTCCTTCTACAACATCAACCCAGAAGAGCTCTTTGAAGATAATATACATGCTAAGCCTACACAAAGAAAGCCTACAAGGAAGAAGCCAAGCAAGAGAAAACCAAGTTAGCTTCCCATAAGTGATGGTGATGGTTCTTCAATGTAACCAAGTTTGACTTGTAGCTATGCTAGAGTTCTCTTTCATCGTAATGTCTTGTTAACTCATGAGTACTAGACCTAGAATGTATTGCGTTGGAACGTCAGAGGTGTTAACTCTAACAAAATGTGGAATTCTATTCGAGATAAGAGTGACTAAAAGTTTGTGGGATACTGTGTGCCTTCAAGAAACTAAGCATGAAAACATTGATATTATGTTTATCAGAAATATTTTTCCACCTTCCTTTCATATGTTTGAATTCTTTCCCTCTAATGGTTCTTCTTGTGGAACTATTGTTATTTTGAAATCTTCTATTTTTTGGGGATACTTTAGGCAAATTTGGAGAATTATTTTAATTTTCTTCATAATAGCAGACATGGGTAATTTTCATACAAATTTAGGGGGTTACTTTATGCATTTTTTATAATGGCAGTAGTGATAATTTGTTAGGCTAGTTTAGTGATGAGTTTCATGGTGTTGTTTTTAAAACTATCATATAATATAGAGTGAAATAAAACATGAATGAAACAACCACTCTCAATGGAATGTTCTTTAGTTCCATAAACATTTAATTTCAAGACTCATAGAGGGTTTCATCCATATGAAATTCATTTCTTCTCTCTTCTTAAAACCGTTGTCACGTCATCAAAAGTGTTTGTGTGGCAGCTTATTAAATAAAAATAAAACTCTAACCAAATTTCCATTGATTATTAATGGTCTTAGTAAGATAATAGATTTAATGGTTATTATTGAAGAATATGATTAGTGTCCACAAAATTAAAGGCCAGATGTTTTTTATTATTGTAAGAATTTCTAGATTCTTTTTCTTCTTTCTTTTTAGCGAACTGGTTAGTATTTACTTAGAGTCTTAAGCCTCCAATCAATAATAGTAAGGGTCGTTTAGTACAGCTCTTGGACCAGCTCAGAAACAATTTTATGGCTTCACTAGTCAAACTGTGTCGAGGACACCACTTCCACTTCACTTCGCTCGAAAAACGTGCTATCTGGGATTCAACTAATAAACCGTGTGAGCCAAGAAAACGTAGCTTCACTAGCTCCGGTTCTATGCATGCGGGACCTCCCCAAAGTATCCTTCTTGTGCACGCGCGCGGACGATGATGCGAGGTGGAGGCAGCATGGCGGGGAGCTAGGAAGGCAGGAGCGAAGCTGTAACTGCGTGACCATGACACGGGAGGTGAGATGCGATGCGCGGGCAGGCAAGATGCGGCGCGGGGAGGAGCGGATGCGTAGCCACACGAAGGAAGAGGAAAGGGGAGCGATGGTCGATGAGTAGAACAAGAGATAAGGCTGATATCCATCTGTGGGTCTGCATGCATAGGTGATAATAATGAGAGAAAGAATAAATAAAACGAAATAAAAGGAGATAAAAAAATAAGGGTATATTGAACCTTTCATCTCCTTTCATCAGATGGAGAAGTTGTTTTGCCAGACGGTAAAAAAAAACAGATCTAGATCTCTAAATGAATTTGCTCTACAGATAAAACCATAACTAGAGATGTTAAGCTGGAGCACTACCAAACGGACCATAAGATTATTTATAATAGGAACTATACATATAACTGATATTTCATTGGCATAATCATCATGGGTCGATGTATAGCTTCACATACATACATCGGTCATATAATCCAATTAATTAAACCAAGTGCCATATATATATATATATATATATATATATATATATATATATATATATATATATATATATATATATATATATATATATATATATATATAGCTTGTAGATTCATCCACACCAAAACTAAATCAGTTAAATCGCCACAGTTGAGGTGCACTACACCAGCGACATCCCCTTTTTTACCAACTGATCGATCGTCGTCACTACTGATCACACATTCACACACATGCTGCATGCGTGTCGAGTTAACAGTAAAAACGTATGTAAATGACACTGTTTAATATATTGACTTTCTCTTGTTAATTAAAATGTTGATGAGTGTGTGTCTCCGATCCTCTCATTATCAACCCCCATAAATATTTGTAAAAGGAGGTTTACAGTAGTCACGGATAAGATAGACGTACGTTTGT
This sequence comes from Microstegium vimineum, assembly GCA_022036555.1. NCBI lineage: Eukaryota > Viridiplantae > Streptophyta > Magnoliopsida > Poales > Poaceae > Microstegium > Microstegium vimineum. The sequence goes on along the minus strand of CM039121.1, from coordinate 38,490,284 downwards.
GTGCCATGCATGTTCATAACCGTGCATAATGATGGACCTTTGCTACTCCTAGTTACTTTCTACATAGTACCGTATAGTAATACGGGTGATGATGTGTTTCTATTATTGCTGCGTGACGCGTACCACTTGTTGGGACGACAGAGGGGTGATTTTGTCTTGAATTGATCAAGACAGTGGACCAAACAAAACTAATTACAAGCACGAATACATATCAGGACAAGTGTAATTAAATTAAATTGAACATTATTATTGTATAAAGTTGCGTGATTGCATAATTGTCGTTTCCTCCATACAATTAAAGTTGGACTGTATATATATGGATCGGAGTAACATATATGCGGCCAAAGTTGATGATGGAGGCGCAAAAACTAGCTAGATAGATATGCCGGAACGAAAAACTCTTCTTTCTTTTTTTTTTGTAATTTACACGAATTCACCTAGCTAGTTTAATTTGTCGCCGCATTCAGGACTTTTAAGTCGTGAGGTGCCTTGCATGCATCCAGTGGGTCGGTCTAGTGGGTAGGAAACTGAAGAAAGACAGCTGCTGCTAGCCTGCTACTGCTAGCTCAATATCCTCGGTCTCTGTCTTGACGACGACTGCACAGAGATAAGGGACACAACACAATGTTGGGTGACGAAGCAACAGCAACATATATATAGGTAATCAAGCCTCCGTCGTCGATCGATCGTGATCTTGTACTGAATTGAATCCAGAGCTTCTTGAAGACGTAGTATGTACGTATGTATAGAACCTTGCTGGTGACTGTTGATGAGCATCAGCTAGCACACAAAGGAAGAAGCTTGTTTCCTGTAATACGTGTGTGTGCGCCTGCTTCGCTGCGCTTTATTTGCCATCTCGATCGATCTCGTAGTCGATCGTGCCCAGGCCTGCCGACGAACCACCATTCTGGCTTAATTAATTGCGTGCTCATCACATGGATAAGCTCGTGCCTCATCCACCATCCATCCATCCATCCACGCCTCCAAGCAAAGCCCTCCTCCGATCCTCCTAGAAACCTGGAAAAATTCAAGAATAGGACAGCAGCTTTGATGTTTATGAGGTACTTGCACAGTGCTTGTACCAGACGTACGTCTGCTGCGGGCTGCGTCTAACAGATGGGTCCAAGCCGAAGGCGTGGTAGCGAGGTCAAAACATCTGCTTAGACGAGTGTTTTTATTTAGCCGCTGTTTTTTTTTTTCACTAGGAAAGGTGGACAAGCACGTGGTGTACAGATATTTTTAGGCCGCTAGGGATGGATGGAAACAGTCCAAAATTAATGATACCAACTGTTTCTCAATTTAATTATCTATTTAATGGCGGTTGCAATATTATGCAAAAAGAATATAAAGCTTAAATTTGTTAGGGTATAAATAAAGGTTGATCTAGTTTCTTTTACATTATACTATTTGTAAACAATTTAGATATATATACTTAAATTTGGGCAATTTTTCACGAAATCGTACGTGAATTATAAAACTTGACCAACTTGACAGGGAGACAACTCCAGGTTTACCATGATTCAAATATGGTCCGCCAAGAAGGTATAACTTAGAGCAACTCTCACAATAGCCTCTCAAAAAAGGACCTTAGTTTCTATAGGGCTCCCCCTACTTTTTATGGGCCTATTTTTCTGGGCTGCACTCTAGTAAGAGCCCTCAAAACAAGGTCCTCAAATTTATTTTAATAGAGAATGACATATATGACCCACTTGTCATCCTCTTTTCTATCTTATTCCCTTATCTTCTCCCCCATTGACTAACATGACCATGCTCGCAGCTAAAGTGGAGGGGTGTGGTAGGAGAAGGGTCATGACTCCAATAGGAATGTGGTGAAGCTCCAACGAAGAGGGCCAACCAGCACAGGAGAATGCTAAGAAGGTGCATCACACCTTGAGAGGGGCTCCGACTTGGAGCGCTAGGCACCTCCGCCTGAGAGGTCACACACTGAGGGAGGGCAGGGCACACAGGGATGATGCAACACTACTACAGAAAAGATTTTGTGAGGGGTTTCACTTTAATTAACCAAGGCGGGTAAAATGGGCGGCCACCTCCATTAAACAGTGGCAGGGCTGCCAGTTGAGCACCCATCTCAGTTAAAGATTAACGAAGGCGGGCAGCATAATAAGGCAACCGCCTCGGTTAATTCATCATTAACAGAAGTGGTTATGTAAAGGCAATCACCTCTATTATTGTAATATCCAAGGTGGTAATCTTAGTCGCCCACCTCCGACGCCCTTACAATGCCTGCCTCCATTAATGATAGGTTATAAATACAATGTCTAGCCGCCCCACCTTCTTCCTCGTGGCTTCTCCTCCATTTTTTATAGGTTTTGGTTATGGGTTGAGCTCCAAAACCTCAAAAGTTAACCACTTTTTAGGGGGTATTGCTCTTGGGTTTAGGACAGCGCAGGAGGTTGCTACGCACTTCCCCATCCTTACTCTCATCTCTTTTTAATCATTTGGGGTTGTAGATCTAGATCTAGATCAAGTTTTTCATGGAGGAGAGAGAAAATAGATCTAGGTCTTGACATGTTGCTATTTCTTTGTAATCTACTATACTTATGTCTATATCTCTATAAGTGTAGGGTTCATTGGCATGGATAGGTCAGAATGGATATACTAGACATTGAGGCTAGATTCAGCCTATCTAGGTCAAGTGAAAAATTGTTGCCACTGCTCGAAAACATAGGCTAAGCCTGAAGCAGTAGTGCATTATATGTCTATATTCTTGTTGCAAGGACAAGATTGCCTAGGGAGATGGCATGGTGTAATCTCACTTTATCAAGTTTGGTTTTGTCAACTATTACAATGGTTGGACGTCTAACGGCGAACCAGATGCGAGTGATAGTGCGTTTGGAGGAAACTAGTCGATGATGGTGAATACAGACCATGGAGGAGAACCGCCCTAATCGTCAACATGAGCCAGTAGGCCCTGTGTTGATAGCGGCAATGCTGATTTCATCATGCTAGTTGATTTTGATGGTGGCACGAAGGCGATGAGGATGGTGGTGGTGAGCCGATTGATTATGTGATGGAGGAATAGGATGCAGAGCTTTTTAGAAAATGGTTAACCGCCTCAACCATGGCAACGTTCTGTTTAGGAGCTCGAAGTGGCTAGACAATTTTGGAGAGATAAAGCAGGCGACGATTAATCCACTATATAAGGACCATCGGGAGTAATGGATGGTGTTATGTTTTGACCTCCAGATGCTGATGTTAAAAGCTTATTTTGGTTGGTCCAACATAAGATTCAATGAGCTATTACATATCCTTGGTTCTATGCTTCTAGAGATAACAAGGTGACTGCTATACCTACTCCCTCCATCCCTAAATAGAAGTCATTCTCACTTTTTGAGAAGTCAAACTTTTTTAACTCTGAGCAATTATATATAAAAGAATACAATTTTTTATAATATATAATTAGTATCATTAGATAGGTTGTTGCGTATATTTTTATAATAAATTTATTTGGGGTATAAATGTTGCAAGTATTTTCAGCAAACTTAGTCAAAGTTAAAAAAATTGACCTGCTTGCATCCCATAACGACTTTCTTTTGGGATGGAGGGAGTATCCGGCAAAGAAGCTGATCTGGTCAATACCTATTGGTGCTCACCAATACCTATCGTGCAACGCGAGCTCGAGCGGGCGAAAAAGGCCATAAGGCAGAAGGGCAATGTGGGGTAACTACCTCCAACAATGATTTGAGGGCTTGGATCATAACCCCAGGAATGATGGTCAGAGAATACATTTGAGGACCCCCCCCCCTCAAGTATTGAGGGTCATAGTATGGGTCATGCTAGACCTCATTTTTTGGTCTCAAACCATCAAATTTGGCTTTGAGCACTTAAGTAAGGGCCTTACTGAAGTTGCTCTAATGTAAAGCTGGTGAATTATGTATTTTTCATAGCAAAGATAACAGATAATTATTTAAAATATTATATATATATATATATATGTTATTGTTGTTAATTAGAAATAGTCTAATACTAAATTTATTGTACATGTTTCTAATTATATTTAATTTATATTTTTTCTAACCTATGTTTGGACGAACTTAGAGATTAGCTATGAACTAGTGTTACCAATTGGAGACTTTGATGGAGGTTCCACATTAATTCTCTTCAGACTCTATAGAAAAAAAAAGATAAATCCTAGAAAATATCACAATAATCATAAACCTAATGCTTTTAAATTTGTACACTCTAATCATCAACTCCAATAATAATCATTAAATCTATTCTCATTATAAATTAACCACCACTACCATTATAAAAAATACATAAAGTAACCTCTAAATTTGCATCAAAATTATCCGCCTCTACCATTATAAAAAATAATTTAAAATAACCCCTAAATTTATATCTAAATTACCCACTTTTGTCATTACAAAATATAATTCAAAATAACTCCTAAATCTATATCTAAATTACCCAACTTTATTGTTGTAAAAGATAAAGCAAAATAACCCATAATTTGTATCATATTACCCATACATACCATTATGAAAAATAATGTAAATTATCGGCTTGGCTTTCATTCAATTTACATAATTTGTATATAAATTATGCACATCACATGTTAAAAAAGGTATCTCACAAATCCACATGTACATACTAATATAAGTTATTTAAAAAATCCAATCAATATCCATAACGTACACTATATATTTCTAAATTATACAGTTGTGCCACTATTAAATTAAAAAGTAAATATAATGCTAACCATGTAGGACAAGTAAACATTTATACCTTAGGATAAGTATTTATTTTGACAGATTATTGTTCATTAACAAACTACATAGCAATGGCCCTAAAATCACTTTAAATTATATTAGTACCCGATGATTATAAATTTCTTAAGTTATCATTTTAAATGAGTTTATGAATTTGACTAAAAATATTTAATATTATTATTGGGAATTAAATTTTAAGAAGCATATGTTTTATAAAAATAATACAGCTACACATATAATTAATTGATAAAACAAATTCAACATCTTGAGTGTTGTGGTGCAAGCTGAAACGACTGTTTATGCTATGTGAGAACTAAAAGGTTAGCACATAAGACCTAAAACCTCCTTTTAAAAATAAATAATAAAACTTTGAGTAAATGATAAGATAAGCACTAGAATAAGCATAGGATTTTATTTAAAAACATCATGAATAGGACATCAAGGAAGATCTCATATAATACTTGTCTTGCTCAAACGGTTCCTGCTGCTCCTGCTCAAAGAAATCCTCCTGGTCACCCACGTACTGCTCACCGTCTATACTCGATCACCACATCAACATACAATCATACCGAGGCATAACATGCAAACAAACAAGACTATAGATTAGAACAGTACACCAACAGTAGAAAAACAAGATTAAAAGTTTATAAAACTAATCTACGTCTCACTACGATCACGTAGACGTTCGGATCACGAAAAACGGAGCTATAACGAAGAAGATATGCTCTAAACAAGATTCACAAATTAAACTTGAGATTAAAATAGATTAAGCAATTAAATATTTTTAAAAGTGGTCTAACATTATCTATGAACTAACTAACACGTAGATCACGTCGATACGATCCTAACGCAATTTGAATGAGTCAAAACGGAGTTAAAATGAGCATTTTATGATTAAAAGAAAATCAGTGGCAAAACTGTAATTAGTTGGAACTATTTTCGAAATAAAACAAATTATTTTCTGATTTAAATCGGACAGAGGACTGCGGGTTGAGAACTTAAAAGGTTCAGGGTTTCTTTTGCAAAAACAGGGCCGAACCGGTATCGGGCTTTGGGGACCGTCCGATCCAGAACGGAGGGTCGAGATTAGATAAGGGGGAGAGGGCGGTGGCGCGGCTACCGGAGACGGAACAGACGGCGGCACCATGGCTGGAGTTGGGCGGCGCGGTTCAATCCGCCGCTTCGGTGCACCAAACTCAACGCGGAAAAGACCGGGAGAGAGAGAGAGAGACGGCGAACGCGGTGGCGGTATCGGTATCGGTTGAACTGATTAGATGACGCACGCGGCGGTGCCCGCAGTGCAGCGGCTCGGCAACGCCGGCGAGCATGCACGGACATAGAGAGAGGGCGAGAGGAGGTTTTGGAGCATCTGGGAGCTCCCTTACCACTATGCGGGACTCGTCAAACGGATGAACGGAGCGGAGGGGCTCGGCGTCGGAGGAACGACGACGGCGGCTCTGCTCTAGGGTTGCGGGCGAGACTGGTGGCTCTGCGGTGCTTGGAATGGGGGCGAAAGGGTGCGGGGCTCGGCATTTATAGCTCGGGGCTCGATGGCGAAGGAAGGGGAGCAATCGTGCTCCAATCGAGCTCGGCAGGGAAGGAAAGCGCCGGCGCGCAAGAAAGGAAGGGAGGGGAGGAGGAAGAAGGCAAGTGCCTTGGGCGGCTGCCAGCTGGGTCCCACCTGTCGGCGTGGGAGAGGTGTTGCGCGCGTCGGCTTGTGTAGGTTGGGGAGCTGGGCTAGCCTGCTGGGCCGAGGTAAGCCCACGCGGGAAGGAGAAGAGTGGGAGGAGGGGTGCGAGGCTGGGCCAAGGAAAAGACCTACGGGCCAGATAAGAGAAAGAGGGAGTGAGGGAAAAAGGAAATATTTTTCTTTTATTTCTTGAATTGCACAACAAATTTCAGAGCACCTTTTGAACTCTAGTTTGAATTTTGAAAATTCCAGACAAACAAAACACTGTGCAGCAGCATGTATGCAACAATAGTGTTTCTAACATTATGATTCTTTTTATTTTGTGAAAACATTCTTAATTTCCAATATGATAATGATCACCCGAAAATGCAATTAAACCATTTTTAATCTATTTCAAGAAATGCAATTTTTAGGATGTTACAAATCTGCCCCCCTTAAAGGAATCTCATCCCGAGATTCAGCTGGTGCTTACTCAAACAACTGCGGGTATGTCTTTTTCATATCCTCTTCTCTTTCCCAAGTTGCTTCATCCACTGAATACCGATTCCACTCAACTTTGCACATACAAATGACTCGGCTCCTTGTGACTCTTTCTGTCGTCTCCAAGATCTTTATCGGGTATTCCTCATAGGCGAGATCCTCCTTAACTGCCAACTCATCCAAAGGTATCTGTTCCTCTGGCACACGCAAACACTTCTTCAACTGTGACATGTGAAAGACATCGTGTACACCTGCTAGACTCTCAGGCAACTCCAGCTGATAAGCTACTTCACCACGTCGCTCCACTATCTTGAAGGGACCAACATATCTGGGTGCTAACTTACCCTTCATATTGAACCTCTTTACGCTTCTCATAGGTGACACCTTTAGATAGACATAGTCACCTACTTTGAAAGCCAAATCTCTTCTGCGAGTGTCAGCGTAACTCTTATGTCGAGACTGTGCAACTTTCAAGTTTTCTCTTATTGTTCGCACCTATTCCTCTGCACTTTTCAACACATCAGGTCCAAACACTTGACTTTCTCCCGTCTGATTCCAGAACAAAAGGGTTCTGCACTTCCTTCCATACAATGCTTCAAATGGTGCCATCTTGAGACTCTTCTGGTAACTGTTGTTATAAGAGAACTCAGCATACGGCAAACTCTTATCCCAACTAGTCCCATTTTGTAGTGCACAAGCTCTCAACATATCTTCCAGTATCTGATTGGTTCTTTCTGTCTGACCATCTGTCTGCGGGTGATAGGTTGTACTGAAGTTCAGCTTGGTTCCAAGGGACCTATGCCAGAAGTGGGATGTGAACTGAGTACCTCTATCGAAAACAATCTTCTTAGAAACACCATGCATACACACTATCTTTTCCATGTATAACTCTACTAACCTTGCTCCGGTGTAGGTGGTCTTGACTGGCAAGAAGTGAGAAACTTTTGTCAACCGATCCACAATTACCCATATCGAATCATAACCACTTTGGGTGCGAGGCAAACCCACTATAAAGTCCATACCAACTTCTTCCCATTTCCACTCTAGAATTTTCATCGGTTGCAACAATCCTGTCGGTCTTTGATGCTCTGCCTTAACCCTCTGACAGGTATCACATAGTGCCACATACTCTGCAACATCTCTCTTTAATCCATACCACCAATACTTTTCCTTCAAATCCAGGTACATCTTGGTACTTCCGGGTGTATAGAGTAAGCTGAATCATGAGCCTCTCGCAGAATTGTCTCATGGATCTCTTTCACTCTAGGTACACATAACCTCTTACCAAACCAAAGAGTACCATTGTCATCCAAACTGAAACCTAGTGCCTTGCCAATCACAATATTCTCAACAATCTCTTTCAGTTTCTCATCTTCCAACTGACCCTTGCGTATCTCCTGTTCCAGGGTAGGTTCCAAAACCAACTCCATGGCATTAGTAACAAAACCTAAGTTGAGATGCGCTAACTAAGCACACAATTCTTTAGATTGTATCTCCGGGTGCACTTCATTGGCATAACTTTTTCTACTGAGGGCATCTGCTACAACATTCGCCTTTCCAGGGTGATAATGTACCTCCAAGTCATAGTCCTTGATCAATTCCAACCAACGACGTTGCCTCAAGTTCAGATCTGACTGGGTGAAGATGTACTTCAAACTCCTGTGATCTGTGTAAATATCACTCTTGTGACCGACCAAGTAGTGTCTCCAGATCTTCAGTGCATGTACCACATCTGCTAACTCCAAATCATGTGTAGGATAGTTCAGTTCATGCTTCCTCAACTGTCGTGATGCATAAGCAACAACTCTGTCTTCTTGCATAAGCACACAACCAAGACCCAGGCGAGATGCATCACAATATATGGAGAAGCTCTTGTTCAGATCTGGCAAAATCAACACTGGCGTTGTGGTCAATCGCTTCTTTAATTCTTCAAAGTTAGTTTGACACTTCTCAGACCATACAAACTTAGCATTCTTCTCTAGCAATGCCGTCATTGGTTTAGCAAGCTTGGAGAAACCTTCAATGAACCTCCGGTAGTAACCAGCCAATCCAAGGAAGCTACGGATCTCAGTCACACTAGCGGGTGGGTTCCAATTCAGCACATCTACCACCTTACTTGGATCCACTACTATTCCACCATTGGATATAACATGACCTAGGAAAGACACTTACTTCAACCAAAACTCACATTTGCTCCTCTTAGCATACAACTGATGTTCTCTGAGCTTCTACAAGACAAACCTGAGATGTTCTGCATGTTCTTCCTCATTCTTGGAGTAGACGAGAATGTCATCAATGAACACTACCACAAACTTGTCAAGAAACTCCATGAACACCTTATTCATCAAGTACATGAAGTAGGCAGGTGCATTGGTTAGCCCAAATGACATCACAGTGTACTCATATAGCCCATACCTTGTAGTAAATGCAGTCTTGGGTATGTCAAGGCACGTATCTTCAATTGGTGATATCCTAATCGAAGATCTACCTTGGAGAACACACAAGCTCCCTTCAACTGGTCAAACAGATCATCGATCCTTGGTATAGGGTACTTGTTCTTGATAATTACCTCATTGAGTGAACGGTAATCCACACACATCCGTTGTGTACCATCCTTCTTGTCAACAAAGATCACCGGAGCTCCCCAAGGTGAAGAGCTAGGACGTATGAAACCCTTCTCTTGTAACTCCTGCAACTGTTTCTTAAGTTCCTCTAACTCATTAACCCCCATCCTATATGAACGCTTAGCAATAGGTGCAGTATCAGGTAAAAGCTCAATAAGAAATTCAATGTCGCGGTCGGGTGGCATACCTGGCAAGTCATTGGGGAATACATCTGCGAACTCATCAACAACTGATTCAGGTTCGCGGTGATCATCATCCAGCTGATTTACAGTAGCTATCTGAGGAGCTTGCAACACAACTTCCACACTGATGCTATCCCCTTTAGGTGAGGTCAAGACGACCATTTTTTCCTGACACTGAATCACTGCCTTGTACCGTTTCATCCAATCCATCCCCAGTATGAGATCAATACCAGCTGTTCTCAGCACAATAGATTCAACCTCAAAGGTTACCCCCCTTAGAAGCACACTAGCAGAAGGACTATAGTAGTTTGCTGATAAAGTCCCTCCCGGTGAGTTTACTATTATGGGGTTTTCATGGCACACAAGGAAATTTCATGCACTCTAGTAAAAGCTTGAGAAATGAAAGAGTGCGAAGCTCCAGAGTCAAAAAGTACAGTAGTAGGGATAGAGATGATGCTGAACGTACCCATCATAACTTCAGGAGCCTCCTGAGCAGTATCTGCGGACACGTGGTTCACCCTTCCACTGTTGGCCGGAGTCTGTTGTCTTCCCCTCTGTTGGTGGCTCTGGTTCTGGGCGTCTGTGGGTTCTGCCTTTCCGAACAGTTGTAGGACATGTGTCCCTCCTTGTTGCAACAGAAACACCTATTGGGGGTGTTAGGAGCACTATTCTTCATTGGGGTAGCATTGGGGTTCCCTTGGCGTGGCGCCTGCAGCACAGTCTGCTGCTGGTTCTGTGGACGCTGAGGAAACTGACTACGCTGCGGGGTCTGACCACAGTTCCACTGGTTGTTCGGACCCTGGTACCTCTGCTGGAAGTTCTGTGGGGGGTTGGGTCACTGGCGGGTGTTGCTTCCTGAAGATGGCCCCTGAAGCCTCCTCTTCTTGGCTTCCATCTCCTTGCGCTTATTGTCAATAACAATAGTGCGGTTCACAAGGGCCTGGTAGTTGGGGTAGAGATTGGACATCAGTTGCAACTGCAAGCCATCATAGAGGCCCTTCAGAAAGCGACGCTGCTTGTCAGCGTCATTGGCAACCTCCTGAGGAGCATATCGAGACAGCTGAGCAAATTTGTCCCGATACTCCGCCACAGTCATGGACCCTTGTCTCAGAGCTCTGAACTCCTCCTGGTTGAGCTCCATTATGCCTTCAGGAATATGGTAAGACCTAAAGCTATCTGTGAACTCCTGCCAAGATACCTCTGGTGCGTTGTTGGGACGTTCATACATGTACGAGTCCCACCAATCTTGAGCAGCACCCTGAAGCTGGCCAGATGCGTAGAGCACCTTCTCACGCTCATTGCATTGAGCGATATTCAGCTGCTTCTCCACAGCTCTCAACCAGTCGTCTGCCTCCAGTGGTTCAGAAGCATGGGTGAACACCAGAGGGCAACCTTTCATGAATTCCCCACGCTTGTCCCGCTGCTAGACAGGTGGTGGTGGTGGTGGTGCAGGTTGATTCTGAAGGTGTTGCATCATCGTCTGCATCAACTATGCCTGCACTCCCATGAACTTCTCAATAGTCATGGCCGGGGGTGGTGGTGGTGGTGGTGGTGGTGGTGCACCCCTGCCATGGCCTCTGCCTCTGCCTCCTCTAGCGGCCATCTGTTATCCAAAACACATAGAACGACTTTTAGATTTATCGATCATCAATAGAAGTGATTGAGCATAACTTTCTGGAAACTGAACATTGCAAGCAGTACTGTAAAACAGACATATCTCACGTTCCAGATGTCAAACAAATGTGAAATTTACATGGTTGGAAATCTTATGAAATTGTCTACAACTTTCTCATAGGTGAAAACAGAAAGTTAGCAAAATTGTTCCTGAGTTTCAGACTGCGCAGAAGCCTTAACTTGTAACTGTCATATCTCCCAAACCAGAATAGTTATGAACGTCATTCAAGATTCATTGGAAAGGTACTGAAGTCTACTTGTTGCCATTAAAATTTCATGATCATTGCACGAACCAACTTGGATATATAGCCAAAAGAGTACTGACTGCTCTAGAAAACAGCAAGCTAGAAAAACAGGATAACCAGCCCGCTAGCAAATTTATTTAAAGAAAACTTATATGTTCTTAACTAAGGAACTTGTGGACAGGTCCACAATGTTCTAGCACTCATAACAAAAATCCAAATCACTCATACACATAATGATAAACCATTTAAGCCAACCAAGTTCACACGACACGACAAGACTCGACTCGACTCTCGCTGCTAATGTTTTATTACATCAAGGTGGTACTCGATCTATGGACGAAAAACTGGGGGAAGCTTCTGGTGGAACTTGGGCATCTTTAGGCGTCCTCTGAGGTCATCATTCTCTGTACGGGCCCTCTTGAACAGCTTGCGCAGGCTGCCTACCTCATCAGTCAGCTCTTCTACCTGGTGCATCATCTCATGGGCAAAGTCGATCATCACCTTGGTGACATCATCATACCCATCCCTCGCTGCGAACATGGTCCAACCATCACGAGTCTCAAAGGGAAGGTGTCGGTACTTGTCCTCCTTCATCTAGTCACGACGATGAGCACGAAGATCAAAGAAGGCCATGCGAGTTGCATCCTCCATGCACTCCAACATGGTGGCACGGCTTGTCTTGGGTTCGTAGACGGCCTCCACTTCCCAAGACTGGGTGATGTTGTTCCGGATGCAGATGTAGATGGCACACTTCCAGTAGGAAGGGTCCCGAAAGTGCCTGGACTCACTGCACATGTACTTCACAGCAGAATCCCAGTCCGAGTAGTGGTTCGCCAGGGTCCACATCAGCATGCCATGGTGGTAATCATCGTCATCTCCCTCTGCGAAGTAGAAGTGCTTGGAACATCCCAAACGTTCTCCCCCGGCTTCGGAACCACTAGAAGGAGTCTTGTAGCGGCTGATTCCTGAGTTCACTTCCTGGACTTCTTCTTCTTCTTCGTCGCGGGGCTCCATTGGCACGTACCTTGGTGGTGGAAGGGTGGACTTGCGGGCAGTCTGCTTGTTGCGGGCTATCTATAGAAAGCAATGATGAGAAATAAGTTAGAATCAAGATAACATAATTTGAGATAAGTAATAGTTTTAGCAAATAATAATAAGGTATAAAAGCATGGAAAGAGCATTCCTAAGAAACCAGTTCTAACTAGGCTTGCGTCCTACAATCAACACGGTTTTGATACCAATCTGTCACACCCAGTTTTAAAGACAAAACGGGATGCATAAACCTTATGTGTGCCTAGAGATCAGTCACACACATAAGCCGACAAATTATCAAAAAGGTACCATTACAAGTGTTTATTACATAGCGAATAAGTATCTAATTAAAGTCTATTACAAAACAACGGAAATAAAAGATAACTCTCGCGAAGCTCCATCGCACAGGGACATCAACTGGTTGACTCCAAACCTAGTAGTCCTCAGGATACTCCTCATAACCCTGATAATCTGGTACCCATCCAGGATTTTTATCCAAATATGAAAAGTAAACAAGCGTAAGTACTTCTAGTACTCAACAAGCATATATGGGGTTCATGAAGCTCAAAAAGTATGACATGGTTTACTGCGGTAAGCATTTTTAATTTGTAACAAAACTTTACAAGTGATGGATTAAGGGTTATGCTTAAGCCCCAATTTAAATTGCATGATCATATAAGTAAATGAACGAGTAACATAAAAGCATGATAAAGAGATTCATAAAGATAACAATATTAAGCAACAAGTAAACAATGTTTCTGTGAGTTTTCCGGGCCGCTCGTGTCCGTGAGCACGGCTGATATATCAGTTTTTAACACTCTGCAGAGGTTGTACAACTTTGCCCATGAGTCGTGTTACCCATATGCTCGGGTTTATAACTCCCAAAACACTGCCGAGGTGAGCGAGCAGGGTACACTATGAAGTCTTTCAGAGGGGCTCGCTCACATACAACAGACATTACGGATCCACGGGCAAGGGGTATATGGGGTCTCCTCTCAATGGTACACACACGCAGCGGTCCCCACCTTGGCCATACCCCGCAACCAGCTCGGCAATGGCAAATTTCATGAACTGTCACATGCGAGAAAGTAACCCCCTCATTTAACTAAAGCCAGAGTCATGTAGCTCTCATGGTTGTACTGTATGTCCCAGCTTTTGCTGACAGATAGGTTCCTAAATCCATTTTGCTAAAAAGTCAAGTTTTACTTTATCATTTCATCTAGTCATTAATTCAAGATTCAAGATCATGCTTGGTTAAAAAGGAGCACTAGCAATACTACCCAAATGCAAAGATAACCCATAGGATTCCAAGGTTCAAGGTACAAATCTAGGTAAGCCGTATGGTAACAAGATTAGACACATGCATAGGATTTTATTTAAAAGCATTATGAATAGGACATCAAGGAAGATCCCATATAATACTTGCCTTACTCAAACGGTTCTTGCTGCTCCTGCTCAAAGAAATCCTCCTGGTCACCCACGTACTGCTCACCGTCTATACTCGATCACCACATCAACATACAATCATACCGAGGCATAACATGCAAACAAACAATACTATAGATTAGAACAGTACACCAACAGTAGAAAAACAAGATTAAAAGTTTATAAAACTAATCTACGTCTCACTACGATCACATAGACGTTCGGATCACGAAAAACGGAGCTATAACGAAGAAGATATGCTCTAAACAAGATTCGCAAATTAAACTTGAGATTAAAATAGATTAAGCAATTAAATATTTTTAAAAGTGGTCTAACATGATCTATGAACTAACTAACACGTAGATCACGTCGATACGATCCTAACGCAATTTGAATGAGTCAAAACGGAGTTAAAATGAGCATTTTATGATTAAAAGAAAATCAGTGGCAAAACTGTAATTAGTTGGAACTATTTTCGAAATAAAACAAATTATTTTCTGATTTAAATCGGACAGAGGACTGCGGGTTGAGAACTTAAAAGGTTCAGGGTTTCTTTTGCAAAAACGGGGCCGAACCGGTATCGGGCTCTGGGGACCGTCCGATCCAGAACGGAGGGTCGAGATTAGATAAGGGGGAGAGGGCGGTGGCGCGGCTACCGGAGACGGAACAGACAGCGGCGCCATGGCTGGAGTTGGGCGGCGCGGTTCAATCCGCCGCTTCGGTGCACCAAACTCAACGCGGAAAAGACCGGGAGAGAGAGAGAGAGAGACGGCGAACGCGGTGGCGGTATCGGTATCGGTTGAACCGATTAGACGACGCACGCGGCGGTGCCCGCAGTGCAGCGGCTCGGCAACACCGGCGGGCGCGCGCGGACATAGAGAGAGGGCGAGAGGAGGTTCTGGAGCATCTAGGAGCTCCCTTACCACTATGCGGGACTCGTCAAACGGATGAACGGAGCGGAGGGGCTCGGCGTCGGAGGAACGACGGCGGTGGCTCTGCTCTAGGGTTGTGGGCGAGACTGGTGGCTCTGCGGTGCTTGGAATGGGGGCGGAAGGGGTGCGGGGCTCAGCATTTATAGCCCGGGGGCTCGACGACCAAGGAAGGGGAGCAATCGTGCTCCAATCGCGCTCGGCAGGGAAGGAAAGCACCGGCGCGCAAGAAAGGAAGGGAGGGGAGGAGGAAGAAGGCAAGTGCCTTGGGTGGCTGCCAAGTGGGTCCCACCTATCGGCGTGGGAGAGGTGCTGCGCGCGTCGGCTTGTGCAGGTTCGGGAGCTGGGCTGGCCTGCTGGGCCGAGGTAAGGCCACGCGGGAAGGTGAGGAGTGGGAGGAGGGGTGCGAGGCTGGGCCAAGGAAAAGGCCTACGGGCCAGATAAGAGAAAGAGAGAGTGAGGGAAAAAGGAAATCTTTTTCTTTTATTTCTTGAATTGCACAACAAATTTCAAAGCACCTTTTGAACTCTAGTTTGAATTTTGAAAATTCCAGTAAAACAAAACATTGTGCAGCAGCATGTATGCAACAATAGTGTTTCTAACGATTCTTTTTATTTTGTGAAAACATTCTTAATTTCCTATATGATAATGATCACCCGAAAATGCAATTAAACCATTTTTAATCTATTTCAAGAAATACAATTTTTAGGATGTTACAGCAGCAAGCATGCAACCTCGTTGCTCGGAGAAGATGCGTGTACGACTCGGCGCGATGCCAGAGTAGTACGCGCGAGGTCGACGGGCGATGGCCGACTAAATTCCGATTAGTGATCGGGCAAACCAAAAAGATACAGCAGCAGGGGATCGGGTGTACCCAGCCTCGATCAGACCATGTGGGGTGCACGGCGTGTCGTGGACGCGCAGGGTCGAAGACGTCGATGCAGATGGGGTCGACATGGTGGAGATGGACAGATCTGCCCGATAACAGCGACATGCTGGATCTGACTGCCTCCATGACAGCCCATGATCGAAGTGTGTTGCTGGGCCTAACCGCCACCACGGCGGCACGGGATGGGGCAAGATTCATTTGCTTCCATGCAACGAACATCAAGGTGTTGACGGCGGTGGCCCGACGACGAGTCCGGAGACGAGGCGGCGGCGGCACGACGACGAGTCCGGGGACGAGGCGACGGCGGCGCGACGACAAGTCTCGTGACGAGGCGGCGGCGGCCCGACAACGAGTCCGGGGACGAGGCGGCGGGCGGGGGCCCGACGACGAGTCCGGGGACGAGGCGGGGGTGCACGACGACGAGTCCGGGGACGAGGCGGCGGCGGCGCGACAACGAGTCTCAGGATGAAGCGACGACGGCCCGACGACGAGTCCGGAGACGAGGTGGCGGCGGCCCGACGACAAGTCCGGGGACGAGGCGACGGCGGCCCGACGACAAGTCGGCGCGACGACGAGGGAAGGTCCTGATCTACTGCGCGACGACGATGATGGCAGCTGGATCAATAGGATCGGGCGCCTAAATAAGGGCGCTGCCCCCGACGGAGATTGATCCCTCCCCGGGGCGCGCGGCGGGGCTAGGGTTAGGATCTAAACCTAGGCGAAAGATACCATCAAAGAGAATATATTTGGTGGAATATTGTATTATATTGCATTGGGCCTCATGGGCTGATTATATAGGGTACATAGAACTAACATCTCTTGTAGCTAGACAATATGGTATTATTCCTATTACTCTAACACTCCCGGACACAAAATTAACTGATACTATTATATATTTTGGACATCGACCAAAGGTCTATTCTCTATTCTCTAGTAGTGAAGGCACTGTTTGGTACCCATATAATTATAATAAATAGATTATATAACCAAATTTTAATCCAAACTAGATTATTATATGATAGATAATTCTAAAAATGACGGAGGGAGCATGTGCCAACAATTGTATAGCATGACTAAAGGACAGAGGTGATGGTCACGTACTGTAACCTCACACATTGACTTGTATATGTTATATTCATCAGCACTATTCTAACAGTACATTTTAGCGAACAAACGGTATTTTCTCTCACAACAAATTATATAAGCTAAATTTTAAAAAAAACGAACAGCATGTCTCGTGGTGCGACAAACGTACTCCTCCATCAATATCGCATTTAACTTGTGCAGTCTCAGTGCAATATTTTTTAACCACTAATTTTCTTTAAGAGCATGTGTGTGTGTGTCTCGAAGCCTTTTTTGTTATTTTTGTAGTATTGTTCAATTACAATTGTACACATATAACTTGCCTATTAGTTTAACAAAATCTTGTTATAAACGATTTGTTTTGTTTTGTTTTTCCTCGGTGATGTACGGTAATTAGCACCGAGTATAAATAGCTTATTTGACTGATCGTTTCTGCGGCTAATAAGTCAATTAATTTTTTATTATTATTTTATTGTAATGTTGCAACGATTTGTTTTAGTCACAGTAACCAATCAATCATATAAACTACTTGTCAAAAAAAACCCTATATAAACTAGCTAGTACTACTATTACTATTAGGCTCTGTTCAACTGATACAAAAGTTGACTGATTGATTGAATAGTATTTTTATAACAGAAAAGAAGCTAAAATAAGTTGAAATTAGTTCAAACGATATGTAAGTACTTGTGTAGTATGAAAAGATAAAGTCAACGTGCTTAGATGTATGATGCTGCTGAGGAAGTGAGGATACCCGTATGTACGTCAAGTTGGCTACGCCTACGCTGGTGACCCGAGCACCGCTCACCCCGCTCTGTTTGACTAGTAGAAAAATCGGCTGATTGAATAGTATTTTGTAAAAAAGAATAAGCTAAAATAAGAGCATCTCCAACGATTTTGTAAATGTGTTTGACATTCTTGTTTTTGTAAAAAAGTTCTCTTGTCCAACGATTTTGGCAAATGGGTTTGATATTTTTGTTAACTTGGCAGACACCAGGTGATATTTGGCATATATGTCAAGCTGTATTTCGCATGGCAATCGCCCCCCGCACATTACTTTCATGAGATATTTCTCCCTCGCGCGTATAATTTTTAGTTTTACCAAGTGAATAATGGGAAATCGTTGGAGATTGACTCTTTTTTACCTTCGTCGTATTCATTTAGGACTTGGCAAATTCCAAATTTTTCTAAATAAAAAATATAAAACCGTTGGAGATGCTCTAAGTCAATCCAATCCAAGCGAGTCGATCCATACATTATTTCTTTTCTTTTTTTTTGGTTAAGGTTGTACCTATTATTTTTTATAAATCTAGTTAAATTTAGAATAGGAAAACCAAAAATAGCAATTATTTTTTAGACGAAGAGGACATGCACCAACAATTGTATAGCATGGCTAAAGGACTGAGGTGATGGTCACGCACTGTGACCTCACACATTGGAGTTGTATATGTGTCTCGTTGTGCGTGACAAGTGTATTCCTCCGATCCCTCCAAGTTGCATTTAACTTTATGTAGTCTCTTAAATCATTTTTGATATTTTTTTGGTATTGTTCAGTTGCAATTGTACACATGTAACTTGCATATTAATTTGACAAAATCTTGTTATAAACAACAATTTGTTTTGTTTAATAATAAAGCACCAGTCGAGGGGAGACGCTCGATGTGTACCTAAAATCGATAGGCCGGTGGTGTACGGTAAATGGTAGCGAGTACAATATGCTTTTCAGGGCCGTCATGCCTCGTGGAGATTACAGAGGGCGAGGGCGTGCGGTGCTGGTGGGGGGGTGAGAGCTCAGCTCATTACTACTACTAACACTAGGCACCAATCATCCGAGATTAGACAGATACTCCTATATGTTGAAGCTGTAGTAGTGGGAAGCGGCCGGTGAAACGATTTGATTCTAGTCGCAGCAAGCAAGCAATCGGTGGGGTTCCTGTAAAAAACTGCACTAATATATAGTTATTGTAGGAGTAGATCAACGACCATGCCTATATAACTATTATATATAATATAATAATAGTTACTTGCAGTACAAAAAGACAAAGTCAACGTGCCTAGACGTATGATGCGGCTGAGGATACCGTACCCGTATGTACGTCTAGTTGGCTATACGCCTACGCGTGCCTGACTGTCTTTTTTTTTTCTTCTTCTTCCGCTGCCCCCGTGAATTAATTAATATAATCAAGCAAGGATTGAAATAGAGTTGTCCGTAATTGTGGAATTAATAATTTAAAAAAATAAATAAAAACAGAAGCAAGAGAATGAAGAGTCAGATCCCGCTCCCGGCCGGCCCCGTGGGACATCTTCGTCATCACCTTTAATAAATAAATAAATAAAAAAACACGCCAACAACTTGGTCGTCACACACCCACAAAACCACCGCGGAATCCACCCCAGTATTGTTGCACTGTTTGTACCCTTGTTTTAATCCCCTTTAAAAAGCCGCGGCGCATCCGGGTGCGGTTCAGTGCCAACCGGCCTCCCCCTTACATTCCACCCACCCCACCTCTCTCCCTGCGATTCGCCGCCCGCCCGCCAGCCATCGTTGAGCTTGTCTGCTGCTGGTGCCTGCCCACCACAGCTTCTGTTCTGTTGCTCTCTTCTCCCGCCAAGGCAAAAGGAAGCGGCAGGCTCTCGATCGTTCGGCGGTCTCGGTGGTTCGTTCGTGCGTTCGACTTCGACTTCGACTTAGACATGGGGATCTGCGCCTCGTCGTCGAGGCGCGTGGAGCAGGAGCAGGACTCGGACGAGAACGTGGTGTACGTGATGGACGAGCAGGGAGGCGGCGGCGGCGGGGACGGCGCTGGCCACCGCAAGGTGGCCTCCCTCTTCTCGCAGAAGGGCAAGAAGGGGCCCAACCAGGACGCCGTCATCCTCTGCCAGGTTCGCCCCCTGCACCTGCACCGCCCTCCACTCTCTCTGGTCTCTGCTTGCCGTGCCTCGGTTGCTCCCTCCGTCCCACGACCTTCCAGTTGCCGTCGCCTGACGTTACTTGTTGCGCGCCTTTTCTGTTTCTGTTACGCAACGCAGAAGCAGAAGCAGAAGCAGTTCCCATGATTGATTCATTGCCTTCAGGTTTCGTCTCATCATTAGCGACCATTGTCACAGTGGGGAAAAAAGAAGATGATTTTTGCTATTCGAATTGATTTTTTCTTTCTTTTTGCTTTAGCCACCATATTTGAATGGATAGTTTTCGAATCCGGGTTAATTGCTGCTAATTTTTCCTTGAGGGTGCTCTTGCTGCTCTCTCAAGAATATTAAAAAATAATTCTCTTGATCTCTCTGCTTTTTCTCTCTTACTAGTATATATTCTGTTTGTTTTGCCACAGCCCACAGAGCTAGAGCTAGAGCTAGATCTAGATCTGTACTGATACAGATTTTTTTTCTTCCCTGGTTAAAAATGATTTACTCCACCGACTGTACTTCACTGTTCCGTATAATCAATTGTACGGTACTAGTAGTAGTATAGTACCATCATTTTGCACACACAGGAAAACCCCTAGATTTCTTCCTCTTGGGCATGCCGGCGCGGTCCTGGGAGGTCAAGAAATTCCAGGAACTGTCCTCTCCTCTGTAACTATTACCCAGTAGGAGTACATACGTAAAACAACCAATTCACCACACAGCCTGCGCGGCGGCAAAAAAAAAAATCATGACGATTCCTCCTGTTTCAATCCACGCAAAAACGAGTTTCATACTACGCCGGCGAAACAGCCCGGAATTTCGGCTCACGTCAGCGTCATACGGACACCGCCGGCCGTGACTAGCATCCTCCTGCCTGCCTTTGCTAACAACACTATTTCTGAATTTGCCGTCTTCTCCTTTTTTTTTCCCAACAAAGAACCAGCAATCTCACCAACCATCTACCTTTTGGTCTCAATTGTCAACGATAATCCCTGCTGCTGCTTTCATTTCACAATCATCGCCAGTTGTTTTGCCTGTAATCACTCATCCATAATCCATTTCTCCTCCTCGATCTCCAGGGATTCGGCATGGAGGACGGCGTGTTCTGCGGCGTGTTCGACGGGCACGGGAGGTGCGGGCAGTTCATCAGCAAGCTAGTGAGGACTACCTCCCGTTCATGATCCTAAGCCACCGGAACGCGCTGCTCCTGGGCTCATCCTCCTCCTCCGACGACGACGACGACCTGGTGTTCAGCGACGCGTCACCCGTGGACTCAGCGGCGTCGTCCACGACGGACGGCAGCGGGCAGTCGTCGCCAGCTCTAGCGCCCGCACAGCTGCTAGAGGAGTGGCGTGAAGCCTGCGTCAACGCGTTCGAGGCCATGGACAAGGAGCTCAAACTCCAGCCCACCGTCATCGACTGCAACTTCAGCGGCACCACGGCCGTGTGCGCCATCAAGCAAGGGAAAGACCTAATCATCGCGAACCTCGGCGACTCCAGAGCCGTGCTAGCAACCATGTCAGACACAGGCTACCTCAAAGCCGTGCAGCTGACCACGGACCACAAGCCGAACCTGGCAGTGGAGGCAGAGCGGATCAAGCGGTGCAACGGCCGGGTGTTCGCGCTCAAGGACGAGCCGTCGGTGCACCGCGTGTGGCTCCCCGACGAGGACTGTCCGGGCCTTGCCATGGCGCGCTCGCTGGGGGACTACCGTTTGAAACGCCACGGCGTGGTGTCGGAGCCCGAGGTGACGCACCGCCGCGTCAAGCATGGCGACCTGTTCATCATCCTCGCCACGGATGGCGTGTGGGATGTGTTGAGTAACGAGGAGGTCGTGTCCATCGTCTGCGCCACCCCCAGGAAGCAGCACGCGTCTAAGGCCGTCGCTGAGGCTGCGGCGCAGCGGTGGCGGACTAGGTTCCCGTCGTCCCGCGTAGATGACTGCTCCGCTGTCTGCCTCTTCCTTAGGGACCAGGATTGGGCTAGCAGCGTCGCCGCTGCCAAGGCCAAGGCCGCGGCCGCCGCGAGACTGGCCTGCTAGCTAGCCGGCGGGGCTGACGGCGGACGAAGCTCGCGCCGGCGACAAGCCCGCCGGCGTACCTCGTACTGGTGTGACGCAACGCACCGGCTGTTAGTGTACTGGGAGTGTAATTATTAAGTGCCTGGCTGTAACATAGTAGTGTTAATTAAGAAGCTCTAATGTTTTTGCGACAAGGAGATGATGAGGAGAGAAAAAAGGCGGGTAATTTCTCAGTTTTGACGACTCTTGATGATCAGCTCACCATGCATGGTTTATGGTGTGGTGTGGTGTGGTGTGGTGTGGTGTCGGAAGAAGCGAATGGCTGGCAGGAACGCCGTTTGTAGGGCTACTCTGTGTGGCATGTAAAAAGTTTCCAGTTGAACAAGAGTTATTACCGGTCCAAGTGCCTTTTTTTTTGAATTATAAACGTTACTCCCTCCGTTTCAAAGTGTACGCCGCGTATTTTGTTTTCCAAAAGTAAAATTTGGTATATTTTGATTGCCATTAGATGAACTTATAAGTCGTTTTGTCTTTTTATATATATTTATTTTTCTGTATAAACGACTAATAATTTAAAATAGAGGGAGTATATAAAGTTATAAATTCAACCTGATCGACTCATATTTCGACATGCTTGTACAGTGTATTTGTTTTGTAGCTGTGAATGATGGGATAATTGAGAAAATTATGTTCAAAGTGTAACTTTGAAGATCTGATCAATGCCTTGTCCCTTGAGAGGAGGAGCGCGCGGGGGGTGTGTCTGTGTTAGGCTACTGATGTTGAAATCTAGCCAGATCACGGACATTTGGGCACCGATGTGGTCTTCAAAACCCAAGTATATCTTCTTGTTATAATATTCATAACACATAGCAAAAGTACAGTGGTATAAAATTAATTAATTAACTAATTATCCGTATAAATATAAGTTTTGTCAATTAAAAAAATCTTCAAAACACGCCTGGCGCACAAATCCATTTGGTTCCCCAAAATGTCACTTTTGTACATTTGAGCTGAATGAGGGGGGAATCACCCACCTCTTACCACTTCCTAGTTCCTACTCCCATGATAACTATAGTTGACGTTTTTTACACGCACGCGCTAGTCGTACGTCAGTAGAAACCACCTTACTCAGTCATCACCTTCTGGAAGTCAGGGACACGATCGTGTCTGGCCGGCCGTAGGATGCTGTGCGTGGTAGGTGTTGCCGCCGGTCTATCTATCAACCGAGGGGCGCCTAATAACTAACTTCTAGAAGCACAACACAGCAGTTTGGTTGGATACAAACAAAGCGTGGTTGTGCAGTCTGCAGCGATTCAGCTTTGCTGCCGCCTGCCGGAGTAGGCTTGATTGCTGTAAATTAAGAAAAGATGCCATCAGGGGTCCATTATTTCATTCCACGTAGTATGCTCGTTAGTTCATTAATATTACTATGAACATACGCGCACATTCTAGCTCTTTGGAAATTTTGAGCCGGTAGATTGGGCCAAGTTTCTACGTCTATCTGTTTTTTTTATAAAAAAAAATGGGCACGTCATTTGTTATCAGCGTCCCTTTGAATAGAATAGGTGACACCGACAGATATGTTTCACCGTAATAAGAAAACCAAACCCACTTAGTTCATAGATCCATTTTAGTATTTTACCAGAGTCCACTGCCAGCTAGCGATAAGCGCCGATTGAAAAAGGAAGGCGATGGATACAGACAGACACCCGCGTGCATGTCAAGGTCAGCAGCCAGCGCGCTCGCGCACGCATCGTCATTTCCTCTCCTCTTCCTCCGCTCCCGTCCCACACTGCACACTCCGGGGCCCACCACACCACACCACACGGTCAAAACAAGTTTATCGCCTCGTCAGCGCTCCCCTCACAGGGGTCAAATTGCTGGCAGGCCTAAACGAGATGAGATGAGAACTGCCAAAGTTGGAGCTCAAATCCCCCCGGGAGAGGTTCCGTCGACAGAATGCTTCGATCCCGGTATTGGTCCCCTAATGCAAGCTCTGCTCAGCTGAGCTGAAAATAATCGATCAGCAGCAGATAAACCCAGGAATTGGTCCCGGTACCGTGAGACGGAGGGAGAAGCATGAGACCCGTCAGGTGCTAGGCGTGCGTAATGGACAAGGTGCAGACGAGACGTGCAGTCTTGCTGCCCAAATACGCCTGCTACCTTCCTCAGATGTTGAAACAATTGACCTTGTTTCTGGAAAGACCAGATGCTTTAGAATTCATTCAGGCGCACTTTGTTGTCCTCGGCAGTCACATGACTTTGCTTCTTGTGGTCAGCTACACAGGTACATACACGGATCCAGTTCATGGAACCAGAAAGACGTTCAAGATCACAAGCCACATCTTGGTCAACTGCATCACGCGCATCACAGCTAGGCTCAGGTGCAGAAGCATGAAGTTGATTTTTTTTTTTAAAAAAAAATGTTACGAGGAGCCGGCATGGCACTGTGCACCGGTAGACTTGTTTAGCTAGGAACGAAAGCCTGGAAGCCTTGTTAATTCATTTTGAGCCAGGTGTGAATTCATCCCTGCCAGGGGTAGAAGTCCGGTTTCATTCCGAATCACGTAGACAAGAAAAAGAGAAGCAAGTTTCCGTTCCGGTCAATTTTATTCCCTGCATAAAACGAACGCACATTTTAGTTTCCATCCGGATTAAAAACAGGCCATAACAATCCACCCGCAATCCGATGGAAACAAAAGGCCTTATAGTAGCAGTCATCAACCGGATTATTTTCAGCCCTCATTCCGCTCTAAACGAACGAAGCCTTATCCGACCGATCTAATCTAATGAATACAACAGCAGCTGCGCAAAAAAAAACTACAATAGCTATGAAGATGAAAAGAAAAAAAAACCATATGTTTAATGATTACAGTTCATGACAACTGATGATTAGCCCTGACTAGGTTGCATTACATGTCGTAAAAGATATAATAATAAAAAAAGGAAAAATCTTACAGCCTTTGTGACATGTGAGCGTACATAAATTCCTGTGAACTTTGGTGAAATTAGCATCAGCTGCTGTCATCGTCGTCGTCTATCTTCTTACTGCTTGCTTTATCCTTCGGCTGCCAATCTCGCTACAAGGCAGCTACAGTCATCATCATATCATATCTTGGGGGCCTACAGCTTCGGGTATTATCAGAACACATACTTCACATTTCATTTACCAAAGAATCCCAGGGCGGCAGTCCGCAGTCAAGTATGGCAGTAACTCAGTACCAGAACTAATCTTGTGGACGATCACCGACCCCCGCTTTTCGGCCCCAGCCATCGATCGAATTGACAACAATTTCCTGCACCTGAATCCTTGAATATGTGAAAGGCCAAAGCCTTTCACTTCAAGCAAGCAAACAAAAAGCTACCGATTTTCTCTAGCACGTCCCCCTATGCATAATACATGTACAAGCTATTTGCGGCAGCACAAGCGATGGAGTTCTCAGTTGGGTGCCACGCAAGATGGAGCAGTTTTGTTGAGAGATCATAAGAATTTCCATTGGCGTCAATGCTTGTATTTTCTCCACCTGCATCATCAGCTTAATTGATCAGAACCAAAGGCAGTTAGAACTTTTCACTAGGAGAGCATGGTGCGTCTGGTCCATGTACAGAAAAAAAAAAGATATAAATTCAAGACTGGCAGCACAAGAGAGCCACTGACTGACCTCTCCTCACAGCACGGGTCAAAGAAGTCAGAGTCCGTGCAGGCCTTGCTGGATTAACAACCTGTCGCCTGTATGGGTTTCCACAATTCCAATAATTAAAAAATATTGGTTTAGCCGGGCATGGAAAAAATAATTTGCAAGTAGAGTGCGTGTTGGATTGGTGTGAATATCATATTTTGTTACCTATACAACTACATGGTCATGGGTCACCCATATTGAATTGAATCTTGAATGTTTGGTGCCCCAACCAACTTTGACATAAGATGCTCATCATAAGTGCGTGTCCTTTTTTTTTGGTAGGTAACTCCGAAGTAGGGGAAAAAACGTAAAAGGCTTTGTTGTTGTTGATGTTGCATCAAAATATTGAGCTCACTTGGAGTGGCAAATTAGTTAATTAATGAGGAGCAAGGGCCTTATGAATTATATTGAAATAGTCTATACTCAGGTAGAGTATAACCTAAACCTACTTAACAACATACACATTAATGATAATCCCAGCATTTGACAGACCTCATGGGATTTCTGCTGGCTTCCAAAGTTGATGCCTCCGTACTTTCAGGAGAACAACCAAAAACACGAAACAAATTACTGCAATTATGATGCCACAAGAAGAGTTAACATACAGAAGTGTTAGATAAACCAACAGCTAGCAATTCTTACAGCTCATAGTGCGAGGATAAGGATATACCTATAAGAACCAGTTGCAACACGGAGTCCATCTCCGCTGAGGCAACATTCAAATTTGTCAAAAATTGAATCATTCTCATATAAATCACAAAGCTGCAGAAGATGATGTTAACCACAATATCAGATTACAGCAGATATTGATAAGGCTCTTTAATTCTCATTCAGATGATAAGAAATTTCACCTTAGGACGTAAGTACTCATGAACCTGAAAAGTTGCAACTGGGCCTGAATCCATGTTTAGATCCCACAACTGAAGAAACAAAAACAGTTAAATAAAAATATTTCTAGCAGACAAACATCTTTATGACAAAAGGCAGGGCACAAAAAGTTCCTTGATCCTAAAATCCCAAGGTAAAAAATATTTAAATATCTGACGATCAATAACATAGGAGTGTCAGAATTTTAATCACTAGGGGCCTGAGTAAGATGTATATTACTTTCTAGATAGTCAATTGGTCAACATTGAAAAAACACAAAATGTCATTTGGACCAGTGGAGCAACTATATTGATGCTCAGTGTGCTTCAAGAAAATTATAATCACACCATGTCCATTACAGAACTCAATGAGGTCACACACAGCTTATTTATAACATTAAAAGATGAACTCAGTGCCTCAAGACCTGGATAGAGAAAGATGAAGAGCATTTTGACATGTGTTTTTTGGGTAATAAAATTGATCTTTTTAGCCACCTAGTGCATAAATCATACAGAGAGTAAAAAAGTAAAAATTCAGAAAACGGGGCAGATAGGTCTGTTGCAAACCTTGAGTGTCATATAATCACGACTAAGAATGTGCCTTCCGTCCCTTGCAAACTTTATATCTGAAACTGATGCTATTATCTCTGTAAAAAAGGATCTTGATCCAGGTGCTTCATGCTCCTCAAATCTGAACAAGATGCCCCATTTAAATCAGATAATACCATGACCAATAGATAAACTTAAAATGTTTGTAGCCATTAGAAATGATAAAATCTATGTATTGCCTTCTAATCAATGATAATGTTAATGAAGAAGTTCAAGGGGAATTACTAACAGTTTAGCATGGTTGTCACACAGTGCTGACTGCCGGAGATCAATAAGCCGGATAGTGCCCTTTGAGCTACTATATGCTAGTGTATGACAGTGAGTTGGATGGAACTCCGCACAAGTAATCACCTCTGAAATTTCACAGAATTATAATGTAATAGGTGTTGCCACATAACAAGTATGGAACCAACAGGAATTGCGAGAGAATAAATGACCACCTCCAAAGATCTATTAACCAACAGCCAAAGGTGTCTCACAACCAGTCGACAAACAAATTTTGTAGTCACATATGCAAATTGTATTAGTTTCGTTTTTGCACAGTAAAACCTGATTAATCTTGTTTTTTTCCATAAAGCAACTACTATGTTTATGAATTTCTGAGAAGGAATTGTTTGGTAGCATACTAACATTCAGATGCAGAGAGGTAATTGACTGATAGGTACAAAGTTGGTAGGTTCAGAGAATAGGAACTGAATTCCTGAAGCAAGTTGCCCCAGACCCAAAGACGAGTTGAAGTAGGAAGATGTGATGCAAGTTGCTATTCCAACCATATTGGGAGGCCGCAGGGATGAAAAATGAAGATATTTTGCATGATCGACACCAGAACATGCATACCATGTAAACACCTACACATGGCAGTTTGCAGGGTAGAAAGCACAAACCCTGCCTATATCTTGCAAGCATCCAACTCCACTAGTCAAGAACTCCACAGCATCAAGCTACTGAACCGTGAATCTACCTAGTCTGATAACATTTGCATGTATAATGTTTACAAGGAACAGGAAGTTCACTGCACAACATAGTAGTTACAGTCTGAAAGTTTACCAGTTAGATCCTCCATGTTTGCAGGTTTCACATCAACAATGTTAAAGCTCTGATTGCTAATCTCTAAATTCCAAAGGTTTATTCGCAGATCATCTGCTGATATGAATGTTTCTCCGTCGCTGTGAACAAAACAATGTGAGGACACAGTATCACCATAGTAATAAACCCACACGGTAAAATAGTTCTAAAAAAATCAGCCACATTAACTCATTCAAACAAAAAGCATATAGTAATTTGTGATACCCTTAAGAGCAGTAACTTTTTATTTATAATGAAAAAAAATAAGCTTCTTTGGTTTAGATCTAATTCAAAGCCTTTATATTACATAAAGTCATAGAGTACTTTTCCTACTACAGAAGGTGAAAAACAGTGTTGCCACTGTACAGGTTTTACACACATGTTTTTTGAGTTGTTGCCAAGGAGTTGAGGCGTACCCCATGCGCCACAAGGTTTTATTTATGCCATATTGCATAGCATCCAGGCGTACCCCCAGAGCCACTGGACACCCCAATGCCTCAAAAATCATGCACAGTGCACATGCAGGGTGCCTCCTATGAAACCGGGATAAACCATGATATCTTCCGGGCAGTAAAAGAATCTTTTGGGAAATATACAAATATGAAATAAAAGGAGCTAAATCAAGAAATGGGGATGACTCGATAGAAAGAGATGAACCGTGAAGTGGATATGCAGCTCAAGCAACCGTTGTTAGAGGACCTCAGTAGCACTCCTCAGGTCCTGGATCTGACAACCCATGGGAGCAAATTTCAGGCTGGGGTTAAAAAAATTCCCCTCGTCTGTCCCAGGCCAAAGCACAGGTCAAGAGCCGGCCCACTCACAGATTATGGTTCCCTGTGTATGGATGGGGCAGGGGTTCGGGGACTTTCTCGGTCTGTGAGAAGACCTTCTTAAGCACAATACCCAGGGGGCACTCTGCCACTCTTGACCCCTCACAGGCCGAGTTCAAGCAACCGTTACTACTATTTACATTGGAGTCTGCAGCAGACACTGGGAACACTAGATGAAAGGGGAAGATTTTTTTATCGAACACGCAGGAGAGCTGTGTATCTTTATATTAAGAAGAAAAAAGGGCGAGAGCCCATACAACACCAAAACACACCCATCCTCGCAAGCTTTTCAGCTTAAAGGATAAACACACGCGCTAAAAAAGGGGAATTCAGTTTCCCTACCACAAAGGAACCTACTGAGCTTTTGCAAGATGTGAATCAGCTGCTACACATTATGGGCATGGGGATCTAAGGATTAGCTCTTTACTGGATCATTGTTTTGAAGTAGGTGGCCACCAGACAGTGATGGACCCAAAAAGCTAGGGAACTCCACCTATGTTTGCTCTATACCTTGCTACTCCCTCTGTCCTAGTATATAAGGCATAACCACCTCTGGTTCAAAGACCAAGGAACTTATTTAACTCTCTCTCTCTCTCTCAACACTGGTACAACTACATCGATGTATACACGTCTAGAGACAGCACACCTTGTATTATGCGGTTGAATAAAAAGTGTTTACACCTTATATATTAGGACAGAGGGAGCATTGTTTTCAGGTCGTCCGATTAATCATCGTCCTGGTCGGTCCCAGGTGGTCGATTAGGAGGTCCGACTCGACCAGCTCGACCAGAAACCTGGTCGTCCGACTAGTCGTCGACTAATCGCGATTAGTCGTCCGACCAGGTCATGGACGACCAGGTTGTGGACTCTGTTTTTCGGCTTATCTGTACTGCTGAACTAGTTCGGACTTTGGTTATGCCATATGCTGGCTGTGTTAGTTAGTTTCTACTGCTGTGAAGCAGTGCTGCTGTTAAGGTGTGTCAAGATCAAGTCTGCTTTAGCGTTGCTACTTGCTAATTATGGTTTTCTTTGGTATTCCAGACTTTTATTTTGTATAATATAGTATATATAGAGAGGTATATATATAGGTCGACCGGCTGAAATACCTGGACGACCAAGAGACGACCAGGGTCGACCAGGGTCGATTAATCGACCTGGTCGACGATTAATCACGATTAATCGCCTGGTCGGTCCCAGGTCGACCAGGATCGACCAGTCGACCAGAAAACATTGAGAGGGAGTAGTATTTATCCAAATTCTACAATCCACTAATTTCATGGACAAAACTGCCTAATTGAGCCATCCAGGTACAATTGTCAGGAGTCTTTGAAGCAAACCAACCTTTGGAGGTCACTGATTCCATTATTCACAGTTTAACACTGGTAAGATATTGTGTTTTAATTTGTATAAGTATGTTTGAACTGAAAGGTCAACGCAAATATAGCAAAACAAAGAGTATGCACTTAAAAACAGATCAAATAGGACAATATTGTAAGATAACATAAACGATATGAAGGAAGATGAGACAAGGAAACCGAGCATTTGCTCCATTACAACAAGAGCATATCTTTTTGCAGATTGATTAGACATCCGTAATATCATGAAGGAAGCTAACCTATTATTTGAAATGGAATTAATATGGTAGTCATGAGCATGTGCATACACACGTCGGCATCTTGCGACATGATTAAATTCTTGGCCCGTAACCTGCATAAATAGTAAAGGAAACTATTCAGACTTGTCACTGATATTATCTATAGTCTGTTAGAAGAATGTCTACTTCTGTCATAAGAAAAAAAAATTGTATTGTACATGCAAGCAATGCTAATTCATCATGTTGTACAACACTAGAGATAATGGAAAAGGTGTGCTTAAGTAATACCACCACAGGCAAACGCAGCGATGCACATCCTCCTGGAGGAAGTGACATATTGTTGTTGGGACTGTACATCTTTTCTGAACATCCACCATTTGGAAGAAGAGCTGTGCAACTACTGGTACCCAGACTTGAAGTTGAGCCATTGTCTGAACTTTGGGAGGTATCCAAATTCATCACTGAAACCCGTTTCACTTTTTTCTCTTGAACCTACAGAATATCAAAGCACCATGGACACCATTACGTAATCATTCTCACTTGCAAATAATGAGAGTCTAAAAGGACAAGCAATATCATTGCACGGGCTGTAAAGAAGATAAAGCATAATTTGATTGTGTTTGTAAAGATAAGGATACAAAACACTTGCTTCTTGATCAAAGCAGCAAGAATAAATTGATAAGTTCATGAATATATTCCTTCTCAGGAGTAATACTGGCAAAAATATGTAAACCCGCACTAAGGTGATATAAATAAGTTTTGCACTACATAATGGATACAACACCTGAACACCGAGGTATAAGTCTAGTCTGGATAAACAATAGATGAGCTATGAAGTCGTAAAAAAATGAAAGTAAACCAATGAGCAATCTCTTTTATGCATACCTTCCAATACTTGATTGTTTTGTCATTTGTAGACAAGAGAAAGAGTGCGTTGTTGGCTGTTTGGCACCACTTGATCTTGTTAATCTTCTCTTCTATTTCCAAACTTTTTAGGTAGTCAAACTACATGCATTGCACAGAAGTCAGAAAAAATGATTCACAATTTGACATATTCCAGTATATGACTATAGCTTCACTTGGAGTGTCATTTGGACTATTTATGTTTTATAATGTCTTTTCTGGTAAGTTAATCTGCACTATATTTTTTTGGAAATTCGTACTCTCTCCCCCAAGTGTCATTAAAACCTTGGATACAAACTCCCAAATGCCCCCTCCATTCAGAATTTTTATGTCACTTCAGCGCTGTCCTAATTCAAACTTCTCTAACTTTGAACAAGTTTATTGAAAAATGCATCTAGATATACAAAAACAAATTAGTTTCAGTAAATCCACCATGAAAATATGTCTTGACTCTTGATAGTGCATTTTATTTGATATTGTAAATGTTACTCGCTCTGTTCAAAACTGATAATCGTATTAGATCAGAGGAAAAGTCATACAAAATAGATTTTGACCATTAATTTCCATTATAATATGAAGTCGGTGACTAAAACATCAATAGCATCTTAGAGACATTTTATACAAATCTAAGTTCTATGCTCTCTCTAAACATTCATACAATTTGACAATTGTTGGTCACAATTTATAAAGTTTGACTTTTCCTCTAGTCTAATTTAATTATGATTTATGAACGGAGGGAGTAGTATATATTTTTCCTACAAACTTGATCAGAGTTAGAGAAGTTTGACTTAGGACAAAGCTAAGGCAACCTATAATTTGGAACAGAGGGAGTATAAGATTAATGATCTACAAAAATGTTGTTACATACAGACTTACAGAGATTATTGCCGTCACTGTACAATACACTAAACTGGACATCGATGTCATTCTAATATGCTACGGAAGATAATAAAAGGAAGAATGGAAGATATTGCTTCTCGCAAAAAAAAATACTAGTATTACTTCTATTTTTAGAACAAAATTGGAAGTACAAGTA
This sequence comes from Microstegium vimineum, assembly GCA_022036555.1. Lineage (NCBI taxonomy): Eukaryota > Viridiplantae > Streptophyta > Magnoliopsida > Poales > Poaceae > Microstegium > Microstegium vimineum. The sequence continues at coordinate 38,457,794 of CM039121.1, read as the reverse complement.
CTAATCTTATGTGCTGAACTCTTACTGTGCAAATTAGTAGTCAGAAATTAAATAGATTGATTGAAGCATTCTAAAAATGGCACTTATTCCTGGAAAATGGATTGAAAAACTTACATGGAAGCCTTGTTTTTTCTAGACTACCATCTATATTTCATAATTAGCAATTTAACTGTTTGCCTTTAAATGGCACAAGTGAACTAGAGTTTACCGCTAAGCAACAAATAGCTCATTTGATAAATTAGACTTGACAATTAGAATGTAAAAATAAAACTGGAAAAGGAAAGGTTACCATTTCTTAGTAGCAACAAATCTATCAAAGAGAACATAGTGAATGGACATAAATTCATGATAGCTTTATTATGTATTAAAGTTCATCGATCCTTTTAAAATTGCACATATGACTAATGAGTAATGATTTTCGTATAAATTTGACACATAATAAAGCATGCAGAAATATTTGAAGTTTCCTTTCCATCACAATTCCTGCAAAAATAATCCAAGCTAGATATGGCTCAGACACAAGAAGTCAATTGACATTCATGAACAAATTGTTACTATCCCCACTTTAAGGCCCATGTACCTCAGGTTCATGACTCTGAAATTCAGTCTTGTAACGGAACTCAGGATGCTTAGCAACCGGATATTCTTGCCTCTCCAGTTCTCTTCGACTAGCATTCTGCACATACATTAGCAATATGGGCACGAGAGATTTAAGCAAGAAAAATTACAGAACTTACATAGTGTAGTACTTACATCACTGATGTCTGTTCTTTCGAACAAAACCACACGTCCACCTCTATCTCCAGTGGCAAGATGATTGCCAGATTTGTCAAACTCAATTGCAGAGATTATGTCCACTGAAACAAGTAGCATATCTGATCAAGATACAAACTGATTTGGCTGGCAAACAAATCAAGCCGTCACAACAAATATCAAGTGAAATGAACAAGACAACAAATAGAAGTGGGTTTATTCGCATAGAAAAAGGACACTCCCTCAACTCAACACAAAACCACAGAGAAATTGAAAATCCACATGAAAAGCAATATATTGCACATGCCTATATAGCAAATGACTCAGGGGAAGTAAGATAAACTGATGGATTATTTGTGGCAAGCCTCTGAACCCTACCAGATATGAAATGCCGAGAATGTTACGGTGCAGCTCAATCTTAAATCTTAAAAGGACACTACAGAATTCAGAAGCAATGACAAAACCAAGCTACAAACAAGAGTTTTCAAAAGATTGAACTACTTTAGACAGATGCCAGAAGCTCATAAGTTTATCTGCCAGGATAATCCCAAGAGCTAACGAAAATCTCAAGGAAACAAAAATCAACAGCCCCATGTCCTCAACAAATTACGAAAAAAGGTTCAAGTTCCAGACCCTCCAATGCATACACCTTAGGAGCAATGACAGCCCCAGCTACAAACAAGGTTTTCAAAAGATTGAAGTACTGTAGACAGATGCCAGAAGCTCACAAATTAGCTGCCAGATAATCACAAGAGCTAGGAAAAATCTCAAGGAAATGAAAATCAACTACCCCAAGTGCTCAACAAATTATGAAGAAGAAAAAAGGTTTAACTTTCAGACCCTCCACTGGCATATACCTATATAACACCGGTAATATTTTCAATAAATTCATTGCATTCTAACTTCAATGCAACTCCCAACGCATATAGACATTTGCCAAATACAAAGCACTACTAGCAGAGTGCCAATATGTTGGAGCAAAATTACACGACAAAAGACCACCATATGAAGTAGTTACTCGAACCAGACACAGCTTGCCCCAGTAGAGAAACCTCGCCAGGTCAAGGTGTAGGCAGTAAATAAACAGTCCAAAATCGCAGTTAAGACACTGAGCATAGCACTTCCTCCAACTCGAACAAGCCAAACGCTTCAAAACCCAAGCCACCGTAAAAGCCTGCCACGACCCATTGGCTCGCCGCCGCTCGCCCGGCCCAAGGAACCCCGGCGATCCCCGGACACCCGTGGCGACGAAGCGCATGGCGCCGCTAAACCTCTCCGGAACCCACCGGACCGACCAGATCTCGCGAGAGCGCGACGGAACTAGGCCGAGCCTCAGAGGTCCGCGGCGGGTTGTATTTATTGTATTACCTTCCTGCACATCCTCTCCCGTGGCGCGCTCGCCGAAGACCTGCGCGAACCGCCACTCCAGCGGCTGTGGCTGCGCCGCCGCCGCAGCCGCAGACGACTCGGGGCGGTCGTCGGGGGACATGGGCTCCCGCTCCATGGCGCCGCCTCCGCCGCCGTCACGACACCATGGCGGCGCGGGATCTCGGTGGGGAGGGATCTCGGGCTGGGAGAGAAGGCTCCCGTGAGCTGGGGAGGCTCTAGAAGAATGACGGGGAAAGGCGGGCGGCGGGGATCGATGGGGTAGGGGACTCGCCTCGGGGCTCGGGCGTGCCGGCGTGGGGAGCGGGGGGCTGCGGGGATGATGAGCGTGCGAGCGGGGGCGTCAGAGGGGGGGAGTCGACGATCCCGTTCGTGCCGGTCGACCGGCGTTTTTGCGCCCCCCGTGTGCTGTTTTGTTTGCGCCCTTTTTTTCCTCTTCCGTTCATGTCCGAGAGATGGGGACATTTCCATGTTGAGCCCTCAAGAAATGTATGAATTTGTTTTCACAGTTATTTTTCTGCAAAGAGGCCAAGATTATGGAAGTGTTAAATGTGGCTCAGAGCGCGTGTGGTCAATAGCCATCCATGCCTTTCCTACACATGTTTGGCAGAGTTTAGCAATTTTTTCCTAAATTTACTTTGAGAGTGTCTAGTTATTTGTCAATAAATTTTATATGGTTGAATTTATCATATTTTTATATACAATCCAATTGATATTTGTAGCACAAACCCTAAAGCACACATCCAAAGGTATGGAAATTTAACAAGTTTAGTACCAACAAAATATGTCGACGGATAAATAGCAAAATTTGTTTCCTTTTCTCAATTAGTCAAACAACCACTTGTCATATATGATGCAAGGTAGATATGATGGCATTACCTTGGTACTTTAAACGTTCGTGGGCACGACCAGATTGGGAAAGGTTGATACATTGAGGTATCCCTTATGTACCGACGGGTCATATGGAATTCCTTGTCTTTGGTGAGGTTAATGTAGAGTTTCTCTTTCGAATCATATAAGTTTTGTACTTCTAGATACGAACTAGAGTTGAATTGAAATAAGGACTTGTGGATGAAAGTGCAGCTACCCTCTAAGTGTTGGATAGGTATTTGGTTATCTCACATGTGTTTGATTGAAATGAATAATGCCAAAATAAAGTACTATTGTATAAGCAATCTAGTTCAAACATAAGATAATAATGCAAATGGAATTCAAGAAAAAGCTTCTTTATTGTGGGGTTTCCATGATCTATGTGGAAGCTTAATGGATGATTCAACACAAGATGTGACTTGATGGCTTGAGATGGTGAAGATAGAAAGGAAAGGCTTCAAAGTATGAAGCAAGGATGAAAGGCAAGCGACGGTAGCTATGGTGAAGAAAAAAGTACTTGCATTTAGTTGAGGTACTAATCAAGCTATGAAGGTCATATGGAAGTGGAGGGTCAAATCACTATTGAAGTATTTGATAAAAGTGACTTAATACATTTAGAATCATCTCCTTTTGATGAATGGAATCAAGTTGCATGCTTAAGATGGCTATGCTCAAGTAAGAAAATCAATATTTACATGTTGGCACCCTCATTTGATGAAGATTGC